>CM031859.1:52440367-52482603 GCA_018697195.1 Certhia americana | reverse complement strand
GTATACATCTATCTACTTATTTACCTAATCTATCTACACTAGTAATTCAGTGTCATTTCATTCTAATCTACCCCAAGTGATCTATTAACAAGAACTTCAGCCACCCTTGCCTTCAGGCGTGGGTTACAAGAGCTCAGCACTTCAGGGGCCATTGAGGAAAACCTGTTCCAGTTCTAAGCAATTTACAGGCTAAAAAAGATGTACACACCAACCAGTGTCTGGAAATGTGGGGTAGAAAGGTAAGATAAAACCCAGCAATTTTCACCCTGCTTTTTCTGTAAAGTCAACAAGACTTCTTCTTGGCTTAAATTGCACTGGTGAAATTAGAGTGTTTCATTAAAGATCAGCTTCAAAAAACCTTTTCAGATATAAACAACAGACTATTTGTCTCAGAGCGTATAAAAACTTCTGATATCAAAATTATTTTCTTTCAGAAACATTCTGCAAACTGCAGAAGCATGGTACCTTTCAGCATCCCAAAATTCTAACTGATACCATGCAAATATTTTCAGTTCAGTTTTCTCTTTCATATTGCTCATCTTTGTCTTATGAAAGACAGTGGTCAAAATAGACCCAGTGTGGACACAGGCAAAGATTGATGAGACAAATGCTAAGTGATGGAAAAAGAAACAAAAGAGCAGGACTGAGTCAAATGTTGCAACACTTCTCCAACTTACCATTAGGAATGGCTGACAGTTTTCCTAAGGTTTCATTCAAAGCTCTCAAGAGAATGGCGTTCTTCTCATCAGCATCTTTCAGCCTGTTCTGTGTGCTGTCCAGATTATCACCTTTTTCTATAAAAAATGCATATGATACAGATGCTTTAACTCTTTATTTTCACTATTCTTTCTTTGCACATAATTTAAAACGCATAATAACAAGCAAGCCATTTTTCATTAAGATATTGAATTGTGTAAATGAGGAAGTCCAGTAGAATTTGTGGGGTTCACTGATCATCTTCTCTAGTTTCTTTAAGTTCCCTACTTCCATAGTATCTAAACACTTGAATTCCTTCTACTGTTTTATATATTTATCATGGATTTTTCCAAGGTGTGCAGATGAAAGAACTTATTATGATATTATGATTTAGGCAAATTCACACAATGATCTACTGATAGATTCAACAACTGTGATGTTTGCCATGGTTTTGAATCCTAGATTAAGCTACTGCCTTTCTTCTTAAGGTGGCCGCCTGTGCTGAATGAGTTAAATGTGGTATGAAAGAAATAGAACCCATGAGGCCAGCTTGTTGTTGTAATTAGAGTGGCCAGAGCCTAGTTCTCTTGGACTTTCTCAAAGATGTTGGCATAACATCCAAGGAAAATACAAGATCACTAATTGTCAATATGAGATGAATACACTAACAACAGGTTATTATGAAATAAACGTTTTAAATTCTTTGGGAAAACATCCACCTAGTAAAAAACATTCACAGTTAAGAATTGGTTCAAATCAAAGGATCAGTACAAATCAAAGGCACAGATCTGTCATATTTAGTATATCATAGTTGAAACTGAGGTCCTCATTTACCAGTAAGCTTCCATTTTTCATCATTTAATATGAATGAAAATTACACAGGGTCTTTTGAACCATATCCAGCAAAGCAATGCAAAAATCTCAAAACTGAGATTCCAGCCAAGCTATATGGCAATTGAAACAGACATTATCCTAAAATTCAGAAGTAAAGTTTGACACAAAAAAAAAAGTAGTTAGTGCTTAAACTGCTATTGTAGTGGGCATTTTTCAATATTTCTCTGCATCATTATGAAGCTCTTTGGAACAGACAGCTGGTAATTTCTTACCTGAAAGGCATATCCTACTGGGAAACTAATTTAACATCACTGAGCTTGATAGCCAGAAAAGAAGAATAATTTGTAGAAAAGGAGTTCAGGATGACAAGCTATGACTGTGACCTTCAGGTATGTGACAGGTCATTGAAAATAAACACCTATGTGGTTCACATTCCACAAATTCTAAAAAAAGTATGTTTTCTTAAAATTAGATGTGCAAGAAGCAATTTGTAAAGAGAAATCAAACAAAAATTATATTGCCTACAAGAAGTTATTAATTAAATTTTCCAAGGCTATAACAAGGCTGAAACAGCACGTGAAATTTAAATGAGAACTATACTTTTGTTGTTAGACCTTTTGAAATGTCATTGAGGAAGAAATCTGTTTGCTTTATTTAAATTAGAGCAATACACAGGACTGCAGGAGTACCTGGAGATAAGCCTTCACTCCTGAAAAATGTTCTGCAGAAGAACAGGACATTTTTGCAAGCTGTGAGAGGCACAGTTAACATTAGAATAAAGTTTGGAAGAAGTGCATATATTTTAGGATCACTCTTCTCCTTAAAAACAGCTTTATTTTTAAATAACAGGTTATGTTCCCACTGCTGAAGGAGGCTACTGGTAATGTGGTATTGTTAAACCAGGATGAACACCTGAGATTCTGGTCTTGTATGCCCTGTGATTTTATTATCTGAGTTCTTTTCCAGTTAAGTAATAATACCAAAGAAACTGCTTTGATATCTACCATTTAATTCTGAAATTATGGTCTGCCTGATAATTTCTTGGTGTTTGTAGTGGAATGTTAGTGTTTGTAAAGTGTGTCAGTATTTCTTAGAAGTTTGCCTCATTTATGGTGGTGGTCTTCTAACACAATTTAGAATTTTCTCTTTTTCTACTCTGCCTATCCAGCATGCTAATTTATTCCCGTTATATTTCTGAAGAATCATGTTTCCAAACTTCTATTTTCAGCTTTGTAAACATAGCAGCAAACAGTTTTTTATGGAATTTAACAAGGGAAATTTCCCTAGAAATTCTGAAATTGAATATTGTGACTCTACCTGTTTAATATTTTTTCTTTTAATTCCTCAATACAGTTTTACTGTGGGTGGGTTTTTTTTTTTTTAGCTATGATAATAAAACCATAAATAATTGTTCCTAGGGAGGCTCTTGCATAAGAAGTGAGGAGATACCATGCCCCATGTCAGCTTGTCAAGGAAATTGTTCATTTTTCACAGAGATATTTATTTTGAAGTATTTTCTTATCTTGTAATCCAGATGGCATCTTCATTAAGCAGGACTAATCTCTTGCATGAATCACAAACTGAACTGACTTCATGTCAGCTTTTCCACATCCTTCAACAAGCAACATTTATAAAATAAGCTGTGGCAATGATTTGATGGCCCAAGATCTCCAGTTAAGTGCTGAAGTTAGTCAAAATACAGGCAGCTGGAGTCTAAGTTTTTCCAAACTACAGAGCCTATCCAGCTTGGAAGAGGTTAATACTGAAAGATGCCAGGCACTGTCAATTCTCATTAAAGTGTAAGCTGAGCATTGCCATGAGAAATTTATCTCTACCCTGTTTTCACTTGATCAGCTCTGCAGAGAGAGGGCACAAGATGCCAATAAATGCACTGTTTGTTGTTCAAATCAGCAAAACTGGTCATGCATTGCTGAAACTAAACCCTAAAGAGTAAGCAGGAACCTGAAAGACTTTGCATGTATCGGCCTTTACATTTGCTAGCTTGGTTAACATCAACAAAGATTTTCAATTTCTGTTTATACTAAATAGAGCATTACAGAATAAAGCATCATCCCTTACTCCTCTGCATGAAAGAAGTGGAGTCAAATGAAAACAAGCAATGTTGTGCCCATATATTTCATCTCAAGATGAACTCAGGAATTTAGTTACTTACAGTTTATACAGAGTGATTTATGAGAGACACTGGTTCTCTGCAGATCACATAAATAGGTGACACTAATTAATTGCTGATGATGTGCTACCATCATGGTGGAACATACATTTAGAGGAACATAGTGGAAACAGGTATCTTCTGACAGTAGGGATAAATGCAGTTTTTCCACATGAAACTGTTCAAGAAAACATCAATAAGGCTATGCTACCAAATGCATGTATCCTCAAAACAGACTAAAGCTGGAAATTTAGCAAGAAGCAATAAATACGTCTGGTTTTATTGATTGGAGACAGCAGAAATGAACTGATTGTTACACACATCCCTTTCTGTTGTCTTTGTATTACTTCTTCCAAATAGCATTCTTGCTCCTTACACCCTCATCCCATAAAGTAGAACATGGGTCACAAGCTGAATTTTTTTTCCTAAACCAAGCAAGACTTAGAAATTGGCCTTTGGAACAAACAGGTGAAAGAGATGTTACTAGAAGAATGCAGCTAATTAAGTTCAACTTCTTAAAACGAGTACCTTCAGCACTGACTGACATAATCTGGTGAATGCAATATGCCAGGTCAGCAGAAAGACAACACAGAGGAGAATAGACAAAAAAGGGATTTATCAGCTGGATATGTTACCTATCAGCTGGAAAATGTTTTAGCTAAAAATATTCACATCTTGTCCAACAAGACATGTCCCCCTCAAGTTGTCAATTCTTAAGCAAAAGAAATTACATTAGCAGAATTTCAGTAGCCACCTGACAACAGTCTCCAGCTGAAGAGGAGTTTATGCATGGTGTTTTCACTTTTAATTGATCATCAGCATTTACACATTGGTAGCCCAAATTTCAAAACTCCTTCTTAGCCACAGTACTACCTACAGATTTAGATTCTTCCACCAGGATTATTCTTTCTAACTCCTAACCCAGGAGAAAGAAATTACTAAATCTCCATTTTAATAGGTTCTGTCAGAATCTTTTCTTTGTAAGGACTGTTTCAGCAGTCTTTGGTGATAACATAAAACATTTTCATGATTAACAGCCGTTTTATAACTCAGGTAATTGGCCACAAATCAGACGAATGTCATAATGTAGGAAGAAAACACTCTCATCTCTATCACAGCCCAGGCTGGATTTTTGGTGTGTATATTAGCTGAGTGGCTTATGGGCCTTCGCTACTTTAACTAATGTACTTCCTGTAGTGCAGACATGGAAATTTTAAGCTAGTGATTAGTTCTGTCAACCAGATCTTTATAGAGTGCCTATTAGCCGTCCTGCACTTCCAGCTGAGACTCTGAAAGTGTGGCTTCATAAGAATTCTAAGTAAATATCTTTCTATTAGTTTGACACTGAACTCTCAATTTCTCTCGTGGGAAAATCAAGACATTCAGAAGGGATTATGTTCATAATACCAATAACATATGTTCTATGTTATTCACAATACTAATAATATCACCACTTTGGTGAAAAGCAGAGTGGGGAATAGAAATCTGTCATTGTGTTTTCTTCTTTCACATCTGCATTCTGGGCACAATGTTTACTGATCTCCATGGGTCTAGCTGTGGAGCACGGACATGTTTTATTAGATGTAAAAAGGCATAGTGTTCAAGTTCAGAATGTTTGTCTTTATAAAACACTTTAAGATGTATTGGAGAGCATTAAAGAAAACTCCATCTCATTACCCTTCATCTTGGGACAAAAACATAGACAAAAATCTAATATGTGCATTTTAAGCATTGCTGCCTGCTAGCATTAAGTTTGCTTTAAGAATCTTTAGGCTGTTTGGACATTTTCTTCTGAATTATGAAGCTGTTATCAACTTAAATTTTCACTGGTGCAATGGGACAGCAACTTTTTTCAAAATTCTCTGCAGTAATGGTTGTAATATATCTTGTCTCAGGGTTAAATTGAACAGTTTGTGGACACACAGAATTCACGTCCATCCTTGTAGAGATACCATTTTAATTTGTCCTTGAAAACAGGGCAGTGTGCTTTATTCCACCCCCCCTGCCTGGGGAGCACATAGAGCTATGGCCTCCACTCTGAGGTGCCAGTCTCCTTGCTCCCTGGAGCACTGTGGCAGGGGAGAGGCAGCACAGCCATTTCAGTGTTTCTTATACACCGCCATGGCAAGCTACAGCAGTTTGCATTCCAGAAAGCATCACTATTTTTTCCCACTTCAGCCATGCTGCTGAAATTGCACACTGGTCTCTTCCCATAGTCTTGTGATTTTCTATAACGTATTTCCTGAAATATGTTCCTCCAGCCCTAAATCTGTACTGAATCTGGAAGTAGAGAGTTGCAATAAAGAGGACCCTAAATATGCATCCAAGATTTACTAGTAACTTGGACACATTTCTTTCCCTCAGTTCAGCTACAAGAAAATAATGATGTTCTTCACTTTCAAACAGTGTATGACAATGAAATGCAATTAAGGACCTTATGAAACATTATGTTTTATGACCATATTAAACATTATGTTCACTTATTAACTAGTTCTGCAGTTGGAAATCCTAGAGCTGCCTAAACTAAATTAAAGCGGTAGTAATAGCCAAAAGATGACTAAGCTGTACGGATCACCTCCTTTTGCTGTATGCTCTTCTCAATGTATCTCCCAGGAGGCCAAAGAGATTTTTGTATGCAAAAATATAGAAGACAGGGCTCTATTATGAAAATCTGACTTGATTCTAACAAGAAACAAGTTTCTTATTTGTTTCTTAGTTTAAATAAACTAGCAGGATGGGGAAGATTCATGCATCGTCTCTGTGACAAGTTTAAAACTCAGCCTTGAATATTTACTCTGTGCGATTTTTCTTGCCCTTACTCTTGCCCTTATTGTAGTTAGCAAGACAAGACCTAAGTTCACTCCTCCTCTGCCTTCTTGTCCAAGAAATAGACAGTGGAGACAGGAATTCCTGTATAATGACCTGAACACAAAACAAGAGAATCTTCTTCATTGGTACACTGTCCAGTTTCAAATCAGGCAATGAATTTTTTTTCCTGTACGGTTTCTTCATACCAGGAGATATTTCTTCATACAATATTTGTTTTCCTCTACTTAGTGGATCTGAATGCTATATACTGCACATACCTTTAACATCACTTTCTAACATCTTGGCTTCATTAAGGATCCTGAAGCTCTTCTTAAGAGAGCTCTTGGCGCCGTCCTTCAGTGATCCTTGAGGACCAGCTGTCTGTAGACAAACAAACGAAGTGTCAATCATACAGGAAAGTCTGAGGTCAAAAAAGACATGTGATCATGATCTCATGTCACCTAAATTTCACAGTTGCCTAAATTTCACGTTCACATCAGTGAGCTCTGAATTACATCCCATTGCCATAATATTAGTCTAAGAGAATCAAAATAAAAAGAACCCCTAAATATTTTGTTTTAATGGAATTTCAGATCCCCTATGGAATATCAGAGATTACTCCAATAAAGAGAGACAACACTTACAGTATTAAAGAAGTGGATTTGACTCTAAGAGCAATACTCTCCAAAATGAACAAGCAAAACATATTTCAACTTAAATATGTATTTATCCTTCCAGCTATGGACAGTACACCATAAAATACAGTATTTTTCTCTAGCTGCAGCTAGAGAGAAACTTTAGAGACCAGACTAGATCTGATGACTAATATTGACAACTGAGATTCATTTGTGATTAAATTAAAGAATTATAATTGCTAGGTGAATAAAGAAATAAGAAATAAAATTTTAAGGGCAAACTGCAGTTAATCTGAAAGAATTTTATTACTAAGTAACCAGCCTTCATCATATCATGCTACTTAAAGTACTTTCTCCTGAAAAACATCCATCTCTACCTTCAGTGCGGAGACTGATCAATAGATGGAATGATTTTTCTAAATTAGATTAGTGTTTTCAGTCAGTAGGAAATGCTCCAGGTTCTGAACCACTTACTGTTCAGTTTGTAAGACTGAACTCAGGTCACACATCACACTGAATACATTTCTTTGAGAATACTCCTGACAGCCAGATAACATTCTATATTAGTCATGGGTCATAGCCTTGTAACTGGTATGTAATTAAGAAGCAGCTACTTTTCATTTTCCAGGGCAGATACATATACTCAAAAATTAAATGTGTGTCAATTAAATGACACAATTATTATTGCTATTCATTATTTTTATAATGAGCAAGCCCAGAAGTGACATTTCACATATTGCTGAAGCTCTGATGTTTTTCAATGGTGCTGTAAAAAACATAAAGTGAACTTGCTGTTTCTCTTTCTTTCAAAAATCTTAGAGTGCTTTGGATACTTTCAAAATTCAGAACCAGCCCAGCTTTTTGCCAGGGGATATGTCATGGTATATATGTTGCCATGTCACAGGGATGTAGCTGTTAAAGGTTCCTTGTTTTTAGATGGAATGTAAATGTAAGCTTTTATGTGATTTTAAGAACTAAGGCACACATCACTGCCATTTTCCAAGCTTGCCAGAAATATTAAGCTGTGTACTCATTCCTTTCAACAACAGACACATACAGATTCAAAAGATGAAAAAAATTAGTTTCTTATAGATATTCTCTACCATATAATAACAAGCAGTACTGGTAACAGAAGAATATTAAAAAAAAAAAAACAGGAAAAAACCCCAAAAATACCCAGTGAAGCAAAAGACTGTTCCTGAAGGAAGAATGTTTCACCAGATTTTTTGACAGATGCACCTGTCAAATCAGGTAATACTTTAAAATTTCTTTTCCCACCAGAAACAAAACCCAGGGTATGATCACTCTGTGACCACCAGTCTTCAAAAATAAGGATGGTTGTTGTTATACTATTATTATTATTATTATTATTATTATTATTATTATTAGTAGTAGTAGTAGTAGTAGTAGTAGTAGTAGTAGTATATTATGGCTAGGCATGGCTGACTGGTTGTTGAAGCAGTTTATAGTCAATAAAATGAAGTTGGAAGGCCAAATTTACAGTGCGAAACCAAGAAGTTCCTCAAATCAGGGACAGTAATGGGAGTGTGCTGACAGTTGAGCCAGAAACAGATTCCAGCATAAAGAATACTAGAAAAGCCCTTTCAGAGAGAAATAAACCTGTAATTATTTAAAGCTGTATTTTGTATTTTTTAAAAACAATCTTGAAAATAAGGATTAATTGAGACATCTGGTAGAATATGTACTTTTTTACCAGCTTTTTCCTGTGGTTCATGAGATAGCAAGTTATGAAGCAGTCAGTAATTAAAACCCAAACATTTTATGACTTTGTGTAAAGTGAGTTTGTATGCTTGTGGCAAGGCTGGTGAACCACTTTATAATTTAGAAGGATTTACAGCCACAGACTTTGTCATTCTTTTCTAAACTGGGACAAGTACTGTTAAAAAAAAAAAAAAAAAGGGAATAAAAAAGAAAAAAGGAAAAGAAAAAAAAAAGAAGATTGTGATTCAAAATAAATTTGAAAATTGCCGGGTCTCTGGAATTTAAATTGTTCTAATTCTGTATCTTCCAAAATGTCCATAATCTGTGCGTAGTAACTTCCTCTCCCTGTGCCTTTCTTCCTGGTCCCTAACCCTCCCATGCAAACCCTGTGCAGTTTGAATCTCTGCTTCATCTTCTGGCAGAAGTGGGACCATGTGATGTACCCAAACAGTGCTGTCTCAGTCATGGTTTAGAGGCATAAATGCACTGGGGCAGTGCTGAGGATCACATGAATTTACAAGGTTTTATAGACCTCAGTGCTAATTTAAATCAGTTAAAAATAGTTCTGCTTTGTTCTTAAATTACTTTCTTTTCACATAGACTTAAATTGTGAAGTTTTCTCCTATGCAAAAGATGGGGTTACTCTCATTTCTACCAGTCCTGAAGATGCGTACTAAAACTGATTTGCATCTTAGGACATCCTCTCAAGGATGTCTAAGCTTTCTGTAAGGAAATCTAGACACCCAGCAGAACTGTTGGGACACCACCTACAATGAAAGTCAAAATCAAAGAAGAAAGCAGGACCCTAAACACTCGATGTATGCCGTGTGCTTCCTACAGTCCCCAGCCTGTAATTCCTCTCTAAAAAGCCTAAGAATAATCCACATTTTTAAAATATAGTGTAAAACTATGAATCTGATCTATAAGATATGAGCAGAATATGCTAACCTGACTCCTGTCAGTTACTGACTAAGCAATGGAATGCTGAAACTGCCTGAATGCTAAGGATTTCTCACTTCTGATGAATTTATTTTGCTTTCAAAAGGGAGAGCAAATCCATCATGAAAAGCTCAGGAGGAATTTTCTGTCATATTTTAATACATTTTTTCCCAGACATTTATTTGGCTTCCTGTAATCACAATGGATTTTGAGAATCTTTTCATTCATGCTTTTAATTACGTTAGATTAATTTGAAAATGAAGCAATTTTCCCATTACAAACCAAAACACAAAACATCCCTGAGATATCACTAAGGTTCTTGTAAATAATTTGATCTAGTGATGGACAGGATAGAACCCAAAGCCAAAACCTGTCCCTACTGTCTCTGGTTCATATACCAGCTCGTTTTTGTTGGGAAACCTTTGTCCTCCTGCTCCAAAATATTCCTGGTGAATGGTAAAGGCAAGGATCAGGGATGCATAGTGAGCTACAGCACTCTTCTCCTTTATCTGCTCGCAGCAGGAACTTGGAGTCTTTTACAGAAGACAGGATTCCACAACAGCTCCCATACAGAAGAGAATATGGCTCCATCTTTCAAAAGGAGGGGAAAGACATGATCTCCATCTTTTACACAGAGTCCCCAGATCAACTTCTCAGAAAGTTGGCAACACAGTTTCCAGGGGCTTATGCTACCTTCTAGGAGCAAATTCACCAATGCTGCCTTCTAGGAGATTTTTTGAACCATTGTGCTCTAGACAGCCCTGACTGAGGGTACATTCCTGGTCTTGTGCTGAAGCTCAGTTAAAAGCTCCTTGGGACCTCCAGAAAGTGGGAACCTGATTTACCTGGTTACCAGTTAAACTCTCCACCTAGGGTGAGCAAACATTCAACAGTCCTTAAATAAAAACAAGGAAATAGAAAAAAGAAGTGGTGACTGTAGTTCACAACTGACATATTTTTAAAATCTGGCTCAAAACCCTCAAATGATCATTTTAAAAATAACAGCTAAATCTATTGCTCTGCAGCAATTTTATGGTAAACCACCGATGACCTCTATATCGAGTCAATTACATTTAAAAGGCATCAGCTGCCTCAATTTTCTTCCTCATCAACTAGATCCCCATTTCACATATACTGCTCATAAAAAAAACAAGCTCCCTCTAATGAATTAAATGCAAAGGAGATGCTGAAAACATCACCTTAATATTTTTACCTTTCCTTGCTACTCACTTGCTTCTATTTACATCATATTGTTCATCTTGACCTCCATCACTTAAATTATCAATTCCCTCTCTCTCTAAGCTATAATCACCTAGGGATACATACATTTTTGTCACCATCCTGTAATTGCTAGTTTTGTATCTTTCTTGCTCTGTCTTTTTTTCCCCTTTTCAATCCCTGAAACAGCTGCCTGTCTCACTCATTCCAGGTCACCAAAGGAGAAAAAGACAGCATGTATTAAATCTTAATCAGAAGGAAAACCAAAAAGGGCCAGACCCTTATTTACTTCTGTGGTGTAATCAGGCATTCTGGTGAAACAAAGAGAACTAGCACATACTAATATGTGAGGTGAATTTTTTTCACCAAGAGAGAAATACAGTAATGTTATTTGAAAAAACACTGAAAATATAAACAGCCTACAAATATTAAAATTTTTGTGCAGTGGCTAGTTCACTTTATCCCTCTGATGAATACAGACCTTTACAGCATGTGATTGATTTTGCTATTCTCATAATCTATTTGACTGAAGTAGCTCTCTGCAAGCTACCTTTATTCATGTACAAGTGCTGTAATTACAAATTGTTTCTGCTCATCTACACATTTCTATATCAAATATAAGTTCTGGCAATCTCATACTGCCACTATCTCATGTTTCTGCACGCATGTGAAGTGCATGTCTGTAAGTCTCTGACTGACTCCCGCAAGTTAGCCACTAACTTCTTTGATATTTGACACAAAAGATAATTTTGGCTATGCTCAGCATGTTTTCTGCTCACAGAATATGCACCATGGAGCAGAGATCCTCATTGCAACTCAGGCTGGAGAGCTGACTTTACCTTACAATCCTATTTTTAAAAGTTCTCTTCATTTTCTCTGGAAATTTGCATGTGCTACCTCATAGTGAGAATAAGATTTCTTTGCAAGAACTAGTAGAGTTCACAAAGTGAATAAAAATTTCCACTCCCCTCCTACAATTCTCCTTTTCTAGAATTCTGGCCAGGTGCATGCAGTTCATCTGATGTGCAGAAATGCCTCCAAGCATTTTCAGGGAACTAGGTTAAAGAGTTAATTAAGGTATGGAGTTCTTTATATTTAATGAATGTATTACCCACATCTAAACTAGCACTGTTGAATATCAGATGGCCTATACTCCTGACTCAAAGCTGTTGGCTTGAGGCATACACAGAGACCAAAAGGTGGAAGACAGAAGGAAGAAGCATAGTAAATAAAACGGGGAAGAAAACTAAGGATCATGAGTTAGGAACAAATAGAAATTGTCCGAAGGAACAGATAGCTCTAACAGTTTTCTAACAGAAAACATAGTTTTCTGACCACAAAACAAGAATGTTCAATGGCAAGGGTCTTCACAAAGTTTTAAGATGGCATAATACGGATCTGAGATCATGTTCCACAAAAAATCTAAACCTTCTTCTCAATTTACTCATTTTCCTTACCGCTTGCATAGCTTCATTTGCAAGATCCTTGGCTTCCTTGGCAACTCTTTCAGCTTCTTCTGTGTAATCCTTTATGTTAGTATAAGCATTGAAAGCACGCGTGGCATTGAAAGAGAGGTTTTTGGCTTCAGTGAGGATTCTGTTGGGATGGAGAAAGTAAATACACCATTAAACCTGCTGACAGAGCTCAACAGAACAAAGTATCCTACATTTTCAAACTGAACAGCCTGTGTTTCTAAGGCTATTTCTAAGGTGTTTAGAGAGCAATGATGCATTTGAGATTTCAGGAGATCTGGCATCATGTGTTTAATGGAATTCATATTTTATCTGTGCAGAACAACGTAAAGAACAATGTTCGCTGAAAGAGGAGCTTCTGTGAGATAAAAATAGATCAGACACTGAGAAAAGATAGCACTGTGCTTAATGCTCTAATACAAGTAACACATTCATCATGTGGGTTTTTATGCTATGTGCTGAGCCAGGCAACTTGAGGAAACTTGCTCTGTATGAACAAGAAGGATCATCACAGACATGTTTTAAAGTAGAATCTCTGAAAAATTAATTTCTTGGTCTGGTTGCCAAACACAGATTTGCTAGTTTTGAAGGAGATCTCACAGTCTAAAACAAACCCTAAATGTTAATTTTGCTGACCAAAATGAAAAATATAAGCAGTAAAGTTTCATAGTGAATGTGATGTTCAATTTACATTAAATACTCCATTCTGATAGCTATAAATAGATTAAATACAGTTAGTATTTGCTGATGAAAGGATAGAGTTCAGCTAGCTTCCTTCCTAAGGGAATTTCTAGTCAACAGGCTGGGTAAATAACTTTTCTTGCCCTCTCTCTGTATGATATATTCAAATATTTTCTACAAAGAATTGTTGCACCTACAGAATGAACTTGACAACAACTATCTCAGTAGCCATTATGACCAGTCCTTATGTTGCTTTTACTGAATAAAGCGTAAATGGTCTAAAAAACCCCACTTAAACTGGATAAGAATGTATCTGAACTTGGATTTTTGTGCCTCTGGGAAATTCTCTAGCCATGCAGGTGTATGGCAATATGAGAGAGACAGGGATTACTCTTGTTGGACCTGTTCCAGCTGCTATAAAGTAGTCATTGAGACAGTGTATTGCCAGTGAAGGAAAGGAAAATTCATCCTGGTAATTTATCTATTCTCTGGAGAACTGTGACAGATGGGCTCTGATCCTCTCATCAATTACTTACTGACTTCTAAAAAATGCCACAGAAAAGACAAAGTGGACAGAAGGTATAGTCCCTGGACTCAACATGTAGTTAATAGAGGGAGAGAGATTCCCTTTAGGTTACTGCAGAAACTGCATGACAGAGCTGCCTCTGCATCACTCTTGGAAAAGTGTATCTCTCTCCTCAACTACAGCTGGAGTTCAACAGGCTACTCTAAGATTCTGTGATATTCTGTTAGACAAACATGGACAATAACTGCCTAGAAAGTTGTGAAAACATATACTTTTTAATTCCTCAAACTGATAGAGACTGTATATGCCTGTAAAGTACTAACTATTTATTTTCAGGGCAGGAAGTAAACAGCTTCATCCTGATTACATAGCACCATGGCATTTCTTTGTCCTTTGAAGTTATGTATCTATCTGATCACAAAAAATTTTAACTCTGAACAATCTGCTTTGAGACATAATTTTTAATGTCCTTTATTCTGGGGAGTTTATTATCTTTTTTGAGGAACTGAGGTTGATATCTGTATCAGACATAGGTATCACGGTGGTGTTATGACATTTTAAACACTACCCTAAGCTCCTTAAGGCCAAGCTGTCACCTACATTAAGACAGAAACATATACAAACACCCATATAAAAGTCTCTTTTCAACAGTTAAAAAGTTCTGTCTCAAAGCATGTCTTGCCAACATTTGATTAGGAGGCAGAATCTTCTTTTTTGTCTACATTTTCTCTTTTTCTTAGTTCCTTCATGACAACCTTCCATGTATTTGGATATTTATGCATGGCTGGGTGTTATACTAAAGTCACTCATTTTCAAATTCATTTTAACACAGGAAACCACAGCTATCATTACCTTATGCACACCTCAAGACACGTATTACACTAGGTATCTAGAGTAGTGTAACTACGCAGTAAATGAAGCCATTACCTTTGCAAGTATCAGCTAATTTCCTGTCTTTTCCTCAAAACTAGAGATGCTGGTAAGAAACAACTCTGTTAAGCTTCTGTAATTTTGAGGAAGTCTTTGGGATATTCAAGTCTTCAGATAGATCTAAAATATATTAGCCACAAAAAAATAGCATATTGTTGATGTTAAAAAGAATTTATTTTTCTTTCATTCAGTGCTTTTATAAAATAATGAAACTCTGAAGCTATGCTAGGGACAGGTCCAACAGGCAGAATATCCATGAGCCAGAATACTTATGAGTATTACTATTGCAAATTAAACTTACTATTTAAGTAAGTTTAAATGGCTTGCTTTCTTAATTGCATAAAAAGCAATAAAGCAAAAGACCCTCTCTTTTCCCGGCAAAATAAAAAAAAAAAAATCCAACAAACCCTTGTTTTATATTCTTCCCAGGAAACTATTTTCATGTTGAGTTATATAGTGTCATTCTTCTGAAAGAGCTGTGGTCATACAAATGAAGGGCATTGCAATTCTCATATTCAGGGATGTGACAGTGGTAAACAGAAACTGTAGTTTCTGTTCTTGGGTTTAAGCACTGTGGTCAAAGATACCTACTTACCTACTTACCAGTTTTGAAACTGGTCGAGGAATTACTGTCCGTCACTAAGGGGGACTACTGACAGTAAACAATTTAGCATCACAATAATAGTCTCCTACCAAATGGTCATCTTAATAGGGAAAATACAGCTCGTTTTGAACAAATGGGCATGAAAACATGTAGTGAGCTCTTTGAGAAGAATTTCTATTTTTTTCACAACACAGCAATAAGCATCTAAGTTAACCATGTTAACAGTGCATCTGAGGGTGCTGTTTGCTGTCCATGCAGCCTCTAAGAATCACAAGATGTAGGAAACTGTTTACAGGAGATAAATAGACTAACTTAATATCTGTATTCTTGCACACATCACTGGTTATTTGTATACTCCCAGTGACAGATGTCAAAGAATGCCCTTCAGGTTCGGTGAAGCAATTTTGCAAACCTGTTCCATGATTTTAGCATTACCAGTAAATGTCTGCCTTACCCATCCAGCACTGAAGATGATTCATTCAGCTGGCCTGCATGGTTCTCAGCTTGCAACACCTTTTCTGGAAGCATCCTGTCACGAATTTCTTGTGATAAGTCATCAATTTTGTCTTTCAGCTGATCAGACATTGGCTGTATCTTATTTGCAACACCTTCTACATACTGAAAATGGCAAAAGAAAAGCCTTTAAATTTCTGAATGCAAGCATTCTGTAGCTTTATCTATGTATAAGGTTGTTCTTCTTTCCTTGTGGGCTATTAACGTAGCCATGCATTAAAACTTCAGGGAACTAGTAGAGAAAGAATAACAGGAATGGTTGGACTGGAAAGCAGAGAGGTGATAAACAATATTCTAAGAGTTACTTGTCTCTCTAGAGCTTAGTAGAAGCATTTCTTTTACAAATATGGAATTGTACAGTTTAAAATCTTATAAACTCTTAATTTGGATTTGTTCCTAAATGCAGATGCATGCATAGCTCTATTAAATTGTTGCTGTGCTCCACAGTAGTAACAGTAATAATAATCATAAAGTTTAATGTTTCAGGACCCTTTGAGTGGCTACAATGTGTTTTTGCTTCTTAAAGCTTCTCAGTAAGAACTATGCTTTTTGAAGACTTGCCATTCCTATTCTAAAAAGCTGTCTCACTGTGTCTCCTTTTCCATTTCTCCAAAGAGCATTTGTCCATTTCCAGCTGCAATGCATGCTGGAAATATCTTCAGAACCAATGATACTTTAAGATACCTTTTTTTTAAAGTTTTTTTTTTTTATAAACTTTCTGCTGACAGAATTTTCAAAAATATGATACAAAATGAGAATTCAGTCACCTCCCTGATCTCTCTAGACTTAAAATTGTGGCCACAGGCAACCAACTATTTCTGAAGTTTCTGTCTGATATACACACAATTTTTGTGCAGATAAATCTATTCCTAGATTACAGAGTTGCAGTGAGACTATGAATGGGTCTGCTACATCTGTAATTCTCAAGATAAAGTCAGTACCACAATCAAAACACCATATATATAAATGGCAGAGTCCCTAAAACATTATGAGCTAGCTCACATGTAATCCAATGAATCACTTAAAACTCCAAGTTATTTATTTTTGTACACCAGACTAGCTTTTCTGCCATACAGCAATGGAAAAAAGAATTATCCCAAGAAAAATATTTCAATATTGATAAATACAATGAAAAATTAGGTGTTACTTGAATTATCTATTTTGCTTCCATAATGATGTTTTGTTGTACTAATTCTCAGGTAAGGATGATAAAATACTCACCTCTACAGCTATGCTGATGTTATTTGCAAGTTTATTGGCTTCATTAAGGACATCATTCCCTTCCTGAAGGGTCTTTTCAACATCTTGTCTGCCATCTTCTACAGCTTGCTTCCTTTTCTACAGGATGAGTTCACACAAAGAAAAAGATGAGTTGTTTACTAGAACAGTTCAAATGCCAGCACCTCAGGGTAAGACTGCATTCTGTCACCATGCCATGATGTCCCTTCTGCAACTCTGAGGTCTCAGAGCTGAGACAGTGACAACAATAAGGCACATGTAAGGTATCTTTCCTTTGTCCTCTTATTCCCAGCTGTGTGTTGTCCACCCATGTGGCAAGGTTTTTGCTGCTCTCTAACAGAGGTAATTTTTCAAGTACTACTGCAAAATGTATCAAAAAGTTATAAATTCCAATCATTACCCAGATGTGCAAGTTCCTCATTTTGTAAATCACCTCTGACTGTGAAAATTAGAAAAACTTTCTATTCAAATTTTCTAGTGAAAATTTGAAAAATTTAGAAAAATATTCTGCTGCTTTTCTACTTCGATCCACTGGTACTTCACTCACTGCTGAAGGCAAAATAAAAGATTTGGAGTAACCTACAGATTCCTCGTTTTCCAGCTAGTAAAATTACTGCATATTGCATGGTAAGGATTGACTTCTGAATAAAGAATTAGCAATTTCCTGCACAGGATCCACTGAGTACCACAGATTATTTTGATAGGAGGCCATGGCAGCCATGTGGGCAGGATTGATGGAAAGACACTCTGCGACAGTGATGCGGAGAATATTTTAAAAACTGAAATACCAGGTAATTTCTCCAAACTTTATCCATCCAGTTTTAGGAAGAAATGCACAGAACAGAGATCACCTAAATTCTTCAGATCACTGTATTTCCTTAATTCAATCAAGCACAGAAATCTCTGCTGAGAACGGAGGTCTCAGAACTCTAACCTCATATTGTACTTGAGGTGAAAGCTCACCGAGATACAGAGTTGAAACATTTATCTTCATTAGGTTGACTTTGCTCTTAATGTCTTGGTTAAATGCTTGTTAATGTACAGTATAATATGCTCTTTAAGTCTCTGCAATTTAAATTAATCACAAGCAGACCCCTCTTCTATGAGTGAGATCATTTATAACAGCTACTAACTACTGAGGATAGAGTTTGATTTATTACTCTGTAATATCCACATACTCCCTTCAGTCTTCTGCCCAGGGGTTGCAGAGGGAGATGAAAATCTAAGTTTTCTAGCAAAATATATGACAGCAAAGACTTTAAAGGAACTCCTATTTAAATACTGAGCACATGATTTGAATTTTACATGACTATTTATACTGGGACGAATTTAATTTCCCACAGAATAATAAATCCAGGGTACCTTCCACAAAGCAGATGGTATTATTTCAATAAAGCAGGGGAGCAATTCCAATTTTAAAAGCCAGTGCATTTCCTCATTCTGAGGAACATGTTCCCTTTAAATTACACCAGATATATTTATATTTTAATCATACTTTTGCTTATATTTTTGTTTCAATATTTAATCATGCAAAGGTTCAATCTTTAATCAGAATCCGAGTAACAGAGGATAAAACTTGTCAGCACTCACCTCCAGCATGGTCATATTTTTATGGTTGACTGCAGATAAACGATCAGCCTCCCAAATTTTACTTGCAGCTTCTCTTAGCAGATCTTGAGCATCATCAACTATGCTGTGGTAGTTTGCTAGCTTGTCCCGGACCTTATTTTTGAGATCCTCAGTTTTCTCACTGGGCTCACCAAATAATTTCTTCACCTTGTCCAAAAGATTTTCTGCATTCCTGAAATACATTGCCACCCATGAAGACACTGACTACATATTCCCTACACCAAATAAGCTGAATAGTCTCAATAATATGTAAATGAAATAGAAAAACTAAGTCTCAAAGAAAATTAAATTAAATTAAGTCTCAAATTAATTTTCAAGATGACATATGCTTAATAAAGTGAAAGGACAGCTGGGTTTAAGCTTTTTCTTAAAAGAGGCTTTTAAATTCCACTAACGTCCTATTTATGAAGCGGGATATATTCATATACTCTCCATTAAAGACTTTTTTTTTTTTTTTTACACTTTTTGGTTAATTTTGGTTCTTAAGATCTGACTAAGAAAGTGAGGTTTTCTGAAACATTTCAACTTGTCTAAAAGATTTCCTTCACTCACATTGATGTGACATGTGACACAAAGTGGTTTCCTATCTTGAACTAAGGAGGATTTGTAGATATGCCCAATTTCAAGCTGTCTTGAAACAGACAACTGCTTTAGATTAGACAGTCAAAAACCATAAATGCTTTCTGGTGAAATAAAAAAACCCAAACCCGGATCCTTGGATTTATGACTTCCAGTAGTCAAAAAATTTTATTCATCTAAAATACATCCTGGAATATTTTTAAAGGATTTTGCTGACCCTGGTTTTAAGGAACTGGAGTACTGTCATCTGCCTGCCTCGAGTCAGTTTCACACAAGGCAACGCCACTCTGCTAATCCAATGATATATCAGGGGCAGGGAAAAAAAAAAGAAAGAGGCACTTCAGGCACTTCCAAAATGATGCTTTAGAGATAAGAAAAATCTCAAGTAAACAGGAATATATAGGGTAGATAACAACTACGGAAGAAATTTATCATGCTTCCACCTAGGACAGATTAAGTTTTTTTTCCTGTTTCATTATGCCAATGTGTGGAAAACAACAACTGTATTTTCTGAAAAAACACTGCAATTTGGCCTGCCTGTAGTCAGTTCCATTAGTAATCTTTTAAAAATAAACATGTGAATAAATGCACACTGAAAAGATATAGGAAAGAAGGAAAAGATATACTGACACTGGACATAATTTAGATGAAGGGTCTGAAGTGGAGCCAAGGGAAGTCAAATTGTTATCTTAGCTTTGGCATTTTCTGAGATGTATTGCAGTTTCTTTTCTCCATCAGTTCTGCCTTTGGTTTTGATGAAAAAAAAAAATTCACATTTTGAATTCACAACTTCTGAGGACAAAATATTTAATCAAAAACTAAATCCCAATATTGACACCCTGTCACAAAAGTGTAGAAAGGAATTCAGGATTTCTCTCATATCTCCTCCATTATTCTTCTATAAGAAGCTCCTGTCTTACACTTCTGTCAAATTTGACACCCTTATGACTCTGCAGTACTGGAGGAACAGTACAAAACAGATGGATTTCCCTTTTACTCCCTTGCCTCATAGCACAGTTCAAACTACTTATCCATCCAGTAGTCCACCTCAAAATTCTTCCTTGGTGCTCTAAAGATAGCACTTTCATATTGATCCGTTGTGCATTTTCCCTCTGCTCTTTCTAATGAAGTATGAGAAAATCTGTTCCATGTAATCCCTTGCTTTAGAATTTCTGTGTGTCTGGACTGCATCACATTCCTTGAAATACTCTCTTATACACTTAAGCTGTGCTATTTTCACTGGATACCATCCTAGAAAAGGAATAAAACTATACAAAATGCTTGAAGTTTTAGAAAAAACAATCACAAATCTCGGCTAATACATGGAATGATGAATGGTCTGGATGCTCAAAATGAATGCAAGAGAACAAACAAGATTAGAAACTGATGACAAAATGATTAAAACCCATCAACTGCGTCTGAGAGTCTAAATATGTTAGAATTGCCCTATCAGGAGAAGAAATAAGGGTTGTAACATCATAAATAGCATGGATAAGGTGATCAACTGTTCAATGTCTATCCAAAAGCAAAAATGAATTTCAGAAAGCAATGTCAAAACATAGGAGGCATATCTCCCAGCACTGTATGGCTGAGTTACGCAATTCACTGTCCCAGGAAAGTGGATGACAGAAATTCACAGAGGTTCAGAAGAGAAGCCATCAGAGAAACTAGAAGAAAAAAAGTCACACAAAGATAAAGCTACTCAGCGTACTAAACAGAAAGAAAGAATTCTGGCTCACAGCATCCCTTGATAGCAACTCAGTGGCATCTGAGAAAACATTTACTTCATAAATATGAAAATCATGGCAGTTCAGAACAGCAACTGGTATATTTCTCTGTATGCTCTTTTTAGAGAGAAATTATTGACTAATATGCAATTTCAGTACATTAAGGCAATAAGAGCCTGGACTTGAAAAATTTGAAGGAAATAAGGGAAAAAACTTCATATGCAAAAGAAACTTTGTCATCTATGAAAGCAAGAAGACTTTACTTCATTTGTCTTCTTCATTTAAGTTTTGAGAGTTCATGGAAAACATAGGAAAGGATCCACTGAGTCTTGTCATTCTGTTCTTGGACAAAATTCTGAAAACAGAATACAACTACTGACAAAAGACATCTTACCAAAAAAGCATGATTAACTACTTCAAAGGGATCATGAGGCTTGCAGAAGACTTACTTTATTCAAAAGTAAATATTTCAAATGGGTCTGTAGAGAATACATACATGTGTGGAGCACAGCGATCCACACACATGCACATATATCTACCTCCAGAGTTCTTCTTCCTTGCAGAGTGTATTCTATCCACTATTCTGCTACATTTTTTAAAGAGTTTTGTAACATTTTTCTTCAAGAGGCAGTTTCAGAAGACAACATCTCTAGGGTCCTTTCCTCCCCACTCTGAAATGCACAGTGACTAATTTTCCTTCTGTTGAGTTGACTGCCAAAATTTCTTGTATCTCAGTGACTACCTATAAAGAGGTAACCCTATACTTGAGAGAAACCATAAAACTTTAATGGAAATCAATGAATATATTAATGTATCTCTTAATATAAAATATATTCCTATATTGAGAAATTTAAACATTCGCTTTGTACATTTCAGGAAGAATGGACGAAAGAGAGAAGTTCTTTCCCTCAAAAAAACCCTACTGCACTTTCTACTCTAGCTATTGGGCTAGAGTAAGAAATCATTTCATCATAGTCTGAGAGTTTCATGTCGGCTGTAGCGTTTGAGGACTAATAGCACCTTGTTGGAAAGGCTCTTCTCCAGCCAGTCCTAAATTTGCAGGCAGCACATTCAAAGGTTTGGCTAAATTTTTCTCATCCCTACTTTTTCCTGGTTTATTTCTCTGTGTGAGTAGTGAAGGCATAGAAGAGGCTCAGTGGAATCAGATGAAAAAGCAATAACACATTGCTCACAAATAAGTTTGCAATATATTCTTTCTCAAGAGAACAGAAAGCAAAGCTATCAGAGTTAGGGAAGAAATACTGCACTTGCAGGATTTCCAGAAAATGATCTGGCTTATAAAGTCTAATACAGACAGTGCAAATCTGATTCTAAACTACTTGAAATTCTCAGCTAATTTTGTATTCCATTTATGTCTCCTTACAGTATGCACGCACCTGATAAATGACATTTTCAGGCCTGCATAACTTTATCCCAGAGAGTTTTCTGATCCATCACAACTTCAATGGACCATGTCACTGCACAGCTGGATTCCCTGCTGATTGTTTGCACTGCTGAAGAGCTAAGCACAGTCTAGTTCTAGAAATATGCCTGGTCTTACTGATACACAGGTAACAAACTACCAGAACTTTAACTTCAAGCCAAGTATTTTTCTGAATCAGGTAAGTTTCAAGCATTTGCCATAATGCTTTATAAACAGATGCCAATATAATTATATATATTTACATTTATTTACAGATAAATAACCAAACAGCAGGCTTCTCAACTATGCCACAGAGATGGTTTATTCTGACCTACACTATTCTCAACATGGCAAAATACATTCTTTTTAATGTCCACTCTATTGAAAAAAATTTTCAGACAGTTTTCCACGAAAAAACCACAAGCTTCCAGATGAAATTTTTAGTACAAAGGCCATTCATCAGGTTTGAAGCAGAAGCTAAAAATAAACAGATAAATTAGAATTCAATTAGAAATGTTGCTGGTACCTGTGGAGCAGGGAAGTAATTTCCTAGGGATTGCTTTCAACATATGTAAACATTTCCAAAAATGCAAATGCTGTGTCAACAGATATAAAGTATTAGACTTTTCTTTCTTTCACATTTCTGCAAGCCTCAGCTAGAAAACTTGATTGGCAAGCATGACAATCACATTTACAAGAGTCAGAAATTGCCACTAGGAGGTGGAAGACAGAGTTCTCTCTACTCACTTTAACTCATCTTGAGCTATTTTTTCTTTCATACTGAGGTCTCTATTTCTCATCTCTATGAGCATTCCTTCAGCCTCATTCTGCAGTTCTGGAAGACTCTTCTCCAAAGTCTTGTCTTGAGTTCTGAGTGTCTCATTCAGTTTTACAGCATCTTCATTTGCAGCTGCAGGGGACCAAAATATATTTATGTAAGGAGCTGGTAATGAAAAGCAGAGAAGCTGTCAACTATTAGCAAATGGAACACAATTTGCACTGGCTATTTCTGCTGTGAAATATAAAGGATAGTTAAACCAATGACCAGTAACAAATGAGAAAGTAATTAATATATATTTCATCAAACCTTTTATTACAGTTCACTTTTCAACACAATAAGTAAAGAAGCCTTTATATCCAATATATGAAATGCATTGCTCCCCTCCTCCTCCCCCTTAAAGAAAGAATTTGCACTGAACCTTAAAACAGGCAGGAGATAATTTGCTATATTGCTTGCAGACTTAAGTATCAGGCAGTACAAGCAATGAAAATTAGGCTTAAATTATTTTTGGAGAACCTCAAAATATGTCATTTTTAGCATTCAGACCTAACAGTGCTAGGATGAATAAACAATTGTTAAATTTTAGAAAATGAAGCAGAAGAGGAGTGAAAGACACCCACAGATGTCTAAACCCACTCATGTGTTTAAGATATCCAGAAGTGGGAAAGAAAAATATGAAGTTTGGAATTTATGAAGGTATACTGTAAATGTGTTTGGAACAGTTGAATTATTCCGAACAGATAAAGCTGTACACATGGCGCCATATTCAAAGATGGACTAAAATCTTCCTGGCATAGCACGCCACAAATTGTTAGAATACCCAGTTTCAGAAGCAACTGGGTCATTTATGACAATCAGTTCCATCTTCAATTTTAAGAAGTACTGCTGCCCTTCCATAGGTACAGGCTCCCGAGTAATTGATTTCTCCTAAATGTCTTTGTTCCTGGTCACAGGGGTACTTTTGAGTATTTAAAATTAAATTTTTAATTAAAGAAATTAAAAATAGTTTTTTAAACCTCAATAAATTACTATTTCATCTACACATTGCATAGGTTTAGAGAAAATTATGAAGAAAATTTTAACCTAATGATGTCTTGGATCAGCTGTTGAGAACTGAGATTTGTATCTTTAATAATGAGTGTTTTTTTGTGGTGCAGTGAGGTCTGGAAAAAGACTACACTTTGCTCAAATGGATCTTGGATGACTTCTATATGTACTATATTATGTATCATTACCCAGATACCTTGGGCCAGGAATAGGTCTATATATTAATTTAAAAAAATATTCTTTAAAAAAAATTGTGAATAACTTCCCTGAATATTTACCTTAAAAGAGAAAATGAATATGTTAGCTAAGCTATTCTTATGTTCAGAAAAATTTATACCCATTTTTATCCTTCTCCTAATCATGTTTTGCTTTGAGTCTTGGTATAATGCAACTACCAGAGTCCAGCGGTGGTAAAAGATTTGGGTGCACTGACATAGACAAAGACTAGGAACTGCAAAGCAGGGAAATTCTATAGCTAAGAAGGAAAATCAGTTACAACTACTCAAAAAATCAACAATGAGCTCAGTAGAAGTGGATAAGCAGTCAAAGTATGTTCATTAGTACCAATCACTACAAACTTCTCAGTGCTAAACATGCTTGAGGAAATTTTCGTTTGGGTTACAAACACTGGGCATAAACTTTGTAGAGTCAAAGATCTGGTTTTGCTCATCATCCCAAATTCATCCTGAAATGTTAGGAACATGGCCTTTTGTTTAAAAAAATTCTGAAAAAATTGCTCACTTTTTCTTGTTGCTTTTCCCACAATTTTTTCTTGTCAAAGATACAAGTCCTAAGGATATCCTAAATTGCTGTTGAGTTCACTTCCAAATCACATACAGGGATGTGTTACACAAAAGGCAATATAAAATGTATTTTATAGCACTTGGACAAAAGTGGAAGCTTTCCCTTTCAATGAATAGACCTTCAGAAGCATAGCTACTAAAACCAGTACTGCAGAGAATATTTGGAGGAGAAGAGAACTGAAAAGTCTTTTTTAAATAAAAAACTGTCTGTATCTGCAAATTATTGTAATTTTTTAACCATTATCTTATTTAATAGTTTTATGAAATATATAGGTCTTGCTTCTGAAGGCCACCTAAAATCTACTTTTCTCAGGACTTCATGTACTTCATGTACTGCAGTGCAAGCACAGTAAATCAGTCTGTAGAAGGCAGAGTATTGCTTTTGGCTCCATGCTTAGGTAGGGTTAGGAGTCACTTGCAAATTCCAAGCAGCAGATGTTCATTAGCAGCAAGAAGTAAATGCATTTTTGAAGTGAAGTTGGTGAATTAAGATGAATTGTTAATGTACCAAGTGCTAAAATTACATCAAACTCTTTTACCAATACATATTTTTAACTGCTTTGAAAATAAACAAAAGCTAAGCCCTGTTTCTTAATTCATCATAACAGCTCTTCAGATAACTGCAAAAATCCTGAAGGAACATGCTCATTTTTCTTCGTCTAGTCTTTGTTCATAATTACCAATACACTAAGTGTTTATATAAACTGTACACACAGATTTGAAGATCGTTTACTGCCTTTTCTTCATTCAACATTTTAAGCATATGACATTTCTCAGCAAATAAAATCTTCCACACTGTCTCTCAGACCCTCTTCCCCAACCATCATCCAGTTTTCATGAGAAACAACTCAAGTATTTTAATTTTTCCCAATACCTTCGGCAGCTTGGAGAATGCCTTTGACGAACTGTCCAAGAGATTTTGCTCTGTCATTAGTCCTCTCGGCATCCTGCCTGGTCTGCTCAACATCTGCTGTCACCTTGGTAGCCTGGTGATACAAATTCAGGGAAAATATAATTAATGAACAGGACAAGGCTGCACTATGTTATTCCTACTGGCTGAATCCATGTACAAAACTTTCCTCAGGCCAGAGGCAATCAATGAATTATTGATCAGATGCATGGGAAATGAAATGCTCTCTTCAAGTACACAATTAAATTTTATTACCTTTTCCTTTAAATGGCAATTGGAAGGCTTTATTTTAAGTTCTTAGAAACCCTACTTGTGTGCAGGAGCACATCAATGGAGACAGGATGAAATTATCCACTGCATAATAATATCTTTGCTTAAAGAAATGCTGTTTGGAACCATTTAATAGATTCTTCAGGGAATACTTTCCATAGTTTCACAATTGTGTACTTTTCGATTGACAAAGTGCAGCAGGTATCATGACCCCTTTGCTTCCTCCCTGGAGGTGTTCTCAAAGAGACAGTTCATTCCAACAAGCAGGAAGAACCTTAAATCAATATATTAATTTGACCAAGAAAAAGAGAGAAAAATAAAAAGTAGTTTTATTCAGTTCTAATGCTTGAAGTTATTCATTTATAACACACTGGGGTGCTCAGTAAAATTTTAGCTTTCTGTAACTAAATGTTTTGTAATTGCACTAAATCACAGCAGCAGCAGAAAAAGAGATGTCTGTTGCAGACCTGAAAAACACACCTAGGAAAGGAATCATATTAGGACATTCTACTTAGCTCTTGAGGTCCCTATCTATAAAATAGACCCTTTTTTATTAGAAAGAAGCTAAACATTTCAAGACACAAAGATTGTTGACCTGTACTGAAAAGCAAAAAAAACTCCAGAACAAACAAACCAAACCAACTAAAAAAAACCCCAAACCAAAATAACCCAACCCCCCCAAAAATAAACCAACCCCCCCAAAATCTCCAACAAATAAAACAAATAAAACCCTAGCTTTTTACTTTAGGGATTACATTCCTGAAAGAATCTTGAAACAGGGCATTATGAATTTCCCAGTCTCTGTGAAATGGCTAGAAGGTCAATAATTCAAAATGAGCTTAGGCTTTCCCTGACTTGAACTGCACAAATTGTTTCTCCCTTACAAAAAACCCCACACTTTTCAGTAATAGTCAGAGAAATAGTAGCACTTAAGCACGTTTATTTTTGCCTGATTAGCTTCTAGATGGCAGTCGTCAAGGTACTTTACATCTGGGTTTCTCAAATGAAATCCCTGGCATTATCATTCCACTTACAATTTTGGGCCACTTCAGAGTAGTTACACTGAAAGTAATTTACACTGCAAGTAATTTATATGAAAACGGTTCAGGTAAATAGAAATATACAGGAAGAATTAAGAACCCATATAGTCTGTGGGGAGTTTGCTCTATTCCATCCCTCTATCAGTAGAGGAACAAGTCTTTTCACACTTACATGGCTTTAATCATACTATTGGTTACCTCCTCTAAGATTTACAAACCTTTTTTACCTGCCTGGATACAGAACTAAAATATGTTACAGTGAGCTGTAAGAGGCAGTTGGGATAGAAAAGAGGCAAAAATTCCAAATAGTCTTGATGGACCACGGCTTGAACCATACTTGGCATTTCTGATGTCATTTAATTCTTCATGTAATTGAGAATAATTTATTATTTATTGAAAAACCCTCCACAAGCAACCTTTTATTCTTTGAGTTTTGTTTGTTTGGAATATTCACATTCAGTTTTATTCTATTCTATAATACATCTAGTCCTTTGCTACAAATGGGGTTTTATAACTTACATATTCCTTTCTTAGTTGTGATTACTTTTTCCACATTCATGCTAATTCAGGCTGGCCACTTTAACCTCTCTATTTATCACTGAATAGCACATACCTCATTTTTGTGAAAATTAATCTGTCATTGAACAATTTTCATTTCCTTTCAGTGACAGTTCCCTTTAGTACTTAAATCCCATTCAGGTCCACTGAAGGCCTTCTGTATTTTGACAGTATTTCCTTTGCTGAAAAATGGGCTTTTGCTTCATTATCTAGTCAAGATTTAATTCCGTAAACCATATTAAATGGCTAAGATCCTTCATAGTGTAGTTGGCCATTCCATGGCTAAATAAATGTTTTTATTTGTTAATAAGGTCATAGTAATTCTCTACATATCCAATTGACTACGGCTCAAGAGCAGTAAGGGTCAGGCAGACTGGACCCAGAGCAAGGGTTTGGAATGAGTCTTCAAGAAATTATTTGGACATAAATTAAACTTTTTGGCATAAAGGAAAACCCTACCACAGAAATCAGTAAAGCAAGTATTTGAGATCAGTGAGCATGCTTTGGTGATGTCCACAGCTTATACTTAGTGATGGAGGTTCCATGAAATACTTGGTTCCAGTCTGGAGTAGCCACTTATCAATTTAAACTATAAGCAAGTATTAGCAACTATGCATGCTTTTTTTGTTTTGGTTTTGTTTCTATGCTTATATAGTTTGAAAACTTAATCAAGCCTTAAAGAACTCCTCTAGATAGCATCTGGAGGGTGTCCTACAGGAATTTCTCCAGCTAGTGAGCTGCAGACCACAGAAGGAGGTGTAAACACAGACATTGCTGTACAGATGGAAGTTCTTGGCTCTCTTTCCAAACGTTCCCAGCTATTGCAAACTAAGCTGCCTCTACTACTTCCAGAAATTTTTGAGTTAGAGAAATTCAGTACTTTGGAAGAAAGGTAAAAGTTTAAAAAGACAAAAGAAGCATTTCAATCAAGACGAGTGATCCCTGTCTTTCTTTAATGCTCTGAAGGTTCCTAATTAGAAGGGAAGCAGGGGTTTTGATGAAGTGCAGTGAACTGAAAGGAGCTGAAGATATCAGGCCTTCCTCTGGTGGTAGGTGTGGCAATGTGCATGCTAACATGTGAATATAATTAATGCAAGAAAGACATGAGAATCTTCTATATGGCAAAGTAAATGAGGCACAGAATCCTGTAAAATAAGGGAAGGGAATGCTGCATTGAGGTAAGAGATCATTGGTTGAAAAGAGACCACAGGGAAGCAAAATCCCTGAAAGTTTTGTAGTGACTAAATACTATTGTCTTCTGTATTTTATCTTAAAATTATTAGATTTTTTTTTTTTTTTTTCATGGAAATAGATTCCTCACCAATCCTCACCAGCTTTTTTCTTTATCAGTACTGGTTTCACTTTGAAAATATAGTGATCCTGCAAATCAGATACAGGGAAAAACTTTGGTATCTATATATGGTATCAATATTTAATCGGTATCTCTACTATGTACTCCAAGTGCCAGCCATTATGTTGCTATTCGCTGTATCTTCATTTGGAAATGGGCCTTGAACACTACATCAGGACTCATGCTTCTTTTTAAAGCAAATACAGAAGGAAAAAGGTAGGACCTGCAGTCAGTTGCCAGCCCCTAAATTTAAAAAACAAACAAACACCCCAAACTACTCCAAACCACTCTGTAAGGATAACTGAAAATCATAAGGCTAGTTAGTAGTCACAATGATGAAAAACTGTAAAAAGGGAGTGGTAATAATGTGGCCACCACAATAACTATCCTAAGATCATACTTTTGATATATTTTTTATTCCAAGAGTTGTCTACAGAAGGACAGAATCTGCATTATAGTAGGTCATCTCTATGGGGAAAATTGGAAAAGGATATTAAAAAGAGCAACTTTACAAGAGGAAAAAAAAATTGTTTTAGCCTAAGATAAAGAAATTTTCATATAAGAAATATAATATTCTCTGCTTGTAGAGCTAAATGGGTTAAAATTCCTGCAGTTGCTTCTTGCAGAAAGATAAAAGATTAAACAGAAGTGGAAAAGCAAGCTTTCTCACAATGTCAGTATGTACAGATGTATGGTACATACTGGTGTATTCACACACGTGTGGCTGCCTACATGTGCAAACACACTTCAGATGCTTGCTTACCCACTACCCATTTCAAAATTGAATAAAAACCACACAAAGAAAACAGTTTCTCTGAGAATTTTAGTTCCTTAAGCCATGCACAATTTAGAGATGCAAAATGACGTTAAAGCTACCTGGAGTTTATGTGATTCTCTGAGGTGTAAATTGATCATTACAGTACTCCACATCTTTCTTATGTGGCTCTTTCAACTCACAAGCATGACTTTTGGAAGTTCTTCACATCAATGTATGTTGGACAGCTTTATTTATTCTGAAGCTGGTTCATATCCCTATTTTTTCTCCACTAGGTGGCACAATTTATATTATTTTCTTAGACATTGTTGTTACTGACCAAAATGAGGTCGATATTGAAATAAAACTTTTGTAATAAAAAGAGTACATAGCACATCTATTGATATCCAGAAGATGATAACTATCATCATAAATGAAATCCAGAACACATATGTTTAACTAAACTCACACACCTCTTTAATGTCATATTTTCCAGGTAAAATCATTCTTGGGTGGTCTGTAGGTGACGTGAAAAAGCTTTCTTACCTTTCTGGGAAATTTTGCAGAAAATATGTGTCAATATATTGGCCCACAAAAAGAGATTTTTAGAGGACTTGCTGCCATTTTAGACACTGAGAAGCATCTTACAATTCATCTATTCATTCATGTTTAATGCATATTCAGATTTCTGTCATTATGCAGCCTCAGCCAAACCCATAGACCTCAATGTGATCATAGACATACTCTTGTCAGTAGTTCATCCATTTCTGTCACCAAGGTATCCAGATTTTCTTGTGCTAGCTGAAGAAATCTCTCTGGTGCTCTCTGAGGTGAAAGCAAATGCTGTTGGGAAAGAGATGGGAGAGTGAAAAATCAGCATGTAATGGATGTCAGTGCTTCCAAATATTGAAGAGAAGAAGCATCAAACATTTCATTTCAGTATGCAATCCTTTTGTCATTGACTCGTGTCACATTCATCCAACAGGCTTTTTTCAGGAATCTTGACAACTTTGCATAACTTGTAAGTATGGCAGGGAACATAGTGTATATAAATATATAACCATTTTAGAGATCATCAGCATGAAAACTATTTTAATTGTATGAAACATTGCTTTTCTATGGCTGAAGTATAACTCCTTGCACATATGTTCAAAAACTACTGTTGCAAGATTTATTTATTAAAGTAAGTAAAAATAAATAACTGTAATACTTATTTAGCAACCAAAGCAAGCCTGAAATAACTAAATCTTGACTTTTTCTTTTTCCCTAAACCTACTCACAGCTGTATGGTTGAACAGAGTCAAGTCCAGCTGTACTGAAGCTCTGTTATTTATACACGTGAATACTGCCAACATACCTTTAATTCCTGTGTCATGTTCTCAAAACCATGTAACATTTGATAGGGAGCAGGCAGTGGACCACTAAGGTTAACACTCAGGATCATCTGGTTTAGCCGATCGAGGTCATTGAGCAGGAGTCCTGTGCATTGATCATCACAAGCTGGGGGAAGAACAACAAAGCTCATTTCTTCCTGCTAAACGTTTAAGACATTTAATTTAGATATTGTATGGCACACAGGCAATTCTGTGGGAGGTAACATTAATTTCATACATATTACCCCAAGTGTGCAGTAGTGGGAGAAAAAAATGGAAACAACAATTAGGGAATAGGAAAGACATTGCTTAGGATTTAGTAATGGACAATTTAATATAAAACACAAAGAACAAAATTGATAGGCTTATCTCACAAAAAAAAGGAAATAATTAATGTTGCCCACTGTGGACTAGCCAATATAACATATTAAATCATAAGGTAATTTGGATGAAGTTTGAGAAAAGCAGGTGGGCAGTTTGGAAAATCTAAGCAGCTCTGTAAGATATATAGTATGATTATGGATTTGAATGTAAGAAAAAGCCTAAAAAAATCTCCATATAACAGCATGGCCCAGCATACTAAGCCTGTAAGAATCCAGGTAAAAATACTGACAGTTTACTTTTAAAAAAATGCTTTTCCCCTACCACTTTTCACTAACCAGCTTATAAGCTTCTTTTCCTGCAAATATCCTTCAGGATGAAAAATATTGTTTTGTGCTGCATATATCAAAAGAAGTTTGCATTTCCTCCCCCCCCTTTGCCTTCAATTAAGTATCATAAGAAATTCTCATCTTGTATCTTTTATGCAGCAGACAGGAGAATTCTTCATCTGTTAGAACAGAGTTGTGGGAATACCTTTCTGTTTCTCTGCATAAAGAACTGGCAAACCCAAACATCTCAGGAGATGAAGCAAACTGTGAAACAATGAATTCACTGGTGATATTAAGAGATATGGAGAGTTTTACTAAAGTTTTACAAGTGTGTAATTATTTATTTCAGCAAAGCTAGGCAGTTCAATAGCTAAAAAAAAACCCACTAAGCAAAATGTATGTTTTTGTAGAAAAGAGAAGTAATTTTCAAAAGAAAATTACTTTTTTTTCCCCTGAAATCTATTCTTCATGTAGATTAAATCTTTTCTGTTCATTAAAGTTTTCACAGTTAACTCAATATGGTTCTTATTTTGTTGACTGTTCAATACAGCAAAGACAAAGAGTAGAGTCAAATACAGAGACAGAGAAAAAAAAAAGTAAACTTTCAATACATCATGAAACTCAAGTGGTGATTGAAAAGGAGACAAGGTAGATCCTGGATTAGTGTAGTAAGAATTGGGGTGCAGAAAACTAGATACTACTGTTATTTTAAGACTTCCTTTTGCATTTTCATTGCTTCCATTTGCAGACTTCTTCCTCCTATTTCACAGTATTTTGTTACATAAACTGAACTGCACTGGAACTGCAGTCAATAACTGTGGGCATGATACATTCTGATTTATGCTCCTACATGAAATTTAACCTCCCCCCAACTGATTATCACCCCTGTTCTTGCCATCTGTGTGCTTGCCTTTAGAAGCCTGAGAGAATTCAAGGAAAAGCAAGTTTTACAGGAAATAATGTTTTATATAACGAACACCTGTTCTGTAGCTGATCAAGAAGGTTAGGAGACCTGATAAACATTTTGCAGGATGAAAATAAGTGGTCTTGAACCTGAAAAAAGTTGACCTTTATAGTTTAGTTTTTGCTGTGGGTTTTTTTTTTCATATATTATTTCACTTATGAAACAAGTGAAAATGATTTACCTTCAAAATTTTCCTAATGGTTGGTAATAAATTGCTAAAAAATTGTTATATGTTAAAGACAAATTCAATTCACACCAATAAGAAAAAAATGAACAGCCTATGAAGAGATGAAGTATTCTCAATGAGTGGGCAATAGATAAGTGAGCGTTCAGTATAAATTAACACCTCTTGCACAATAATCAGGTTGAAAAGAAGAACTGCATCGAGTGAGACCACAGCTGAGTAGATGAGACAGGACTAAGCTACTCCAGTATGCAGTCTTTAATGTACTGTAGCTATGGGAGATATTTCAAGAGCATGATTATGTTTTGCAAGACTAAATACTTCTGTGTCTATCTATAAAGCTGTCAGGAAAAATTTGTGTCTAATATTAAAAAATGCAGCACTAAATTCAGATCATTACAGCAGTGCAAGCATGTCAGAGGCAAATCATGCAATCAATATTACAACAGTTCAACAAGCAATTAATGTAAATTACTGCATTTTCCATTTTCACCACACTTTTCCATGCACACTAAATCTCTAACGATTTTGACTTACCTCTTGTGAGAAGCATGTCCAAAGTATGCATGCCAAAAGAAATTCTTGTAAGTTTACAGACATCTAACCATTTATTCCAGCTTTAAAAAGAAACAATGTGCAGTAAAAAAACACATCTGAGTCACAGTGTGTTCCTCCAATTGAGTGATTATTTGACACAATTTTGCTTTAATACATTCATTTCTGTGAAGATTCAGAAGACTGTGTTACGACTAGGGAATTTTTGGTCTAAGGGCAACCATGCAATCCCTGATGGGAGGTGGTATCCTATGATAGTCAGTGACTCTTCAGTATTGTCTTCCTGTCGTTTCAAATAAAGTGTTGAACTCCTGTTAGCTCATTAAACTGTTGACTATTATCTTATTTTTCCCATTTTGGCACTAGTCTCACACCAAATAATAAAATAGCTTTCCTGTGCCTTCCAAAACAGAACCCCAGTACAGAGCTGAAAGCATTAGCATCCTTACCACTGCTGCTGGTTTCAGCTTACATGATCAATGTGACTCCAAAATATGGGAAAATTCATAACCAGATCATGGTCTAAAACCTACTCGGGTTTATTTCTGATTTTTATTATCTAGAAATCCTCATCTGCTGGTTCTGATGCATACCAATAGTAGTTGAGCTTAAAGACTGCTTGAGTTGGGTGAAAGACAGGAGAGTGGGTCAAAATTCAACAGGAGCTCATGCATCACAAAAAGGGAGAACAAGTGATAGTTTATCAGCTCCTAGGCCAAGCAGGGATGTCCTAATTGAGCTTATGCAACCCAAGAAGCAGTTGTCCAACACAGATGTAAATTTAATTCTTACAGCTGAGACACATGGACACACAGTGAAAGTCAGAACACTGAAACTAGTCCAAGGCTTCATGGATGGGATCCTTCTTTTCAGCTCACTCTGTAAAGGTTCCCAGCTCCTGGTGAATTAAGCACTGTGTAAGAGGTGGGAGAGGCTTCATATCACAGATTGTACAAGATCTACCTCTGACAGAGAGAGCATTTCTGCCTAGTTCTGAATTTGGAATGGCTGACATCATGGAAGTCCTCACTGATTTAAAGGGAAAACTTTGATTCCACCAGGACTTGTGGCTGGGAGCTCCCTTGTTCTTGGAGTACAAATTGATGAAGCAGAGACTGACAGCTGTGAAGAAAAACCCCTCTCATTGCAAGCATCGGTCTTGAGAGCAAATACTTAAATTCCCAAGACCTGGTATTAAAGGAATCTCATTATATAGTTTTCTCTTTCTACCCATATTGAATATTTAAATGCATAAAGATGAAAGTTTATTGACTGCAGCAAGACTGAGGATCTTTTTTTTTTTTTTTCTTTTTGGCCCCACAAGACTGAGTTAAAAAAAAATTCTTAACAATAAAATATCTGCTTCATCTCCCTGTGTCATGATTGCTTCCTGTTCACATCAACTGCTTTACATTTAGGCTTTTGCTTGACCCCAAGGAACATTTGTGACAGGAGGACATATCCACGGAAAGGTTTTGTAGTTTGTGCTGCAACACAGCTCAAAAACTGAAGACCTTTTTTTATGAAGTCTCCAATGTAGTTATGACAGATTCCCTGAAAGCATTCAGAAGGTGAATTCTGACTTGCCATATAATATATAGAGCCATACAACAATAAAGCCTTGAAGTTCTCACCGGGATCATTTTGTTCCATAAATATGGCACAGCAGTGAGCAGAGTCACTGTTCTAATAACATTGCCATCTAGGCTTCTTCATTTTATGTACTGCAAATTCTACAACTGAAGTGAAGTGGAATGTCACAAAGGTATAACAAAAGATACACAAGAGGATTACTGTTTCTAAGAAAATGCAAGATTGCTACAGGCTTGATTGAAAATCTGAGAGAGGATTTGGGAGATTTTTTGTCATATTTGACAGTGTACAAGGATGCCGGCAACATTATTAAAATTAGTTTCCAACCATCACTATTCTTTGTGTACTGACTTTGTCAAAAGAGAAGGGAAAGTGAACCTTTAAAGGTAATTGCTTGAGTCCAAAAATTTTAAGAGTATTCATCACCAGAGTATTATCAATATCTGGATAGGACAACCTAGATGGTTACTTTAACTGAGGAAATAATCCAGCTACTAGCCATTATAAATCTTTATGATGTGCAGTAGACCATATTCTTGTATTGCTTATTTAAAAAAAAAAAAAAATCTACTTTTTGGATATAATTTTTCATTCCTTGATGGCATCCTAGAAGAAACAAAATTGTTCTGTTCTAAGAATAGAATGGGAATGGAATTCTGTCTGTGCCATGCACCTATAATTATTTTACCATTGTTATTTATCTGTAAGTGAAATCTTCCCCTTTAAGCAGTGGCTTTCAAAATAAATATATATTCTAACTTACCTGTAGCTCTCTAAAATATAACTTTTATAACACAGCACTGAACAGTGACATGTACTAAGCAACTGAAAAATAACACATTATGAAGAAAACTTTAAGAACCCAGTGAAACAGATTTTCAGCTATATCAGAAATAGATCACTTTAGTGATCTTTCTTTTCTTTTTTCCCCTCACTTTTTCACCGAAAATCTTCACTTAAAAAATCTTTAGAATTCTTTTCATAAGGAGTATGTTAAAATCTAAACATTATGTTTAAAGAAGAATGAACTAAAATATTTTAGCTAAAATACCTCTCTGATATGGTTTAAATATGCATTATTTGGTTTTTCAGGTCATACTTGTGTATGTTCATTCTTTTACAGAATTTGCAAAAAAATCATTATTTAAATGTTTATTCTTTTTTAAATATTCAAAATAAATTTTCACTTTCTTAAACATTAACTATATCATACTAACAGGACAGCTTAATCACATTATGTCTTATACTACTTACAAATACTTTTTCCAACATGGGTGAATGTATTTGAATGCATTTCCCTTAAGTTAGACCACTTTACCACCTAACTAGGGGTTCTTCAGATTTCTGACAGGTACAATGCAGTAGTTGAAATGGAACAACAAATGAGCTAAAGTAGGTACATGCATTCAGCTCATTTCAATTACTGAATGCAAACAGGACACATACTCTGGACATTAATTCATTTTCTGCACATTAAGAGTACCACTGTTTTTACTTTTAAGGTTTTGTTACAACTGAAGTTGGTCAGAAGTGAGTTTACTGAGTGTTTTGCAATTGGTTGATATATGAAAGCAAAAATACATTGTATACAGAACCAAATTCTCAGCTACATTAAACTCAGAATAGAATAGCTCAGTATCCTGAGAGCAAGGGAGGAAAATTTCGTTTGCATTAAAGGTGTTTCTTATGATTCTTTGCCAGGACAAGGACTATTAAAGCACATTAGGGGCTGCAGCAATGATCCCTGCCAACAGCTGCACTCTGAAGCCTGTGACATACCAGATACTTCACCTTGAGCAAATTCCCACAAAATCTATGCTTGCCACACTCCCTTTCCTACAGACCTGTGTCCACCGCAAACTACAAAGGTTATTGATCAGGCTTATTTTCTGCCATGTCAGAGATATTTTGTACTTTATTAGCAAAAGCAGGTTTGAAGAAATATGGGTGTCAAGGAAGCTAGAAGAAGATCATACAGTAAGAGCTAATAGGCACATAAAATTTCCACTGAAATATTAAACTGCAGATTTTGCAATTTATGATACGGTCATTATTGATATGGTATTTAACAGTAAAAAACTAGTCCCTGTGATAGGGAGATTTAAAGTACATCCCATCTGTTCCTATAGGTGGTTCTTATCTTTATGACTAAAGAAATGATATCTTCTCATTTGATTCCTCACTTCTAGTGGTCAAATGAAATGTCCATATGCACATGTGAAGAACTGTTTTATGGTGAAAACTGAATACTTAGTTAAAGCAAAAATGTCAGTAAAGATAGTGTAGGTATATTTCGACACTCACAAATGTCACAGTTAAATCAGGGATTATAGCAAATAAAAGCTCTCAAAGCAAAAAGGTGGAAAATTTCATTTGCCTGCAAACAGCATTTTCCATTCACAAATAGGATTTTTAACCTTATTATCCACACAATGAAATAGCCTGATTAACAAATTGGAAACCCATTATAAATGATAACTTGCACTTAGGTTATTTTGTACAATGAAACTCTGTCATCCTGGATACCCAAAAGACTTTTCAGAATACTGATAAGGTAAAAGACTAATAAAAAAACATACTAAGTCATGCCTGTGATTGGAAAAATAGGATAATACTGGTAATAATGTAAGAGCTATTCAGGATATTGAAAAATGAAGTAATTTTCCTGTAGATGCCACTCTGTAAAATGCAGTCCTTATTTTAAAATTTTGTAGCTGTAATACTTATGGACTTAACTTGCAATTACAATTCTCCTTGACACATGGACCACAAAATAGAACTCAAACTGTAGTTATTTTAGCAGAGGGACTACTTAGTCCAGTTGCAATCACTTTGCTGTTCAAAATGGAACTTAAGATACTAAGTTCAGAATTAAGTCCTAAACTACATCACACTGCAGGACATTAGAAATTTATTTTTCTTAAGTATCCTTTTAATCAATGAATCAGTGCCATGTTGTTAATAGTAAAGAAATAGGAGCGATTATATCTATATTCCCAGTAATCTATAATCTCTACCTGGGATTCAGGACTGATGAGGAAGCACTTATTTCAATGGACTTACTTAGAAGCTTACTTCTGCTAAATCCTGGTGACTGAAAACTGATCACAACCACTAGGCTGAGAATGTTCTGCTTTGTGTAGTTCCTGATCCTATGTGTCTAATATCTTCCTCCTTAAGCACTCCAAGAAGCCATGCACTCTATTCTTGAATTGTATGATACCTTCTGACATTTTAAGCACCTTTTTGTTTATTTTTTCAATTTTCTTTTAAAATATTTGCAATTTGGTTTTTTACAACTTCATTTTAATACTAGAGAGGTGTGCACCTTTGTATATTGAGGGAACAAATTCTTTGGAGAAGCAAAAAAAAAAAAAAAAAAAAAAAAAAAGTGGACGGTACCTATTTTTTTTATGTCACATGTCCCTCACACAGACACCCCACACTCCATGAAAAAGCTCCAATTAAATATAAAACACTTACATGAGCTCACTGTGCCTTTCCAATATTTTCAAATATGCACAGATTAATAAATATTATATACTGTGGACTTACTGAAACTCTACCAGTATTCTACTTTAAATTTAACAACCATGGCATAGAAGGGAAAGGAAAATAAATAAAAATCACAATAAGGTTAGTCCTTGCACATCCTGGGGGAGTTGAGGAAGAGGAAAATTCCTTACTTCATTCAGGGCTGACCAAGAGTTCTGGAAAGATTTTGCTACTTTTTTTTTTTTTTTTTCATAAGATATAAGCATACAACATTATGTGATATGACATGTGGACTCAAAAGAAGTATTTTCCAATATAATTTAAAAAAAACCTCAAAGAGAAATACAAGATAATCACTTGGTATGTATCAAAATTGAGGGTAGGGCAAAGATTCTAGTACTGTAAAACATAAATTGGTGTTTCAGGCTATTCGTTCTCTATTTTTAACAAAAGAAGCTCTTTGCTGGATATAGTGTACTGTCATTCCTTACATCTTTTAAATTCAAATGGATGGTTGCTGAACCAACATGATCAAGCAAACTTTAGAAAAGATTTTCTGTGTGCCTCATGGCATAGAGCGTTGCAGTTGCTGGTTAAACATTTAGGACAACACTAAAAAATTCACCTAGAGAAAATATTATCAAAACAGTAGCAACAACCTTTAGCAAAATTACAGACTCCAAAAAGCCAGAAAGCAATCCTTCAAAGTTTTTTTGTCAATTTTCAGTAATAATATTAGAAATTATTGAGAGTTTTCTTAACATCTCAAGGCTTGTGGAAAAAAAAAAAAAAAAAAAAGACCACATGCCAAAGTAGCAAGAAATGTGGCAATTATTTTCAAAGAAACCCACACCCCTCACTGTTACACAAGCAGGTTTGGACTTCTGAACTATGACAAACACAATCAAAAGTTATCCAAATTCCCATTAGTATACATACAAATGCATTTAGTTCCATGACGCGCATGCCGATGCTCACAGCCAGCACACTTCCACCCCGTGAATCCAGGCTTGCAAGTGCACTGCCCAGTGACAGGGTCACAGGGGACAGGCACGGAACCATATGGATCACACTCACATGCCTGGCAGGACCCTCCTGGAATTTGTGGATTTCCTGTGTAGCCAGAAGAACATCTAGACATTGCAAATACAAAACAAGGTGAGACATAGTGCACAAAGAATACCTGGCAGTATTTTAAATGTCGTTTATATGGTCATCCACGAACCATTAAAAAAAAATCTTTGTTGTTTCATGACCAAGAGAGAAATATTGCAAGTTGTCCAACAAAGTGACTTCAAATCAGGACACAGAACAGTCTAGATGGAAGAGGTATGCGAAAGTGATTCCACATCCTAAACAACTGTCAGCTAAATTTCTATTAAGCCACAACAAAAAACCTTCTCCACTATCATTGTTTGGCCTATAGACCTAGCCACTCGTGTTTTGTGTCAGACATGAAATCTCCTGGTACACGTTTGCCAAATTTGATCATCTTAATCCCTCAGTGTTTTGATGGATGGGACAACAGAGGTTGTTTAGATTATTAATTCACAATTTGGCATTAAAATATTTATATGTAACTGTCTTTCACAGTCAATGCCCATGAGGGCACAACAGTCACTAAAACAAAGGGTATGAGTGACATCAAGATACACTGTTAGCATGGCATCTAATTAGATAATTTTTCTTAACTTCTGAGTCCTGGAGGGAAAAAACCCTCACACATCAAAAATTAAGACTAGGACAATATCTGTGATATAAATATCATTGATTATCAATTTACAGTGGTATATATAAAAATTGCCTATGTTGGCTGCGTTTTAACAGCATAAAAGCGAGAAATAAATTATCCAAAGGCTTGTATTTAAACAGTAGCAAATACCTGCTTGTAAAATTGAAAAACATTTATCTCCTTCATGCCTTTTCCTCATTCTATTGTCCCTCTTTCTGCTTTCTCCATTCATCCTACCTTTGGCAGTACTGGCCTTCGTATCCAGGTGGGCAGGCAGTGCACCGGTAGTCATTAGGTCCTTCAGCAACGCAAGTAGGGCTAAAACTAAAACAAAGGTAAATAAAGATTTTTTTTTCTACTCTCTTGCATCATTTTGCTTTGGCCAGCAGTGCAGAAGGACCCAAGAAGTTCCACTCTTAACGTAAATGTCAGCTTTTTCTTATCTGGTCGTAAAAACCTGTGAGAAGTCTCTCCTTTGTATGGCAAATTTTGCGAGTGCCTTGCTGCGACACTTGCATAGTTTGGAGAAAGGTTCTAAGGGCTGTATCCAAGGGAATGGAGTGAGCAACGCACATGCTGCAGGCTTTTGGGATTCAATGGTGCTGTCACACACAGTGAGCAAGGAAAGGAAGCACTGGGAAGGATTTGAAACATAAGATTTAGAAACTGAGCTAATGAACATTCAGCCTTTCCAGTCTGAGTCATTTCATTTTGAATAAAATGAGATCAGCAGGGAAGAGTTTATTCAAAAGTAAGCTATAAAGAGGAAAAAGGAACCAAAGTCATAGCTGTGTGGAATCTTCCAAAAAGGCAGATGATCTTCTCAAAGATGTATGAGAACAGCCCAGTCTACAGAGAAAGCAAACCCTGAAAACTACCTCCTTCATGATCAGGGAGAAGTCTTATTTTAATCACTGAAGACACTAGATTATCTTTTCTAAATCACTTTACTACTGACTGTAGTGTGTACTCGTGGGCACTGTGCAAAGTAGCATTTAGTTGGAATATTAGTGTATTAAGCGCCTGCACAAGCAGTTAAAACTAACAAAAAGTAGGGCAAAAGAACAGAAGTAAATATTAAGTTGGTGCAAATCCATAAAACTCTTTCAGCTCTTTGTGGAAGAAGAACTAGAAAAGCACAGAGGTGGCTAGTGGTGAGCCCAGGGCTTCTTGATACAGTACAGTCAGCATCCTCATCTAACTTGCTTATAATGCATTAAATCAATAGTGCTTGAACGAGTATATAAAATTACACCTTTGCAAAAAACGTAAACAAATCGATCTATTACTCACAAACTCATTATCCAACACATTTTCAACTCCATAAAAATAGATCCATACTAGGAACAATTCAGTCTCTCCGTTCTTTTTTTTTATTCCCCAGCTCATCATGTTTGAAGCAGACTGCTGATTGTACAGCAGTATAAACACAGTATTTAAAACTTTAGTGGAGTTTTATACAATTTCATAAATAAAAATAATTGCACTATACAATTTACAAATACTATCGTATCAGTCATGACATAGTAAGCTAATGAGATAGCTCATTACCTATCTGTATTTCATGTAGATTATGATTACTTGACTACCATAAAATAGCTGCTTTTTCCTTAATAGCATCTTGAAGAGCTTTAACTGATCTGCAAAAGTTACAAACCCAAGTTCTGACACTCTCATTTTCCACCTAATACTGTAGCTTTATGGAATGAATCTATGCCACTCTATCCTTCTAAAAGTCAGGCACTTAGTCTAAGCCAATTATTCAGGCGTCCTTTATCAGCACTGGAAAATGGATATGCACAGACAGGAAAATGGATATGCACAGACAGGA
>CM031859.1:52383783-52440357 GCA_018697195.1 Certhia americana | reverse complement strand
GGAAAATGGATATGCACAGACAGGAAAATGGATATGCACAGACAGGAAAATGGACATGCACAGACAGACTTATACATTCCTGTCCTTGCCTGCCTTCTCTCCAATATTGCTTTGCTTTAGGTTTAACATGGGTGAGATATACAGTTGTTGGTCTAAATATACTAAATTTACTATACAGCAACCAAAGCTGTTGATGGCTGCGGCTAACAGAAATAGAAATCCCTTCCCTGATGTCTAGAGATATCTGAGTTACGCTCTATAAAACACAGGCAGTTCTGTTCCTGGACGTGCTCAGATCTGACTCCTTTCTCAACAGCATTAATAAATTGGATGACGATCTCATGATTAAATGTTTTTATTAAATTCAGACTAGGTGTTATTCTCTTATCTCCTGTGAAGGTTTATGAAACAAGAGAGTCTTATGATCACGTTCATGATCCTAAGCGTGACACAAAAGGCTGGGAGAACACCCACAGCCATGCAGACTATATGACTAAATGAGGTATGGGCACTTTGCTTGCTCTCCCTCAGGGAGCTCAGCAATTTGAGTGTGCACCTAGGACACCTAACGGGAGCTTTTAAAAAAAAGATGGAGATAAGTTAGTTTTAAACCAATAGAGGTGAAATGTAGATTAGATATTAGGAGGAAATTTTTACTCAGAGGGTAGTAAGACACTGGAACAGGCTGCCCAATAAAGTAGTAGATGCCCCAATCCCTTGTATTCTTCACAGCCAGGTTGAATGGGGCTTTGAGAAACCTGGTCTAGTGGAAGGTGCCCCTGCCTACGGCAGGAGGGTTGGAGTTGGATGATTTTTTAAGGTCTCTTCCAACCCAAATCACTCTATGATTCTGTGTTACACATACTACCCACAGTCCACACATTTCTCATCTGTAGAGCACTTCAACAGCCCCCACTTCCTGAGTTTATGTTAGGTTTTAGATAAGATACTGAAGTGATCTCAAGAGCACAGTGTGAAGAATATGTCTAAATTCTTGCAGCATGGGCCCATAAACAACAGGTGAAGACCACTGCTCATTTTCTGATCTGACACATGTATTCTGGGCAACCAAAAGTTCCTAACCCCCATGAAAAGAAATAGGATGGAATATTTGCAGCCCGTCATGCTACCAGTTAGTAATGTAAAATGATTTTTCCAATATTTGCTGATTTGCAAAACTGAGAGGCTGCATTTCCTTTTCTGTTACTAATAGACTGAACACGTAATCAAGTTGTAACAGAAAACACTCATGATATGGGCAAACCTCAGAAAAACTTTAGTTAAGAATGCATTATAACTTTCTAAAATCTAGTTAAGAAAAACTAGTTAAGAAAAACTAGTTAAGAATGCATTATAACTTTCTGAGATAAGGCATATTTCTTTAAATACCTGCAACTTGGAAGTATTCTTAAAAGCTCTTGCTGTAGATGAAAGACCATGATGTCTTTATCTAATCATGTTTGAGAAAGGACTTTCCTCTTTCAAAATAAACCCAAGATCAATCCAAAATGATAAAATGGAATAAGGAGAAAAAGAAACCCTCTAAATTCTTAGCTATACTGACCAAAATCCTCTCTAAAACATCCTAAAGTCCAGACAAAGCACAGAAAAATGGTTTTACAGAACACTTCCAGCTTTTCAAAAGCACAATCATGAAACACAAACCTGTTCAGAGCTACAGTATGATGCCAAATATCATTAAGAGCTTCTCAGCAAAACAACACACAAATCTCAAGTGCTAAAGTATCATCTGTTGGGACCACATGCAGAAGCATTGTGGAAAGGCTCATTAGCATAAAGCAACCAATAAAATTTATGCTGCAATAACTATAATGCTTTTAAATTATTCTATCTTTCACAAATTGCCTAAAACTCATGTAACATTAAATAAGGAATCAATAAATTTCACAGTGGAGCAAGAAAGTCGCTGTAACACATTTATACAAACATAATATATAAGACTTTTTGCAGCTCCCTTGTGGCTACATTGTACTTGGGTTCTGCTCTAGCTCCATTTATGAGAATACCTTTATAATACACACTCATTATCTTGAGTACTGCATTTTCTAGCACTTATTATATAAAAATTATAAATTAATATTATAAATTATTTTTATAAATTAGCAAGGGAGCAATTTCTGACTTTTAAAGGAAGATCAATTAGCAAAAGTAGATATGAAATTTGTAGTATGGCTTCCATGAGACAATTCTTCTATAGCCATACATCTGAAACAGGACACAGGGAGCCCAGAAGGAAGCTCTGGGTTGCTGGAAAGGCAATTCTGCATCATGAGTTTGCTGACTTACTTGTTACTAGAAATGGATAGGGGACAAGCACAAGGCCGACAGTCATCCGGAGAGCCTTGGACAATGCCATAAAATCCCGGTGCACACCTCTCACAGTGGTGACCAGCAGTATTGTGCTGACAATCCTGCCCAGGAAGGAGACAGAATGAAAGCTGTATTTGATAATTACAAGAAAGAAGAAAACATTCTGTTCCCAGCCTTAGGGATTCAAACTTACTTCAATACATAATTTCCCTGATATGATTCTCAGTGGGAATGCTTGCTTTAAGCTTCTATCAAATGCCTGCTGAGTAATGTATGGGCTTAAAAGGAGAAAGAATACAGGTCTGCAGTTACCCTGATGTATCCTACAGAATTTCTTATCCCATTCATCCTTTCCTTCCTCCTTTGTTCCAGCCATTGGAGAAGGAGCAATAATTAAAATTCAGTCTTACTGTACCAGGTCATGTGTATTACTGCCTGTAGGAACAGAATTTTGTTTACTGTATGGTATATGGTACATTGTTACTTTGTTTTGCAGGTGTTTAGTTTTTCTTTTTACATAAATAGTAATTCAGGGGTGAAAAAGCACCTCATAACTTGAACTCTAGAGAATCAGAACAGCAAACCTCAAAAGTTTGCTTTTATGACTCTCCTTGAACTTTTGACACATAAGCTATTTAGGCAAAAATGTATTAAATTTTCATTTTCTGTTTTTTAGGTTAGTCATTTAGGAAAAATTAGGAATTTTACATTAAGATTAACTCAGTGCAAAAGTTTAGAAGTATAATACCTGACAAATCGATGTTTCAGAGTCACACATGGTGCTGTGTCCATGACACTGACAAACAGCACAGGTACCTAAGGGCTGAGCAGGTGTCCTTCCCGCAGGTGGAGATGGAAGCCTATAAAATCCTGGAGAGCATGACTGCAATAAAAAAAGATGCAGAAGAAAACAGATCATTATAGAGTGGACTGTGTATGGGGAGCATTGCAAGCTCATCTTTCCAATCACCAGTTTTTACAGTTGTGAAAAGAATCTGACAGGCTTCCTGCTGTGTTACAAACAATATACAGTACTTTACAGATAACAAGAGCCAGCCCTAATTGGAAACATGGCTGAAAAATCCCTGGAGCACTCCACTGGCATCACGCTCTTATACTACAGCTTGAGAGTTCTTTCATTCAGATGCAGAACACCTTTCTGTTCTCACTGTTTATCAAGCATAATTCCTTTCATTACTTAAGAAAACAGTTCGTATTCAAAATAATTTTTTTGTGTGGACTGTGGAGAGCAAGCACGATGATTCTGTTTCCTTCATTTCTGCTATGTTTTTCAGGTTTGACAAGCTAGTATCTGCCTACACACTACCTGATGGATAACAAGCAAAAGCCGAATAATAAACAAGAAAATGGCTGCATGGCTGCATTATTTATAGCTATATAATTTAAAGACTATAAAAGCACAGAATTCAAAGTGTTAAAGGTTTTCCATGTCTTGAGGCTATCAACCCCAAAGCAAGTTTATCCATCACTAAGTCTCCTCTACTGCAGCTTGGCAATAAAATTCCAAGAATAACCCAAAAATTGCTAGCAAAGCTGACACACACAAAATCAAACACTTGATCTTTATTTCAGGCTTATTACACAGTTCTGTGGAAGTCTTTACACAGCTCTCAGAAAGCACACAGCTATGGCAGCATAAAAACACAAACAGGAACATTTTGACGGCTGAGACCATTAGGGGTAACTGCCTACAGAGCAGTCACTTGTCCCACGTATAAATCCCACCACCTAGCGGTGCCAGGAGCCCACGAAGGCTGGCTGATGAGGTAATTTCTTACTGATGACCACAATTTCTGCTTTTTGGAAAGAACAGGGGTGGTACGTATTTCACACAGCAATAAAATGGATGCAAAATAAAACAGAAGAGAATCTGAGTAAGTAATTTTTGTGACCAAAAGCAGGATTCTTCAGTGAAGCACTAGCTGACATGCTAGATTTATGCATATACCACCACTCTTGACAGTTTTATAATGATTGCCAAAACCTCCAGGAGTCTAAGTTATGGAAAAAGTATAAACACAATTATTTTCTTTAGAACCACAAAGAAATTAATCTTAACTCATTTTTGCATTTCCCCATCTATTTTGACTTTTACTACATTAAGTTCCCTGAAGCATAGAAACAGTTTATCATTCTTTTTCATGGTTTGTGAAGAATTCTAGCCTAGATAAATAATCTCAAATGAAAGTAATTCTGTTTATTACTAAAATATCCTTTTTTTCCCTCCCTCTCTATCCCCACAAGTGCACTTGTCCAAACAAAGTACAAAACACAGCTTTACAAGTTCTAAACGACTTGAGAATCAGATTAGAAATACATGATACATCCTCAAACAAAACTAATACCTGTTTTGGGTTTTTTGGAGTTTTTTTGCTGATATACCATTGACAGTCCTATCACCTATTTTGATCGAAGCATTTCTGAGATGAAATAAAACACAGAAGAAAGATAGAGCAGAGCATATTTTTAATTGCTAGTTTGGAAGTTTTTCAGAAGCAGTCAATAGAAAAATTCTAACCACTGCTTCTTCAGCCTACAACCAGATGTAGAAAAAAAAGGAAAAAAAAAAAAGTGGGGGGAATAAATTTCACTTCTAGTAAAATCTGCTGTGCATATAGTCTTCACAATACTATTATATGGATAAAGCATGGCAAAGACACATACACCCTCTTTACACCTGCTTAAAAAATGCCAGGATGTCGTGGTTTTTTTCCTGCTAAAATTAAAAAACCTTCACAGAACACACCATAACCTTCATTGAGCACACTAAAAATAAACTAAATTATGAGTATGTGAAGATCACACAATTAAGAATGAAGTATGAAGGTTGCAATTGAGACATTTATTGAACCCCTGGTGGGTGTGAATAAAAAAAATCTAATTATGTTATCATATATTTTTCTACAAAAAATTCAATTTGCTACAGTAATTTAAAAAAAATAAAAATCTGTACTTCTAAGCAAATGTTGGAGTCCATTATTTCCTCATGTATTTACACAAGTTCAGGTGTATTCTCTTATTGAAAGAGTATGCAAAGAAAATTACTTCACTTTCTTGCACACCTTTCCTATGAACTTGCTCTTTCTGTTGACTTATCACTCTGCATAACACAGTGATATATAATATCCAAAGGGATCAGAGTTCTCACAGATAGCAAGTTATTTTTCCCTTCATTTACTTCAATTTTTCTCCATTGCTGGTTTGGGGAAAACCCTTACAAGATCCCACTTAAGATGTTCGAGGTTTTTGCAGAGTACTCAAGGTATTGCTCCCTGCTACCTCCACCTAACAACTGCAACCAGTGAATTTAGAATTGCTTGTGCTGATTAAAAATGAAAACATAGTATTCTGCACACAGAAAGGTTGGCAGTCTCATCATCAAGAGCACGGACAGTCATATTAACTTCTATTCTGCAGTCAATGTATTCTACCTTAAAATCTTAAATTTCTCTGGTACTTATCATGAAACCCATTTTACAAAAGCATATACAAGTCAGCTGATTCTCTACAATACTTAAACACATTTGAAATATGCAATCTTCAGAATGAAATTGTAAGTAAAAAAACATAAATATAGTGCACGTATAAGGAGCATCCAGATTACTTAGCTGACCAGCACTTTTCTCACAGTGCTCAGTGAGTTAGTATTTTACTATTACAAAAGTATGATAATCTTATCTGTTTAAAAAGGCTTGATCTGTTAGCATCAGTCACACAATTCAGTCTCAGTGATGCTGTCCCAGTAAAGCTCACTTTCCTGTATTCTAAGTATTTGAGTCATTGCCATGGTTTCAGTGGCATATTTGCCAACAGCAATTTAAAAAAAAAAGGGCTAAAATTCCCTATGAGAGACATACCTGTGAGAGAAAATAAGTAATTAAATTAAGGGGCAGTTGCTGCCAGTTAGATGAATTCATGCTCAATTACTATTCACACCTTGCCAATGAATGAACCAGAGAAGGTAAAAAGACTTTTCCTGGGAGTTAGGTTAGTACAGTACCTCACAGGATAGACCAGAATAACCCAATGGGCAGTCACATTTCTCTATCAGGTAAGCCTGAGGAGCCATCCCGGACACAGGGCCACCTTCAGCAACTTCCAATGAGATCTCAGAAATCCTGGGAAAAAGGAGCAAACACCTCTAATGAGATCAGTGAAGCACAAATTCAAACCCAATTACTTCACAGTCAGCTGGCATGGGAGGAAACAGTCTCATTTGGCCATTTGTAGGATTCTTGATCTATAGCAGGCAAACGACACTGTTTTTTGCATTTCCCAAGATACTACAAAGTTAATACCACTTCTGGTCTTATCTTCTAGTTCTAGGCAATAGTTTAACTAACTAAATCTCCAGTTTGATTCTGTCTCTTTCTTTAATCTCTTTTCAGCCAAGCTAACCAAAGGTAACATACAAAAATTCATATCTGATTCTTCATTTGGAAATTGATGACTCTCAGGGGTATGGCAGTAAAATTGTCCTCTTAATGAGCTTTTAATGAGGCAACTATCTAAAAAAGAAAATCAAATCTATCCTCAGCAACTAAAGCAAGCTAGTAAGCTCTAGAACAGACTTCAAAGATAGACTTTTGACCAGAAATTTTAAGATCAATAGCCAGGTATAACTATTTTTTCCTTTAGGATTATTTAGACATATAAACAAACAATTTAAAGCAAGCATGAAATACTACTACGAAAGCAACTGCTAATATCAGAAAGGGACGTATTTCTAAAATTTTAACTTTCCAAACATTTGTTTAATTGTATTAATAAGAATAATAATATCCTTGCCTCCCAACTGCTCCTTGTCTTTCCAGCATGAATGATGACCTGCTAAATAGGGTTGAGTACATCATGGACAAAGACAACAAATACAAAATCTAATGAAATACACTTAATCCTAATGTGTCAGAATGCTGTACTTTAAGCTTATTTTTTCCTTTTGGGGATTTGTTAGTTTAAAATGAATGTTATGATCTGGAAGCACCTATTGCCTCAGAAAAACAAAATATGCAGAATAGTGTAAATTTTAAAGCTCCATATATGATGCTAACCTAGATAAAATGTCAAAGATTGTCTGACTAACTGGCCAAAAATATGTCAATAATGTGGGTAGAGTCTATTCAGTGTCTGAGCACCGTGCTAATAGAGAGGAGCTCACAGAGCTGCTCACCTCCTTCTCATGCTCACAGCCTGTTCAACTTCTCCCAGACCTTGATTCCTGAGGCACTGAGTGATGCTGTTCTGCTCATTGGCATATGGGTGCCAATGTCAGGATGACCAGGGGAAAAGCAAATGCCAACCACTGATCTAGATCAAAGTTTTGTGACTGAGCTTACATGACCAGATCCACACACCTTCATAACCTTGTGTCAATATAAAAATCCCCAAAGCAATCTGGTAACTTAAACCTTGTGCTGTCTTCTTACCACCTGAAGAAATGGGTTCAGTTGAGCAGGGAAACTGAACAAAAAAAACCCCAAGCAAACAAAGCCAGGTCAAAACAAAAGACTGAAAATAGTGAGGGCAATACCATTCAGATCTGATATGTCCATGTAAAGTTACATTAAAATATCTGTACATTTAATGGGAAAAGAAAATGAAATTAGCCTCTCCATCATCCTCAAAAGTGAGGGCACAGTTGAAAAATTGTTTACTGTCATAATGCTGTACTTAGACAACAATACACGCTATTATTTGTGTGAAAATGTTACTTAAGGAAGGTCAGGCTTGGCTGATTTTTGGAAACTGTCTATTAGGCAGCAGTCAAGCAACAGCTACCTGATCACTGCTGGGAATATTGAAATAATTTGTAGTGAAATTGAAAGCATACTTCAATTCAAGAAATTTATTATCACAGCCCTGTTGCAAAACAAAAGCTAATAAAAGCAATGTTTCCATTTAGAGTGTTGAATGTGAAAACGAAGGCAACAAAATGAACAATACAGGAGAAAAATGTTTGGGTTGGGATTCTGAGCAGAAACCTCTAAATCACTAATAATGCTGCAGCTTGGAAGCAGAAACAACATTAGCATTGCTACTAAACTGTTTAGCTAATAGAGTGCTAACACTAGAATGAAGCTATTTTTATGTTCCCAATTGCTGCTGCTACTTTGACTTTATTTCAAAGTGTTTTTCCTGTAGTTTATCACTTACCTGCAGCTTTGAACTTTTGCAATTGAAATTAAAGCACTTTTAAAACCTAAAAAAATGTTAAAATACTTCATATATCTTTTTTCCTCCTCACATACACAGATTCTTTAGCTTTATATATCTTTTTCTACTATGTGGAGTCAAGTGGAAAGAGAAGCCTTACTAGTTTGGAGCAGAGCTCTTATTTATAAAGTGCAACACACTATTTAAACAAATGTTTTATTGTAAGTCACTTAATTCAAACATATGTTTAAATTTGAGTACAAATATTGTTCTTTAGAGGATCCAAGCTTATTTTTAATAAAAGCCTTCAATTCTTGAGCAAGGCAATATTCCACTAACCTTTAAAACCATTTTTGGGGATTTATATTTTAATCTTACGCAAAACTTCCACTGAAATCATTAAAGGTACTAACTTGGGAAAAAAAAAAAAGTATTCTAGGCATATTCTACCTAAATTCTGAGATGCCATGGGATAAATGTTAACTTTGCAACTAGACAAACCATAAAAATCTATTGTAACATAACCGACTCCAAAATCAAATACAGAATTATGACTTTAGATGGAGAGTTACCAGAAAGACCAGATGAACTGTTTGCTAATCTCTGCTGTCATAAAATATCACATTCTGAAATGCCACTCCATAAAAATATATTCTGGTCCTTTAGACACCTTGCAAACCTGCCTTGGAATTAAAAAGTCCTCCCCTGTTTTAATTGCCTCATTACTGGGTAGCCTTGATACAACGGCGGCCCAGTGCAGTCATGGGAGTCACACACACCTCAGGACAAAATCAGATTTGCTGCCATAACTTTCCTTTTGATGCTCCAGCTGAGATACAGCTTTCACTTCCACAGCTGAACTAAGATCTGCACTGCTTAGAGGGAAGGGAGAAACATACATGAAACATGAATATGCTTCTCAAATTTTCCACATTGCATTGGGGTTACCTTCAAAACTCTTTTCCTGGGAATCCCCTTGTTTGTAATACAATATCCTAAATGGACTATGCCAAAAATAAATTAAACTAATGTTAAACACTCATGGTATCTGTTACTAATATTTAGTGAAAGCTACGTGAATATTCTTCTGTAAATCATATACTTTAAAGAGAAACAATAACAGCAACAATGACTATGTTTTCTGTCACAGAGTGCTGTGAAGTTGCATGGTACTTGCTCCTACCTTCAAAATCCATAGGCAATGCTCTTAAAGACCCATTTGTACCCTAGAAATCTAGAAATAATTTTTGCTTATCACGTCTATGACAGAATCATAAAAAGGACTTCTGGAGGCCTTTGGAGTTTATCTCTGATTATTCCCATCCCCTTGCCAATAAATTTTGATTGCAACGGATATTGTGTATTAATTATTAAAAACTTTATGCAATAGTCAATGTAAGCTGTTCTAGAAATTCTCTACCACCAACAGTTTATCTTTCTCGTCTAATGTGAACCTTTCCTGCTGAATTTTAAGTTTGGGGTTTTTTAGATTTTTTTTTATACTTACCCATCATGGCAAGAGAGAACTCATTCTTTCCTTTTTCTCTGTGACATTTTAAGCATCTTAAAGCAATTTCTAGTCTCTAAACATATCTGGTTCTTTATATCTTCTCCACATGTCATATTTTCTAACCTGAGATGATGGTCACTGATATCCTCCGAGCACTTTAGTAACTATTTTCCTGAATTCCATTAATCAGAACTTCATGCTTAGGCTTTACTAGTGTTGGGTGGAAATAAAAGAGGTGTTTTTTCACTTTGCAGGCCATATCTATTTATACATGCAGATAGAGAATTAGCATTTCTCAACAAGAATATTGTTACTGTATCATGTTCACCTGGTGATATGTTGTAAACAACAGACTCCTCTTTGAGGAACAGATAACTAAGCTGTTCCTTGTCTGTTCAATTGACTGCTACTTTCAGTGTAAATCTTACAGCTGACCTTTAGATTGCAGAGATTTTTGTACTGTTCCTGTCATGTTGCAGCCTGATGTCCAATTCAAATTTAGTGTTATCTTAATTTCCTTGCATAACTGATTCATTAATAGATTGATTAGAAGATGCTGACTCTGGCCCTAATATATTTAATTTCCCACTTGCAGGAGAAATTCCTTCACGTGCTAAAATTTATGTTTAATTACATACAATGTCATGTTTTCATAAAGTAGACCTTTATTCAAAAATTATACTAGTTTGTTTCAGAATGTGTGTGCCTACATGTTCTAGGATCCTGAAAATAGTGATTTCAGTTGCTTAGTATGATTTAAATCTTCTAGTACATAAAACTTCCCTCTTCTGTGTCTTCCACTATGCCAAATGTGAATTCCTTGTGCTCTTCCTTCTCAGCAATGGCTTATAGCTGGTATCATGAATATATGATATCCAAATTCTGTTTGGAATAGCTGGGAGGTTTATGAGGTTATCTGACTACTGCACTATTTCAGATCCCTGCATGAAAGAGTTACCTGCTCTGCCTCATGATATTGCCATGAGTCGCCTTGATAAGAATGTAATGAACATCATACAACACATTCATGAACTCTTCCCGGGATACAGTTCTACTTGGTCTGGAGTCATCTCCATAATGTCTCCACATGAAATCTGCCTGAGACATCGTCCTGTTGAGACCTGGATTACTGTGATAATATTCCCAGTGTGCAGGGTTTCTGCCTCTTTGGTCATCACCATAATATTCCCATTCATGCTGAAAGACAGAAACAGGAAAGACAGATTATTGCCAATATTCAAAAGAACCACATGCTTAAGTTTTGGGCTAAAAAAGCAGATGGCAATGTTACCTCTGTCATCTCTATCTCATGCCTTGTCAGCTGGCCAATCAGAGGGGCAGCCATATGCCGGACAATAATTCTTGTATTTGTGGGAGGCCCACCTCTTATGATGACTTGTGGGGAGTAAGTACTAAAACCTGTCTCTTCTCGTGCTTCAAAGTAGATGGCATATTTCAGTTTCCCTCCATAGGCGGTCAGCTAGCAAAGCACAAAAAGAAGTCTCGTTTTCAGTTAGCTAAAAATAAATTCCTGGAAAGGAGCTAGCTGTGCTCTGCACCTATGCACAGCCTGATGAGTGCATGCATGGTGGAAAATAGCAATACGTACTTGTGGAACTATCTGGGGATAAGGGTTGTGTTCAAAAACACTTATCAAAAATTGGTTACTATATTACACTAAAACCAATATGTTATCTATTTCCTTATAAGTGCCTTGGTGTTCCACCAAACTAAGAAATATAAAAAGTGCAAAATCCATTGTCACAGAGGTGCATAACAACGTCCAAAAGGATGGTTCTTTCAATCATTTTCTCCCATGTAATTTACAAATATCAGGTATTTTTTGCTTAAAAATAAGAGAAACAAAAAATTGCAAGATTTTAAATATCACACAATTTGTGATAAATTTGTGCATCTTATTTTTTCAAATAACATTTTCATGAAAAAATTTATCCTGTGGAAAAATAGAACATAGATATTTAGAGATATTAATGTGTAAAATATTATTTATGCTACTTTAACTTTATGAATTTCCATAATAACAGAGTAAAAAAATTTTAATAATGGAATAGCATTTATTTTCTTTTGAAGTATCTTCCACTGTGTGAAGATATACTTATTGGGAGGGAAAAAAGGCTCTATAAAGTAACAAAATAAGATTAAAAGAAGGGGAAAAAAAAAAAATGTATTCAGAGGAGATTTAGGTTTACCTTTCGTCCCTCAAACTGCTCTGGAAGTCTCCAGTAAACAGGTTCTGACCGAAGATCCTGCATCACCTGTTCTATATTTGCTACTATTTCAGGAGGCTGGAATGCAATCCCTGAAAGAGTGCTATGCTGAAGCTTTTCATCCACCAGTGGCAGAATCATTTGCTCTGGCTTCAATGTCACCTATGCATATTTGAAAAAATCAAGAAGAAAATTAGCTCTATTTTTCCCCATGAAGTGTTAGTCTTTAAATTCTAGCTCTTAAAAAAATTACTTCTAGGTAATTTCATTTCACATCACAAGCAATTTGTCACAAAGCAGTCTTGCTACTCTTTCAGGTATGAACAGTGCTAATAATGACTTTCCCCTTGAGCCTTTTGCACCTTGTCCTCATGTTAACAAAGAACGTAGAGGCACTGGTTAAAACACTTTAATCAGCAAGTGATTCCATGAATTTTATCAAAGTGATTTTCATAGTGCTATTTTAGTCTCAGGTCTCTTTTGTTCAGATTGTGAGAAATGTTACCTTACAAAGAAGCAGAGTTCTCATCACCAGTTATACATCACTGGAGCTGTAAAACGCAGTGCCCAATCCCTTGATACTTCTATGCAATATTCAAGCTAAATGTTCCCCAGGCAATTTGCAGAGAGTGAGGCTTCAGTGAAGGTTTCTGTAACTCTAAGATTCAGCTTTATTAAAAATATACAAGGATGCCACTTATATGCTTGTAATTTTCTTAGACTGGTTGACAAAGTCTCAGCATTATACTGAAATCATTATTTTGATCAAAAACTGTAGTAAGAGTCTAAGTAATTCTGTGCCAATGGAAGTATCTCAGGGAATATGTGAACAGATGCAAAGGGCTGGTATCAATATTGCTTTCTCCCAGAGAGTGAGGAAAAGAAAGGAAATAAAGGCAGGTTACAGTCATACCATCAACAAACCGGTCATAAGATGGGAGTCAGGTAATGAGGAATCAACCAAATCCTCGACTGTACTTTCAGTATCCTGGTATTTCCATTTACAGCAGCAGCTATGGACTGATCAGACATGGAAGCACTCCTAACATTGCCAGACCTAAGTGAGATTTACTGATTTTGTATCATAACTGCATTTTATTGTTTAATACTTCAGATACCAAGAAAGGGGTTTGCATTTGAATTTCAGATCATTCATTGGCCATAGATTTGCTTCTTTAAACAAGTCTGATGTCATTTGAAGCACCTGAGAGTATACAAAATAGCCACTAGCAGCTGGCAGAACACAGTTACACTTATTTTACAGTTCTGTATCAATTCTGAAATAGATGAGAGTACCAAATACTAGATGTGACATGGGCATACACTTCTTTAGATATGAGCATAAATACAAAAGGAAATTAATCAAGAGAAACAAAATAATCAGGAGGTTTAAATTTTTTCTGCTTTGTACTGCCACAAAGGTCAAAGCACAATTATCCATAACTGTTGCTGTTACGGAACTTGATTACATTTTATAACTTGTCAGCCTTCTACAGCGTTTCAACCCCAGTCTAGCAGCATATGATGGGCAAAACTGAAATAATGAGAAAAACTGGGTCAGATCATAATAAATCACTTCATCCACTGGGAAGGGAAAGAGTTGCTACAGGACTGAATAATGAAGGGGAGAATAAGTGCTATCCATATCATATCAAGCAAGAGAGATTAACTTGATTTCAGCCTAAAGTATCCTTACCCAACTGATGCTTGTACATGACTAGTCTTTGTCAGGGGCTTTGGCTGATTTCCATTAGGCAGACATTCCTTCTATGGCTGGAATTCTTTTGAGCAGAGATATGACTGACCATACATGGGGACAGAACTAATCATTTTCCATTAGAAACCTGTCCTCCAGAATGCAGCTGAGGAGCTGCATGGCAGCAGTCTCAATGTGTTTTTTGTGCTTTTTGCACAGATAAATAGAGACATCCAGTCTGCCTTATATATTAGTCTCCAGCATAGGTCTCAAGGCCCTCTTCCACAAACAGGTGTAGAGCTCTTTGTTTGCTCTGATAGATTATACCTTTCCATATTTGAATTTAAATATAGCTTCAATAGGCTCTTTTTAAAAAATAAAAATCCCACCAAAAAAACCAAAACCAACAAGAAAAATAAACAGATTAACTGAACTATGGGAAATTTATGCTGGACAAGCATCTGTGATCCTTGAATACACCTGGGTAAACTATGTATCACGTACCAGGGATTATGTTGCAATGCATTAGACTGCATAATTTCCCCACATGACTCGCTTGCCCTTTCTTAGGGTTTAATAGCTTTACTTTGGCTGGACTTCAGCTATCCTATCACTCATTTTCTTATCTACTTATTTTCTTTTAATGCCTTGACCCTGATTGTCTAATGGAACATATCGCTCTCGCCACTCCTCAAAGCATAAAGAGGAGAGTGATTGCTTAAATGTTTGGCCATTTTCTAGCTACCTCTCAGTGCCTGACTAAGAGATGCCAGCAGGAAACAACATTATCGCATTACATGGCTCAGCAGTTTCCTACTCACCCACACGCGGATCAGCCCCCTTGCCTCGCTGCACTGTGTAGTCAGGCCAAAGCAATAGCAATTGCTGCAGCCAAGTGGGTTTCTGGCAGAGAGACCAAATGTACCAGACTTGCACCTGTCACAGTGGACACCTTCCACATTAACCTGGGAGAGAGAGAGTATTTTTAAAAGGGAAAAAAAAAAACCAAAAAACAAAAAAAAAAAAACCCCAAGTTTTATTTCAAGGTAGCAATAGAAAAAGAAAATCCTACAGTAATGATAATAACAGGGTGCAGCAAGAAATAATAATAAGCGTTAGGAAATATTCAAGGAGCTCTCCAGCTTCTTATCACGTGTGTATGCAAACATATGTAATTAATGTAATTAAGGCATTTGCATTTGTATTCACTGAGTAGCTCTGAGCAATAGATGCTGGCTTCACACTGAAAGTTGTAAGCACAGAAAAATTAAATGGCACTTTGGGCATGACATGCTCAGTAACTGATTGATAAGATAAGAAAAATAAGTTATTCTGAAATTGCCCATGTTAATCAAGCCTTCTGCTTAATAGGAATTAGCCTTGACATGCTCAGATATTTAAGGTACAGCATGAAATTTTCTTGCTGAGAAATGTATTTTAATGGAAATTCTGTAGAGAAAAGCTTTCCCTTCTTCATGATTGTTTTCCACATCATTGAACAGTATTAACAAGGCTGAAATGTTTCACTGTTGTAATTTCAATGCTTTTATTTTCATTTTTCAATTAGTCAAATAAAAAGCTATTCCAGATAGGGCAGATACACAATAATTTATGCAGAGCCTTTTAAAACCATTTTCATACCGAGACCAAGGTACTAAAAAGAAAAAAAATCACCAATATGAAAGCACTGGTTGGCTTTTTCTCCCTACACACTTTTTGTTCTCTTGAGAATAGAGTGAAGAAACCAATCTAAAAAAAAAAAATTAAACTTTCCAAAGCTTATACAAGAAACCAACATTATCCCTCAGTATTTACCAGTTTTAACCCTCATTTCCATATGTAACTCTATCAACAAACGTGCGTACACTGTATTTAGATTAGATTTTGCTGCTTTTTGTCAGGGCTGACAATGAGGCATCTGAGCCTTTGAGAGCTCATTTCTGCAGCTGTAACAGCAGGCTTAAATTGGAACGATTACCATTTCATAAAAATCTAGTTTCCTCAATGTATAACTCTTTCAAAAATAGTTACACAAAAGATTACCCAACCCTAGATTTAAATTTTAACTTTAGATTAAAATTCTGGGAAAAAAAATTACTTAAGTCAGTATTATTTGTCCATTTTCTCTCATAAATGGTAATTTTTACTTGTTTTGAATTTTGTTTCATATCAATTGTCCTTCCTTATCATTAATCATCAGCTAAATATATACTTAAAAATATATACTGTTCATTTACACTCAGAGAAACATAGAAGCAACTATATTATTAGCCTTAAAAGAAACAACAAAGAAACACTTTTTTTTCAAAATGCCATGAACCCCCACTCTTTCTACTTAGTGCTTACAAGAGCACTAAGTAAAGAAAAATGATGACCCAGAGATGTTATGGAGTCTCCTTCTCTGGAGATAGCAGTCTGGACACAACCTTGAGTCATACGCTTGAGGAGACCCTGCTTGAGCAGGGGAGTTGGACTAGGTGACCTCTGGTGATCCTTTCCAACATGACCAATTCTGTGATTCTGTGACATGCTGGACCTAATCCAGAAATGGTTTAGAAATGGGGCACGAAGATGGTTACAAGGTCTGTTGCTCATTTATCAGGAGAGGGTGATAGAATTGAGACACTTCCATTTCTGCATTTCAGAGGCTGGCACAGGGCAAATAGCACTGAGTTTTATTGACAGTCCATGTGGTCGACTCACTTCCGTTTTCATACATTGTCATCATCAAACGAATCAGTACTTGTGAAATAGAACATGAATATTCCTGTTCAAATATACTAGAAAAATGGAAGGGTGGGCAAGCAGTTTGCACAAAAAGGTTGTGAAATCTCTCCCCATCCTTGGAAGTACTGCCTCAGCAGTGTCTTACAGACAAGGTTCCAGACTAGATCACCTCCATAGGTCACGTCTAACCTAATTTGTTCTATAGCTCTGAGTCTCAAAAGTCAGAATTAAGTGACTGTTGCCCATTTAACAAAAATAATTACCTGGCAATTAAATTATTTAAATTCATCCTTCCATTTTACTATCTCTTTGCGTCAATAGACACCTAAAGAAGAAAAACTAATCTAAATCACAGAAAGGATCTCTAGGGGTCACTTCTAAAAATCTCCCCCTAGAAGCACAACTATCACCAATACTAGGTCATGTTACCCACCCATGCCTCTTTCTAGCTAGTCTTTGAAAATCTGCTAGAATGAAGATTTCATGTTTCTGGATAATGTGTACCAGTGCTGCATAACTATGATTTTTTTTTTCCTAATGTCCAACCCAAAATTCCCAAGCTCCCTTTGGCAGATATAGTCCCTTGTTACATCTGCCATCATCAGAAAGGACTTGATTCCATCAACTACTCTTTGAAGTGGCTAATAGGTTGGAATTGTATTTCCTCTTACTGGCCTTTTTTTTCAGACTGAGTCCAACTCTCTCAGAACATCCCCACAAATCATTAGCTGTGAGACTCTTCTCCAGGTCCTCTCTAACTTCTCAACACCTTCAAATCAATTTCTAAAATGGACACCAATTTCCAAGTGCAGTCTTACCAGCACTGACTACAGTAAGACTAGAGCACTGAATAGATAAAGCCTTTCCCCTGCTTGCCATGCTCTTTGTGATGTCCTGCCTTGCAGCTGCATTGGCCACTATGCTCACAGCATCCAGATCAGTGGGCAGTTTGCCTTTTTTACCATGAGAGTACACAGTTGGTTTACATTGTGTTTTCCAGCAGGATTGCCACTCAAGCTTCTTCATCCCAATTGTACAGATTCTTGAGGTCATTCAACTCCAATTAATGACCTTTCTATTTTCCCAGTAACCAGGCTTTTCAAGAGCCCTCTGGACAGTAATTCTACTGTTCAGCATGTCAACCTCAACATCCTCCAGGTCAGCAGTATTTTAAAATGCACTGATCATGAATTCTGTCATCTGTGCTGCTGATGAAGGTATTGGCTCTGGGATACTCTGCTTGCTGGCTACCAACTGCATATCAAACCAACAATTATTGCCCTATAAGCTCAACAATCCAGCAAATTCCCAAACAATCTAAGTGTGTTGTTCTTCCAAGCACAATTCCAAATAAAAATGTTGTGAATGACGATGCCAAAAGTCTTTGCTTTAGTGATCCTGAATTGGATGCAGTCTACTCAGAACAGATACTATTGCAGAGAACTCTACTCATGAAATGAATATTGACTCCCTCTAAGTCAATGTACTTTGAATTAGCACTGTAATTACTGGCATGTTTGCTTTTATTGTGCCCAGAATCTGAACAAGAATTGTATTATGGGGATCAACTGGCAACAGTTCTGTAAGAACATAAAGAAATAAAAAATTGGGGAAAAAAGAGGATGCTAGTGTAACTATATGAAAAAGCAACTGATAAGCACTTAAGTCTTTCTTTATGTTGTACTCCTCCCACATCAGTTTGCAAATGCACTATGAAAACCAAGGGGATTGTTCTGCATGTATTATTTGAACAAGGGCAAATGCCAATGAAATCTGAAATAAACTTCTCAGCAGTTATAAGATCAGTTTACAACCTTTATTTTCCTACCTTGCAGCTGCATTGTCCAGAGTGATCAATGCATGAGCACTTCCCCTCTGTATCACAGCTCTGTGGATTTGTCCCAGCCTGGAAGCACTGACAAGTGACACAATGTGGATAATTCCAGTAGCCCGACCTGCACTCAGTGCATTTTTCCCCAGAGAATTCAGGGCGGCAGAAGCAACAGCCTGTGTTTAAGTCACACTGAGAACTTAGGGCTCCAATGAGGCTGCACTCACAGGGCTGAAAAGAAGAGAAACAAGGCAAATGCAATTATGTTTCTGGAAAAAAAACCCAAACCCAAACCCAAACCCCAACCAAAAAGCAATTCATTTCCTGTAAGTATCTATAAATACAGCAGTGAATTTCCACTGTCATTTAATTATAAGGCCAGTAATTTATGTTTATTCAACATGGGTAAAGCATTTACACTAAATACATTTACAACACTGGTAGGATATTTTTTTGATAGATATTACTTATCACCAGTAAGTTAGGCACTGAAAACAAATAAACCCCAAAAGATCAAGGTCATTGGAATACTTTGTGGACAGAATTTAACTCAGAAACTACAAGCATTCTCTAAGTACTTTGTATGTAAATTCTCAGCAGGCATGTTCAGAACACTTTCCTAAAATAGGGATTGTCTCAGGTTTTGATGATTTTGATGGCTCCTGAGATATTAGAAAATCTTTTTCTGCCAGCCCCACTACTGAAGAAGAGGTCAAGATTTGTTGGTTCTGCTTTTCAAAGTGGTTTATTTTTCCTTATCTATTACATTCTTTCTTTGACCTGCTGAGGTCTGTTCAGCAGGTTGGGTTAAAGCACAATCCCAGCCTTCAGGGTGGTGTTTATTTTTTACACTAAGAACTACATATACTTTATCTACAATAATTTTCCAATACCTATCACCTATGTTAGAGAGTCTGTCTCTGCTCTAAATCAATTAGAAAGTTCCACCATCCCAGCAGAAGATGGAGGACAAGAAGAAGAAAAAGAAGGACAGGACACACCCAGACCCCTCCATCTTGTCTCTTGTACTGCCATTCTAAAACCCCAAAATTCTACTTTTTCACCCTGTGACAAATTAACTATCACTCTATTCAAACTCTTGTGGCTTGCAAATCCTCACACAAAGTTGGTAATTTTTCCCATGGGCTAAAATCAAAGGCACAGGTGTTTTTGACTCCATGCCGAGGTCTCTGAGACCCTTGCCAGGGTCTTGAACCATCCAGGGCATCCAGAGGAATGTCCTGGGTTCCAACAGGATTTCTCTGGAACAATTGGTTCAGTGGTTCCAGAGGAATCTAGTTCAATGTCTATTACACATCCATCAGACAGATAACTATCCTCTTCATACAAACAAGACTCCTAGGCGACAGTAATTTACACAGTAAGGGCTAGAGGTTAAGTCATGTGATATATTTGGAAGTAAACTTGCTCACAAAGTAAGAACTTGCACAGCTGAGTGAGGATAGAAATAGGTGATTTTCCAGGGTGTCTAGATATTGAATACAAAAGTAGCAGGGAAAACAGCAGACTTCCAAAGAACAGATGAATCCCTCAGTGCTATTACTGTGGTAGCACTGCACAGGTAATACAGGACATTGGCTGTAATCACTGGTGTGACCAGAATATCGTATGGAGAAGTTGAGTTTACAGAAAAAAACTCAGTGCCAGCAGTACAGGTTACCACAGTAACTGACATGGATAGACTTGCTAAAATTACAGACATAAAGCTGAAAAAGAGAGGAAGAAAATGTGGATTCAGTGTCTAAGCAAAACTGTTTATTACATGACTACATAGGGCACCTTTCCTCTGATCTGAAGACACCATTTATAAATAAGGTGCATATATACAGGAAATATACAGATGCAATCTTTACTGAACGCCAGAGATACTATTTAACCACTATGTAAATATTAATCTGCAAGATGGCTACCTAACCTAAAAATAAAACTTTCTCACAGAAAGAACTTTATTCTACAAGATACACTTGAACACAAAGCTGAAAAGCAAATTGTTCACCATTCTTTTGTTGGAAATTACTTGGTGTACAATATCAAAACCTAATTTACAATCAAATTATGTGTTTGGTTTATGCAGTTTTCTGTAATGTTCTCTATCCCAGACTTACAACACCCTCGGAAATCTTCTACAAAGACTGCAAAGCAGGAGATTCAATTCTCACTTTGCAGAAATTAGCTGCAATGTACTGAAAGAGATGTGGGCTGATAGATCATCATTAATTTAGATGGTGTCATGGAACTGTCAAACTAATGTGCTCACATAAAAGACAATCAGAGAATATACTCCAGAGCTCAAACGGAGGTCTTCAACCTCATTAGGCTGGTTTCAGAAGCCAAGAGTCTATATCACAGCAGCACCACACAGGTTTCACAGGAGTTTTTCACATACACAAATAGAAATCATTCTTGTCCATTGCTTTGCAGCCTGAGCTACATGACTAACAGCCTTTTAAGAACAAGTATCAATGGTGTATGACTATGTTCCAAAAAGATACAGTTTTCTGGAGTAACTGTAGCAGTACTATTAAATCCCTTAACATCAATGAGCATAGCAGGGAGGAAGAAGGTATTTGAACTTTGCATGATGTCCTCAGCCACCAGTTCTCAACCTTAACTGAATGCTTCACCTCTCAGCTCAGGGTCATTTAAAACAGCTTTCATGGCCTCCTCGACATTTTATCATTGTTCTCCTATTTCTTCTCTCTTCTCTTCAGATATCTTAAGTCTATCAAATATTGGAATAAGGAGGATTTAAAGGCTAATGATAAGATTTATTTTCCCTTTAAGAACATGGGAATAAAGTGCAATTTAAAGCTAAGGTGTATGTTTCTTTCCTTTTTTCCTTGTTGTCTTTTATGCACAAATTGAAGCCTTTCTCAAGCAAACTTTGAGCACAAATTCCCAGTAGTGTCACCATTAATGCCAAAGTAAATTTCTTCCCCAAAGGCACTGCTGATTACCTGTAAATATACATCTACATACATTGTTCAATACTGTAGGAATTTCCTCAATCACATTAAACACAGCTATAATAAAATAAAATCAGGCTCAAGCAGGACACTGACTCAGTGTGAAAGCAGAATCAACAGGGTGTTTGGTGTTACAGGCTGCATACCTGAGACAGAGGATCTGTAGTGCAGTAACAGATTGCCAACATTTACATCACAGTCTCGCACCAAAACTTGCAATATGTAGACAAACCATGATTTACGAACCATAAACTGTGTTCTAGCTATAAATTACCATGAAAGAGGTAAAGCACATAGAGAAAACAGAAATCCACTCACCTTGCACCCACTGATAATGTTATGGCCCCAGTGATTTGGTGCACATTTGTCACACATCTCTCCAACAGTATTGGGAGGGCAGATACAGCGTCCACTGACAGGATCACAGTTATTGCCAAAACGTGAACACTCACAGGCTTCATGGGAGACAGAAAAAAAATAAAGCAGAGGAAAAGTTATCCCTTTATGTCACACCTGGAGGGCAGACCCTAACGGGGTTAGGATCATTCCTTTACAGTACAGTGAACTCTCAGTTATCTGTGGACACAATGGGGCAGAAAAAGTAGGGAAAACCCTGGGAAACGAAAACCAGTAGCAGTGAAACACAGGTTAACTGTGTCTGAAGTAGCTGCAACGAGAACAGAATGGGAAAAATAAAGGCACCAACTGCAGAAGCACTGAGACTTCTGAGATGGTGCACTCTTGTGACATAACTGCAGGAGTGCTGCTATGCTGCATGCTGTCTCCTCTAAGAAGCTGCCTGAGGGCCTCTGAGCCATCTATGCAGGGAACTTGCAGCCTGTTTAACCTTCTTTCTATACCAATCTGAGAAATACCTTCTGAAATTTCTGCTGTTCAAAAGAGACTTCCCTTAAAGAGCAAAAAAAGGTGTTTAAGTTCCTTTTTCCCTTTCTATTCCTTCTTTTTCAGCTTACATATCCTCTGCCTTGGGAAGACATCAACAAACTGATGTTTCCTCTCCATGGGAAACTGATATTCTTCCCAGAATAGAAAATTCTTTGCAGAATAGAAATTAAAATACTTCAGGTTTCGAAGTGCTTCCAGAAGTGGTCTTTGCTCTTAAAAGATTATTAAGTGAACAACTCATTGGTGGTAAATACAGATTCAGTGTATGTAAGTGATAAGTAACTATGGAGCACAAGGCGCACAAGTGATTGAAAAAGCAGAACTGGTGTGTGGTTGTTTTCATACCCACCATCCACACTACCCATGAGGTCAGAGAAAAAGCGACATGAGCAAACTGACTCTCTGTGTGATAACCTCTTCCTCGGGGTGTTTAAAGGGCAACATAACTTTGCTACTGAGGGCTTCATTTATGGTCATTGCCTTTACTGTGAAATACTTCAATTCAGACAAACTAGAAAACAAGGGATGTGCAAAGATAGAACTCCTATCTATAGTTCAAATAAGAAGTGACCTTTATTTTTCCCCACCAATGCCTTTAAGATAAGGTAATTGATGCAAAGAAGATAGCAAGTTTTGCTTCCATCATGCCAGGAACACAATGTGTTGCATGCTATTTAAAATATTTTCACACACTGTAGCTTGAAGTTTCAGAATACATCTCATTGGGAGACAGGCTTTCAGATGTGACAGCTCATCTATGGGCTTCCAGGTCTTACACAAAATTGGCTAAAAAGGCAAGCAGGAGAAGTAGATACTCAAATGTTTTTCCTATTTTTATTTTTATAATTATTTTTCAAAATGAGAGGGAAAAAATACAACACAATTGTTGTAAGCAATAATGAAATAGAAATCTCTTTTGTATCTTTGCTGCTAGAATGTCAACACTGACAATGTTTTCAGGGGTTTTTTAGGTTTTATGGATTTATATTGCACAAGAAAAAAATCAAATTATATTCCTTTTGGATAAATGCTAGATAAAAGAGGTCCAATATTTTATTTGATACTTAACTGTCACAATAGAATTAATTTTTCTGTGCTTTTCATTCCAGCATGATTTGATATACTTCTATTAAATTTCTGATTTTCTTTGTAATTCATAATTTAATTCTTACTTTTTGTCATTTGAAGGAATACAAAAGAAGCCTACTAAAAATAAGTGTGGAAAAAACAGCACATTGAAAACAGAATTCCTTTCCATCTGTTCTATTAACTTTGGAACTTTCAAAATTCTGAATTTTTTCAACATCTATAGATGCTGCTGCTGCTTTAAACATTTGATGACCACAGTCTGATACATTTATATTGAAAATATTACTTGGATCTACAGTATTTTACCATTTCATTGCTGTTTCTTAAGCTCTGTCACTTCAAAGTTTACCAAGAGAGCAATTAAAATTTTAATGCGCAATTTCATCAATAACCCTCTCATTTTCCTTCCCCAGCTGTAGTTATCAACATTTTGTTTTGTCTCACAATAGTGATGTGCTTTTAACCTGTGGAATGCTAGAATAAGACGCTAATCATAAGCAATAGAATTTTTTGCTCTTCATTTAATTGCTAAAGGCTTTAGCAATGCAGTTATCATTTGCATTTTACTTCAAGCTCTCTCATCAGTGAGCCTGGGAACCAATCTCTCCCTCTTTCAAGGTGCCAATGCATGTGAACTTTTCAAAACTGTGTTTTTGAGCCCTTCATTCCTGTGGGAGACAACACCATAGAGCAACATTTTCAAACATAATCTATAATCCAGCCTGTTTCAAGGTTTATCCACACTACAGATAAAACTGAATTTTGCTGCACAAATATGGGTCTTGAGGCCTTGATGTTCCTTCTATTAAAAATAAAAAAAAAAAGGAGTAAGAAAAGACAGAGAGCTAAGCTTGCTCCTTGTGCCTTTATGAATAGGAAAGGATGAAGAACAGATTAACAGACACTGTGATTTCTGCTTCTGGAAAGAATGTGCTTTATACCTGAAGAATAATAATAGTATTCTGGAATCCCAGCAGTCAGTCACACTGGACAACTATCTATGTGTCCTGTGATCACACCAAATGAGTCTCTGAGACTTGGAAAATACAGTTCTATCAGGAAAGATGGATATTTCCCTGTGAAGAAATCTATTGATTGGGTTCTTTTTGATATAGCAGTCTGCACTACTTCAAGGATAGGAAGTGTTCATTTCAATCTTTGACCTAATTTCCAGAAGGACAGAAATAAAGGTAAAGAGGTGACTTGATATAATTATGTCTAATGCTAGAGTTTCAGCATGTAGAAAAGGAGACTTTTCATGTGTTTACACATGGGATATAGTAGATAGTTTTACTTAAACATCTTTTTGTACAAAAAAGTAAAAGTAAGCAACTAAATATTATTGTACAGGAAAGGATTGCGGTAATGAAAGAGGATTAACCATAGAAGAACAATGAAAATGTTTGGGATAAAACTAGAAACAAAGGGAATTTGTGGGGTTTTTTAGTTTTCCTTTTCCACCCCTACAAATTGATGCGATTTGGCAAAAATTTTCATCAGAGTTCTATGATATTCTTAACTAAATTACAGGAACATAATGGAATTTTTTTGGCAGACACCACACTGAGTAAATGATATTCCTGTTCTTTCTAAATGTAGTAGATTAGCCATAAACTGCTCATAAAATAGCAGAAATTGATTGGGTCTTTCATTCTTGCCAACCACCACCCCCCTTGTCAAGTGAATGACGTAAAAGGCTATCTATGAATCCCCTGTCAGGAAAAATTTGTTAAGGAATACAAAATTAGCCAAACTAGAATCTTAGGAGTAAAATAAGCAATTCAATCTGTGCTTGGATGCAAAGCATTTACATACGAGTACAGCCTCCCTCTTCAAAGTTGTAGAATCCATGTGCACAGCGGTCACACTTCTTTCCTGTCACTCCAGGCTGGCAATAGCATTGTCCATCTCCATCACAATCGAAGGACTTGGAACCAAAAGAGTTGCAGTTGCAGGGAACACATCCTCTGTAAGACTGTAAGCCAAATGTTCCAGGCTGCCACAGAGTAAGGAAGAGCAGTTAGTATATGGATTGATTATCAGGAGAAAAGAGGAAAAGCTGAAAGTGTAGGGAGATCAGTGTTGCTTTTTCCTCTTCATCACTGAAGTACTTCTTTTAATGGATTAAATTGTAGTGCTAAAATCCTGGAGCAAGGACACTAAATGACCTACACTGCTGAGAAAGAATAAAGATCACAGAACATTGCCTGATACTATAAGGAATGTTCTGCAATGTAACAAGTTTCTTATGAGGCTGTATTTCCCTAAGTAAAATTCTCACTCGGAATGGAAAGTATGTCAGCACAAGATACATACCCCATATCTGGACGTAAGGCTGTGTCAGGCAGAGTTTGTTGCTAATCGAGTGTCTTGGTTTGCAGCGCAAGATGTAACCAGAAGTGTGTAATCTATCACCATCTGTTAAAACTGGGGTGGGGGGTGGGGTAACCTTCTTTCAATGGGCCGGCTGGGGCAGTTTTTCTTATCTCTTCCACAACCCATCCTCGCTCCAGGGAGCTATCTTCTGCTAATGAGTCTCTGATAGAATTACATCATCCCATTGGGAAATGCTTCAACCAGGGAGAGGAGCCAAGTATTTCTACCTGGATAAAAATCTGGGAGTTGGAACACCAAGCCAGCCTTTTCCACTGGATTCCCAGAGGAAGACCAGGCGCATCTATCACTTCTGGATCGTCAGCGAAAGAACTCCACTCTTTCTATAGAGCATCACTTCAACAGAGCCACATCTGCTACTGGGTCTGCAGCCACCATTGAATGGGACTGCCACCAACACCCCGAACCACAGGGTGTCAGGTTGTATCCTGACTCTCTCAGTGTTTTTTGTTTTTTCTTTTTTTAATACTGCATGTTTAGTTTTTTTTAAATTTTAGTTCTTTTAATAAAGAACTGTTATTCCTATTTCCATATCTTTGCCTGAGAGCCCTTTAATTTCAAAGTTATAATAATTTGGAGGGAGGAGGTTTACATTCTCCATTCCAAGGGAGGCTCTTGCCTTCCTTAGCAGACAGCTGTCGTTTAAACCACGACAGAGAGTGAATTCAAATTCTTAGCTATGAATGGAGATCGATTCAACTGGAAAGCCTCTGAACCACTAGATTTTATCTCCTCTGAGTAAAGGCAATATCTGTATACAGTAACTTAAGGGCAATTCTTTAAAATGATATATAGGAATAACTTCAGAAGAACACAGAGATAGTGTGTTACTGTATTTTTGTACAGTACAAAAAAAGTAATGGGGACTTTTTTTTTTTGAGACAAAAAACTGTCTTTGGATTAGGCTTCTGTTTATCTTCTATTTTCTTCCTTTTTTTGCAGTGATCAATATAAAGTTGCTACAGAACCAGAATAGATGTTATCAACTATAGTAAGAAATTTCCTCCTTCACTAGTGGAGTGCAAAAAGTAAAGAAGGGAAGAAACACACTCATTTGTATACTGTGATACGGAGTTCTGCACAAAGCTTTCAACCAAAAGACCTCATGCGTTTCACTGCACCAACCAACAGAGGCTTCTTGGAACAAACCATACTTGATATTCAAATGACAAATTCAGTCTTGAGCTAGAGTGCTTTAAAATGGGAGTACCTTTCTACCTGTTTTTCAGGCATGATGATTTTCACTGAGTACTGAAATTCAAATCATATTAATAAATTCACTTGAAATTGATACTACAACATTAATAAAAAAATCCATCACTGAGTTTGATAGAAAAGCAGAATGTTAAAAATGAGATATTAAAAAGATCATGGCTAATGAATATAAACGGAACAAAGTGAAAAATATTTACTTTTTAATGTGCTACTTTGTGATCCAGGCATGAGGTGTACGATTTTTACTTAATCAGTAGATCTTCAAATCAATGGAGCTGTGCTGGCTTTGACCGTGGCAGTGACTGTACTAAGAACTAGAGCTGTGTCCAATTCTGGGCCACTTGCAAGAAAAAAAGACATTGAAGTGCTGCAGTGTGGTCCAGAAAAGAGCAATGGAGATGATGAAGGGTCTGGAGCACAAGTCCTGTGAGGAGCGGCTGAAGGAGCTGGAGGTGTTTAGCCTGGAGAAGAGGAGGCTTAGGGGGAAACTTTTCTCTCTACAGCTCCTTGGAAGGAGGCCGTAGCCAAATGAGATTTGGCTTCTGATACCAGGGAACCAGCAACAGGACAAGAGGACATAGCCTCAGGTAGTGCCAGGAGTTGTTCAGGTTGGACAAAAGGAACAATTTCTTCACTGAAAGGGTGGTCAACCATTGGAGCAGACTGCCCAGGGCAGTGGTGAAATCATTCAAGGAATGACTGGACATGGCACTTCGTACCACAGTGTAGTGACAGGGTGGTGATCAGTCAAAGGTTGGACTCAATAAACTATGCGATCCTTCTCAACCTTAATGATTCTATGAGTACTATTTTGTATGGATTTTTTGCACAATAGGACCCCTAATTAACTTCTTGTATTGATGAATTCTCTGAAATTTCAGAAGCTTTCCATGGAAAAGTCCTGAAATCTGATCTCTGAGGTTAATACAGAAGTTCCCTACTCACACAAAGAATCTGCTGATAGGTGTCAGAATACAGGACCACATCTATGGTCAGAATTTGGCCTGAAAATCATATGAACTGAAGAAAAACTTGATTATACATGTAATAAAGAATTACACTGATTTTCATTTCCAAACTCTATATTGAAATGTTTTGCAAATTTCTTACTTCTGCCTGACAAAACATGGCGTATCAGAGAGAAAGAGATAGTCAAACATTTAATTAAACTCAAGGTTCAATAAAATACTTGACTATCTCTAAAGATTTTTTTACACAGGAAGAAATACAGAAATGTGAATACACACAACCTCAGGACAGACATTTAGATTAATGCAGCAAAGTAACCAATGCACAGCATGCATCTTAGTTCTCAATATAAAATTTGCTAGGATCTAATAAATTCTGTTTATATGCGTAACAGTCAGAAAAAGTCTGATAGCAGCACTCCACACTGTGTTAAGTTGGAAAAGACCACCACCATGCTGGGTTGCATTCTGTGAGGAGGGCTGCACACAAACACGTTTTGGTCAGTCATGCAAACTTCAACCCCAAATTAAAGTTCTCAGCAAAGTTTGCTTATATACAAAAATGCAAAGAATCACATTTACTGAACAAGAGGTAAGATCCTAGATTACAAATAGGAAATACACTGAATATTCTGAATATTCATAATATCGTGTCTCCATCAGTGTGCTGAGGGGGCAACAGTAACCTAACATAACACATGTTTAGTTGGGAAAAAAATATTTCTCCAAGGAAATCTATATGAACAAATACACAGCATGTGTCCCAGATTCTAGCTGATGACGGAAAACACTGCCAGGTATTTTTCAAACAGGGTGTGATAAGTGTGGAGGTTTCTAATTGCAAACAATATTCCCAAGATACTTCTCTGTTAGAAGCAGTTGTATCATAATTACTTAATTTTAGGAAATAATTTGCTTTGTTGGTTTGTGATAAGTAACAACACTCCTATCATTTTGGGCATTACATTCACATAACTGGCCCTGCGCTGAGTTACAAATGGCTCAGATAACTGGCCATATTCTCTAATGAGAACTTTTAACACCAGTTATGTTCACTATTTTAAAATTAGATCTCAACTCTTTGCCTCTGGGGCTGATCCTTCTTGCAACCTCCTTAAGCTATTGATTCTTGAATTGTTAGAAAAGGAACTCTTATGCTGCAAAGCCCAAGAAAATCCCACTGATTCCATTGATTTATGTACATTTCCCATGCATTTTGTGCATACTGCTGTGGATGGTGCTGTTTTAAGACTTAGTCTGGCACTTGATTTCTCGCTGATATCACCACTTGCACGATGAAGCCCTTAGGACTGGGGAAGCATCCCAAAATGCTGCTTGTCTTCTGAGCCTGTCTGTTTCTTGAGGATTTCTTATATTGTTACAAGGGTATTAAAAATTACAAACCCCAAGCAATCTGTGTGAGCTCCAAACACAAGCGAACAGGAGACTTCAGTCCATGCAAAGCAGAGTTTCTCATTACCAGAGCTGCAGGCCTGTAAGCACCTCGTGGGCACCCACTGGCACTGCTGGTGCCCCACCTCCGGGGGGGAACACGAATCTGCTGACTGCTTCCTGCATTTTCTTGCAATTTAGGCACCTGTCTGCTGATTTCACAGTGTCTGCCCATGAATCCTGATTTGCAGATACATCTTCCCAACATATCACACTGCAGTGACACAGATCCTAAAGCATTGCAGCCACAGGGTATACAAAACAGCTTTTCTGGGGCCCAGAAGTAGTTGGGCTTTAAGAATGAAAATTAAACACTGTTAGAAAATGAAGATAAGGAAACTCCACCACGTAAAAGAGTACAGAAATAAAGACAGGAGTAAATACTGAAGTAAACTAATACTAATTCCAATTAACCACCAGTGCTGTATTAATGAGCTTCAGATATTTGCTGGGTACCTTATGCAATCTGCAATTCCACTTATACCAGCAATCCTTCATTGAACAGACTCTTTAAATACTGTTGAAAATAGAGTGTGAGCAAACCACTTCAGAAATTACATAATTTTAAAGGGTGAAAATCCTTTTGATTTCTGCAGAATTATTTATATGCTTTAAATTACACACAGGTGGGGGTATTCTGAGGACATAGGCCTAACTCATGAGTCCTTATGTTGAACTAGAGAAATGTGCAGCCAGCTATAGTATATTACTTAGCTGCCTGAAGACAACTCTGTGAAAGTTTATGAAACAATATTTCTCTGCAGTGATTTATGAGACAGGAAAACAATGTCAAGGCAAAAAACACTTTCACCAAAAAATAATACATTGTTTGTACAACACAAGAATAAACCCTAAGAAAAAAACAAAGACAGAACATTCCAGCAGAACTAAACTAGCATCCTGCTTTTTTAAAAAAACAAACATCAGATGCTATCAGACATTTTGCAGCTTTCTTCATAGAGGGATTATCTCCCAAAGCTGCAATATTTGTAACTAATTTTTTATATGAAACATTTGAAATATAAGCTTTATATACTCTGTATACAAATGTACTTATAGGTACAGTGAGGCTTAAAATGCATTCATTGCATGTAAATGCTATGTCTTGTGTTCTGTTCTAGAAAACAATTAGAAAACATTTTAAAAAGCTACTATTTTACCTCTCTCTACATAAGGGCAGTCTACATAAGTTCTTTAAGTGAAAAAAAACCAACAGGAAAAAGCCTTTCCAGAATCAAATTATATTTAGTTGTGACAGACAGTGAAGAAAGCTGAAAGGAAATCCCATTTCTGGTCACTCACCTTGCAGATGTCACAGCGGCGTCCAATGACGTTGACTTTACATGCGCACTGCCCCGTCCGAGAGTCACAGATCTCTGAGAAGGAGCCATTCATGTGACAGTGACAGGCTGCAGAAGAAGAAGAAGGAGATGTCAGCGTGCCCCCTGAAGCTAAATCTAATAGTCAAATGTTTACAGGGCAGCTTTTGCCACCCTGAGAAATTCCCAGCCTGGGTTAAGCTGGAAGGGGTTGGGCCCATACACTGACATATTAACCTGCCCATATTAATGCAGAATTATTCTCCAAATTGTTGCAGTTAGAAATTTTGCTTCAAGTTCATTGTTTTAGATGCTCCTCTCAGATCAAAGCAGGATATGGAGGACAGATTACTAAGTACATGCCCAGACACTTGGAGTGGGCAGGGCAGTGATGAGAGAAAAATACAAAAAGGGTACAGACCCTTACACAGAGTGTGTACAGGATTTAGCTCCAACCAGTGGGAGTGTTACTGCTCCACGTGCTGATTCTGCTGTCCTGGTGTACAATCCCTGTTCATGTAGTCATCAGGAAACATTAATTGGCTGCAAACCTAGTACAAGGTTGACACTGTACAGGGGCTGTAATGCTCTCATGCCCCAGGCTGCACTGAAAACATACCAAGGATTATCTGCTGCCATGACTCTCCAGGATTTCTGTCTCAGCAACAGCATCACAGTTCCCAGAGGAAATATAACCCAAGTGACCAACCTAACCCATCACAGTGCTCTTCTGAAGATTTAAAAAGGCAGTGAAAATGCTGTTTCTTGAGGAAAACTGCAATGCTTCCAACTTTTAAATTCCTATGTTTCAGAAGACAAATTTTGGGGAAGATGCCTATCACCTTTTATATTCTTCAATCACAAGAACCTTTGTGTTCTTCAATCCTTTTGGAATGCAGAGATTTGGGAAAAAACCCCTAGCACTTGCAGTAGAGAAGATGGGTGTGATTATTGTCATAAGAACTATAACTATGCAGTCACTGATTCCATCAGCATGAGCTGGTCCCTGCACATCCTTTTTTTTTCCCCCTCATAGGGGAATGAATCCACATCTCTGTACCAATTATCAATCTACTCTCCAAACTTGGGATCCAGTCCACATTTTGCCTTCCTGCAGTGCCCTATCTGCATGTGTTGCTTTATTTTTTCTCAACCTGACACCTTCATTTTAAGAAACACTTAAGAGTCCCAGCAGTGAACACATGGCAGTTGCATACTTGCATGTCAGAAGGTGCTATGTGAGACAAGGCATTTGTCTATATTTTTCCTTTATATAGATTATTACAACAGGACCTTCCTCACTACTTCATTGAACTTGTTAATTTCCAGTTTCCAATTATAAATTGAAAGGAATGGTGGGGGGGATTTCTCCCTTCTTTTGAGGTATTCTGCAGAAGGTGCTTCTTTTAATGAAAGCAACTTTATGACTTGCCATTCTGTTCATGGCATTGTTTCTCAAATGTTTTCAAAAATTCTGGAATAAGTAACAAAAGTGTGTTGGTTCTGTTGTTCATACCAGTCAAGTAACACCTTCAGAGATTTCAATCTCCTTCTGTTTTGCAATATATTTTTAAAAAGTAAAAATTTAAAGACTTCTGATGTAATTAACATTGGTTATCTTTTCATTTCAGCTCTTAATATTAATCAAAGGTATAATTTACCTCTTTTGTCCTGTACATTTTGTCCTGTCCTGTCCCTCTTTACCCTGATATTCATGTTTTAGGACTGCTGACACACCAAATTGGACATGGTGAAAAGTATCACATAAATATATGTTTTAAGTATATGTTTCATTAAATTGGTCAGTGGAGAAAGAATATGCTAGAGCACAAACAAACAAACATTAGTAGGAACAACCTACAATCCTCAATGTAAATTAGAAGTGCTTCACCAACCTTTTTATACAGACCTCAAAACCCAGGTTTAGTTTGATTGCAATTGTTTTGCTTACCAGGCATACCACAACACAAGAATCAAAAAGAAAACTTACACTGATTTTATAAACAGATGAGTTTGTTCTATTTATATTACAGCAAGCAGCACTCCGTGGTGTCTTAACTCAGACACAGATGACTGAGTGCAATGCAGTGGTAAGGGAGAATTTGGAATATCAGGACTTTGATTGTTTTTCTTGGCTGGCAGTACTTACATAGAGAAGAAACATACAGTCAGGGCTATTCATCTAATAAACTGTTACTCAATCTGATAAATTGCATTTATCTCACCTAGAGTCTTTTGATTCATTCACCTCTACTGGGAAAATTAGCTCTTGTCCAAACCTCCAAATGGTTGTTATAATACAATGCAGCCTGTTGGAGAAATTTGTCTTACTTTCTTCCTGAATGGCACTGGTCAAGACCCTTCATTCTCTTTAGATTTCTATAAATATTTATGAGCTTGTATTTATGATCAAGCTACACACTTATACAGCATTAATACCTATACACTGGAACATATGCATACTTGATTATTTGCTTTAATTCATCTTGTGACACCGCACTCTATTACAAACAGCTCAACCTCCAGGTATTTGCTTCACCACACTGTTGCTGTTTCACTCCAAAAAAACAACCTGCTAGAATCAAATCAAATAAGTTTAGGACATTTGCTCGCTGTTCCTAGATTTATGGTTTTGTAAAGATACACCAAAAAATTCAGAGATGCTATGATGATATAAAGTTGTAGTGTCATTTGAAACAGTTAATGAACACAACAGCATTGTACTGAGAAAGAGCAAGAGACATTTCAAAGAATAATTCGAAAGCAAATTCATGCTTTGCAATACTGTTGGATTTGGCTTTTTAATAAGGAACAAAATTGAAAACAACGTAGTAAAGGCACAGTCCCTCTGATATTGTTGCTGCAGGGCAAACTTCATGGAAGTCTGCAAAGGAAATAAAAATCATATGCAAAGAAGAAAACCCACATGAAAGGCAGAGAGTAGATGAATACGAGGTAACCGCAAGTACGAAGATATGAATACATTAGGGGGGCTCTCCTGGTCAATGATACTAACAACAAAAGCAAAGCCTTTAATTCAGCATTAAACATGTGTTTATTTAATGTTTTTTTTAATTGTATGTTTTCTGAACTCTCCTCTTATAAAATCTCTTTCTCATGGACCTGTCACTATTGTGGAAATAGTCAAAGCACCAGTCACTATTGATGAATCGAGAATGGTGACAAGGTACTGGAAGCTGTAATTTTTGAAATACACTTCTAAATCACTTTACACACTTAACATTGTAACTTATATGACATAATTCATCATGACCTGTTAACTTATGGGGAAAATATATAGGATTATCCAAATTTTTTCTGGCATTGTGTAAAGTAGGTGCAGAAAGCATTTTACACACGTATGTCTTCAGGGTTATCTATGACTCTGTGCACATCAGTGTTTACTGCCCTTAGCTGAGAAACTTGGTGATGTTCTGCATCTTGTAGCTCCCACACACTCTCTGGAGGTCCAACACAATCTAGGATTTTCACATTTAGGCTGCCAGTTCTAATAGGGCAAGTCCTGGAAATGGATGCCAGTGCCTCAGACTTCTCTGCTCACAACACATAGTGCAAACATGGTCTTCATGTTCCTACACACTGAGCAGTAATATAATGCCCTGTCTCTTTCATTTGTATAATTTTATCATGCTGTAACATCTTTGTACTCAGTGGGGTTACTCTTGTGTTTATTATAATGGACCAAACAGGAATAAATCATTGTGACAGTGAAATAAAATGCTCAGCTCTTTCAGGACAGTTTGTAACTTGTTTTATTCTGCTTCTCAGAATGTGAAGGAAGAGCATGTGAAGAATGTTTTTAAGTTAAAAGCACTTGTTCTGCATTCTGAATTGTGCCAGCAACAGCTCAGAGAGAGCCACTGCCTCCTATAGAAAGAAAAGCTCCTGCTCCTCCCAAATCTTTCATCTCCACTGCATAATTTTTGCAATCACTATGCGGAAGGATGTGCTGGGGCTGGTAGTTGAATAACATGTCACTGCTCAGCAGAGAATTGGTAGCTTGCTGCAGTGCCAGGTATCTTCTCCAGAGCACTTTAGAAAAATTGTCTGGAGATTTTAGAATTGGATTGGTAGGTCAGAAAATCTTGACCTGTAAGCAGCAGCACCTCCCAACTCTTACTGAGGTTATGTAAGTGCGGAACAGGTTACAAATGCTGCCAGAGCTGGATCTTGAAACTGAAACATCACTCCTTCCTTTCAATTTCACAAGTGAACAGGATTTTTCTGGGTAGCTTATAGTATTTTTTAGTGAATATTTTTCATTTATTTGTATTTATTTTCGTAGAGCTGACATTTAGTATAACCTTTTGCACATTTAGTATAACCTTTTCCACCCAAGCAATGTTCCATTATTTTTTTCCAGGTCTGCTTCAACCAGAGCTTTTTAATAAATTCTTCTTTCTATTTATTTTAAAGCCTCCCTTCCCAGATGCAGATGCATGGTATGATTATTAGAGATGTATCATTCTCTTGCTCATACATACAGAGGCAGAGTCTTCCTCTCAGGAACAAAGTTATAGGATAGATCAATACTGTCAGAAGCTGCAAAAGTTTGTGACTTACGTTGACAGTTCCTTGCATGCAGAGCATCGCCAAAATATCCATCAGCACACCTCTCACAATATTGGCCTGTTGTACCTGGCTTACATATCAGACAAGCACCAGACAAGCTGTCACAGCTGCCAGGAACAGAGAAGTCAAGGTTGTCATTACACTGGCACGGCTGGCATGATCCTCCTGGTATTAGAGGTTGTCCGAAATAGCCTTCTGCACACCTATGGTAAAAGACATCACCAGTTAGAACCCTTAAATAATCCTCTCATTAGAAATATTTAACTCTGCAGCCTGCCTAATCACCAAAAATTATTTGGTCTTCTCTCAAGTGTGTCTGAAGCATCTTTTTTCTTTCTCTCTCATTCTCTTTTTAACAACACTGTAGATACAGCACCAGCTGAAATCCTGCCAGTTCTGCTAGTAATTAGACTTCAGTGGGAGAAAAATCTTGTCACTGGCACTGAAGGTGAGACAAAGCGTAGCAAGAAATCTTAGCAGCACTCAAGAGGAAAGGGGGTTGGACTAGATGACCTTGAAAGGTCCTTCTAATCCAAACTATTCTATGACTCTATGTTAGATACACTTTGTATTTCAGCACATTATTTATAGATATTCTGTACTCAATCACCAGCAGGTCTGATTTTTTTTCCCTCTACCTTAGAAACTTCTTCAATTTAGAAAAACACCTTTAGAATGTAATACAGACATAAATTTGTTTATCTAACAAGATCCATCCCCTGACTTAGAGTTCCCCTGATCTGCATAGTCAGATTTTCTCTACTAATGGATTTCTAATCTCTGTGTATGGACAGGTAACAAAAAGATTGCTCATTAGCACAGGAACTATGTTGTTGTGTACTATACCTTTCATATTTTAAGAGAGTTGTTTGAAAATATCTCATCCTTTTCCACCCTGCCCACCTGAAATTTTCTGAGTACCATGTAAAGCAGGTTAGAGAATCTGACCTAACATGAGAATATATTTAAAGCAAATTTCTACTCATCTCACAGCCTGTTTCCTATTTATATTCTGCTCTGCTTTCCCTTTCTGTTATATTTGCTCAAACTTCATAGTAAGAGCAACTTGTAGATAGCAAAGAAAAAGAAAAGAAAAATTGCACAGTTCTTCCTAATGAATTTATTCATGTGCATCTCAGATGAACTCCAATTAGTATAAGGAAAACAGAAAGTACATAAAGCACATTGCACAAAATAATTTTTCCTACTATTTTAAAGTCAGATGGAATCCAGTTTTAATGTACACAGATATCCCCTCTACTTTGCAGTAGTATTGGATAGCATTGTTGAGGAAAGATTTTGTGTATCATCCTAATACAGGAATGCAGAGCTCCACTATGCTGTCACCCCTGTGTGCATCAAGTTCATCCTTTTCTTTGCTTCCAGAATATCTCATAAAGCTTTTAATTGGATCCTAAACAAAGCCGTCTAAACATGTACTAAATATTATTCAATATCATCGGCAAAGATCACAAAGATTATAAGAACTGGATAACTGAGAGCAGAGAGGAAAAGATAGTGTGGATTAATTGAGCAGATTCTGTAAATATAGAATTTTTTTCCATTCTCTAAAAATATCTATGATGCAGACCACAGACCAATAATAAGTATAAACAGTCCAGTGACTTGGGTGCACATAAACACTCAGGACCATGAGTAAAATTTCCACAATCCAGCCCACTTCTGTAGCAGTCATCTCTCAAAATTACCTCCTCATAGCAACAAGATATCAAAATCTTGTCATTAGAATAATTCAGGCATTTTATTTTCAGAATCTGTCTTAAACATAGCAATTTATTGTATTTCCTGCAAAGGAAGAGAGAATTTTTTCCTTGATGGAGCATATCCCAGCAATGACAGAAGACTAATCTTTAGCTTAATTTTGCCAAAATAAATTGGCTTTTTTCAGTGACAATCTAAGTTACAAAGGCCAAGAATGTATCTTAACATGTAACAATTAATAGCCACATTTTATCAAAACAAGAAGTATCTGGACAATTTATGTAGTTATCTGAATTTACCTAAACCAGATCACACCTGAAGTTAACTCATGCTTTGCTAACATACTACCAGTATGTTTGCCATAAATCTGTATCTTTTGGTCCTACTGATCTATTTGACTTTGCTTAATGTGTGTTTGTTTTCTTCTTTCATTTTCATTTAGGAATAAGTTCTGTATTTGACAGCATTAAGATCTACCAGAAACTTACCAAGCAGTTCACAGAAAGAGTACTCCAATAATTTGTGTGAAATGCACCGCAAATAATTTCCTTCTATTAACAACAGGGGATCTTGATAACTCTTTGTATTTTAATCAGTTTACACTTTGATAATTGAAATTAGGAAAATCCACCACCATCACATAGTCATATTTTACTTATGCACATACATAACCCCAACTCCAACTGAAGACGATCCTGAAAGTAGGGGCAAACCAGTTAAAGTTTAAAAGAGAACTGTGTACATGTATCAATGTAAATTCTTTCTCTTTTTTTTACAACTGCTCCTGAAATTGCAGAGGAAGATTTAAAAAATCTATTTTCCTTAGTTCCATCTTTATTCCGTAAAGGATGTTCCTACTTCAGCTTCTTTTCTCAGGTTCAAAGCATTATATATTTGTGGAGGTTTAGATTAAAAACACCAATTAGTATGTGGCATGGAAAATTACTTTCATGCATTACACAAAATACATATAAAAATAAATGACTTCTAACTACAACGTAACACCTCTGAGATTAAAAAAAAAAAAAAAACAAAAATAGGAGTACAAGCAGCAAAGATTGTGTCCATATTCTTCTTTTCTATTCTCAAATGCAGATGTGTCTGTAAGTGACACTGCTTTTATTTAGCATAAGTGGTGCAAAATACAGGGCTACTATTTAAAAATATGTGTATGAATGTGTACTGGTGAGTATGGAGTTAATATTACAGCAGTCTATGGTGCTTTGTATATACACATACATGCACAGAAATACAGGCTTATTTTATAGATTTCTTTATATTTTCTAGGAAAAAAGCCCTTGAGACAGATTTAATTAAGCCTGAAAATCCAAACACTTTAAAGTCTGGAAATACTATTTTTATAGAGCCTTTGAAATTTATGTGCATTCAACCTGTGCACAAAATCAGGCAAAAGCCCTGTGGAGAAGTGGCTTGTGAGCATGCAGTGAGATATCTTAACTCAGGTGCACAGCACAGATGTTATTGTCGTGTGACCAGCTATAAATCTTGCATTTTCTAATGTCAGAATGCCTACCTTTGCAAGCTGCAAACAATCCTGCATAACACATTTGTTCTACCAAATCTCCTGAAATGTTTGACCCCATTCCCATCAGTACTGCAACACAGACTTGCTGCTCTGGCACCAGTGGAAGAATTTTATTTGCTACAATGAGCAGCAGTTTGAAGCCACAGTACTCATGAGAGGCTGTGACTGGTGACTCTGTGCTAGACTTCAGGAAAGGGGGAGGTGGGGGCAAGAAAAGACATGGGTCAGCTCACCCTTCTCCTCACACATGAGGGACACTGACCCTCCTTCTAGGAGGAAAAGGTCCACTTGATCCATGTACATAAATCATGGAGTCCTGCAGGAAAAGCTAGACTCTCACTTATTTTGCTTCTTTTCCCTAGCAAGACTGTATTTGGAAAATGGATGTATATCATCATCCTGTAAATGTGCTGGGCTAAAAAGACAACTTTCAGTCATTCGCATACATCCTTTCTAAGAAGTTAAGAGAATGTCCATTCTACCTCATATGCATTTGGACAAGTGAGCAGTGAGCAAAGGACAAAAATATTTAAGTCTAATATGTTAGGGAAAAACATTATATGGAAAAGCTGAGCTATCTCTACAATTACAGATATATGATAACTCCCAAAGCAATTTATATATGCAATAATTTTGATGGTGTTATGAGCTGGACCCCTCAGAATATTGAGCAATTATGGCACCATTTTCCTGAGAGTTCGGGTGAGAGAAGTAGAAATTTTTTTGACATTTTACAAATCAGACAGATATATGTATCTCTCTAGGGGACAGAGGATATATTTTTAGGTGAAATAAATGCAGTGCTTCACACTCTCACTTCATGATACTTAGTATGTCATAATAATTTAGCATTGTTCAGCTAATGAATCACGTGGCACAGATCACTTGTCACTTTGCAGTTGCTAAAGTGAAACAAGATTTCATATAAACTCTCTCAGCAATTATACAACCACTGCTAATAGCAAAACGCAACATGCTTTCTCCTAATCATTATTATTGACAACGGCAGACATTTTAAAACAACTTGTTACAATTAAAAGCAAATAGTTCTGTGAGCTTTGGAATTAATGGCCTAATTTCCAGTGGATTTATATCTCTTGGTTACAAGGCTAAGGGCTGATTATTTGCTCCAGGATGTTGCTACTCAGCAGGGAGTAATCCCTCAGGCTACAGCAGCACTTTTTCCTTGCCCTGTGAAAGTTTTCTTATGGACAGAACATCTAACAATCTCTTGTTCTCGATATGTTTAATCATGTGTGAGTTCACATAGTATTCTTCCCCTTAGCTATGACATGTCCTGATTTATTAACCTCTATTCAGCCATTTCTTTTCATAAAACCTTTGGGAACAATTATCATCTTTGAACCCTCCTACCTTCTGCCAAGGTTTGGTTGAAATTGAACGACAAGTGCAGATGCATTCACAGGCAGACAGAGAGACATGTACAAAAAGATCACAGTAGCCTCATTTCCTTAGGAGATCAGGCTAAAATACAATTTGGCCATTTATTCAGACTCTGTCCTACTGCATCTGCAGCCTGTGCTCCACTCAGAAACAGCACTTGTTGCTAATGGAAGCTGTTAATGACCCTGTATTGACAAACTGCCACAAAAGTGCTCTTGATGTGATTTATTCCTGCCATCATTAACTTCACAGCCCACTAGCTGAACGAAGGTGATGACTTCCCAGACAGACAGGAAAAGACAGGCAGAAATAGCAGCAGCAGGAGCAGACTCAGTGATGATGAGTGGAAACAGGTGACAGCCTGCACTCTCACTTCAGGACAGATATAGCACAACAGGGGATTTAAAAGGAAGTAGTTGTAAATTGGAAAGAGGGGACTATAGGGAGATTCACAGCGTATGGTCAGGTTTCTGCTTTTCTGGTTGTCTCTTACTCTTGGTTAATTCCTACTTCTCATCCTAGCCTGAATATTTTAAGTCTTCATTCAGAAGTCTTACCTTTTTTTAGGGTTTGCCTTGAAAAATCCTTCAAGCAGCGCATGGAAGTGCCAAATGGCAAGAGCCTACTAAGAAACACACGGGCCATATTTCCATGCCCCTTATAACTGTCTAGTCAGGTGTTACACAGTTATCTGGCTCCCCAAGCCCATCTTAAAAAGGTGTCATTGGCAGGGTCAAATGGGACTGAGACCATGGAGACAAAAGCCAATACTGATTCATCATGCCCTCCAAACAGCTAGCAGAGGTTCCCTGGCACATTAACTTCCCTTGAAATCTGTTCCATCCATGTGAAATCCTAAGGGCCCAAAGGCATGCAGACACAGTAGTGATATCCCTTGCCTATGTGGTCTCACCTCCTCTGGAAGTGGGTTCCTGGGAGCTTAGCACTAGCACTCAAACTAGCTCTTTGTTTCATTTAAATTCTCCACATGATCATTTCAGCATAATGCCTTTGTAAAGCCAGCAATAAGTGTAGGAAATACGTATTGAACTTTTCTATGTATTTGACAAAGAAGAATTCTCTTTTTTTTTTGTCATTAAATCCCAGTTTGTTCTACTTGTTAAATAAATACTGCAACAGAAAATGAGAAGCAACAAAAATGCAAAATATTCTTTAAAAATTAAATTAAATCTACAAATAACTTATTAGAAGAGCTATATTTTTACTGCATATTAACTTCTTTAAGTGAAGCATCAGTAATATACTGCATATTTGAATCACCATGCTCTAAACATTCAAATGACAAAAGAGACAAAAGGTTTATAAAAATCTCAGAAAAGTGACAGGAAAGCTAGAAGGAACTTTTTAAACAACGACTCTTACTTATCAGAAAGTATTTATTGGAAACCTTACATTTTACCATAAAACAATAAAACAAGCATAAGAAAAATACAAATTCATGGGTCCAATATCAGAGGAAAATGCACAGGAATTTTTTCAGTGAGTTTCAGAACAGGAATGGGGATGAGATGGGGAAGTAATAAAAGGTAGAACAGTTCCGTGTGATCAATATTTTTGTTTCAGGACTCATATGACTAAAAAGCATGGTGCCTGCTTACCTTTCACAGCGTGGTCCCGCGTAGCCAGCTGGACATTCATCACATATTAATCCACGTTGTCGGTCAAAATGACATGTTGGGCTAAAGCTGTGTTGTTGATATTGAGAAAGAAGAGGCACAAGGAAGAAACATAAAGAAAGCATGGTTAGCAGCATAGCTTTCTTCCCACTTCAGAGATTGTTAATTTGCAAAACAGTGCCCAGGAAAAGTGATTCTGGTCTAGGACATGGGGCTTAAGTTCGACTCCAGCAAATTGAATTTGGAATGACTCTGCTATTTCTGTGACACTGAATATAGAGCAGTGGATGGCAACATCCCAATAGCCTGTTATTACGGGACTTGAGCCTGCCAGTGAGTGGTCTGGATACCATTAAAAAGGCAGGAATGTACAGCTGTTTGTTTGTGCCCCTGAGGGCCTGGCAAAACAATCTGTGCCATAACGTGGCCCCTATATAAATCTTTCTGAAGGACAACCGATTAAAAGCTCAGTTAACTTTGTGTATAGTCAGCTGTGAAAGGAACCCAGTGAACAAGAAAGGGGAGGAGCAAAATGGGAAATATCTGGTACAGCTTCCCAGAGAGCGTATTTGAGTTAATCGAGTGCCAATGACCTCAAGCAACAGGCCACACAGGCATGTTGAAGTTTAAGAATAGCTTTCAGACTAGAAAGCTTTACCTCTTTGTTATGCTCTAATTATTTTTGGCTGGTTTGGTTTTTTTCCGCCTCCTTTTTTATAAACAAGGATACTGTAGCCATTTGTAAGCTCCACATCTCAATGCCTGTGTTTAACTCTGAACTGTGTTCCTTCACTGTTAGCATTTTGCTTTCCATAATCTTTCTCCCTTAACACACTTTTCTGAAGAAACCTCCTGACACACTGAAAGATACTACACAGAAGTAGAGGCAATCTGTTCTTCTGTAATTCTGTAATGATTATTAGACATAGAAATATATGACCATCTTTATAAAGCCTCATATAACTAATGGCAATCAATTCTGGTCTACTAAACAGAAAAAGGAAAAAGAAAAAGAAGTAAAAGAATGGGAGTAGGTACATAGTGGGGTGACTATTCAAAAGGGGAAAACAAAACACCTGTGTGAAAAAAAGATACTAAATTATCTTTTATAACCTAAGAAAAGAGAATTTGAGAAGCAATAGGATTGCTCCAACAAAGGATCTGGAGGAAGGTATATTCAAGGTAACAGTGCATGCTACAGTAATAACAAATAGACATAATCCGACCTTGGGTATATCAAAGCAGGATGTACCATGAGAGTTGCTGGAAATCAAGAGGCCCAGGGAGGACAGAAAAGCTTAACTAGCATCATTTAGTGTGATTAGCTGCTGGTGACAAGACCCCACTTCTCAGAGTCATACATCCTGTGATCTGTCCTCCGTTATTCTTTATTCTGTGTTATCCCACAAATATAAGAGATCAGTAAGAAAAATGTCATGTCCAATAAATATAGACAAGTGCTGGGATTGTTCTCTTTCCTATAAGGATTATGTTTGTGTTATTTTGCAATGTCATTTACTTAGTAAGAGATTCACAAATGGATGAAGAGTCAGTTAAGAAACAATAATTGTTCATTCTTTTCTTTAACAGCAATGAAAGAACATATTATCATTGAATATAATCAGCAGCACTGACTTACTTCAAATAAGTTCCTGCTTGTCAGTCCCAACCTCACTTTTTCTAAGAGCTTCATGGAAAACATTGTAGAGATGCTATCACACCTCATTATAACATTGTACAAAATTGACCACCAAGAGCTCTGAATTTAGCTGCATAAATTTTAAATATAATAATGATAATAATTATAAGGATAATGACAATGATAATAATAATGATAATGTACCTATTATTACTAAGCAATTATGATAAATAGTAGAGTTTCCATGTTTTAAGGGTTATGTTCAGACCTTGCCTCCTTGATTCTTTCTGTGACTTAATAGTTGGACCACATTTCAACACAAAACATTTATATATTGAGTTATTCCTATCTACGTACTGTAACGGAAATATATGACAGCAGGCTGAGAAAAGAAGAGTTTATCTTCCTGATTATTGAAAATCTCATTACTCACTAGTGGTAGACACTAATGAGCTGTAAACATGGATTTGTCAAAACAAGCTTCAAAAAATTGTGGTCCCTCTCTTGATTTATCATTGCTCTTTACAGTTTCCCCATATGATAACAACACTAATACGAGTCAGGACACAGGACAAGTATTAATATACGATATGGGTATGTATGTGATACGTCTATGTTGGGAGACAGGGCCTAAAATCTTCCTAGTGTGTTATAGAAAACATCCCCTAACAACATGTTTGTGATTTTATCTAATTCTCCAAGAAAAAAAATAAAATTCTTAAATTCAACCTGATTTTAATTAATTGACTTTAATTAAAAATTAAAATTCAACCTGAATTCTTAGTTCACATGCTATGAATTTACCCCCGACCTTTCCAGGCTGAATGAGAAATCTTTTATCTCCCATTTCCAGGGATAAAGCATTCCTGTCAAAATCCTCTCTACCTATATTAAATTAATGACTACTTCAAGAGAAGAGCAATAATTATCCCAAACATATATATTTGTTAGAAATTATGGGGGAAAAAAGTAATTTCTTTTGAAACTACTTGAGGACTAAGAATGTCAGAACAGTTTCTAAAAGTGGTATGTTTACAAGAAGACATAGGACAAAGGAGTCATTTACTGCATAGACCAATTATTACATGGTTATGGACTTCATCTACATCACATAAGCACATAAATGAAGATATATGCAAAAAAGAAGAAAATACAACCCAGGATGTAGAAAACAAGCTTAGACAACTTAATTTTAGTTTTCTGATTTGGCTAAGTGCTCTTTCCTGACATACGGCAAGCCATTTATGACTGTTGTGCTTCAGAAGGCACACGATTGGCTTCAGCAACAGCATACGGAAACTCGTGCCATTAGGAAACAGGAAAGGGAATTAACAGCAGCTAAATCCAATTAAGTCAACAAGAGAACAATACAGGCACCATATCATTTCTACAACTGTTAGAACACTTCTCCCCTTCTCACAGGCTCATTACATGGACAATATTGTCCATGCAGTGGGAACTTAGTATTAAGCTTAGAAACCTACAAATAACTGTTATATAATGTTAGGAATTAAATAGTTCAGGAATTAAAATCTATACACAGCTATTTAGAAGAATTTGTACATACAATTAGTTACTTGTTCAGTTACTCAGAAAGAACGTGACATATACTACATTGTACAGTGACATGAACTTGGCAAAAATTTACTTTTCACATGAAGGTATCTGAATTGTTTGTAAATATCCCTAGCATAACAAACTCATTGGCAACTAAGTAAGAAAGTGAAGAAGCATTTTAACAGCATTCAGGTAACACATTGAATCTTTAAAACCTCTTTTTTCCTCATAAACAAATTTAATAATTCGTCTAGACTGTAACATCATGAGAGCTTGAGCTTTACAATGAGTTCTACAAAGCTACAGTTTGTAGACTTCAGGTCTCACACAGTTTCACAGTTCAAAGAACGTTTATATTGTGTGATTGTTCTGTACCTATTACATTTTTCAAGAAAATTAAATATTAAAAAGGGGACTGGTAACTTCAAAAAGGGAAAACAAAGCACACAGAACTATGATGACTATGTAACGGAGTCTCCAGGAATTTTGCCAATCATAACCTAAATTCAATCTATTTGACTTGGTTTGTTGCATGTCTGTGCAAGATGGAAATGCGATAGTGTTTTTCCTTTTTTGTCAGCACAGTATTCTCAAACAAGAGAAAGATAATTGATTACTCAGGCAAGGAAATACCAAGTAATGGGAATGCCAGAGGAACCATGTCTAAGCAGCAGATATGAAAACCCCCGTTTTATATATATATATATATATATATATTTATAAAAACATAAAAACAACTCAAGAGCTGTATTAACAGGAAGACAGGCTTCCATCCTACAATCCCCTGGAATTTCCGCTCATAAGTGCTTGGACTATTCCTGTTCTGATCAGTGCAATTTTAATATGATGCAATGCCACAGACAGGATTCAGGACAGCTTTATTCAGGTACATCATGTAAAATGTTTTTGGTACTATTATTTTCCAGATACTGTCTGTGACAAAACCAATGAAAAAATGTTCAAGCCACTTGGTCTGTGAAGTTAAACGATGGAATAGCTTGTTGAAAAGTAAAAGCAGAAAAAACTCACACATCAAATCTGCAAATTCAGCTTTAAAACTAGAAACAAGTACCCTTAAGCAGGACAGAAAAGAAAATGTTACTTATTAATTTGAAAAGCAGTCATCCAAATTCTGTGTTGTTCTTCTACCTTAGTCTCATGCAGCTTTTGTCTTCATCTGCCTAGTTAAGTACTCTGTACAATCATAAAACTAAAAGATGATATTGCAGAATGTATTATTTGATTGAAAAAAAAAGCTATCTCAAGCATACATGCGAAAATATAAATTAAGAAATTACACAATTTACTAAGGGAAAACGTGCAATATGCAATAAATATACAACTTACTTGTTAGAAGGTATATTTAGGGGGCAAGCACACAACTGACAGTCTTCAGCTGTCCCTTTAGTTGCATCACCATAGAAGCCAGGCAGGCATCTATCACAGTATGAGCCACCTGTGTTATGCTTGCAGTCCTGAACAGAAGATGAAAAGTACAAAATGACAATTAGAAAACTTGCATACAGAAAAAGTCCTGCAGCATTTATCCTGATTTCCTGCTGCTTGTTGAGAAATAGTTCTACAGGTTAGCTGTCACAATCAGTGCTTTGTATGTTCTTGCGGATAACTTTTTTCCATGTAAAACAAAAAGAATATTTAACAGAAAACCGTTAAATTTACACCTCACAACAGCTGTATTATTGTTTTAGCTTGCATAAAGAAAACCAGCTTTCAAAGCAGCATAAGATAGATTTAGTATTGCAGTCTTGCAATATGCTGTATTTTGTGACAAACTGTTTTCAGATGTTAACTCCAAAAATATATCCCAGACTTTATAATTTATAAAAATAAATTATTACTTTTGACATGTATGTGCATGAGTTCATTTTACAAGGTATATGGCTAGCAATATTTGTAAACAGCAACAAAGCCTGGATTACTTAATTCTTATTTGCTAGAATAGAATCCAGCCTCTATTTTGTGAGGAATATATAATGGTGCTTATATATGAGGAATGTATAAGGGTGCTATCCAACAGTTTGTGTTCATCTACATGACTGCATAATAGGAGAGAAATTAAGCTGAGCATATGAAACATGCAGTATAAAAATGGCAGTACTACATTTGCATTTTTGTATATAGCTTTTGGCTGATCTCAAATTAAACAATCCTTTAGCAGAATGGAAATCGGTCCTGTGAAAAAAAGCTTCTCGTGATGACTTGTAAGAACCAAGTTTTACAGAGTAATTACCCTTTATATTCTTCTTCCCTCTCACCATATAGCATTTAGAAATTTCATGTAATTTCACAGAATCCATAACAGATTCAGAAAATTACTTTTCTGGCTTAATCTGTTTCCTTCCTTCACCCCACATTACTAGCACATCATGCTACTCCTTTCACTGCTATTTTCCACAAGATACACAAGTAGTAGACCTTTCACAATGCAGAAACAGAGAAAGCAGTAGAAATGGGTTTGGATGCTAAATACCATATTAATGTGGTTGGTATGGACTAAAAAAAGGATTGAAAAAGCACATGTCAAGTTCAAAAGGCCAAAATGAAAGCCACGAGAGAGATTTTTGTTAATAGGGTATGTTCTGCTGTGTTTTAGACTATAGGCCAGATCAAATCTAGAATGTTTCAGAAAAGCTGCAGCTTAAGAACTCTTGAGATTTGTTTTTGCATGATTTTTTGTTTGTTTTTTAAGTATGGGCACTTTCAAATCTAAGATTTAATTTAAAATTGTTTTTTAAGAACACTTTTAAATTGCTTTATCATTTTAGTAAGTCACACATATGGTACTGATTGCTATTTAACAGCCTTACTGTCTGTAAGACATAATTTATCCTCAGTAAGGAAACAGACATTCTAAGGAACACTGATTCCTTCTTCACAGCTTTTCACGATTGCAGTGATTTGTACAAAGCTTTTTTGCACTGTGCTCTGCACCTGGACAGCTGAAAAAGTGCAATACCCTTTTTAGTCATGAGTGCATTGACATCAAAACTATTTGCCTCCAGAAATACTGTTTGTTGTTTTAAAGGGTGCATTTTTATTGCTATACAATAAGCATATATTTGAAATGAAAGCATCAATCACAATGTTATATTTTAACATAATTTGTAGATCATAAGCTATACCAAATTATTGAAACACTTAATCAATTAAAACTATGTCTTTAGAGCAGCTAGCTGGGTTAAAATCAACTTCCATAAGTTAACTAATCCCTTTGATTGGTATTTCAAGCATTGACATTCAAAAAGGATCTACCAGCCATATAAAAAAATTAGCCAAGAACAGTATGCTTTTAAAAGAAGATGTGACAAAAATAATTTAAGTGTTTCAAAAGAAAAATCCTCTGCAATTCAACTTTTTTAAGACATCATGTCAAATTATTTGTACTTTTTCTGAAAAATAATGGATTCTTCTTTTGTGATAAGTTTAGCTTTAAATATCCTCAGACGTATCTTATCGTTTTTGAAGAATATGAACAGTTTATATGTCAAGGATGTTATTAAAGTGAGGAAAGCTAATACACTGCTTTAAAGCTTCACATCTCTTGCTGAGTGGAATTTGCAGGTTCTGCTTTTTTTAAGTAAAACACCTAAAACCTTCCATTTTGTAGGAAAACATTTCTTGTTACAAAGACCTAACCACCTTCACTTTGGTGAAGTATTTTCTGGCACTTTAACATCAGTCACTTCCGTGTACTGTGTCTAACCCTACTCAATCCAAACCTCTGTGATTAATTCTTCACAATCACAGAATGATAAAAAGTCCACAGCTGATAGGATCATTAAGTCTAACTTCTGTCCCTACGCAGGACTCCCCAGAAGACACAACCTGTGCCTGAGAGTGTTGTCCAAACACCTCTTGAGCTATGTCAAGGGCACTGTGACTACTCTTCTGGGGAGCCTGTTCCAGTGCCCAACCACTGGAGAAGGTGAAGAACCTTTTCCTAATATCCAACCTAAATCTCTCCTGACAAAACTCCAAGCCATTTGAGTCCTGTCACTGTCACCACAGAGGAGAGATCAGTGTCTTCCCCTCCTCTTCCCCTCACAAGGAAGTTGTACCCCCAATGAGGTCTCCCCTCAGTCTCCTCCAGGCTGAACAGATCAAGTGACTTCAGCCACTCATCACATGGCTTCACCTCAGCTCAAGGCCATTCACCATCTTCATAGTCCTCCTTTGGACACTCTAAAATGGCTTAATGTCTTTTTTATATTCTGACACCCCAAACTGCACACAATATTCAAGGTGAGGCCACCCCAGTGCAGCAGGACAATCCCCTCCCTTGCCCACCTGGTGATGCTGTGCCTGATGCCCCTCAGGACAGGGTTGGCCATCCTGGCTGCCATAGCACTGCTGACTCATGTTCAACTTGTCACTGACCAGAACCCCCCAGATTCCTTTCCAGGGCACTATTTTCCAGCCTCTCATTACCCAGTCTGTATGTGCTTCCAGGCTGTCCCATCCCAGGTGCAGAATCTGGCACTTTTCTTTGTCAAGCTCCATTTGGTTGGTGATTGCCCATCTCACTAATTTTTCTGGGTCTCTCTGCAGGTCCTCTCTCCCCTCAAATGAGTCAACAGCTTCACCCAATTTAATAACATTGGCAAACTTACACAGTACCCTTTTGAGTCCTGCATCTAAGTCATTCATAAAGATGTTGAAGAGCACAGGGCAGAGAATGGAGCCCTGTGAAACCCCACTGTGACACATCTCCAATCTGATGTCACCCCACTCACTAAAACCCTCTGCGCCTGACCCATGAACCAGCTGCTCATACATTGCATGATGTGTTTATCCAGCTGTGTGCTGAACATTTTGTCCAGAAGGATCCTGTGAGGGACAGTATGAAAAGCTTTACTGAAATCCACAAAGATTACATTAACTGTCTGCCCTTGATCACCTAGCTGGGTTACCTTGTCATAAAAGAAAATTAAATTTGATAAGAGGGGACCCTCATGAAGCCATGCTGGCTGTGACCGATGACTGTACCGTCCTCCAGGTGTTTTTCAATACCTGCCAGAAAAATCTTCTTCATAATTTTACCACATACTGAAATGAGATCAACAGGCCTACAGTTTCCATGCCATCCGTCTTGACCTTTTTGAGAATTCAAATGTTAGCCAGCTTCCTCTCAACTAGGGTCTTTCCATATTTCCAAGGCTGTTCAAAAATCATTGAGAGAGGATAATATCAGCCAGCTCTTGGACTATTCTTGGATGAATTCCATCAGGCCCCATAGACTCATATGGATCCAGTAAATGCCACAGTAGTTCAGGGCACGCTGAGAGTTTATCATGTTCACAGCCAAAGTCCTTCAGCTCAAGGCACTGGGACTCCTTTAGCCAACCATCAGTGTTGGAGACAAAGGCAAAGAAAGAATTAAGCATCTCTGCCTTGCCTATATCCCTGTTTGTGAGGGGACCATCTTCATCCTGTAGTGGGACAAGGTTGTTTCTGCACTACCTCTTGCTATTAATTTATTTTAATAAACTCTTGTTGTTGCCCCCCATATTTCCACCCAGCTTCAACTCCAGTTGAGCTTTGACCACACCACTTTTCCCCCTACAGCAGCAAGCAACGTTTCTGTATTCCTCCCACATCACCTGACCTTGATTCCAGAGCACGCACCTTCCTTTTTTGCCTTATCTCCAAAAGCAGATCCCTGCTCAGCCAAGCTGTCCTCCTGCCTGTTTGACTTCTGACATTTTGGAATTGCCTGCTCCTGTGCCCTTAGGAGGCAGTGCTTAAAAAGTTATTAGCACGGACGGTCCTCAGCATGTTCAAAAGCAATGAATCTATATTTAAATTTAAAAACAAATAAGAAAAGAGTACCTCACATATATAGGATGAAAATTTGAGCACACCATAATGTGTATGTTACTTTATCAGAGAAATAATGATCTTGTGTATCTTATACTGTTCTTCCTGAGCCAGTTTGGACCTTACAGGACAAAAAAGAAGGATTATGTAGTATGTAGATGTGACCTGATCTGCCTGTTCTCTTCAGTGATGCATTAAACTTCTTGCTAATCTGCCACATTTACAGATTAGTACTCTAAGTACTGAAGTAGACAAGTCCTTCTAAAAATATTATCAACACTCATGAAAGATTTGTGCTGTCTTGATATCAATTGGCTGAATCTCAGTTTGAAACTTGCCAAATGTACAGCAATGGTTTTGAACATCATCTGGTTTGAGCAATGTCTAATTATACTGAGATTATTTTCTTAAAGCATGCTTAAGCCTCTGATGTCTTAATTTCACATTCACAGGAAAACTGTACTTTTTTTTTTTCATGTCATGAGACTGGGTATAAAATAAATCGTGATCAACTTCTCTAATCTGCTCAGTACATTATATCTGCTTTCTTTTGATTCCCATGGAAATAGAGGTTGTCCCAACACATTGATACTGTGGTTTGGCAAAATCCATGCTTTTTTTCACAGATCTATAGACTTTGTGGCCAGGAACAATTTTAGGTCCAAATACCTATGCTTTTGATTCCAAAATCATTTCAATACAATGATTTCAAATGTATCTCACACTATTTTGAGTGCATTGATTTTTCTGTACTTCTTTTACCTCTGAACATCTTTAAACTTCAGTTAGACAACCTCTGTGTAATTAAAACTCTGGGATTTATTTTTTGTCCAAAAGTTTTTGTTCCCTTGTTCCCTACAAACTTCCTTGCTGATGTCCTGGAGAGTTTTTTCCACCATTTCCAGCTCTCCTTTTTTTTTTTTAGGGAATCAAATGAACCTCTTTTTGCCATTATCAGGGAAGCTGAAATTCACACTGAAAACCACTCCTGCATATGCAGTTGAGTGCATATGAACATGCAAAGAAACATTCAGAATAGAATGCTAGTGATGAAAATAAAACCTTATACAGGAATTATGACAGAGTCCAAGACAGCACTTTTGGCATGCTGCTGCCCTTCCTCAGGATACCTGTCACAGAGACATCCAGGGAAGCTGTTAAAGCCAGCTAAAGAAAATAAGCCTGGGTGCCTATTTTAGTATATTCCCAAGCTGTCTAGACCAGACAATGGCATTCTGCCTTTGGAAGCATGAATAAGCTCTTCTAGCATTTTCAAAGTACCGTAATGTCAAGATGACACAGACAATTCCCTTTCCTGGTGTAACAATACAAATATAATCAGGATGTTGCAGAGGCTTTACATATCTTCACTTGAGCAAGAGCCTGTACTGCATTTAGCTAGGATATATCATTTTGTTACAGCATGTATGAAGATGGGTAAAGACATTTTGTTGCTCTGGTGCTGAGCACTGTCTAAAGCACATGTCCACCAGCACTGACACTAACCTCTTCTTACATGGTATATGCTGTTTATATACAGAGGAATACAATATGAAAAGGATGCCACTGGGGACTGCCCAGTTAGGGAAACTGGACCATATCTTTAGGGAGAAAGATTTACTTTCTTCAGGCTTAGTAACATGAACATAATATCCTGCAGTGAATGAAACACCTTGAAATGTGCTTGCTTTTCACAAGGTTTAGATTTAACCAACCTCCTAAAGCTACTGTAAATATGTGTGTGTAATAGTACAAAAGAATAATTCTGAATGTTCCAAGTTGCCCTATGTACCAAAGCAGTTATGTATATCACAATGGTAATGAGAACGAGGTATCGTGCAGCTCTCTATGGCTGCTGTGGGGATCAAAGGGCTTTGCAGGTTACTGCAAGATATACCTTAAAATGAGCTTTTTATACAGGCCTCTGTCAAAGCAGATGATTTGAGCTTTTATCATGAGTCAAAAACACATTTCAGCTTCTTTTCAACTCCATTTCAAAGCTAAGGAAGAGCAAAAAGAAGTATCATATCAGTAAATTAGGTGTCTAAATTGTCTGTTGTATTACTGAAAAAACACTATGAATAATAATAAGGAGGCCAAAAGGCTGTGTAAACCTCAATAGAAAGAATGCCTTTGATGTGAAACATTTCTCTTTTTCAGCATTCAGACTTCTCTCTTTTTCACTTCAAAAGGCTTATGATCCAAATTGAATAGCAGCATTTAATAGCCTGCGTGGATACTAACCAATCTGACTTGCAGTGCTTTCAAAGTTGTAAGAAAATCCAGAACTGATTTTAAGCTCCCTGTGCGCCTTTTCTCTACAGCTTGATCTAGTATAAGCTACAGAACACATAAAATGCAGAGTGCTTGATAACTTGTATAGATGAAAGTGCATCTTCAGCTGGTTATTTTCCACTTCCTTGTCAGTGCTGTGTTGTCTTACACCAGCACCCTTGAAACATCAGAAGGGGGAGCTCCACTGCCTGAGTCAACAGTTCACATCAGCCAAAAAGCACAAAAAGCAGTATGCAGCCTACGTGGCCTTCTCTTTCATACAGGCTGGTGCTACAGACAAAAATAAAGAGGGAAGCTGAGCAGGGGCTAAAACTTGAAGACACAGAAGCCAACAACCTCAGAACTTAACATTTAACTATGTAACCCTAAGCAAAATAGTCAATAGTTATGGCATACCTTAAACAAGATTCTTCTTTCTTTCTCTCTCCTATTAATTGATTTTATCCCACATGGATATTATAAACATTGTAGCTGGAGAATACGGTCATTAACGCAAAAAAATTTTGTCAGGAAACACAAATCCATATTACCCTAGTGATAAACATTTTCACTGAGTATTAAGCAAAAGATTCAAAACATGACTGTCACATCAAACATGTTTTTCATTCTAGGTACTTCTTTGAGGCTTACAGTATAATTAAATTGAGAATAATTTTAAGCTTCTATTCATGAAAAAGCAATTTGAAAAATCCACTGATCCACACATTAAGGATATCTTGTTTTGTACTGAAATGCAATTAAACATCTTCTGTGAGCAAAACAGGAAGAACAGTAATAATTCTAAGTGCCAAATTATATTGGAAAAAGCCTGAATTTTCATTTTGGCATTTTCCCAGCAGGTTTTTCTTAAGGAAATAAAAGAGAACATTTAGAAACATGCACACTACAGAGTCTACTTGAAATTCTGCAGGGAAATGAGAGTATATCTCACTAAACTGGTACTGGCTTAAATTGTGCTTCTGCAAACTAATGAAATTAGACATGTTGTTTCAAGCTTCATGCCATGTCAGACAATATAAAACTAAAAATGCCCTTGAGTCAGTCAGAAAAGCATATTCAGCATAATTCACCCATTCCAAAAGGCTACTGAACAGGCAGGAAACAGTGGTGTGCTGATAGGCTTACTATGGATAATATCTCAGATTTAATTGCTGAATTAAAAGGTAACTACATAAAATCTCCGTAATCTACAAGAAAAAAAAAATTTATCTGAGATCATATGGTTTTCTGAAGTACAATATTTTTCTGAACTATATATTTTTCTGAAGTACAATTCATTAAGTGTTCCTTCAGGGTTTACTATGAATTTAGAAAAAGGAAGACATTACAGTATCTTCTCATCAAACTAGAACACAATTTGCCAAGTTACCTGCTACCTACTATAAATTGAATATACTGCAGGAGACAAATGGGAGGGGAAGATAAATCTTGCCTGAAGAAAACGTTCATACATTTGCTGCTTTCTGCATGCCATACCTTAAAACTATTGTATTTTAAATAAAATCTCTTTTTGTCTTAAAGACAAAAGACAAGATATGGTGTTAAAGACACCATATCTTGATGTGAGGGGATCCTTAACATTAAGATCTCTTCTGTTCCTCTCTGGCTTTTTTCTTCTTGATTATTCCAGGTCTCAGAGGTCACTAATTCAATTGGACAGGTACATTGGATTTTTGTTGGTCATGTCCTTTGTTTTCTGTAGGGACACTTACCAGGCATGCTCCTGTGATGTCATCACACACATCTGCATGACCAAAGCACGTACATGGTGCACAAACTCCACCAAAGATTGTGCCATTCACACGCCTGTGTCGAGGCCAGCATGACTGCAAGACAAGTTAGATAAAAAGTTAAACTCCTGTTTGAACAGAGGAAGGAACGGGATTTAAAAAATTTTGTTGGATTTGATGCTTGCACACACAACAAACATACTTGCCAAATGACTAAAAATACCAACATTTCTCTAGAAAATTCTTCTTTCTGGTGCTGTGGCTTTGCACTGACCTTAGCCTTAGCAGCAGGTGTGAGATTAGAAGAAGCTTTAACTTGATCATTCTTCTGAAATGGTAAAATAAAGCAGAGAAATGAAGAACTGAAATATGACAGCATGAAAGCAAGAGGTACAGACTGAAAAACAGCCAGAAGGTGAAATACTAAAGGAGAGAGAAGGATAAATAAAAACTCAACACAACAAAAATGTTCTCAGAGACGTTCAGGCACAAAGAACAATTAAAATACTATTTAGTCTTGTTAGGACTCCAGCAAAAGGCTACACTGAAATAAAGCACAGGCTGACAACAAGGCTATCCTTTCATTTACAAATTGCATTCCTTAAAGGATAGTAATTTCCCTTTAAGAAACTGCTGGGATTTTTTTAATTTTCTTTCTTAAATGTAAAATTCAAACCAATATTAAATGCATGGCCAGTAGTTTTGTAGGAAAGGTGACACCATACAACTGTGATTCATCAGCGAAAATTCAGCTACTCCATTTGCTCATAATAAGATGTCAAGCAGCAGTCTTCCTAACTATATATCTCACAAATGGATTTATAGTTTTTGCAAACTGTCCTTCTACAGTAAGACTGCTCATGTGATCCAATAATTTTGCAAAGATAAAAAAGTGCATGACATTTCTGACCTTCAAAAGCATCTGGATAATACAAATAGAAAGTTTTGCACTGACAGAATACTAAAAGTATAATTTAATTAAAAAAAAAAATTCCTTTAATAATCCTTCATATACACTCTCCAAAAAAGGTAACAAACAGACTCTTCCGTATAAAAAAAAAAGATGTCCCTTTTCGTCTTACTCCTGGAAAAATTGAAATTAATCTAAAGATTAATTGAAACAATTCTTTAAAAAACATTCCAAAACCTGAGATATCATCCTTATATTTCCTTCTTTACATTCTCGGTTAAATAGTCCTAAAAAAACTCTGTAAATTTAAAAAAAAAAAAAAAAAAAATCTAGAGTTATAAACCCCAAACCCTAAAAATAGGTTAAAAGAAATTGCTGTATTTTTTTTCTGTGACATGAGATGCAAGTGGTTTATGCATAAATCTATAAATCTTTTCCCTCTTTTGGTGACTGAAAGTAATCTCTTGTGCACAGATACACATGATATTGCACAAGAAAAGTCTCCAAAAGTCACTAATTTTAAGAGCTGAGCAGGGCTCAGAACAGAACTAAAAGATTACAGATTGAGATCTTAAGAAAAGAAATTATGTAACATTCAACAATCAGGAAAGTTCTTGACCATCATAGTAATGCAAGTTAAACACAACTCATTCTGGAGCAAAAGTAAAAGAGCACAGAGAGTGGTATCTGAGGAACAAGAGCAATTAGATATGAAGATGTTGACAAAGGCAAGAAAATTAATGAGTGGAGCAAAGTAACTATCACAAAGGGGTCCAATTGGTATTAGAAATTTAAAATTTTATCTGCTTTACCTGTGTTTATGGAATTCTGTGTACTTAACCTACAAAAATGTACGAATTTTATTTGGCCAGTCAT
>CM031859.1:52285871-52383551 GCA_018697195.1 Certhia americana | reverse complement strand
CTGGGAGAAAAAAAAAAAAAAAAAAAGACATTTCCAGCCTCTTTTCCATACTTTTTATTACTGTCGGTAGGATATCTTCAACTTTTTCTCCTTTTTTTCTAGTGCCTCACTAGCATAGAAACTTAAATTCTGCATATATATGATATTTTTTTTTTTATATATATAATTATGGTGTATGTGTATGTGTGTGTGTGTGTGCTTTCTCTTGTGGAGTATGTATCAAATTAAGTATGTATCAAATTTCAGAGACTGGTTAAGATTGAAGAGAAGTTTTAGCACTGAAGGACATAATGTTGGACAGACAATTTAAGCAATACCAAGATAGGAATTCTACCCAAGACCTTCAGCTTCTACAACAAAAGTAGATACTGAAATATGTGAAATCAGGGTTTTTCCAATTACTCTCTTGGACATCATGCTTAAATCTTCACTGGGAGAATAAATAGACAAGTGAAAAAAAGTGTGAAATACAGTGATACTACATCTAGCATTTTTCTTAAAATAACTGAACAGACAGACAATGGCCAGGCTTTAAAATTATTTTCAGCCGAGGTAAAAACTATTCTTCTCCAGTTATTTTTCCATCTGTATCACTTTGGAAGTGAAATAAATATCCATTAATTCCTTCAGGCCTTCTTTCTGCATTAGTTCATCTAGCCCCGGCAACAAACAACCACACTTGGCATGAGACTAGACTCTAAACCCTAAATATCACATATAAGCATGAAAATTTTTAAAGAAAAAGAGAGTTGACAAGCAAATGCCTAGAGTGCCTGTGTAAATGGCATACTATTTGTAGTTTTGTGAAGCAAAGCATCTTGGTGTTTGAAACTATTTCCTTAAAGGCAAAGCTTTTGAAGAATGTATTTTGGCTTCTATTTACCCCAAGCGATGCCCACGAGGTAGTTCATCATACGTGTACTTGTATGAACACATTCTGTGTGAACTAATGAATTTGTTAGGGAAGTGGGTATTTTTCTGAGCATGTGTCTACATTATTATCTGTTACAGGAGCAAAATAAAGTGACTCAATCCTCAGAAGAACACGTGCAATTCTCAACTCCAAGGCAAATGGCAAAGCCCTGGGAAAACAAAAGAAGGAACTCAACCCCATTAACTCAAATAAATTGATCCATCTTTGTTGTGCACAGGTCAGATAAATGCCATTTTCCTTCTAATTCTGTTTATCCATTTGTATTATAAATTGGCTATAGAGCACAAATATTGTTTCTGCTTCCTTTTTATGAACCAAAATGCCTTTTCATAAGGTAGAAATCATCAGAGGTGTAAAAGTTCAGATTTTAAATATTATCAGATTTAACGAACCATTACCTGAAAATAAAGGTAACTAGTCAAGCCATGGCAAATTCCTAACAAGAAGGGACAGCTCTCTTACTATTTTCTGCCAACACAGGTTCACTGTTTGCTTTCAAGTATCACAGTGTTAACAACATCAAACTAGACTGCATCATGATACTCACCTCACAGGAGGTACCATCATAGCCTGGAGGACACTCACACAATTCCACTGCAGATGCTACCTTCCTCCCCCTTGAAGTGTGGTCAGCAGCTTCCATAATAACACTTCTTAGTCTGAAATTAACAGAAATTAAATGGGCAAAACAGCAAATTAGATGGACACGTGCAGCTGAATGCAAGAAACACTTTATAGTGACATGCAGTGGCTTGTTTCTGTTTTCCTGCTTAAAAATAGCATAGGTATTCATATTCCTCTATTTCTTCCTAAACTATATGTCTGTAGGCTTGTTACTATTTTTCTCCAACATGTGAGGGAGACTATGGCCAGATACCCACTGATAAAAATAGATTTAGAAAGTCTTACAGCACTGTACCAGGAGACAGAAGGCTATTCCTGGCCTGCAAGCCACATGTGCCAACTCGCATTGCAGCTGCATATAGGGCAAATCTGACACTAAGCAGAGTCTTCAAAATTTATTAACCACTAGCACAGCTTTCTAAAATGTTACATGACTAATTTTTGGATATAGGGTATTTTTACTCTGGAGATTTGACTTCTGGAGAAGATGTCAGCCCTGTCCAGGAGGATTGAGGATCTAAGTACTATGGATATGAAAGAAAAATGTATGTACATGAAACAAAAAGGAAATCTTCTGCCATATACCCTAGTCTCCCCAGTGACAGAGAAAAAAGTACTAAACAGCTGTTGTTTAGGTGAACACTGACCATGATTTTTTTTTCAAAATCAAGGAAGTATGATGAGAGAAACAGCAGAAGCCTTTTGATAGTTATTATCAGAAAGAGATGTAATTTACCTCAAGAGTATCTTTCTGTGGAGAGAAACTGGGATTTGGAAGTTTAATTCTTACGAGAATTAGAAGGAGCATGAATGTATTACAGAGGCTAAATTACTTCTATTTTCACCCAGTAATCTTAACAATGTGTTTGATAACTAGAGCTACTTGAAGGACTTGTTTTGAAGTTGTCTGCAGCAGCAAATACCTTTCATTCATGACATACATTTTATTAAAATGTTTTTTTCCCCTTCATAATAGGGCATTTATCTTTTGGCTGCAAAAAAGTCCTGAAAATTATTTGGATGACCTTGGACAAGAAAACATCCAAGAAAAATATTTTGTTGTTACTACAGCGGTTGGAGGAAAGCTTAAGACAGAATATTTTCCCACTCAATTTTATGACTACTCCAAACAAGTTAAACATGAAAGGTAATGGTGAAAAAAGGGGAAGATTTCTGAAATTAGGATAGAAGCTCTAGAAAAACAGAAATTTTACCACCACGAGGAATATGATTTGACTTTGGAGGGACTACCATTTTGTATAATGCAGTTAGAAACTTCAATCTGATTTGGTGATACTAGAACCTCTGCAAAAGGTTCTTGAAACTGTTTTAAAAGAAGGATGCTTATTCTTATCCAGATCTTCAGTAAATTCTCTCTCACTTTTCAGTATATATCCTTCACTCCATTGCTGTACATTTATTTTGCAATCATTCATTTGAATTTTCTTTACAATAAGATAACTAGTATCTAGGACATTAGATATCATATAGTGATTACTTTACCAGTAAAAAAAATCTAAAATTTTAAGGAAAAAAATCTGTAAATGATGAAACAATTTTTTAATAAAAGGTCAAATCTTATTTCTCCTTTGAACTACAGCTAGTTCCCTCTAAGCATTGATCTTGGAACAAAGAGAAGCACTAACACACAGAAGCAATCCACCCAGTAATATCCCACATTTGTATTCACTGAATTGTTCCAATTTTCATTACATTCTGCTATTTGCTAAATGGGATTTTAATGTGTTTAACAGTTTTTTAGCATTAACAGTTACTCAGTGAAGAAAGCTGCAGTGATTTTCTGTTCTCCCATTTTGATATTGCAATTCTGATTCCTCGATGCCATTCTGCATTCATTAAAATACATAATGCTGGCAGTAATGGGGCACTGGATCCTGGAGATGCATGAACAATTTGAGATTAGACATCAAGACCAAATATTTAAGCTGACTGTTACTGTCAGCAGGCAACTGTTGACTTCTAAAAACAAACAAGATTAAAAGGGAAGGGGACGTTTCAGGCAGTATCAGCATAGTTTACTGTCTGCTGTGCCAGGCATCTGAATCACATCGGCTACATAAGGCACATGAAGTAGTGACCCAATCATTGCTCATTTGTCTTGGAGACAATTCTGCATATGGAAAAAAAAACTTTGGCCTCTTCCCTCTTTCTCCTTGTGACTCTTCTCTATGTGGTTGCAAGCAATCTGTTCTCTTTAGCACTCCAATTTCCAGTGCCTATCTGCATGTTTGCAACACTTACTGTAAGTGACCCCTCTGAATATTGAAAGCTGAATAAACAGTGCTACTAAACTTTCTTTGAAGCACAAGCTAACAGTCTTAGATCAAACAAAACAGTAAGAGAGAGTAATCTTTTCTTGGCCTGTTCCTTCTACCACAGATGGACTTAACTGCAAACCCTTGGAAGATCTCTCAAGTTAGAGGAGGATTAGGGTTTTTTTCAGATTTACTGCTGCATTTCTGTATTCTCAGTTTTTTATCCTACTTGATCATCTAATTGCCCACTCACACAAGAAAGCTTCCTAATTGTGCCATAGAGCAATAACAACACTGTAAGCTTAAAATTACTTAAAAAATCTACAGAAAACCACGCATGTGTCAAACCCAGCATTGCTGCATTAATATTGTTTAGTGGATACTTGAAAGCATAGCAGATTAAGTAATGTTTCTAGTAGGTTAAGCTAAACAATGGCAAAAATAGAATCTTTGAATTAAAGCTCTTGCCGACTGGAGACAGCTCCATTGAATTTTTAAGTCTCTTTCTACATGACTGCAAGAAAGTTTATGCATCCATTCTGGTCTCTTTTTAAGCACAGATTATAACAGCACCCTTGGAATCCTAACACACGTGGTGATATTATCCATTTTGAAAACTTTCAGTACTTAAATGAACAGGTTGCTTAATATAGCAATCTCTAATTAGTATGTTGCATAATTCTGCTGGTGCTTTGAGGCAGAAATTGTCATTCATGATGGGTCCAATAACCCTGTAATATTTCTGTCTCTCTGCCAGACCCTCTTAGCCCTCCCAGAGGAATATCCATCTGTCCACTGCATATACCTGTTTAAAGACAATAAAAACCTTTTAGTTCATATCTACTTATCGATTAAGGCCTAACTCTACATTATTTCTTTTCAAAAATGTCTTCCTTTGGAGACCATCAACTCTTTTGGAGTCCTCAATCAGCCCTAGATATCACAAAAAATATCTCATTCAATGGGTCTACATTTTCCCTGAAGTACTAAATGGGCAGAACATAGAGAAAATGTTTTTTTTTTATGATCTTAAGAGTTATGAGTGCAGCTTTGCACCTAGTATGTTTTAGCATGAGTGAAAGTCAAAGAGAATATAAAGCAGACAATTATGAGGCACATGCTGAAAACTAGCAATATCCCTAGTTTTCACACAGCAGATAATAAGCTGGGCTGGATGGCAGTAGATGCTGTTGCTGCTACAACAGGTGCCAGGGAGCATGAACTATTCTTAGGAGACTTCATTCTGTACATCCTACCCTAACAGGTGAAACTATCATTGCTACACTCAAATCAAAGATGAAAAGCTGAATTTGTTTAATTGTGATTGAAATTTCACATCCTCTCTTCTGTCACACTAAACCACAATGAGCATCCTGAGAGCACTCAATGAAATTGTTTACTTTATTACACAGTAATACAACAACCACTGCATTCTTCTCCAGTAAGAGACAGCAGAGGGACAGCTAGATATGTACCAGCAATATAAGACCATCTCTAACAAAAAAGATACTCTTCAAAATCACTTCAGTTCCTTCCCCTAGCCCCCTTTTAACTCATTGTCTTTCCACAACTCTAGTGGCACTACAGCTAGAAGCTGACAGCTACCAAGTACAGAGCCTAAATTATGTGTGTTGCAGAGCTCTTCTCAAAGAGTATTTAAAAAAAAAATGCTTTCAGAAAATAATCTATAACACACTATTAAACTGTTCCCAAAGGCTGAATATAAACAAGACTGTGAAACAGTGATGCACCAGACATGACCAAATGGCTAAAGCAGTAATCTGGGATGCCAGCAGTGATGTATAGTCTCCCAAATTTGCCAGATAGCTCTGCTGTACCTTACTTACAAGTCAAATTCTATAGATTGTGCCAGTACTATGTGTGTGTGCTTACGTGAGGTCTACCCTGTTGCCCAGAGGAGATCTCATCCATGCCACCGACATGTTCCACAGTATAGGCAGGATGGAGCCATCACATGTCCAACACAGCAGTTTCTTTACAGAAGCCCAGCAAAAGTGTTTTTTGTAGGAAAGCCTCCCCTTCTCCTAATAGTACAAATATCAGTACTCAAATACATGTAAACCTCTGATAACTGAAGTTTACTTTTTCCATAATACTTAGTAACACCTTTGGCCTAGGGAAAGTCAATCATACGTATCTCCTTTAAAAGGTTGCATTTCCTGTACTCGTCAGTAAGACCTATGGTCCAAAGAAAGTCAACTTTACATATCTGCTTTAAAAAAACCATAAAAGTCCCTATTGTTCACCCCAAAAATTGCTCCTGCACTCCTTTAGTTTGGAAAATTCTGAGTAATGGTTTGGGGTTTTTTGGGGTTTTTTTGGGGTTTTTTTTGGTTTTTTTTTTTTTTGTTTGTTTGTTTGTTTGAATGAGAAGAGAGCAGAGGATCAGCACTCACTGAGCTCCCATTAGTCTCAACTGTAAGCTGTAAATCAACATCTTGTCATGGTCTGTTCATACTGCAAAAGAGGTGAGCTCTGGCTCTAGTGTTTTGGTTCTCCTCAAAAACCAGAGTAGGAAGCTGAGGGACCACGAAAGGCTTTCAAACTGGATGAAAGAAGATGCAAAATAATACAAGGTTAACGACTGAATGAGCAAATTAGGAAGAAGTTTGGCCCAAACTCAAGCGAACTATGATTCACAAACTTACTTATAGAGATGCAATACATACTAATTAACCACAGGAAAAGACAGAGACTGAAGAGATATGAATTCTTTTGCAGGGAAAAAATTTACACTGCTAAAGCTCAAATCAGAGAACTGCATGCTGTTGACACAACCTGCCGTTCAATTTAGGATATATTTTAATTACCTAAGTATTCAAATGATGGTTAGATTGCTTAAGAAATTTCACAGCAGCAAAATCTGTGTCTATGCTCTCAGCAAATAATCACTAAATGTGCTATCAGCTCCCTCCATTCCAAATTGGCTTATGCCACTGAATCAACTGATGTGCAGATTAGAGAGCATTTCAGGTTTCCTGCCTTGTGAGTAAAAACCTACTATGCAATCAATTCCATTACACATTTTAAAAATATTACTTATGCCACCTAACTATTAATGTTAATCACACAGTATCAGGAGAGACATTTTTCTTCTAGCCCATCTGGAGTATTTATTCATGTACTTAGGAAAGTTTGAAATGCAAGATGAGCTTTACAGTTTCAAACACACTGCAGGTACTGAAATAGAACTGCATCATCTCATATGTCTTTAATTTTATCAGAGGACTCAGAAGAGTTCACATCAAATCAGAGAATCTGAGCAGTCCACACAGCATCCTGACATAAATCAAGGGAAAGGCTTTGGGATTAGCCAGTTCTGTGTGTGGTACTGATTAAAAACATAGAAAATTCCCCTTGGGGCACTTTTCCAGCTTGGAGACTCAGGATATTATTCTCTGGTCCACTGTTAATGTGGCCCTGTATGGTCATTAAATGGGAAAAACAATATATAAGCAATATATCATTTCCTACTTCAACATGTTATTGCTGCTCTCAATGATTTACCATATACATGGTAATTACTGTGCCCACAAAATAAACATATTTTTAGAACTGTCATTCATGTCTTAATAGTCCATGTAATTTCATTTTCTTAAAAGGTTGCTTCTTTCTGTTGCCTTCCTTCTCCTGTCTTCCCAAAATGAAAAACATACTAACAGAAGTTTGAAAATGTAAATGAAAGCTATGGATTTCATGATAATAAATTAGAGTGTTTTAAATTACATCAGTCTTGTTCTCTGAAGAGAGAAAACAACTCTTTTGAGAAGCTGCCTGTAGCAAAGGGCCCGTTCCTCCCATTCACCTGTAGATGGCATTCATCCCATTGCTGTATGTGGCTCTTATGAGGATCCTCTTCACGTTTGCAAGGATAGTCATGAACTCCCTCCTGCTGACTGGAACATCAGTGCCATGCACAGAGAAAGATTCTGGTTTCAGCACAATTTCTTCAGTGTGCTCTTCAGAAGGCTGCAGGTGAATTATCCCTTTTGGAGTGCTGATTTTCAAGTCTGCTCCCTAGAGAGAGTCATGAAAGAGAGAGATTTAAGCATGAAAAAAGTAATGAAAAAAGCCCATTGGGGTACATAACTTATTGAATAATATATTTTACAAGAATAACAAATATCAAGAATAATATTCATTTTGCATAAACCTGAAATGGGCTTGCCTGAAAGAACTGAAAAGCAGTGGAAAAGAAAGTTTGGGTTATTATTCAGAGAATACCTAGTGTCATGGTGCATGGCTCTACACAGGTAAAAGCAAATTCATATAATGTTGAGGTGCAAAAGAACAGATCTCCTCAAAGAATGTCAAAGAGTAACCTCAAATGACCAACTATTTCATTTCTTCATTGATGACCAGGAAGCCTTATAGTTTTCTAAGCTGCTGCAATAATACCAGGGACTCCTTGAGATATTGAAGCTTTTAGTTTTCTGAAGTGTATCCATTTTCTTACACTATAAATTAGCTAAAAGTATGTACTCCCTTCTGTTTTGTGTCCTCATCAACCAGACTTCACACTGAATATCTGAAAAAGCAGGTCATTTTCTCTTTCTCTCTTTTTCTTTCTTTTCTTTTTCTTTATTTCTTTCTTTGGCTGAAAATACTTTACCTCTATGATGACATCAGATTGAACCATCAATTTAGCTGTTTCTTCCTCTTGTCCTTCTGTGACATCATAGGAGACCGTAAATTTCAGATGTCCTCCAGCAGCTGCTACCTGGGGAATAAAAAGATAGAAAAAATATCTAATTAAATAAAAGAAAATGTGCCTTAACCACTTGAGGGCAGTTTTCTTGAGCATCAGTAGATTTCTAGTGTTGCAAAACCACATGCAGAGATCCCTGAGGACTACAGCTGTTGAAGGTTGCGAATTCCTTAAACCCACAGACTAACAGAGAAATCAGAAAGAGATATGAAATTTGTGCAGGTTTCCACTAGATACTTGAATCAGACTTTCAGTGTATTTGTTCAGTTATATTGTTCTCATTTAGGCTGGCCTCTGTATCAGCAGCCTTAGCAACCTACAGAAAATTCAATAACTTCAGTTTCATTGATGAAGCAAACTATGAAAATAGAAAAAAAAGGGCTATGGTATTTTTTTTCTTAGAATGAACTGTAACCTAAAATAAAATAAGAATTCTCCCTGATGGAGTCAAATAAATTTACTTCAAGAGAATGTTTCAGCCCTTTCGCATAGTTTGACCCAGCCTACAGTGTGAGAAGTCAACGACCAGGCTCTTGTGTCATGGCAATATATTTATTCCATGCTCTTTTATCCCCTAGAATCATGGCACTGACACAAACTATTCTATTAAAAATGGAATGTAGTACGATGCAAATCAAAAGCTGCAGACTTGAATGACAGAGTTCTTAGTTCAGCACAGAAATAGTGCTTTCTGTTAATTGATTGGAAGCAGCGTGAGTAAATCAAATTCTGCAAGAGCTACATTTTGGGTTTTAAATGTGCCTGCCTCATACTTCATTGCAATGTGATCCTCTTCTCTGAGAATATTAAAATCACAGGGATTCTTCTTCCCTTCCAATGCCTACTGCTGAGCACAGAGCAAATTTGTGAGTCTTTTACAAGGAGAATAATATGGTTATTCTCAAAGACATATTTGTTCATCATACTGGATGATTTTGTGCACAGTGACAGAAAGCAGTGAAGTCAATGTCTTCATTATTTTAAGATGAATCTAATTCTAGGGGTGGAAAAATATTCCAGCATTTAAGGCCTGGAAATAAACTGATTTTGAATTAGTGATAAAGATATATAAAAACCCCACATCTGAGGCTGTACAGGTAATTGTTAGGTTAAAGCCAGAAAACTTCCCTCCAATTCATAAACTGGATCCTGGACCATAGAATTGTAGGATTAGAGAATCATAGAATATCTCAAGATGGAAGGCACTAATACTAATTTGGCCACTCTACTCTTGACAAACTTTAATAGTCCGATGTCCTTGAGATGGCCAAAAGTACACACTGCTTGAAGTGAGGCCGCCCCAGCTCAGAGCAGAGCAGGACAATCCCCTCCCTTGCCCTGCTGTGCCTGATGCCCCCCAGGACAGGGTTGTCCCTCCTGGCTGCCAGGTCACTGCTGACTTGTGTTCAACTTGTCATCAACTCAACCCCCCTGATCTCTTTCCAAAGTGCTGCTCTCCAGCCTCTTACCTCATAATTTTTGTGTCTAAGTAGGAGTACCTGATCCCAGGGACAGAATTCAGCACTTGCTTTTGTTAGATTTAGCTGGTGGTGGCCCAGCTCTCTGGCCTGTCCAGCTCTCTCTGTAAGGCCTCTCTACCCCTGATGGAGTCTACAGCTTCTCCTAGTTTAGTCACTGGCATCACATATTTATCTACATAGTGTCCAAACCTGCTGGGACCAATACAAGTACTTAAAAGCCTTGACCATAGCAACATGAAAAGATATTTTTTCCCTTGGATACAGCTGTTACAGCATTTTTGTTTTGCCTGTGGTCAAGTCTGAGCACTGGTTTGTAACTGTTAATGTAGAGAAATGTAGAAAATTTAGAAATCTGAACTGCTTCAAGGAGTACCCAGAATTGCTTCCAGCTGTAGACAAACATTTTAGAAGAATAACTTTTGCAGAATTTTATCATTTCTTTTTCAGTTCAGTTCAATCTTGACAAAGATTCAAGAAAGTGGAAATAATGAGAAACAAAGTTTCAGGCAACCCATAAAATTATGTACCAAGGCAGGTTTTACTTCTTCCCTGCTACATAACCTTTACCTTAGTATATAAAAATCCAACATGGGAATGGATAGGTCACAAAGCAGGAAAAAAAAAAAAAAAAAAAAAAACCAAAAAAAACCTTAAAGGAAAGGCAGCTAGAATGGATTAGGGACTCCTAATATATAACCAACAGGAAACACAAGGGGGAAGGGGTGGATTACCTAGTCCAAAAAAGAGAACAGTCAGAGGAAATAGGAAATTAATTTACCAAAACATAAAAGTCTGGAAAAATGCAGTGGCCATTTTTATCTACCTGTGGCAACTGCAGAGAAGGCATGAAGAGGATTCAGCCTGACTACATAGAAAGCTGATAGTAAAGATGCTCAAAACAGTATCAAATTACTTGAAAATGCAATTGAAGTAGTTCATTAATTATCAGCACTTCAACATACCAGAGATACTCTGGGTATGATGCCTAAATGTTGGAATACAACTAAGAAGTCTCTTGAGGTCTCTGCTTGTCACAGCAGTCTGAGTTTCACTGCTGCAACTGTCAAGATTTGCAGATCATGAACAGGTTCATACACTGAAGACAAGGTGCTCATAAAGAATTTACGATAGAGATTACTTCACAGTTCAGAAATATGTATTTACCTTGTACGCTGTATCATACCAATACAGATTATAAAAAACCTCAAACTTATATAAACCAGAGTACTACTTTCTTTTGTCATTGATTGCAATGGTAATTTCCTTCCTCTGCATATTTAAAGTACAAGTTCATTCACAGGCAAAGGAATTCAGAGGTTAATCCATGTGTTGCATGTCATCTTGTGCAAAAAGTACTCTTCACTGAATTTTTATTATAACTCTAATACAGAAATTGGGCACTTATGAGATCCCTCTACTTTCATAGATTTCTCTGTATTCAAGATTCAGAGTTCTGCTTTGAAGACTGTCATCTGAGACCATCAACACCAAACAGAACAGGCATAAGTGTTTGCTATGCTGGTGACAAAGGCATGGATTGCTGTGACAAGAATAGATGTCTAAAAACATCAAGGAAGTTCCACAGAATTTCTGTTGTCTTTCCCACCTGTTTTTCGATTAATGCATCAAATATTTCTTCACAGCCTTGGAGGCAGAATCTATGTGTTCAAGAAAAGTCAGACTCCCCAAGAAATAACAAGCACAGGAGAGAGAAATCACATATATCTTAGTTCTAATCCAAGAAGTTTTTGGCAGAGAAGTTTTTGGGGCTTTTTACAATTGTTCACTGTTAACTGTATTCTACTGTTATGTTAAATGCTCTTAAGAATAAAACCAGAGAGCAGACAAGACTTTTTTTACAACACCCTAACAGAGGGTCAACCAAAACTGAAGCAGAAAAGATGGTTCCTTTCCTGTGAACAAATGTCCACGCTCAACAGCAAAAGAGCTGGGGGATAAGAGGAAGCACCCAGTATTATCCCATGTAAAGCATGTTTGGATGTTATATGCTTGACCCACTAAAATTACTTTTCAGCCAAGATAAGTGATAGTAAACCACAAGTACTTTCAGCACTGAAAACAAACAACATTTCTACAAATATTAGCAAGGCTAGAGATGAGGAAAGCTTGCATCTCTTCATATGGAGATCAAACTTTACAAGTCTTTCTCTTCCAGAACTTAGTGAATGTGCTGCCAATGCTTTCCCAAGGCAAGCTGTCTGGATCTCCCCTGCTAATGTCCTTGGAGAATGTCTCCTTCTTATACAGATTTATATTTCATCTTGTTCTTGAGTTACTGCATGAAGATTCACACTCTGCCTCTCCAATGCCTCTTGTAACTCCACTTGTAAAGGTTTAGCACTTAGTCCACTGCACAGGGGATTGCCTCATTTCTTCTGAACATCTGCCAAATGTAACTTCAGAAGATTAGGGGCTATCTCCATTAAACAGGGTGCTGATTACAGTCCCTTATCTCATTAAGCAGTTAAAAGCTCTTCTGTCAGTTAAGATGAGACACAGTTTGTGATTAAAGCACCTAAATATGAACTGGGGCATCTGATATGGCACTATGTGGTTACGTGCAGGCAACTGAAAGAAGTCCTCTGTATAGTTAAAGGAAAGTGGCTGGCTGATTGGTGACCCCACCAAAGGACAGCCTTCAAATCATTCCACCTTTTATTTATATTTAAAAATCAACTTGGGAGATGTAACATTTTGCAAATGAATAAATAATTATGCACTAAGTGTATTATTGAAACACAACAAATACACCTTGCTTAGATGTTTGGTAGTAAAATCTATACAACAATGGAATTAACTAATAAGGGATTAGATGTCAGGCCTAATCCAAGAGAACACAACACCTTCAAAATTTTATATTACTGCATTAATCTAGATTTAGACCCATACTCATACCACACCAGACTTTCAAAGTCAGTGAAATAAAAGGCATCATAGAATCATAAGACTCATTTATGTTTGAAAAGATCTCTAAGATACTCAAGTCCAACCATTCATCTAACACTGCCAAGTCCACCAATAAACCCCATCCTTAAGCACCAACAAATATCAACCAGTTGAACTCTTTTCCCTCTTCACTCTTAGTGGTAGTGGCAGAAATGAAGTCACTGACATATTGTATTAGAGAGACAAGCATTATAAAGAGTGTTAATGTTTTATTAGATCAATGTAGCTACAATACACCTTTAGAAAGGTAAAAAGATTTGGAAAAACATGAATTATGCTTGCTATTATATTATTATATACATGGTAATACAATTAGAACTATATCAAATGAACAAACGCTACCAGAAAAATGTTAAAATGGGGAAAAAAGCGCAAAGGCTACAAACATGAACGGGCAGAACATTTCCTTGGAGAATGTCAATATGCATACAGCTGAATAAAAAATGAAGGAGTCTCACAGCAATTTCCTAGTAGCAACTTCAGGATCTAAGAGATAATAATGTTTTCTTATTCTGGAAGACATCCACAAAACAAACAAACACCCACTTGCTCCTGATACACCTGTGAATGTTATTTGCTTGCTGCCATGCAGATATGCAGCCAGTCTTCCAGTGGCTTTGTCATATTCCCATGGTACTATCTACTACTAGATACTATGCTTGAAGGTAATGGAATCATAACATACACAGTTTAACATTCCCTGCTAGCCTCCTTGAATTTCCATGAAATAGGACTGCAATAAAAGGTTGAAGTAGATTTGGACTCTTTCACCTTCACCAAATCTCTAGGTACGCATTTATTTTATGACACAGATTTCAGCAAATGTAGAGATATCTGCCACGAGAATATCAGCATGTAAAGGAAACCCTTTAAATAAAATAAGATTTTTCCCAGTTTATATGTGGCAACAAAATTAGTCCATAATTCATTGGCACCTAAGCGGTTGTGATATGGTTTGATGAGCCACTGAACAATGTACCACCTTAACTGATGGCTAACATGTGTTCTTCTAGCAGCCCACTCAGTTTAGAAGGCAATGGACCAAGGGCTGCTTTTTTTCACTTAATTTATTTATGTTGAAGGAAATATTTCCCTGGTAATTCAGCTCTCATCTGGATTATTATCTTCTTCATGGAAAAAGTACCAGCTGTAATTTATGATATTTAATTGGATTTTGCTGATCCAGTCTTCGAGCTAGTTGTAGTGTGAGGGAAGGCAGGACTAGAAAAGAATTCTGATAGAACCATCACCAAGAAGACATCAAACCTTTCTTCATTTAGTAATAGCTCTCAGTAAAGATTGCATGTGTTAGTTCTACTCCAGATCCAATTAGAGATTAAATAGACTCTCCTCTCTTAGACAGATTGAATTTAGATAGGATATAAAAGCTCTTCTGAGGCATTAGAGCAATATTTCAGATAAAGCAGGGAGCAGAATAATTATGTTTTATTTGAATGACAGTATAGTTCTGGCCAGCTTTAAAAAAAATCAGAGTTCTCTTCATAAGGAAGTTAAACTTTTCCTTTGAAAGAATAGACTCTTTCCCCAAGCTCTCTGCCATCTAGAGTTCCCCCAGCTTCATGCCAGTTAGTTCACAATCCTAATTTCCCTGCTTATGTATGCTCATAATTCTTCTGCATAATTTTTTGCTACATTCCACTTATTTTCACTTTTTCAGAATACTGCCTCCTGAGAAGTAGACCAAGTGAGGGAGTAAGTTTAAATAAAGTATCCTGACTACTTATCAGTGGTTCAATTGTTTTCCATGATAATTTGTCTAGAGTACTGAACCATTCAAAGGGAAAACTGAGAATTTAAAACCATTGACTGTCATCTTCAGTTTCTTCAAACAGACCCCTCCAGCAGCCAAGATTTCCAAGTAATTCTTTCCTGGAATCTTATCCAGACAGTTATGATAAAGGCTCCTTAATTTCTAGTATTTCCTCTGCTCATCCTAAGTCACGGCAGAGTTGAGTAAAAGAAAAAGGAATTTTATTCAAATTAATATTCAAATTAGTTTTATTCACAAATATTGAGAATATGGATAATGGAACAACATATTCACAATAAACCTTAATATTTAAAACTTTTTCAGCAATGGAAAGAACCATGAAATCTGTGGGTTTACTATTTTTCCCTAAGTTTCCCTAAGTTTTTTGCTTAGGAGACACATAAAACCTGTCCAAGGAGTAACCACAACTTATACAGAGCAAAGAAAACACTGCTACATTGTATTTCTTATGTATCTTGGCCATGTTTCTTCCCTATTGTATGCTCAGTACCTGAGCAACGGGGACCCTTCCAGAACATTTATTAGTCTTAACTAATCAAAGTCTGTCACAGTACCTGATCACTCGGCCACTGAAAGAATACCCTACACCTAACAGAGATACACCATATATTCAGAATCACACACAATGGAAACATGAGGGAAGAATGAACACCAACAGGGGAACCCATTAAAATCTATAGAGTACCTCCTTAATCATCCCTTGAAAGTATCCCTTGCTTTTGATAGAAAATCAATAGATGAAGTGTAACCAGACAACTTATATCTCTTTGATTTTTGGTCCTGGTGCCTTTTCCTTCTTGCTCCAGAAGTTCAAGGCATAATTTTGGTATAGTGGTTGATGATGTCTGCTGTACTAAACGTGATCTTTTACCTATTTCCAGGCCCTTCATAAATTGTCGTAAACATTTTAGACCAATTAAAATATTGCATAATTCCTTTAATTCAATATACCTGTTAAGAAGCATTTAAACGGAAAATATTTTTTACAAATCAATAAGAAGCTTCTTATATTTTTCAAAATTATATCCATAAACTCAACCCAGTCTCACTGTTACTGTGATAATCTATTAATAAAGTTATCATTTCATAACCCTAGTTCTCTTCCTCCCTGGATGAACTAAACTGTATTATTTTTATGTCTAAATAAAATACAACTACTCATTGTGTTTAATAGAAAATGTTGAAACACCCAATTATATCATGGAACTCTAAAAATGAAAAATGGAATAAATCTCAGCTCCTAAGGAAGACAGAAACTGAATAACATCAGCTCTCCTGTGAGCCCTCTGCTGCCACTCCTACTTACATTGAGTACTTGCTCCATCTGAACTTAGCACTGAAACAATGTAATCAGTGACTGATTGAAAATTTGCACATTAAGATTATATGCTGTCTCCTGAAATGTATTTATGGATGTTGACATTTACTCTACAAATTCTCAAATCTCAACCATAATTCACACATAATTCACAGCTGTCATTTCCTCTCCCTTGAGAGGAGAAACAGAGCTCTCTGGTCAATAGCTCCTGAAGTCTAAAAGTGATTTTTTCTAATGATAAACTGTTACAAAATATAAAAGATTACTTTGTTACAGTTACTTAACCATAGTAACCAAAGCACACAACCCTAATAAGGTTACTCTCTTTCTTTTTCTTTGGTTTCCATATGAGCTTGATTTAGCCTTTCCAACCATTGCTCCCCAAGATGCTACAACTAGATCAAGGATTCAAAAACGCAAAACATGAGCATATTCTTCCAGCAGTAATGTAACAACCTAATTGATGTACAATTATTGCCCATGTCTATTATTGTGGAGGCAGGTAAATCTCAATCTTTGGAAGTCTACCAATCTGGCAAAAATATACTAGAAGCTGTGACCCCGTAGCATAATGTGTCAAGCACACATCATAAAATGATATTAAAAGAAATTAACCTTGTATGTCATCACTGCTGCTTACATTTTTCCATGGCTGAGTACAGTGAAACTGAAGGAAAAGAAAAAAACAAAACCAAACAAACCAGTTAATACAAACTCAACAGCTGCAGTAACTGCTGCTCTGATTGCTACAAGCACCAATTTAGCAGGCCAGAGTGGCTAAATAGTGTAATTCTGGGTAAAAATACCACTGTATATTCAACTCTGAAGATATTTCAGACTACTAGTGATACTGTAATCAAATTCATTATCTGAGCATCAACTCTGAGACATATTTCTAAGTAACATATCCTCATCAAAAATTTCTAAATAAAAAATGTTTACTGCTGGTCTTGTATCTTTCAATAATCTCATAACTGAAAGTAATTCTTAATTTTACTGATTAAATGCTAGTCTCCCTGTTCCATGGTCTGTGGTTCCAAAGGGGCAAACTGTAATTACAGTAGTCATATCAATAAATGCCTTCTTGTAATATTAGAATGAATGACTAATTAGAACATTTATGTCAAAGTCCAGTTCCATTAAAACACAAGAATCGACCCTTCCCCTCCCTTCTCTGACTACACTACTTCATGAATATTTTAACAAGAAAAAAATTTGCATAATTTGCAAAACTAAAAGCTCATATTTCTATGGCAACAAAATCGTAGCATGCAAAGATTATTAAACACAGAAATGCAGGACTATAAAACAAGAGCAACTGTTCAGGTCCAAAATAAAAGCTGTTCTTCTCAAAAATATTTTCCTCAGCTTTGCAATGGCATTTAGGGCTATTCAATATTTGCATGTGATATTGCTGAAGACATCTCACTGCATGATGATCTTTAAATGAAAATCCATGGATGCCTCTTAAAGTGTTTACTTTCTACCAAAAAAGCTTAAACAGTGTATGTAACAGAAAGAAATAGCTACATTCTGCGTCTTTGTTAGAATCACAGAATCATTAAGGTTGAAAAATAACTTGAAGATAATTGAGTCAAACCATTAATCCAGCCCACCTTGTTCACCACTGAAATTTATCTCCAAGTGCCATCAAGCGGTACAATTAACTGTTGTTAGTACAGTTCACCAAGTTAGACTGTAAATATTCTTGATTTCAGGCTTTCTTTTCTTTCCATGTTTGTAAAGCATCAAGCAAAACAGCCGGAATGTTATTTCTAAAGTTTTGACACAAAAGAAAATGGAAAAAGCCCTTTCACTTCCAGCCAGCCAAAGGTTATTTTCCTATCTCCTTCTACTTAACTGGTTTGCAACATTATTATTGACAGTACTGTACCATAACGATGGTTGCACTAGTAATTCAAAGCAAAGTATGACATAAGAAGCACTTTGGGATCCTTCAGGAAACTGAAATATATCATAATGTTTCAAGCGTCAAGGAAATTGTTGGGCAAAATTATTCTGGCAGGAAGAATATACTGCTTTTAATAACTGCCAGTGTTTCTAAGTGGGAAATCTTGAATTAAATAAAATGTAAAAAAAAAAAAAAAAAAAAGTCAATATTTTTTAAAAAAACCTCTCTTTTCTAATAAAAATTCAAAGCTTTGCAAAGCCAAATATCTGCTCTTCAGAGATGGCTTGTCATTTGATATAATAAATGCAACAGTAATATATTCTTATTTAGTATTTTGCTATCATGGAGACCTCTAAGGATCACATATCAAAACAAAAGCAGCAGGAACAAACATTTGAGTATTAAAAAAAGATATAGATGTGTATAAACTTGTCTCTGTGTGTTACAATTCACCAATACTAATCATAGGAAAAAAACCCAACAACGTCTTGCATTTTGCTTTCATTTTTCAGGTAAAAGGAAAAACAAAACAGTGAATCAGAACCCTGTGATTTTTTGTCTACTTTCAGTCAGTAAAAAACATATTTTGAATTAATTTGCCTCTGGAGCCAATGTTTTCTCATTATTAAATTCAAGGCCACTTTCCTGGCTTGCTAGATTTGCATCCTTTCTTCTGCTAGCCCTACTCATGACAAACTTAACAGAGTTTTGAAAAATACCTAGATTTTATTTTAAAGAAAGAAATGTTTGATGTTAATTGAAATGAATGCTAGTTAGCAGTAACTAAATGTATGTATGCATCACACAAACCCTGAATTTTAATACTGTTTTACTCAAGGAACAAAGATATTTCAGAACAGTACAGACAGCACTTAATTAACAAATATGCTTTAAGACAGATTTTTTTAAAAAGACCAGTATAGATAAAAATCTATCATGCCATTCTTTATTGTACCCATGAAAGCAATTCTGCACTTGTTATCACCATCCTTCTAATCCACAGATGATTATTACTTGAGGCAATGTGCTCATATATAGGAACACTACTCATGCACAGGCACATGCACACACAATGTATCATATGCACACTGTGAAGATAAAATTTACTATGAACTCATCTCTGAAAAACTACAAAATTGCTGCTGTTTTAAAGGGTAAGAAAAAAACCAAGCTTGTTTCAAATAATCTTAAAAAAAGAAAGTCCTTTCTGAAAATCTTTTCAGGTATTTTTTTTTTTTTTCTTCAAAGTCCTTATCTTTCTTAGATAAGACTTTTTATGAAAAAAACCTACATTTCTTCTTAGAAGGCTGAAGGAAGGATGAGCAATCAAGCTAATGATATTGGAGAGCAAAGGAAAGAAGATGTGAACTGATGCCCAAGACTGAGAAAGCAGAAATGGCATAGCTTTATAAGTCCTCCATAAGAGAATTTATTATTTCAACTTCAATTTGCCTTAACAGGAGGTGACAAAAAAAAATCCTTTAGCCATTGAGAGGATAATGCAGGTATATGAACTTTGTGGTTGCTGCAATCATGTGTGCTACTTTTAACAGGACTTGATAGTTTTTCCCCCTTAAATGAATTTTTTTTAAAAAACATATTCTCCATATATTATCCTGATTAGAAAAAACACATTATTCTACAGCAGCCTATACAGCTTTCCACTTCTTGTTTCTACAAGTAAACTGCCTTCTGTTTACAGACATGAAGCAGTATCCTTTCTACCAATTATTAATTTATATACTGTATCTTTTATGGGAAGAAAAAAAAAAAAAAAAGGACCCTCATACTCATGTGTTACCTCTGCTTCAAAGGCAGAATGATGGAGAAAATTTGCTTTGGAAGAATTAATAACTGCCAAAAAAAGAGGGCAAGTCTACTGCCCAAGGGTTACTTGTGCAGAAAGAATCAACATCAATCTTACACTGGCATAAGCTCTATGAGTGTCATATAGAGAGTCCCATTTGAAGGATTCATCATCAAAAAACATTGCAGTTCCATGAGGTATGTTAACATAGAGAGTGTGATTAATATAACATGAATTTGAATTCACACAGGTAGGGAAAGTTCTACTGAGATTAAATGTTCTCAGGCATGTCGACTTCAGACACTTAATCATGTAGATATTTTGCAATTCTTTTTTTTTTTACAGAAAGTGCGATGTGGATATAGGTGAAAGTCACATATTTCAAAGAAAGCCTCCTATTCCCTTCACAAATTCACTTTTCAAAATGTCAGAAATTCCTTTATCTTTGGCTAAAAAATATAGTGCACAACAAATTGAGCATGAAAACTATGTGATAGTATTATCCTATACACACTTTATTTTAATATTCTGAAAAATAAGAGGCACCTAAAAAGTAATACAACACCCTCAAGCTTAGGGAATAAATACATTAAGGCAATTTATAAAATGATATCCAATGTGATCATAATGAATGCACATGATGAACACAGAGTAAGTATCCACACATAAAAATAAAATAAAATAATGTGGGGAAAAAAATATTTCTACTGAAAACTTTTTGTCTTCATGTCCATTTTAGTTATCTAGCTCATCTAACTGTATATTTTGTACCTTTCCAGAAGATATACTTGACCTTATTAGCTAAAAGAAATCCCCTCTTTTTTGGTTGCTTTTCCTACAAATACTGATCACTTTTTCAATTCAATAGGAACTTCTAAAAAAGAAATTCCTTACCTTACAGTACATGGGGACTGTGTCTGCTATATCTGGCTGCTATTACAGGAGTGGATGCTACTCACCTTTGATGATTGGCAGTGCCCTTTCTTAATAAGTTTTATTTCAAACTTCACTCTTTCTGAGTATGAAAGAAGGAAGGATAAATCCATTATCTTTAGACAATTCCCTGAATAAAATTTAGCTCTTATTTTCAGGACTGAAAAATCATTAGGATGCAGAAAAAGCCATTGGCATAGTTACAAGGAAAAAAAATATACACAGAGATCATCAAAGAGCAACCAAGTTAAAGGAAGGGATCACTGATATTTCAACAGATCACCAAAACCAGAAAACTAGAAGTTTAGTGATAGACTGCAGTCTTTTTCTTGACTCAACCTAAAAGATTGAGTTCAACCATTAACTCAGCACCATACCTTCCCTTCACAGAGCTGCTGCCTTTTAGAAAAATTAAAACATCTGCTTCAGTCCTTATAATTTTAGTTATTCCATTTGTCATTAAATAAACTCAGTTCTCCATGTTTTTCTTTTCTTACTCTTAAAAGGGAGTAAGTCTTACTCTCTTTTGGGCCATGTCTAGTTCACAACAAGAGCCCTGGACACTCAATATCCTTTTATGAGGGCCGAAGAACCTTTATAAAAAGTTGGAATTGCAACAGGATCTTTTGTAGAGAGAAAATTTTAGATGTAGAACACTGAAAACAGATTTGACAGACCAACAGTTTCACCTTGAGAGAAGGAGGAGTCTGTTTATGTGTGTGCAGGTAAATGTAGGTGTTTTTATGCAAACAGCAAGCACACTGTATTTGAGATAGCCTAAATGGAGAAGATACACAAACCCTCATCCCAAGTACTTAAGAATCTCTCAGGAAATATCCTTGACTGCAGGAAAAATTCTCATATGTCAATTTTCTAAATAAGAAAACACTCCTTACACTAATACCAGGATAAACATATATAAAGTGAAACAGTTATAATATAAAATAATGAAATATTATTCACAAAAAACACTAAAAATCAGTTTGAGCTGGTTATGTATTTGTCTCAACATTTCAGTTTCTAGCAACTGATTTATTCATGTTTTCTCATTTGTATCCTTGGAGAATGGAGGATGACTTTATCTATGTGCATCAAAGCCCAGAAGAAGAATGAGAAAATCATGCTGAGTTTTGGTGTTGCAAGTAATTGTTGGAAAAATAATTGCAATTTTTCAACCTTATACAGTAAAATGTCAGAATTTCATCACATTCTCTAGGATCTTTAAACATTATTAGCAGCATATGAATCTTGAATCTAATAGAATCTACGATTTTTTAAATTATTCATTATTACTCACTTGCTTTAAACAGCTTTTCAAAAATAATTCTTAATGTCAACAAAGAGGTTGGAAGATCTCAACTTAATTTTTCATTTTATCCAGGATACTAACTTTTAACTTCCCTTGAATGTCTTTTGAATTCTTGGTGTAACAAAAAGCTATAAAACTCAGAAAGAATCAACCCTTGCAAGTAGTTCATATATAATAGATAAATGCAAGGTCTTCTGAGTGTGATTAATGTGATTTATATACCTACATAAGTTTCCTTTAATTGAATGTTTTCCTTCCTTCCCTGTTTCTGTTGGCAATGTATATTTTCTCCCCATTCCTAACATAAGCCAGGCTGCTAGGTCCTAATAAACCGAGTTTTGACTAACTGTGTAAATTTTCTGCTTCCATCTCAAACTCTTTAATATTTAGCAGGGTTTCATGCTGCCTTAGATTTAATGCAAATGGCGTAGTACAAAGTAACAATTAACTTTATAGCTCTAAGATAAAATATGAATAAAAACCTATCACTTCACAAAAACATTAGGAGAAAAAAAAACTTATTAAAAATGTTGACCTTAACTTAGTGCAGTTTAAAATATGCCTCAAATGAAGACTTTGATTTACACAAAATTATACAAAGTTTCTAGACACAGCAAGAACAGCATGATAAAGTCCTCTAAAAATGCTAATCTATATTTAAATAATGCTCATGTATCAAGTTAATCACACACAATCAGGGAGTGGGGTTTTTTTGTCGTAACACCTCTCTACAGTTTGCAAGTCATTGTTTTGACTCAGCAGTGTGTTTAAGACCCTATTGCACTTGGTCATATGAAAAACTAGCTTCTCCACTGTTGCAAAAGTTCTTAGATCCACAATTATTTGAAATTTGGAACGGACAGAGATTCATCATCAAGAAACATTGCAGTTCTATGAGGTATGTTAACATACAGAGTGTGATTAATATAACATTATCTTTCAGTCCTCCAGTGCCATCAAGTCCTTCATTAATACATGAATTCTGTTTCTTCATCTGTCTCTTCCCACCCTCACTTCAAATGGGCCCTGTATTGGTCCATTTTTTATTGCTTCATAATCTCTTGCATTAACTAGCAACTACAAAAGTTTAATTATATATGTAAATCACCTTTTATTTAAAACTGTCTATTTTCTAATCCATTCAACATTTCATTCTCTTTCCTTGACTGTAACAGAGACATTCTCTAGCTCAGGAAATGAGTGCAAATTGCAGTATACTGGGTGGGCAGGACAGCATTAATGTGTGCTTGTATTCTTACTCTAATCCATACACGTGTGGTATTTGCCACAGCTGGAGACACACAGACCTTTCCTCAGATGAACTGCAGCTGCTCTCGCTCTCTCATAGCCATTTCAGAACTGATCTCCTGCTGACAGAAGCTGCTGAAGCTCCATGAACTTAATTGATTTCTGAAAATTTCTGCTAACGGGGAATTTGTCTTTTCCTGCTGCACCAAGTGCCAGCTAAGGTGTTGATATCTCACCTCTGAAGAGCTAAAGATAGTCCTAACAATCTCTGGGGACTGAATGAATGTCCTAGATCATTGAGGAAGAATTACCATTACTTAACACTTGAAACAAGTCTCTTTTCACTACTTTTCACAGCAAAACCACTGCTGTATCCACTTAAGTCTTCTAAGAATTTCATAGTCAATATCTTTTATTAATCAATTTCTGAATGTCAAACAGAAAGCAGGTAGCTAAGGTCCACACCAAAGCATTTAAACTTCTTATATTAGGTACAAAAAAAGAATTGAGTGTGAAACAGCAGGGCAATATTGCTATATATTAAGCCTGCCCAAATCCATACAGGCCAACGGGTTTTATTTTTAAAATGTAAGTGTGCTGTGCTTGTGAAACAAAAAAGCATGTAGCCCCTATGTGGCATATGTAACACATAACGTGTACTCACACGTCAGCCTGTCTCATGTTCTGTGTCACCTTCCTACCCTGGCAACAAATTTTGTGCATAAAACTCTGTGCACCCTCTTGTGCACCATTAAACAAGTCATTAATAGAAAAAAATATATATTTTATGCATATTTAGGAAGATTGTAAAATTTCACAGTCCAGTGCAATGTGCATGGAATTCCAGCACATTTTTCAACGTGATTCTAAAATATTTTAGCTTAAGTTAGGAACTGTTTTTTTTAATATGCATTTTCATAGTGAAGTGTAACTTCAGGTGCACAAGCCTTCTGTACTAATAATACTGCTCAGAAAGATGCATCAGAGCCTGTCGTTTGCAATAGGTTGAAGTTGTATTTTGAAATATTCAGATGTGAGCAGGGTTAGTCTTAGTACATATTCCAAGAACTACTGAAATTGTAAATGGTAAAAGGTTTCTATAAATCGTGCATTTAGTTTGGAATAAAAATTCAAGATCCACAGATTCCTTTAGCATTTGAGACACTAGTAAGTGATCCTCATAAAACTTTTAGTTTATACGGACTGCAGGCTGAATAAACCTCAGTTAGTCACACTTTTCAGATCCTTCTGCAGAGAATCTGAAATCTCAAATTATTTCCTGTTTATATTTTCCTTTAAAAACACTTCAGGATAAATGGTGTCAAATGTAATGAGTTACTTTAGAATTATTGTGCCAAAACCCACCAAAATACTTATTTTTAAGCAGATGATAGTGATATCCCATGGCACATTTCACATCCAAATAATTCATGCCAAGTATTTGGGAAACAGTCATAGAATCAAGAACAACACAAAAACCCATTAACACTGTAGATGCAATATCTATTACATATTTTTTACTGAGAATTTAACAAAATATTATAATAAGAAATCATTTCACTGCTATGCATGGCAGACATAATACAGCAGCTGGATCTTTTAAGAAAGTCATTTTATAAAGGCCTAATTCAATCCTTATGCACATGAAAAATTATCTTAGTGATTTTCCACCTAACTATTGACTTCATGTTTTATTCTTCAACGTTTTCTGCAATACAGTGCATTTTAGGTTATTGAGTATAAGTGGTGAGATTTTGGGAGCAAGTAGATTGCAGGAATGATCCCTCTGGAAGGTGGTCAGGGGCTCCCATAAGCAAGGCACAGCATGGTCCAGCTGCCTCTGCAGTGGACCCACCACAGCCCATCAGCCTGTCAACAAAGCTGGCAATGCTTCTGTAGAAACATATGAAAGAAAGGGGGGAAAAATATGGAATGAATGGATGGGGAGGGAACAAAAATAGTGAGAAACATCAGAAAGAACACCTAGGTCAGAACAGAAGGAGGCGCTTCATGGCACAGCAAATAGCTGTTCAGCCCATGGAAAACCCATGTTGAACACAGTTTCCTGACAGGATCTGCAGCACGTGGAAAGCCCAAACTAGAGAAAATTTTTCCTGAAGGACATGGCAGAGCAGGAGAAAAGTGTGACAGAGGAGTAGCAGAGTGGAACTGTTACATACAGACCACACCCTTTGACATTCTCTTATGTACAGAGGAATTAGAAGTGAAGGACTAAAGCTGAGCCTAAGAAAGGATGAAGGAAGAATACTCAAAATTTTTTTTCTTTATTTCTCACTATATTAATTGGCAATAAATTAAATTAATATTCCCCAAGATGAGTCTGTTTTGTCAAAGACAGTAATTGGTAAGCAATCTCCCTGTCTTAACCTCAATGGATGAGCTTCCTTATCCTATTTTCTCTGCCTGTTCCTCCTGAGAAGAGGGAGAGAGTAAGCATCTTGTTGAAGTTTGGCCCTTAACCACAGTTAACCCACCATACCACCTCGTTTTCATTCTGGAACAGTTGTTTTGAGATTATTATGTGAAGTGTGCAAACATCCAGATACGCCTGCTAGAAACAGAAGAATATATCTCAGTGATATTTTTAGTTACTGTTTGTAGAAAACATCCAGTCTGTTCATAAATACCTGAAGGCAAGGAATACAATCTGTTTAAACTCCAAGATATCTAAAGTCTCACTGAAGTCAATGCAAGGAGCTGGATTTCAATAATCTGAATTGAAGCTATGGTGTCTACGGTTGCCTAGCACTTGGACCACAAAAAATATAATTAGAAAAGGTCAAAATATAGTACATCACAGAATGCTTTACAAAGAATTTAACTGGCAGCTAATTCAAATTTTTAAAATAGTTTTTCCATATTAACACATTGCTTTACATCTAAAAAGTTACATTAAGCTCAGTTTATTTAGATACTGGTTGTATTGACTTAAATGAACAGTATATGAATGGTTCTTCAACTAAAGAAACTTCAAACTTGAAGAGGATCAGCTACATGGCCACAAGTCTTTAAAGAAAAATTAGATTTCCATTAAGCCCCTATGCCAGATAAAGCACATAATGTTTCTCACTGTATTTTAGACCCTGGGTATCTACCTACTCCCATTTAACTACGGAGAACACAGACACTCATTACTGGCATTTAAGATTTCTAGTATGATCCTTAATCTCTGGGAAAGGTCACAGCACTGTATTTCACCAGAGAGTAATAAAAATGGCTGAAATTAAAAAAAAAGCATAATGCAATGGTTTACAATACAGTTATCTCCAAAGAGTCAACTGTATATCTATTATATAAAGTAAGTTGCAAAGAAATTTAATTTCTATACTTTTAATTTTAAAGTAATTACTAGTACTTGTGGGTTTGTAACTGATAACACAATCATAAAACGGTGGAGCTTGGGAATAACCTCTGGAGATAATCTTGTCCAATCCCTAAATCCAACAAAAACTTTAGATGAAAATTTTTCAATTTAATTGATGCCTATATATTTAACTTAATATAAGCCTCATATGGAAAGAAGGAGTCCAACTGCAAGTATGTAAGACCTAGAAAAAGTGTCCTGTTTTACCATTGTGACCTTGAAAAGTTTAACATCCTCTGAAATAGCAAAGAGCTTCTAACTTCAATTTGTGAGAATGAAAGAGAAAAGAGGAAAAAGATGCCAATATAACTAAATGAGGAGAAGAGGCTTTTAAAAAAAATTCCCTCTGGTCTCCATTGTTCCTCAAAAGAAGGAGGAAAAAGGAACACAAAGAATGGCACACTGATACCACTAAAGTACTTGGAATAGGAGTTAAGTTGAGCTGAGGAGTCTTCTTACCTTTTAATAATGAAGCAATTTCACTTTTAAAATGCTTTTTTGTTTGTTCTGGAACTATTCAGAAAATCTGAGGAAGATTGCCTGACAGTTTAATCCAAAAAGTATTTCAGAGACTAAACTGACAAACCAGAATTTACTAGTTTTCCACAGATGTGCTGTGTAAATTCTCTTTATTTTAATAAATACCTGCTAGCCAAATGTATCTGCTCCAGGTCAAATGAAACCTCTGATCTGCAATGAAATCCTTCAGTTTTCCATTTTAGCTAGACCAAAAAAAAGTTTTTATCATGAGTTGGTCCCAACAAATTCCCACCACCTTTCTCCCAGACTTTATAATGACCCTATGAAAGATGGATTATCCACCCAAAAACACTTGAGAATGATTTCCATATTTTCAGAATCCCTGCTCTTCATTCATGGTTATATCTTTTCACCCTTAAAATGAATGCACATGAATTACTTGCAGTGCTAAATATGACTACCCTTTTTCAGAATAAAAATGTAGCTGCAGTAGGGAAGAAGCAACTGAGAACATTAAGGTGCAAAATAAATATTTAAGCTAGATAATTTAAGTGGGTCTACAACTGACTGTAAGTTGGCTACTTACTGTAAATCACAGGTAGTCTCCACAGTGCCTTATCATTTACTGTTTTCTGAGAAGACATTAATTTCTGCTTAGTAGGGGCAGGCCCCCAGGACCTTTAGAGTTTATGCTAAAGTTCAAAGGAGGGTATGAAAGCATTGACTATGTATCAGGACATGAACTGCTATCACAATCACACTCTCCTTGGTGGCACAAATATTTATGCAGCTTTCAGCACATTTAATTTAAATTAAATCCCACTAAAGTTAAGTAACTGTTTTCCTGGAAACCTATCTAGGCACAGGATGACCTTGTTTTCACTCAGGGACCTTCTCATGTGTTTCCATTCAATTAAAACTGCTTCTCAACTCACTGAGTTATCCCCTTATTTGGATACGCTGACTCTATATTGCTTTTGTCTATTACATAAAAGCTTTCATCAGATTTTTTTAATTGATGGTCCAGTGCCAAGTTAGTGCAAAATTTTACAAAAGTTAGTGAATTATTGCCCTGAGTTTTATTCAGGGCACAAGGACTGGAAGCAGTCTAAACCAGAGAGGCTGGGAATTTAGTAATTAATATCTGACCTAGATTATTAAAAGTTATCTCAGAACATTTACAACACCCTGCTGATAGCAGTAGAGCTAGGGCAATTATGTAATAAACATCCCTTTGGTCTGCTGAGGATCTCCAAATAACTGGCGGGTCATGTGCTGCTGAGAGGTTTCCAGTTGCTTCATCTTACGCAGAAAGCTAAAATATATAAATATTTATTAGTAGCGATTATATTTTCCACTGGAACAATATACAGCCATGGCTGCATGGAGGAGTGACCTTCGCAATCATGAGCTGATTCTAACAATGTATACAAATTATGTGTTTTGACTTAAAGATTGTAGTTTGGAAAGCTGATGTTTCGTAATGCCTGCCAAATACAAGCAGTCGAATCACATATAAATATTTCTGTCAAGTGTAAACCATTATTTACAAATTGTATTGACTGTAGCTTCCCTATAGTTACGTTACACGCAGGACACTGTATCATAGTTTCATTTGTAACTGAGAAAAATGACAAGCTATTATTTTTGTGAGCTGTCTCCCTGATTGGAAATCTGGGAGTTATTGCACAGGATCTCTAACTTGTCTGTACAGGCCTCTATCATAAATCTAATACCAGAGGGACAATGAAACTTCCTGTATTTAAGCTTCTTTTGTAATTATAAAGTAAAATAAAAGTGTAACTGCATAGTAAACTGCCCAGTGCAGACTGTCAAAGAGATTTCCAACATAAATTACAACCTAAAGTACTTCTCATGAATGGGACAGGATTTGGTCCCTTTTATCAAGTTTTTGTCAACATTTTAAATCGTTTTTCTAAACTGACTATTTTCAGGTTTAACTGGGAACTGCAGGGACCCTAGCCCCATCTAATGTTATATACCTTATTTTGTTTTAGGGATGATATTTCAAGTGTTTCTCCACTGTCATTGGAGAAGCAGAGGGTATCGCTAAATTCACATGGAGAATAAGTTAATGCTATGAACTGTCCTCTGCAGGAACTTGCCTCTCCTCTGGTTACACAGGGAGTCATGAAAATTGGTTTGTGAACTTAACACACCAGAACAGATCAAATTATTTGGCAAGATTTCTGCATTTCCCATTTAGGAAGTTCATTTGATAAAGTGCATGGCGAGCCAGAAAATCACAACTGTTTAAATTGTTTACAACAGTTTTCTCTAGTGACTCTCATCCTGCCAAACAACTAATGTGGTTCCAAGTTTTTCACACTCACATAGATAAGTGTAGACAGCAATGAGGTCTTTCCTCAGTTTTCTCTTCTCCAGACTGATCAAACTGAGTGAACTCAGCTGCTCCTCCTATGGCTTCCCCTCAAAGTCCTTCACCACCTTCATTGCCCTCCTTTGGACACTTTCTAGTAGCTTTATATCCTCCTTATATTGTGGCATCCAAAACTGCACACTACTCGACTACCCTTTAATGGTTTCTCTTAATTCAACAGCATGTTTTTTCAATAATATGGCAATACCAGTGGCCTCAAAACTAGAGAACAGAGCAGTTCCTAGATTAATAAAACAGACATCCTTAAAGTACCCATGTGAACAGTAACTCTGACAGTGTAGCTCAAAAACTACTTTGCAAACATTTATTTTCATTTTCAGTCATCTGTGTATCTAAAACTCATTCAATGAAAGTGCCATCATGTGGGGCTGACAATTCTGTATCTCTGAAACTTCATAGCTGAAGGCCTGTCAGGATCTTTTATTCCCAAGGGAAAGCTTCTCACTTTCCCAAGAGAAATCCTGTAAACAAACGCTCCAAACAATTTTCTTTCTCAAAACAACAAGTGTTTTTCATCCCTGTTTTTCATAACATAGAATACATTGTTTCTCTTACTTAGCCAAGGATAATAGAGAAGGTGGTGGTCCTATTCACCAATCACATTTTACTTTGCAAAGTACCTTATACAAGGTGTTCCATCTGTTAATAAAAAAAGTCTTTTTTTAGCCTTCTGATAAACTACAGTTGGAGTCTGTGTGTTTCTGTTCATAAGGAACAGCAACACTACCATATGACTGAATAAAGAATTTTGTATGTTGAGTTTTGACCCAAACACCATTTTATTACCTCAGTTTCAGCCCACTGGAATGAGAGTTCATGGCGAAAATTATTATTAAGTGCTCAGACCCTCCTTTCAGTATAGTCATAGCTCTTGGCTCAATAGAGCATCATTTTACAGTAAAATGAGGAAGTATATTGTACTTTAAGAGCATTTAAAATTGCCTTCAGTAATAGCTGTAAGTCCTAATACACTGTGTGAGACTTTTTCCAAACTAAGAAACAGACATAAATTAGTACCATATTGTACACATGTTGATGAAGATAATATCCTGCCAAGTATGAAAATGTCATCCTAAAATAGAAAGCCACATTTCCTCAGGATATTGATCTAGCTTAGCTGGACCCTATAAATGACGGAAAAGTGGGTAATCAACTTCAGACATGAGAAGTCATTAAGTGAATTGACTGCTGGAGCAGGACCTAATCCTGAGTCCCTACCACATGAGAATTTCTCAGGTCAGATTGTTTTTATAGCTGTAATCTAATGCAGTGTGCATTTGGGAAGGAGGAGGAACTCTTAAGTGAGTTACTTGCTGCGGTACCTGTGTCACGTATTTTTGCACAATCATTTGCTTACTTGCCTCACAAAGTCATAACTGGTTTTTTGGCTTGGTTTTTTTTTTTTGCTGTAACTCCACAATTCCTTTCAAACATTTTTGTAAAGACTTTATTTCTAGTCAAAGTGCCCTAGCAGTAATTTCTACTATGAAGGAGTTTATTTTCAAGTTCACAGTGTTTTAATACCAAATAGGTTTAATCAGCAACTTAACAGACATATGAAACACACTGTCATTCCTATGGTCCAGAGAAAGATGTTTAAACTTTAGGACAAGACTTTAAAAAATGTAGTACAACATCTCTGCCTCATAACTTATGCTGATAGTATGAAAAATATCATGAATTTGTGCATCTTTAAAGGGTGGTTAGTATTAGTGACCAGTTCTACCGCAGCTGAGGAGCTGGTGACTAAAAAGGATGAGGGCATGATCACACATAATTTTCTACCATTAGCTGTCCCACAAAACTCACTTTCTTGGTTAGCAAAAAGCAGATTTTGTAGAATGAAGTATTGACCTCATTCCTGCAATAAAACTGAGACACTATAACCTGGGAAAGGCATTTTTTGTACCACTATTTTTCTTGCACAGGCCCACTCAAGAGAAACCAGAATATGCCTTGAAAAGTGGTTGCACTAATTCTTTTTTCTGTATCCTCCTATGATTCTACTTGATCTGATTTATTACTTCCCCTTCATCAGTCCTATTTAGCTATTTTAGTACTGGCTCAGATCACTTTCCAGGGTTCACTGCTTTTGATATACTCCAGCACAAAAAAAAGGAGTGTGTGATACAATCACATAAATAAGAAGATTGATAACAATATGTTGTTCCTTCATTTATTTTCATACTAACCAGAATCAAAGATATTTTTAAAAATTCTTAAAGTGTTACTACCAAGGACATACATATTCTAATCACTGCTAACAGAATTGCTTTAAACAATTAGCAGATTATAATGCGAAGACAGAAATAACTCATCCCTGAAAAGGATTCATTTAAAAGGATTTTCTGACGATATAATCACAAAATATCTTCCTTCTTTCTGGTGAGTGTCAAATGCAATAAACAGGAATTTACAGCATAGCCTGACTGATGAGAAGCAAACAATAGTTTGTACTTTGACATCATGACAAACACCTGCAGTTCTTTTATGAAGTACAGGTAACTTTACCTCCAGGCCACTCATCCAAATTGCCAGCATAAATTTTGATTTTCCTAGATTTTCCCATACAAACAATTTTTTAGGGACCTCTCAAAATCAAATAACATTGGTAGAGGGCAGGACACAGAGTGGGCTGCCACAGAACCAGGCTTGGTATCTTAAACAAAACCTTCCTTTCTTTATCATGTGATAAAAATTTTAATGTGCCATTAGGATGAATAAAGACCATTATATCCAAAGACATCTCCATGTCCAGAGGTACCCAGTCTACAGGCCTGAGGTTAGGAAAGTATATTATAAAGTATCACTATATCCTTACCAGCTTAGACTCTTCCCTTGGCACTTACTGGCCATTGTGATTATAAAGAGGTTGCTGGACTGGTTGGACTTTCCTCTGGTGCAGTTTAGATACTGCTGTATCCTCAAACTTTGTCTTCTCCTAGGAAATGTACTAATAGTTTGTGATTCTATGTAAAAACCTGAGAAATATAAACCTTTGTTTTGGTGTCTTATGAGTGTAATAGCTACATACTCAGAAGGTAATGTACTAACATGTATCTCTGTTTTCTCAGAGGAAAAAAGTAAAACTGCTTGGCAAGGTTTGTTCTAAACCTGAATCTGTGATCTTCCCTTTCTCAGGACAAACTCTTCTTCGGATCTGCAGGGTGAATCCTGTTTGCAGTTTAATGGCTTATTACAGATTATGCTTCCATTTCTTTCATTATTGCAGGTGAAAGTTTTTCAGAGCCACTGCAGAATATTTTATATTGATTCACAGAATACCTAATATAGATCCAGATCAAAGATCTGTAATAAAATAACAACTGTATGTAAGTATACCCAATACTGACAGCGACTTAATGGGAGAATTTTTGCCTTAGTAATCTTAAGACACTAAAAAATCACCCACAAAAATGATGCATACTTAAAACTACTCTTCATTTTCTTGCTAGCTGGCCAGATGATAATTAGATCACATGTAAGCATGGATTTACACTCTTCCTAGTTACAATCCCCTTCTGAATTCCACCCTTTCCTTTCTTCCTTCCCTAAAAACAAAGAACTCAGTGGGCTTATGTTATATTTTTAGACTCTTTTTAACAACATAATTGTCTCTAAAGCTTGCAGCAATTTGAATTTCCCTGTGGTGAGTTGACACAAAAACTAACAAGGAATAAATAAATAAGTTAACTTATTAATTAATAAAGAGAAAATACTAAAAGCCCTCATAGAGCTTACAATTCCAAAGCAGCCCTATGGACAAGTGTAAGAACCTTGGGAAGCCTGAAGTCAGTGAACATGACATGTACTTGTAGTTGGAACTACCTGCCTGATGGAGTGGCTTTATGCTGGCTCCTAATGGGTTGCTGAATGGTGTCCCAGCAGATGCACTCATCAGGGTAGCTCAAGTCACTGAATATTCCAATTTTTGTTCATGTAGTCAGGATAATAAAGCACACCAATTACAAAATGTTTGCTTAATTGCTATTGCCATGCTGCTGGGATTTGTATTTAAGATTCTTTGTACACAGAAGAAAAAAAACTATTTACGGCCTTTTGGGCAGTAGTCAGGCTTTTTTTTTTTTTTTTTTTTTCTACTTTCAGTATTTTACATGAGCCATATATATGTATTAACATATTTCTAGTGAAATGCGCATGCACAGTTAACTAAGGTGTGTACATAAATCTGTGATACTGATTACACACTTTTACTGGTTGAGTTAATGAATAAAATTTAGTTTTATTGTCCCTCCTATTACTCATTCACTTGGTATTCATTGTTTTAACACTGGCCATAATGATACCCATTAGGTTTTAAAATGGATGTCATTTATCCTTCCATAGGAATTCCATCATAATTCAGCAAGACAGCAATATACTCATTATGATGGATCTTTTCATTAATAAGGTAAATTTGTGTCCACATTATCCAATATAATATCTGCTTTATTCAAGCATTAATTAACATCCACTTATTTTAAAGTGGTAGTTACTACCTGCCTAGAGCAAAATAAATCCTGAATTGTAAGCTTAAATTCACCACATCCTTCAAGCAAAGTGGAGACATTTCAGTAAATACCCAGTGTTTTCAGTGCTTTATGAAATGCTGCAGCAATAGCATATGTGCTGTAGTATTTATGAAAACTGGGCTTTCCCATGTTAGAAGGCAGCATGCTGCTAACAGGCAAGAAACCCTGGGACATCATTTTCAAAGACACGGTTGACTGTAGTCACTTTGCAGTTATTTCTGCTGCTGTTCTGAGCATTGCAGAACAATCTCAGGAACATAAATAGTGAGTGAGAGAGTGGGTTTTCAGCTCTCTGAAGATTTTCATATTTGAATATGAAACTATACTTATGTTGTAGAAATGTCAGAAGGACTTCAATAGGTCAGATCAAAATCTCTTTCTCTCCAAACACAAGAAAAATTTCATAATGTTACTAAGGAAATAATCTGTCATCTTCAATTCAAAAAGCCCTGGATATATTAAAACTGGCCCAAATTTTTGTATTTGAAAAATACCGTCTTCTGCTGTGTTGCAGCTCAGAATATCACTACATTCTAAATATCTTTAATGCATAAATGGATGTAAATTAGCAAATTTTAAATGGAAATAAAAAATAAAACATGCAAAATACATACAGGCAACCTACATAAGAATTTAAATTAGATTTTCTGGGTTAAAAACACCAGGAATCTTTTGAAGAAAACAAAGGAATATTTTTTTATGTATCTACTATAAGATTTTACTTTAGCTGCTTGTCATAAAACATTTCATAGATCTATAGAACAACCATTTTCTAAATGCAGCATTTAGCCATAGAAAATACCAAAAGACAGCCTAAAAGAACTATCATGTAAAAATCTTTAGAGGAAATCAAAGATACATTACATTTTGGAACATATAATATGATCAGAGTATAGTTACTTCTCTGTACAATACATCTACAGATAATTGACCAGAATTATCTTACTTCTCAAAAACAAGTATATTAAAAAACCTTCACAGCACTGGGAAACAAAGTAGACAAAGAAGCTAAATATTGATTTACAGGAGAAGTAGTTTAAGCTAAGTTATTCATATTTGCCTAGAATAATACTCCAATAGACATCCAAGTATATAAATGGCAGACTGAAAGCACACTGCAGTCAATAATAATATTTATAAACACATATAAATTAGATGAAAAACTTCTGGTTTTATTATTTTAAATAAAGAATGTGAACATCTTAACTTTTTTTTTTTTTTTTTTCTCACACAAAAACTTACGTTGAAAGTCTGGATGTTTTCTTCTTATGTCATTTCAATTTAGCCTGTAACTTTCAGAAAAACACAAGATTTGTAACTCAGTAAATTGAATTAAGAACTGCATTGTGTCATACATTTTCAAATAGGTTTCAGAGTTTGATGAGGCTACCCCTGAATGGTGATTGAACTTCTATCTAATTCAAAATTGAGACAGTGCAGGGACAGTCAAGAGAGACTCTGAGATTTGCAGAGCTCTTTAGCCCATCCAAAATCTTTCCAGCTGTCATTTATTTTCCTTGAATATTGCAGGCAAAAATGATGTTTTGTTTCATGGAGCTCTGGGAAGGCCTGGTAATGAGTCTGGTGATTTATGGATAGAATCATCTACTTGATCATACTTATGGTGGAAATAAGAGATTTTGAATTATCCAGGAATCATTAAGGTTTGAAAAGACCTCTGTGATGGAGGCTGTTCATCAATGTAATGCTGCCAGGTCCACCGCTAAACCACATCTCTAATCACCCCACCTACAATTTTTTAACATTTCCAAGGATGGTGATTCCACTGCTCCCCTAAGCAGTTTGTTCCAATGCTAGATTGTTCTTTCAGTGAAGAAATATTTCCAAATATCTAATCTACACCTCCTTTGGCACAACTTGGTGCTCCTTCCTCTTGTCCTGTCACTTGTTACCTGGTAGAAAAGAACCACAGCCACATGTTTATATCCTCCTTTAATGTAGTTATAGAGAGCATTAAGGTCCCCCTGAGCTTTTTTTGCAGGATAAACAACTCCAATTTGTTACCAAATGTTAGGGTTTTTCTACTACTGCAAGAGTCTTTTCAGAAACAAAAGGAAGAAAATTGCAGTGACATTTCCTCAGAGGCACACTGAAGCTGCTCAGCCAACTCCATTATGCCAAAGAGGATCACACTTTCCAAATTCAGAAACAAAGTATCTCTCTGTGATGTTTCTAATGGAAAATTTGAGACTGTTTAGTGAAAAAAGCCTAAGTAGTATTTTAATGAAACATTGTCAGTTAGCTGGTACATAAAAGTTTGAGAACTTTTTGAGGAAAGTTTCCCTGATCATTCCTCTATTTAATTTTCTGTTTCTTAATCTCGTGTGGTGAAGAGACCTCTTTCCATGTGGAAATTTTTATTCTCTTTCATTCTTTGTGTTACACATTCATATTTTTGTTCAACAGATGAGATGCATGTATAAAGTGATTTTTATTCAAATGTATAGGTATACTTCTAACCTCTTTGATACAAAACAAAAGACACAGAACAGTGACAAAACTGGATTTTTGTGCATCTACCCAACTGAGCTAATACCTCATCTATGAAAGAGAGGAAAAATTCACTGGGTTGCATAGCACAGAAGATGAAACTAGGCAAACCCCCCCCCCCAAAAAACACTGTAGAAAGCTCTTTCTCAAAAAGAACTTTTCATCACAGCAGACTAAACTGAATTAGCTCACACATTCAAGTAATAAGACACAGCTGACCAAACAATGTATCTATTTATTTGATTAGCATTAAAGGCATCTGTTGTTAAAAATTTACTTAAGTTAAAAAATGCGGCTTTGGTCCACCAGTTTTATTTCTTTAGACTGCTCAGGTTTATTAAGTTGGGAAACCTTCTTTCCATGCCTAATCAGAAAAAAATACTGATCTATTATTTCCTTTTTCATTTCACTTCTTTAACTTTTCCATCTGTTTTTGTTTTTTTTAAACTTTGCAAACATTTACAATTACTAGATGTATGTACAGCTCTGTATTGTTGCATTTAATTTAAAATATGTAAGAAGAAAAAGTTCTTCTCTAATATGACAGACTTTGATCATCTGAGCTTCAAATAACTTCAAAGTAAGTGAAATGCTGTGTTATGTTTTTTCTGGAGCACAGAAGATACAATACTGATAGAAAACTACGGGTTACTACTCACTGTATTTATGGCCATTAATATTTCTGCAAACAAACTACCTAGTTCACGGCAAAGTAAACTTAGAACTGTGTTAAGTTTTGCCTTAGTAATTGCACGGTCAAGGATGTGCTGCAGTGAGGGAGAGCTCACCAGGACACTTCAGGAAACTTTCTGGTACGAAGACATGCATGGCTATGGAGAGGATTGCCGTACTGACTGGCTAATTGCATAGCCTAAAGTCTTTCATTTAAAGCATTACTCAATCCAGGTCACAACTTCAGAGCGTGCTGCAGCTATCTTACAGCTAACTGAGACATGGTTCAGGGATATATAAAGCCGTTTCCCTTCTGCAATTTCATTTTAAAAACTGAGTCATAATCAAAATCATCTTTTCGGATGTTAAACTGAAGGGATGTATCTCTAGCACTGTTACTTTTAATCAATAAAGCACACTTGATATTCTCAACATAATAAAAAAATCCTAGAAGAAAACTGACACAGAAAGTTGTTAAAATTACTTCCTTCACTGTGAAAAATTTTCCTGTCTCTAAAAAGAATTAAACTAGCCAAGGAATTGATCCCGAAGTGTCAAGTATTTAATGATATTTGATACTTACAGATTCAAAAACTTGTAATAAAATAATGAAAAATAATGAAAAATATTGATAATGCTACAGTTATTATAATGCTACAGTTATTCTTTCTTGCCCATTTTTCTGAGGTAGTTAGCTCTGGAAAATAAAGTGATGGAGCTAGGAGTGCTAAACATACATCACACTCCACAATTAAAAAAAAAAAAAAAAAAGAAAAATTAACTGGTATCACAACACAACACAGAGTGCCTGTGAAACTGAAGTACCAATCACAAATTCATCCAGCCATCTCAGGAGACAGGGGTGGTACTGCATGCACTGTCAGAAACATTCTAGCAAAATATGGAATGCTAAAGCAGGCCCATAAAAAACCCCAAGAAAACCACAAAACAACCTCACCAAAAATAAGTCCGAATCCATTCATTTGGGTAAAACAATCATCTGTCTCCACTCATGCATGCCATCTGCTCTCTCTGCTGCCACTCCTGTCAATCTGAAGCTGATAGGTAAAGGCCCTATGATTCAGGGAAACTGCTGAAGTGTGTACTCAGGCTTCAGTTTGAGAGATGGGTTCATTTATCATCACAATAACCTATTACCATTGATAGGTCACAACACATTGAAGAGACAGTCAGCCTAATTGGCTCAATTCAGTTAGCCTGGGATGTGCTCTAGGAGTGGCACATCTTACACTGCTTTGCAGGTAATATTCCATCATCCAACAAACCACTTGTTTAATAATTCATTGCTTTTCAGATTAGGGTTCTAGCACATGATTATCCCTTCCATATGCCAAATATTAAGGTCGTAACCCTTTTGTATCTTGGGTGCAAGAAGACAAATACAAATTCATTCTATAGTTATGGTAATCCATTCTTCTAACAACTTACTGAATATCCAAAATTCCCACTTTCTGAAGAAATTTATTGTATTAAATAAATTTAATTTATAAAATTAATAGAACTAGGGTGTCTGTCTATAAAATACAACTTCTTCAGCCATCATTCTCTTCTATTAAAAATCATCTTACAGTATGCAAACTTACTAGGAATGTTAAGTAATGGATCTCATTTTGCCCTCTAGAGATTTAACAAAGCAGTATGAGTCTATTCAGAGCAGTCAGGGTAGATGAGACATGGAATAGTGCACATGAGACACAGGATCTACCAGATTTAAAGGATCCTTCATATGCTGTTCAGGTATTAGATCAAAGCATGATACTCAGTATTAATATACTTAGAATGATGAATTTATGAAAACACAAGTTAAAACTAAGCAAATAATTCAAGCTTCTGATCACTATTGTTCTCCTTCCTTGTCAGTTCTGGTTATTGTCTCACTGTTCAATTCCTTGGCTGTTTATCACAGCCATAAAGACTACTGCTTTCCACACACTAACACGAAATAAATTTAAAAAACATTACTTTGTGTACACTTTGAACATCAGTTTGGGTTTTTTTCTCACTAATATCTTAATTGAATTTGCATATTTTTCAACCTCTTATACCACCTTTACATACTTCTGTACTCTTGCTAGTAACACTGCTTTGTGTTTTAATAATCAGGGACTCCTGCCAATATTTTGTTTTACAAACACACAACCCTTTTTTTACTGACAATAGATGTAAAATGCTGTTAACCAAGTTAGTTGGACTAGGTCTCCCAGATCTGTGAATTGATTAAAAATTCCCATAACACCCATACAATAAAATATGAGTCCCATAAATCCACACACACAACCTTGCTAATTGCATGTGTACACAGGTGATTAGCACTTGGATTTGGGCACCTGTGCTACACCTCTTTGGTTTTAAAACTTCTTAGTGACACAAGGTAGTGTGTCAATCAGGTTTAGGCACCAAAACTTAGTTTTTAAGGACAGACGTAGAATTGCAAGGCTAGTTCCTATATGTAAAATGGAAACAACAGAATTTATCCACCTTGTAGAGAAGCTGCATATAAGGACAATTTTGAGATTGTCAGATGCTACTGAGCACATCAAACTTCAAAAACAATATAGCACAGATTGAGAATACAACAAATGGCTTGTGCTAAAGGCTGTTTCCCTTGTTCACCATCAGAAATTTTCAGTATTTCTGCCCTGCCACATACTGCCTTTTTGATGTGGAAAGCAAAACTGAACACCACAAAATTACAAAACTAAAGCTCAGTGGAATCATGCAGTGTTATTAATGAGCTACATAAACTCAACAATTTCAATTACATTCTTTTTCAAGATTTTGTAAATCATTTAAATTTGAAGTAAATTTGGGGGGGGGGGGTGGTAAACAGAAATTGCAATTTATTTATTCATAAAGGCAAACCTAGAAACTAAACATAAAACTACCTCTTTATGGCTCTCAATATATTGAACATGACTTCTCTCAAGTATACTCTTTTGGTGATGTGCATAAATTCCTTCATCACACTCCTGTGTAACCCAATATGAACTAGATGTTTGGACTATAAATTCTCTCTGATTGATCTAAGTGAGTAAAACTTGATTAAACACTTACAGGTACCCTGTGATGAGCAAGGAACTCTAAATATAGTTTTCAAAGCAAACACTTATTTGCTGATGAAGTATTTAACATGCAGAGGAATATATATAAGAGGAATGAAATATAAGAAGAATAAAACCCTTATGTATCCTCCCTTTCATAAATTTCAGTTTTCCTTTGCAATCATTAAGTAACCACTATTGAATATAGCTATCTCTAGCTTGGGAATCATCATCACCATGTATCTTTGCATGGTAATTAGCCCTCAGTACAAACCACCAGATATATAAATTCTTCCCAAGTCAAAGCCTTTTTTTATTTTTCTTCTGCTTTTTCAGATGCTTCATTATTTCAGAATTTGGGATCAAAGAATTCAAAGAGTAAGACTTTGCAAGCTGGAAAGCATATTCCCCCAATTTACTTCTTTCTTCATTATTTCCTATCACCCCTCAGTGTTCTCTCTCTAGCATTCACTTCCCTTCTTTTGTGAAACTGCTTTATTTTCTGCTTGTTTCTCCATTTTTCCACTGCCTCTATTGATTGAACCCCTTGCCTTCAAGGCAGACTTGGGTAAGCAGGTAACACAAAGGACACTTGAGATTTATGAAATAATTTCACCAACAGTAAATTTCCTCTTTTATCTAGGGTAGTGTAAGACGATTTTAGCACTAAGAAATTAAATGTAACATGGGATATATGAAATACTGCTGTCAGTGGACTCAGCTAGGCAGAGTCTGAGCTCTGTTTCAACCCATTTCCAAGGTGCAAAGAGGCCATAACAGTCTGCTGGGCATCCTTAGTTTCCTTGTAATCACAATAATGGCTGTACTTGAACCGTCCCAACAGGCTACCCAAGCATCATGAAAAGCATTAATAAGGAACAAAGTATGCAAAATTTACTTATCTCTTGGTGGTTCTTTACAGTCATGGGTAGTTGAGCCCCAAGTAGGACAGTACTAATATTGTTGCACTTTTTACTGGTGATCAAGCCAAATTTGGTAAGCCACAACTGTGAAAGAATGCAGAGACCTACCCTTATCCATTCCAGGGTGCCAAGCAGAAAGAATATTTTAAAAAACCCAAAGAATCAAAACCAAATTGTGAAATACAAATTAAGTAAATGTAAAGAAAGCATCAGTCAGACATGGCTCAAATCTAATATGTTTTGCTCTTCCCTTGGATGTCTGCTTTTTTGTCTCACCTTTTCCATATTTGATTCTGCCTATTATCTCAATTTTTAGAAGCTATATTGAAATAAGTGCTAATAAAATAAATGGCAAATTTGGTATAAATTGAAGACAACTTCATGCTGTTGACTGAATCTGAACCATGGTGACTTGATTTCAGGCAAGTTGACACTGTGATTTAAAATAAAACAGCATTATTTAGATCAGTTTAATGACTTACTTTAATTAATCAGTTTAATGACGCTACTTGTCATACCACAAAAAACATACCAGTAAACTAAACCATCTTTTTCTTACAAGAATGCATTCCAATATGAAAGACAAAAGATATGGAAGAAGATGTCTGTCCAAAATTAGTTTTTTCTTTAGGTTTAACTGAATAGTTTTAATTTTTTGCCATGAGCTGGCTGTTCACTATTGAAAAAAGAATCTGAAATTTGCAGCAAATGTTAGTAACTTCAGGGGTTTTGAAGGACATTTCTTGCATACTATGTACTGCTGATACCTATTAATGTTTCTTTTATAGATGTGGATAACATGCATATAACCCAACTATTTCATCCTGCTCATACTTAAAATATATTAAGAGTCATTAAATGTGCCTACAAAATTAGTTTTGTTATGTTATGCCTTACACTTGATACATTCCCCTACTCTGTTCCAAATTTACTGTTGCAAGCTTGGAGATGTGCTTTGCTGCACATTCAAATTTGGTGCTGCACTTTCATGTGCAGAGGGTATAAAAAAGGCAAATCCATCATGAAGTACTGGCCTTACCATCACACAGTGAGCAGATACTTGAAGCACAACCATTAGGTTACTGAAGGGTGACCTGCTTAAATTTGGACAACCCATATTCATTAGGGAACAAAATCTTCTACTGATGGCCTAAACTGTCCATACAACCAGCTGAAAGAAAGGGTATTCTTACAAAGGTGCACAAATGGAGATCACACCAGCCCACCTAAGCTGCACTACTTTTCTTCCCTAACAACAAAAGCAATACAGACACATGCTTAAAAAATCAGTGTGTTGGCTGGATTTGACACAGATGAGTGTTGGAATTCTGTAGGCTAGATTACTTTCATTCGGCCAAATAATTTCAAAACCAACTGATGGTACAAATAGTATCTTTCAACTACATTTTAACTCGTATTTCATCCATTTATACCAAAAGGTATTAGATTGCTTTGCTTTTTAAAGCAGGCACTAGAAGTAAAGGAGTTGTGGGTTTATTTAACTGCATCATGTCCTATGAACAAGAAAACCTTGAGATCTGAAACCATGACAATACTAGATGAAGCTTTCTGCGCTTAGATGCATTCATAATTCAGGACAATTGATCCTGGCATTTCAGTTCCAGCTGATTATTGTATTATTTACACTTCTTTATATTTTGGGTCTCAACTCCATCCCTTCCCTCCTGAGAGCCATAGACTGCAATTTGCTTGTATTATTCTGCCTTTTGTATCAGAATTGCCTAAGAAATGAAAACAAATGTAAGGAAATAAACATAAAAGCCATGAGGACCCAGTTTATGATTATTTTATAATTCAATTTTTAATCCCATGAGGTATTCGAGGCAGTCTGCAATAGATAATATGTCACAAAAGAAACTGCTCATTCTATCCCAATCTAGTTTAGTGAAGTACTTTTAAAAGGCTGACAGTTTTTTAAAATATGTATAAATTGACTACAGGCTCATTGCAGTGTCTTCATTTCTGGACTCAAAGAAACTAACTTAGTGAAGTCAGCAAATAGGTTATTAGCAAATAGCTAATTATAAAATAACAGGAAAATAAATGAAGGGACAAGGTCAAAAAGTCCTGTTCCTGTTCTGCATGCACAGACTCTACATAAACTTTCAGCTGCGGTCTTGCTTTTAACTAGAAGTCCGAGAAAGAACATTATCTATCATATGACTGCTTTAGGTCTACAGAGTTGACAAACATGATGTCCAAGAACTTTTCCAAGAGAAAACAAAGCTTAACATTTAAACATCTTTTGCTTTAATTTTCAACATGCTCTGACTTCATGAGGGATCAGCTTACATAAGCCTTACTTATATTGAATGGGATCATGCTGTACAACTAATTTCAATGATTCCCATAAAACAGGGTTGGATCCAAGAAATATCTCAATCTAAGTCTGTCAGAATGTATATAGTGGTTTGGAGAAAAAGTGGTTTAGTGTTTCCATCATGTAGTTTGCAGTTTGAGTAATGGCAGCATTAATGTCTGCTCAAAACCCAGATGGAAGAGTGGCAGGGGATGTATGACAGACTGTGTGTTGAGACCTAACTAAGTCCAGAGATTTGAATTCTAAGATGAACTCCACCTAAGGACTGAATTAACCTGCAACCGCTAAACAAAGGCATTGTCCTTATCGTCTGAAAAAGGCAAGGTAAATCTCCACCTTCACACTAAAACCCTTGGCAGAGAAAGGAAGATAAAACTTGCAGCTGCAGAATAAAAATAAAGTATGTTCCCAAAGACAGAAGTTTCCTCATAGAATTTCAAGTGGCCTCAGCCACCTCTCATGTTTGTGTCATGGAGGGGTAGAGAGGGGTGTCATACGTTTAGGTATGTTGAATATCGTGTTTACTTTTGTCTAATTGCAAGGAGCTTCTGCTCATCATATAAATTATCAAATTGCTTTTTGATGAAGAATCAAAGAGGCAGAGCATATACATAATGTTACACTTCCAAAATACTGGACACACCTAACCCTTCTGCACTGGCCTTAAAGAAACAAGTGTTTCACATTATCCTGCTGAGTTGGGTATCTAGTTTTTAATTTATATCATACATTCTTTTCAGTGTTCTGATCAAACATTATCATACTATAACTCATAACAGTTTCAGACAAATTCATAATATATTTTAGCATGGACACATGTTTAAAAGAAACTTACAGATCCATTGTCAAAACAATTAAAAAAAATCTAACTAAAAGAAAATGGGTTTTCAAATACCTAAAACGTAATTAGATTTTCTAGAATAATGCAGTTTTTCAGATACTAGAAGGTCTAACACAGCCCAAGTTCTCATGATTACTGCAATCCTTAGTTCAGCAGGCTATGAGAAGGTAGGCAGGCAAGAATATAAACTGCTTTATGATACCTACTAAAACCTTAACACTAGCCATTTAAAATCTGTTTTCTCAAATTATCCACTCAGTATTTTATTTCTAGAAATTAAATTCCTCCAGATTAGTCCCAAACGTATTCTGCATCAAAAACATTGTTCAATTTTTCAGTTCAAATGCATATTATATGTTTTGTTTTGTTTTTTTTTTAATTACATGAATTTATACAAGTTTAAGTTCTGGTCACAGCACATATATTTAGAAGACTAAAAGGGTATGACAATGTTAAAGTAATTTGCTCACGTTTTTGTCCCACTCTGACATAAATTAGAATCCTGTACTGTCTACAGCCTCTTGTTTTTAGATTGTCTCCTTCAAGACACAGTCAAAGACCAGTTTCATCCAGACTAGTGTCACCCAGATTTAGAAGAAAAAGAAAAAGCTGAAGGATGCACAGGGGCATCCTATATATAATAGGTTTTTTCCTCTGAAAGAGGCAGTTGGAGATGGATGTACAGCAAGCAGATAGCACAGATATGTCAATCAACATTGTGGAGGGACATGCAGGACATGCCAACTTCATATTAAAAGAATTATTTGATATAAATTTTTGAGCTATATTTGAGAATTAGGAAATGCAGGATGGTTATACCTCTCTTTATGCAATTTTACTTTGGAGAGCATTAATTAACAGAAGTAATTTTAGCAATATTAGAGGCAGCTTTCTGTTACACAAGATCTATAAATCACAAGAGAAGTGTACATCTTGATAAAATATTTCCTAACTTTTTTTCTAAGTTTCTAAAAACAAAAATTCTTAAAGAGATGGCATACTTTAAGATATCAATTATTCTATAGCTAGCAGTTATTCTCAAGAAAAGGATGTTTTTATCTACCTTCAGCTATTTGGTTTTATTCCGTTTCAGCTATTTAGAGAAATGTTTTATTGAGTTTACAAATAAGGACTCTCAATATTCTGTTTCCATTTCCCTTTCCATAGTGTAAATCATCTGGCCTAGGCATGTCATTATGACTATAGTTTACATGATGCAACATGACAGTTAAGATGTACTGTGGTAATTTGAGTGCTTTCAGTGTTATTGTAGTATCAAAAATTTACATGGTTCAGTTATTAAGGCAAATCGCTTCATTCATACAGTGATTTCTGACAGTAACCACAAAGGACCTCCAAATTGCACTGAAAAAATATCTTCCACATTCAAATAATGTGTGCATATTCCTAGCATTATTTTGCTCACTGACTAGAAGCAAGATGAAATTATTTCAGGAAAGGTATCAGTTCATATTTCAGGGTAAGTACACCAGACATGCAATACTATAGAAGAAACTCCCCCTTGCCCAGCTAAGTGAACCTGACTCTCTTTAACAATTTATAGGCCATGAACAGGATGCCCAATTCTTTGGAATGATGCTATTTAGTTTCAATGTGCTCACTTACCTTCTGTCATGTTGATTTTCAGCCAACAGGAAGAAATAAATAAGTAAGAGGTTGACTAGCCTGAAGAGACTACAGAGAAAAACGTGCTCAAGTACACCAGTGTTAGCAATTCGGATCAGTTTTGGCATAATCAGGGTCACAGAAAACGGAAAGCTGTTAAGCTTTCTTCACATTTAAGACTCATACAGTCTTCAATTCTACTGACTGGAAAAAAATGAGATTTACATGAAAGTATTTTGGATTTGATGTTAACCTGTGGGGGGTGAATATGTGTGTACATGCACAGTTAGATACATGCAGACTCAAATACATGCATTAGAACTGTCACAAAGCTCACAACAGCATTTTCTGAGTTTCAGGCCAGAGATCTCCCCACACACAAGTTTCCTGACAAACATTAAAGTTTTGCAACACACCCCCACAACATCTGATATACAACCTGAAAAGCATCTCTGAAAAGCAGATGAGGGAACTGGTTTTCAAAGCAGAGGACAAGGTGGGAAGAGAACAGGCCAAGCTGAACCACACATCAGCTAGTTCATTCAAATACCAATACTGTGAACTAGGTGAACTTCTCTAACGCCTGACAGCAGGAGACCAAAGAGGGCTCATGGTTAAAGATGCATAGTTAATTTTGTCTACCTAACTTTTTGCCTCACAAGTATTCTCCGCACAGGTGATTCCTTTCTGATTACAATTTTGCCAGTCAAATGGCTAACCAATTTTATTCTCCCACAGTTCCACCCCTTTCAAAGCAGTACCTTTTTTCTCAATAAATCAAATTAATGTTTAGGCAAGTACCACCTGCACTTACTTTGTTGCCCAAATAAGAACTGGGTGCGCTCCAATAGTAAATCTGTGGCAGTACTTTTTGCACAGCCACGTTGCTGATGCTAAGCTGCTGTTGCCCATCCAATCTCTTTTGCATGGGGATAACTCTGATGAGACCTGGTAAGTCAGTCAGGTACCAACCGTTCATGTCTTCTATCTAAAATGATAGGAAAATAAATAAATAAATAAAACTCACATTACAATAAGAATCAGGGCATTAATCATTTCAATAGTCACAGCCTCCCATTCTTCCATTTTTTAGAAAACTGATTAGGTTTAATAGCAGTGTAGGAACCAAGGAAAACACAAATAACAGCAAACATTTCACATTCTTTGTGACTGGGAATTATAACTTCTCAGTTTGCATTCTGTGCTTCATGGTCCACATCAAGAAGGAAATTCCATCATTCAAACATATGTGCAAGAATATCTACAAATATTTTGCAAGATTTCAGTAAATAATATCAGTCACAGATTACACAGAAGATGAACTGACAAATGGATATACATTTTCTGATTGCTGTTGACAGCATAATTTATAATATTTTTCAATTCTAAAACCTTACAATTTACAAGGTCAAATATGCTTTTTATACTTTTGTACCTTTTTGGTGCTGGAAAGCACCAGAACTTGGATTTCTGGAATCTCATAACTAGAAATGAATCATCAGAGAAGTGCACACTGTTCATACAAAGATAGCTTCTGAAGCCCAGATACAAGCAGAACAATGAATGTGCTCAGCCATGGAATGGAAAATTTCCCTATTGTTGGCATGTAAATGAGAACATTAGACACATACGATGTTACTTGCAGACTTCCAGCATAACAATATGGCCGAAATCAAGATCTAGTAGACCTGGAACACATTTCCCCAAACTCAATCTACAGGCATGAATATGTAGCAAACATCCATTTCAGTGCCATCAGTGTCTGAGCTTTGAGAGCTAATTTACAGTTTAGAGTACATTTGCAGGCTAAGGACATTTTTCTACAGTACAAATAAGAACAGTAGGTTCATCTCCCTCTCACATCCTTTCCTAGGAATGAAGCATAAAAAAGAAATGCATTCAAAATGCCCCCTGCAAGGCATTCCTTTTTCTTATTTAAGCTGTGTGTTGTACATTTAGTGTTTCCAAATTCTTAATTACTTCAGATCTAGAAATTTAATAATTACATGGAAAAGAGATTGCCCTATGGATATGGTGCATTTAGCTCAGGAGTGGTTATGTATGCACATTCCAGGCCTGTGCTTATGCTTATGGCTTCATTTTTTATTGTTATAGCTTCTTTTGTGCTTTTCACTGTTCTAATTACTTTGTTTCAGAACTTTCTCACAAAGAAGAGAGACAAAGCTTACAAGGATTTTATTATGGATAAATGAAGAATAAGGAACATGCATGATTTTCTAATAAGAAAAAAACCTAGTGACAATGTTTAGTGACAACACAAAAAACACAAAGCCATTGCTTTGTACTGCTGGTATGATTTTTCTTACACTTCTGTAGGTAAAGGGAGACTGTCTGCAGATGTTTGTTTTTCCAGAGCAGAAACATTCCTCACAGCCTTCGGGATTATTTTGCTGAAGATTGAAGAAACCTGGTTTGCAACGGTCACAGTTTTCTCCTTCAACATGTTCCTGGAAAGGCACATTTGAGTATTACTTCAGTTGTCATAAATGAGAATCAGAGATCACTGGCTTTTTATTCTTCAGGAGGACTCTAAAGACATTTACAGGAAAGACTTGCTTATTTGTGAATGTCAGTATCAAATCCTTTGCACAGTAAAAGGTGCTATGTGGTTGCATATAAATAAAAGGACATGGAATTTGGACATTAAAAGAGTTGTCATTTTTCATCTCTATGAATGGACATACTTAATTTCAGGTGGTAATCTAATTTATATTGTTTACACTTGAGAGTCTCAGAGGGAATGAAGTATGGTACAATGGTATGACCTCAACAACTGTAGTATATAGGTAAGGCTGACAAAATCCATCTGGTGCAAACTACAGGTACATGGCAATAGTTGTACCAATCACTCAGAGTATCGTTTTTCAAAGGTCCATCATCATTAATAGCTGAATTCAGGATAAATGCAAGCGCTAAATGGGGCGCACTTCATCTTTCCATATCTACATGTGTTTGCCAGCCATGCAGCCAGGTTTGGAAAGTCTTCCACTGCAGGAAGACAGGAACTAAATATACATGAGCTATTTTAAACTTAGCATTTTGTAATTATATTTTTTCATAGAAAGCTTATGTTGTGCATTAAATGCTACTACCCTACTATCTTACTATAAATCCTACTATAAATCAATTTGTCCTACAGGCAAAATTAAAGCTAGGTTGTCTACACAGAGCGTGTGACAGGAGGCTCATGATATGGTGCTGTCTTAGTAATTCAGTATTTTCCCCAGCACGTTCCCCCAGAAAATCCTTCCCCTTTCAGAGGTATTATGCACAGTTTCTTTAACCCTGGAGACAGTGCTCTGTGGAATGCATACAACTGAACTCCTGGCTCTACATCTGCTGAGAATGAACACATTATAAAAAGCCTGCCTGCACTGCATAATCTAGGATAGCTCAAAATACACAGCTCTAAAATAAATTCACTGAAAGTCATTTGATATCCTCCTGGTTAAGATGTAGCAAACCTGGCAAAACCAGGGCAAAGCAGGTAGAGGTATGGTAGAGAAAAGATAACACATGTGAATTAAAATAGAGACACTATACAGGAAGGAGCAAGGATCTGCAAAAAGGGACATGCAATGAAAATGCAATAATGTTTTCACCACTAATTATACAGTAACAGTATGTGTACCAAAGTGTCTTTGCTCTGTCTCTACTACTGTGCTGTATGCTCTTCTTCAATAATATCATTCAGACTATTAAACAAACCACAAATATCTTTAATAAAACTCAAGGTTATAAGTCAATTACATTTAACTTCAACATTCTATTGATCTCAAGACTGGCATTTTTCCACTTTCATCAGAAATCTTGGGATTAATCAATGTATATTACTCCCACAGATATGCCAAAATCAACTGGTTGCTCATGGTTCATGTGAATAATAATGTGGGCAACATCTGGGCACAGAGGTACTCTCACCCCTTATTTAAGAAACTACAATTACGAACACTGATCCCAAATGTTTCATTCCGTGTTGATGCGTTTAGCATGTGCAAAGCAGGAAGAGGAAAATAAAAAGAGAAGACAAACTAAACATCTTTAAATGCAAAAGTTGCTCACTCTGCAGTCACAAACGTCATCTATGAGTAAATCCTTTAGAACTCCATTGAATAGGCAGCAAATTCAGTGAATAAATAGATAAATAACACTCAGAGTTGGAAAGGAGATCTAACCTATCCTTCAGCAAATAAAGCAATGTTTTTGCAACCACATGTATTTTGCAATATTTTTCAGTGCAGTATTAAGCTATCCAAAGATGAGACTTTGACCACATACCTTCCAGAAATTGCAATAATTAGTGAAAAAAGGCATTTATAGTCACCTTCCCCTTTCTGTATTTTAATTTACTCTAGTCAATGTGGTAAAGATAACAACCTAATGCCTGCTTTGTTGCATTTTGCTGCTTACAGTTAAGACTGCTATTCAGTGATTTACTTCACAAGAAAACTATCTTTAGCAAATTCACAGCTCATCATAGGTAATTGAAAGATGTGATTAAAAAAAGGGAAGCATTTTCCTTAGACCTACTATTAACCAGACATCCCACTTTATTCTTCACATGGAGCATAACTAATCTGATGATTTCAGTGTCCCTTTGACCATATACTGCTTTGATTTGAATTTGAAGATTGCTACTGAAATGAAATGTATCTCAGCTATCTACAAAACATATCATTTTTCTCCCACAAGCACTTAAAAAAAGGATTGGAGAAGCACAAAGAAGACAAAAGATGAACACTGAGGGAAAAGTGCATATAATGAGAACTCTCTGGGATAGGAACAATTATTTCTATTCCTTATTTGTTCATTTTGGTTGGCATGTACTAAACGGTCAGTTTGGTTTTACATGAGTAACATCATAAGAATCATTAAGCAGTATTTATCTGGTATTTAGCATCATACATCTTCATCAAAGCTCCATTCCAAGCCAGAACATAGCAAAATCACCCTCTTATGATCTTCTAGACTTGATGGTTAAGTAATTAGAAATGTGACATGGATGATTTTAGTTCTGACAGAAAGCACGTGGCTGTTACATAAGTTGAGGATAAAGTTAATTCTCTGAGCAGATTTAACTGCTGTTCAGCTATCCAAAACATAGCTTTGTGTGAGTCCGCAGCATGAGATCAAGCATTTTCTGTACATTCCTGTATTTAAGAATGTCCCATAAGTATTTTTAAATTCTCATTTGTGACTAATTCCGTTATCTAAATTTTGGAAGGGAATTCTCACAAGTGCAATACAGAAAAATTGATCCACGGTGCAGAGATCTGTCCTTTGGGCATATTCATACCACTTACTAGACTGTGACTTAGAAAGCACAACCATTTCTATAGCCTTTCTGATGGTTTAGTATTTTGTAAGTGGATGTATGTGCTCTAAAATGTTCTTAATTTCAATACAATATCAAGGTATAGTTCCAATGGCACACAGAGAAAAACCCTTTTAAAATTTCTTCCCAGGAATTAAGAAATTCATCCTACAAAAAGGACATTTTGTTTTTTTAAACGTTAGAGTTTAAAAAAGCAGGAAAGAATGTCACATAGTCTTAATGACTACTTCTAAAAGGCAACTTTCTTGTTTTAATAGATCATCAGTTCACTTTATTTTCTCCTTTTGAAATCACATTTACAGTTTAGTTTTAGAATCCACAATACTATAAACATAGTTTCTGAGTAGATGAGGATGGAGTTTGAAACAAATGATTCACAGGCTTTGTAAGTATCCCTTCATTACAGATTTCTAAGAACTTGTGTGATGGGCAGTAGGCTTCTAGGTAAATATGTTGATTGCAGTGAGTTCTGAGACGACATAAGACCACGTAGGATTTTGTAGGACCAAGAACAAGTGTTCTGTGAGAAATGGCTAACACAGATACTAACACAGCTAGGTAGAACAGAGGAATACCCTGGCATAATAAAAGAGTATTAATACAATCTTTCCGTATCGTTAGTATCTTTCTATGATTCAGAAGGATTTGACATCCATACCTTGCAGATGCAGGGACCTATGCAGGGGTCATCATTTTCACTGCCCTCAAGGGAGCAGTTGCAGGGCAGGCACTCAGGATATCCTGTATAACCCAAGGCACATTGATTGCAGCTTTCTCCAGCATAGCCGATCTTGCAGTGACAGAAACCAGGCAACAAATCTATGGGAAGAGGGAGAAAATGTGAGATATATTTCATTTGTCATTATTATTGTCAGATATATGTGTTAGAGTGCTCAAAGCAATACCCTTGGTAGGTTTAACATAAGGGGGTGTTTACTGGTGCTCACACCACCATCTATAACTCAGTCATCCAAGAGGCTAGAATGAGCAATGTAAGAATAGGGCATGGATACAATTATTTGAATTCTGAGATCCAGAAACCTGCATATTATAAATCTTGAAAATTGAAACATGTCCCTACTTCCTTGCATCTAACAGTTCCTGAAAACCTTCTCTTCCATTAATTTGTCTAAAGGACTTCCAACATGCTTTTACTTTCATAATCCATTAGCAGGGTATTTCACATTTAGCCTTGTATAGCGTGGAAGAAAACACTGATGTTTGTTAAATCTCTATTTATTGACATCTAATTGTCATATCACAGAAAAGAGCAAGTAACCATTCACTTTATCCGTGCCATCTGTGATTTCATTATACATCTATCATATCCTACCTGACATTTTTTCATTTATATGCCATAAACACCTAAGCCTACTCTATATCTGTACACAGAAACCTCTTGGTGTGGCCAAAAACCTCTGTTGCCCTTCTCTGTGCTGTTTCCAGTTCTAATAAATTATTTAAAGAGGGAGTGCATAGTTTGGATTGGTTTGATTGTTTTTTCTGATGATTTTTTTCCAGACATTTTTTTTTTTTAAACAGTAGGATTTCCTAAGGCTTTGTTATGTTTTTGACTACTGCTGAGACAGAGCTGAATTGACAGACCTGAGGTACAGACTGAGGCAATTCCAAGACCTGTTTCACAACTGATAGCACCTGATTCAGAAATCACTGTAATCACTGTACAAGTAGAACTACTTTTCTCAGTGTTCTACTTTTGCTGTAATTGCTACAAAAATTCATCATTTATTTTACTACCCAGGTACTGACTATCTTGAGATCTTTCTGAACATTTTGCAGTTCTTTCATTTTTCTATGCTGAAAGGATTTTGTACTTGTTAACTTTGTCACCTTCCTACTCATCCCTTCTCCAGGTTAAATATGAATATTTTCAACAGTTCATATTGATCATCACTGTGAAAATGGTCCATTTACTCTTTTAACCAAGTACTAAGCCATGAAAGAACCTTTTCTCCTTATCTTATTACACTTTCTTTTGTGGATTCTTTTGTGGATCTTTTTGGTAAAAGATCTTGTAAAAGCCTTTTGAAAATCAAAGTACAATATTAATCAAATGAGCCTTTGTTCACATATTCATTTAATCCTTCAAAAAGATTCATAAGGCAGACTGTCCGCTACTAAAACACCTAGTCTTGAGTTTTGCCCATTTTTGCCACATTTCAGAAATGGTGTAAATACTTTATGGTAGTTCTAGTGATTTCTGAGGAACAGAAACCAGACCTTCTGATTCCAGTTCCCTAGAATACACTGGGTTTTTTTTGGTTGTTTATTTTTTTTGAACAAACACTGTCTATTTAATATTAATGTACGATTTAAAAAATATTAAAAGCTATATTTAATGCCTCAAGCAACTCAGATTTCAACTACTCAACTCAGTCTGAAGCCATGGATAAATGTGCTATATGCCTGACAAATTTTGATTCTGCATTTGTCATCTTGCTTTAAACCTGACACTTCTGTTTGAGGCAGTTCTTCTGACTTGTCCCCATGAATGAAGACTCCTAAGTGGGAAATTCCCTGAGCTATTCTACTCACTGTTAAAAAGAATTAATATAGCTTTTCTGCTGTGTCCCTTTCTTTCTTGGGATGTCCACTTATAACTTGATTACACCTAAACCATATTTAACTGCTACTGCATTTGAATCTCAAGCACTGTTTGATTCTGAATTATCTTTAAAAGTACCTCTTAGTAGATTCTAAGTATTTAGCATATTATTCCTTAAAATATGTGTACTTATTATTAAGACTATGACTTTCTGGGATTTGTCACAATTTATATTCTTTTATATTATTCTCAGTTAGAAAAAACTTCTGATTTTCAGAGAGTTTCCTTCTGTTATTTAAGTAGATCTATCTTTTTTTTGTTAGCTTAATTGCATTGCTTGAATAATTTTGAACTATAGAAATGCATCTTCTCTGAATGTCTATAAACCCTACACTTGTCATTAGCAGTCTTGGATTGTTCATTTTTATTTTCTTTTTATAGATTTCCTTGTTTTGATTAAGTTGTTTTTCAGGGAGGCTTTCTCATTTCTATGAGAATGTTGAATTTGACTGCCCTTCAGGAGAAGAGTTTTAAAACAGTCCCTCATGCATAAATCCAGAAGTGCTTCTCCTTTTTATGGCTTCTCTAACTAGTTATTTGAAGAAGCAGCCACCTACAGAAATTTTAAATTATATTATCTGTTAATCTACACAAAGGTGAAATTCAATCTGTCTACTCTAACCTTGAAGCCTCTTTGATCTCCTGTAGCACATCATACTGACTGTCACCTTCTTGATCTGTCCTAATTATATACAGAATTTCAGTGCATGAAATTTCTGTTACTTACTATCTCAAAGTGATGTGCTCCATGGGTTTTGATGTCTTTGGCTCAGCCGATTCTCAAACTTCCTCTCAAATAGCTACCATCAAGGCCTAACAGCACAGCAGGACACAAGCTCTTGTAAATGCAAGAGCATTTGGTCAGTGCATCCTAACTGGACAATCTGGAACAGAGAAACTTTTGTTCCTTCCAGATGAAAATAGCCAGCTATATTCCAGGTTCAGCAGTAAAAGACATAGGCAAGTCTACTCTTTAGAAGTGAGCTCACCTCATCTGAAAGCTTCAGGAACTCATATCTCACAAATCAAGCAAGCTCAAATTCATATCTCAGTATGGAGCTCCCAAATACTCATTTAAATCTATAGTGTCTCCTCCATTTTCCACTCCATCCATTTTTTTTTTAGTTCCCTGACAAGAAACATCCTTTCTCCTGCTCTTCATTTCTATGCAGTTATTGAAAACTACACAGCCACCAGTCCAGTTCACCCCAACCTGATACAGCACACCCTTTATCAAGAGGCCTCACATGCGAGGAAGGCAGGAGACTGCTACCTGTCATACATTCTTCCAGCTCTCACACTTGTTGATAAAGTTAGTCTGTGTACTTGATTTGGCTCCATGACTTCTGTCATTTACAACCCTTGCAGGATCTCAGCCCTCCCTGTGTTACATACACACTCAGTGTAAATCCCACTAAGTGTCCCACTGGTTATTTTTGATGAGGCTGATGTAGTGCATATGTAATGTACATTATGTCAACATAAATACATTTCAATTTAAGACAGATGTTTCAGGTCTGTCTCTTGTTTCTGTTGTAATTAACTGATATTTCAGAAGAAGGACATATTTTGCTTTTGGTCTTCATAGGTCTTCTTTGAATGGGGCTTTATTTGATGAAGCTGTTACCCATTTTTTCTCTGCTTATTATCAGTTTCTGACCCGTCTTTCAGCATACAGAGGCTTTGAAAATGCACTCTAAAGGATGAGTCATCTTGAAACATGAGTTTTACCAGTTAGTTTTTCCTAGCCTAGCAGTCTTTCAAAACTGCACAAAAATAAATGCATGCAGCTAGACCCTTAAAAAACCTGTGATCCTAGGGATGTCCTCTTGTCATTTTCACTCCTGTTCAACAGTGTATAAACTTCAAAAATAATTTCATGGAAGTCAGTGGGACTGCTTGCTGAGCAAAGTAGTACAAAGCCTGAATAAAGATCGAGATGTTGGATCTTACTTATCCTAAAATGTATGAGGACTTTTTCATCAAAAATAAACATCTGTCATTGGGATTATATTGTACATAAAGAGGCAATAGGGGAAAAAAGATAGCATGCCTTGAAGACTGAGTCATGAAACTCTGCCAGGTTCCAAACGTTTTACTTCTTGCAGGTGCTTAAGAGCCAAGTGAAATGTCTATTTGTTAAAATCTAGTCATTAGAGCTTGAAACAAGAATACAAATTCATGGAGAAAGTCTTAATTACGGGAGTACAGAGCAAATGGTTGGACCTTCGCTTCCATATGGAAAACTGCAATATCAGCAACGGTCAAGTTAACTATTATTAGGATAAATTGAACACAGATAAACAAGTTCAATTTTAGAATTATTGCCTTTCAGCTACAAAACCTAGAGGCATCTTCATCAGTTTATGATTGATCCTAAGTTTCTCTTTTTTATATTTCTCACTAACATGATATAGGATTGCTGCGAAAGAATAATTAAAAAGCATTCTTGAAGATTCAAAATCAAAAATACACTTTACAAGCAATAATAATATTTGATTTTAGACTATTGACTGAGACACATGAGGACAAAGAGATCAAAATGGAAATTATACATAAAATACAATAATACTTCCTTTTTTTCCTGAAACAATGAATGCTAAAGCAGCTTCTGTATGTCCTTCTCTTATCTATCAAAATCTGATTATGACTACATGATCCAGTCATTTAAATCTTCTTGATGCATTTCATCAATGCACAGTGTTTGCTACAATTTTCCATTTTAATTGCTGCTTGCATACTGTATTCAAGGACAGAGAATATACAGCCTCCAGCTTTATTTTACTTGAGAACTGTTTACAGTGACTCTATATCCCCAGTGATGTTCCTTACTATCATATTTCCATTTTAGTTTAATGTCTTTTACTCTCTCAAAGCATTTACTTAGCACACATTTAAAAAGCATATTCCCATTATACACCAAGCAAACAATTTATCCTCATACAACCAGCCAGCAACACTTAAGATGTATTTCTACCCACCCAGAGTGTTCATTCTGGTTCACTGGTGAATAGATGGATTCCTTCAGACAGATCATGCTTTCCAGCCTTTCTTTTATGAACACTCACCAGTGCTTCAAACCCAATTGCTGCCCAGGGTGAGCAGTACGCAGTAAAAAGAATTTTATTGGTGTACTGAATACAAATGTGAGAGGGAAAAAAGGGAAGAAGTGATCTGCTTTCAGGATAGTTTTATGCTAAAAATTATATCCAGACTCACTCTTGATTTTAAAACAACCTCTTTTGTTACCACAGAAATCTTTTCTTAAAAGAAATATTAGAAAGGTTTTTCCTTTCAACTGGAGTTATTGTGTCTTTTTTGTTGAATAAGGTGTTACAGTCACAAATACATGACTGGTTCAAGAACTACAAACATAATGAAAAAGAAGTAAACAGTTTTCCTAATGTGTTGGAAGAAACTTATTTAGTATAAGAAGTAAAAAAGGCAAATAAACAATAAGAACAGTAAGAACAAAAAGCAAAGAACAAGACCCTTGTAGGCAGAATGGCTGTGATGCCCGAATATATGTAGAGCTGGCGGGTTTTGTTGTTATGGTCTTAAAACAGAGAAATAATAAGATAGGTATGAAAGTTATCCTCTGGCTACTGTCTAGATGGTGCAAAGTGTCTACTTCTCAGTAGACTTCCAAGACTGGGCAGGACACAGACAAATGGTCACAAGAACAAATGCATTTACTACTTTAGGGAGGAAATTCCATACATGACAGCAGTTATCTAAACAACAGTTGTGCTTGTTACATATGAGAATGAGTAGTTTAAACCCACAGAACAACCTCTACAGTAAATAACTTGGAAACAGAAGGCATTAATGAGTTTAGAAAGGAACAAAGGAAAAAAAATTCTTTACGTGTTGCAAATAGCAGATTAAACAGAGACTAAGAATACTCTAACATGCTCAAAACCAACAGGTCTCTAGCCAACTGCAGCAGCATGAGTTTCAGGATGATGAGAAGAAGCTGATTACAGTCAAGACAGAAAATACGAGAGCTTTGGTTCTGTGAAGAGAACAAAAGAACTCTGGTTTTCAGGACTGGAGAAACTAGAACATTGAACACCTTCTTTGAATGCCTGGGGCCAGATGAGCAGGACTGGATACTTTCAATAAAAGTAAAAAGTGGCAAAGCAGAAAAAGACAATCCAATTTTGTTGATGCTATCTTCAACATGTTAGCATGACATGTTTCTTGATTTTCCAGAAGCACACAGTTAATGATCCAAACAGAAGCTTAATTCTCTTCCTAGAGAGATTCAGAAATGGAGCAAGAGAAGAATTTGCCAGAAAGATCAGAGCACTAAAAAGGCAGAAGGAGACATAGCAAGGTGTCAAAGCACGGTACCACCTTGTCAGATTCAGAAAGTGTAAGCAGATTTAGAAAGCAACTGTAAGATGGTTTAGATCTGCTGAATGCTCAGAGGCATAAGACATTTTGAGAGCTCCTAAGGACATCATTACCAATCAAACAAGATGGAAAAATGTCTCTATCTTTTTGCTTTCCTCTTCTTGTGAGAGAGGAGCTGTCAGCCTGTTAAGTGCTGATCAGCTGCCAGGCCCCAGGAGGATGACCCACACCAGGGGACAGTGAAGAAGGTGTAAAAAGAGATACTGCAGCAGTTACAGGACTGACAGACCAAGCAGCTGCGTAAGATGCAAGTGGGACTCACATTCTTTTGAATTAATCATTCCCCATCTCCAAATCAGAGCCTGAGAGGTTCCTTTGTTGCATTGTCTGTCATCTGTAACCTGTTTAACCTCCACAGGTTTGGTACAGGCATTGTAGAATCTTGCTGTGATTTTGCCAGCTTTGGGATTCATCCTCTCTTCTGCTCATACTGTCTCTCATATCACTCCATGTGATACATTTCACTGGGTATCCATGCCCAGGTGCTGGCGGCGGAGAGGGGGCTGCAGGGCAGCCTTTGTGAGAAAAGGGATGGGGCTGCTCTGTACCAGACACAGCCAGCTCCCAACAGGGCTCATGGCTAAGCCCCTCAGCCAGCCAGGTCAGAGAAAGGAGAAGGGGAAGGAGTGGAAGGAGAAGCTCCAGGTACCAGAGCAGATACAGCCCTGCAGCCCCTGGAAGAAACCAGTGATAGTAGACTAGAGAGGCCCCTGGAACAGAGGCTAGACAGTGTTAAAGGAATAAAGTAGATATTTATTAAAAGGCCTTCTAAGGATACACCTTGGACAGTACAAGAGTCCGGCCACTGCTACACCCAAGATGGATCCAAGATGCACCCAAGATGGATCCAAGATGGATGGCGTGTCATGAGTTTTCACACTTTTATAAGTTTTGATCCATTTACATATTGGGGTTAATTTTCCAATTACAGCTTTAGGTTATGAAGTCCCATCCTCCCAGATTGTTCTCTTCAGTTTGCTGTAGTTTATACTTTTTGGGGTCAAAGCTGCAATGGTGTCCTTTGTTCTCAGGCTGGAAAAGGATTGTTTTGTCTAACTAAACCATGATGAGAACTAGCTAACACTCTATATGAAGTTCAGAGTCATACACCAATGGGCTACAGAATCTGAAAAATATAAAAGCTAAAACTTAAAGCATCACCGGGCTGGAGCAAATATCCACACTGCAGCCCATGAAGGAAATGTTGGACATTTCTTGAGGGAACTACATCCAATGGAGAATTGCTGGTAGAGAAAATATTTTTCATGAGGGATGTAGGCTCATGGGAAGCACCCACACCGGAGCTGGGGAAAAGTGTGAGGAGGAAGGAGTTTCAGAAAGAAACTGTTATGACCACTTTTATGACTCCTGCTTGCCATCACCCTGCATCACTTGTGACAGTAAGGGAGGAGGTAGAGGAGGAATCTGGAATGAAGAAGTGAGGTTGAGTCTGGAGAAAAAAGAAGGTGGCAGAAGAGGCGTATTTTTAATATTTGTCTTTCTTATCACTACCTGAAAATATTTACATTGCCAATAACTTCACTTTACCCAAGTAAAGTCTGTTTTACCCAGGATGTTAATTGGCAAATGATTTCCTGGTCTTTATTTGGCCCATGAGCTGCTTCATCTTCTGATCTGCCCCTGTCCTGCTGAGAAGGGTAGTGAGGGAGTGGCTGGGTGGGCAGTTTTAGCTGTCAAAGATCAACACACCAGAGATACAACTGGGACAGTAAATCAGTATCATTTTATTGAACTGATGAAATCAGTGCATGGTTATTACAGTAGATTATGGGCCTTCTCTTTGCATCTCTGCTATGTTGCTTTTATGTTCTATTGATCTCTATTTTAAAGGATTGCTACATCTCATCAATAGATTGTAATTAGCCCAATTTATAAGTCTCTTAAGAACTGACCTTGAGTTTTGTTATCTTCCTACAGTATTTTCAGATGTTTTACTATGAAAGAACAAAAAAAAGGCAATTTGTTGTTTCCAAAGCCCAATGAACAGTTCATTGTCTTTGTGAAGACAGCCTTTACAGGGCTATGGTAAGCATCTTGTAATCCTACATGAATAACACAGAAAGCAAATAAGTACCTTTGAAGAATAATTTTTAGATTTTAAATGGAAATATGCTTAGATAGGAAAAGATATTATAACATCACTGTTGCATGAGATTTAATGGCTGTTGTAAAAGAAGAAAGCTCTTTAATGCCAAAATTCTTCAACATTTTCCACTGGGAATGTTCTTCCAAACAGACACAAGTTTCCCACCCATTAATCTAAAAGGAGCCTCAACGAAATGGGAATAAGTGCTTAAACAAACAAACAAACAAACAAACAAACAAACAAACAAACAAACCCCAAAAAACAAAACAAAAAAAACCTTAAAAAATAGGAAAGAAAAACAATGCAGCTGGATTACTGTTTGCATTAAATTAAAAAATAAAGAAAAATTTAAAAAAGAACCACAACAAGCCAAAACCAAACCTTCTGGGGTTTTTTCTTGTTAAAGATACCAAAAATGCGATTCAGCATTTCTTTGACCATTGCAGAACTTCATCTTTAACATCCCTATATTTGAGGGATATTACCTCCTTCTGTGTGTTTCTCATCCTTGACACAAGTATCATTTAAAGACCCATTTGGATCGCAGGAACATGGCTGGCATGGATCTGGGCTATCTGGCAGTACCTATAAAAATAAAGATGTTAGAAGAAAAAACCCTTACCTTCAATAAATGGAAACTTTTATTGACATCTAACATAAAAAGTAGGAGAGAATGACTTCTGTGTAGATGGCTTACACTTTAACAAAAATGAGACAAACTTAGTCCATGCAGACTACAACAAGAAGGAAAGGCCTCAAATTGCACCAGAGATTGCATATTATGAAAATTCCTTCACAAAAAAGGTTGTCTAACATTGGGATAGACTGTCCCAAAAAGTGGTGGAGTCACCATCCCTGGAAGCATTTAAAAGATATCTTGATGTGGCACTCAAGGACATTGTTTAGTGGTGGACTTGCCAGTGTTAGGTTAAGGGCTGGACTCAGTCTTAAAGGTCCTTTCCAACATAAATGATTCTAGTGTTTCTGTGTTTCTGTTAAAGTTACATCTGGGATTTTTATTTTGAAATATGTAGTGACTTAGATGCAAATATGTCTTCAACTAAAAAAATACCAGGTGCAGAGATTGTAGCAGAACCTTATATAATGAAAATCAATAAACGCAATGAAGTAGATTTTAAGCACTTACTACCTAAAGTAAGATTGACAAGATCAGTTGCTCTGGTCAACTTGAATCAAAAAACTAACGAATGTTAGTTAGTTAGTAAAAGCGCAAAAAGGTAAGTGAAGAAAAGTGAACATTAAACAATGGAACAATTTCCTTTTGTTCTTGAGATGTTGCCTCAACCAAACTTAAACTTTGGTCTAATTCTCACTAGGAAAATAAATTAGAAGTTCTGCATAAACTAGATACATACACATACTGTGGATATACCATACAAACACACATATATATCAAATCCCTTTTAGCTGGATGATTACTTAAAACAGGAAAAAAATCAAGTAAGTGTCCTGCTGTGGAAGAAATAATTTCTCAGTGCTCCTTTTCTCAAGTTGTAAGGTTAAATCTAGTCTACCAGGGAAAACATAATTACTACTATTTGCTGATGTTTTCTCTTTGAGGCTTGAACACCAATCAGACTAAAGGCCATTATTTATCAACTAAAAATATACAGATGAAATACAAGCAATTCAAGCACACACTAATAGTGTAGCTGTGTAAAGCACAGGAATGACCCATATAGACAATACAACCTAATATAAGATTCATCTTTTGACAGCTTCCACTTAGATGAAAATACAGTCTTATACGATGAAATACAAAAAGCAATTTCCACTGCACTGAAATTTAAAGACATTCATGAAACACTATGAATTTTCAGTGGTTATTAATTCTATGTTGCATTTAAAAAATAGAAATTACAGTCTCTCTTTCTTCAATATCAAATATAGCAATATTTCTTTGAACATTTGATAACAAAACTTGAAATTCATTACTGCTGCAAAAGTTCTGTTTACAGGACCACAACCTTTTTTAAATTAAATTGAAATGCTAGCTGGAGGCCCTGACCTCAAGTGCATTCCTTCATATCAACACAATTCACTTTCCTATTTCTCTGAGCGTTAACTATATACTTTTCCAGCTGTGAAAAGCAACTGCTGCACTGTCAGATTTCAAAGTTAACCTTCACAAAATGGCAGTCCAAATTCTTTTTTTAGTAACGTAAGCTGCTGCCCTGCTGAAGTGAAGGTTTGAACCCCGAGCTTTGTGGCGAAGGGACGCGGGAGCAGGCATTTACCCCTTTTGGCCTGAAGTAGCCGTCCAGGCAGGTCTCACAGTTTATGCCACTGGTGTAGCCTGTGCAATTCACACACACTCCGCCCCCAAGGTACTCCCCATGGATATTCAAACTCTGATTTCTGTCTGCCACATCCTGATCGTAGTAACACTCCTCAGTCTTCCCGTGACAGTTGCATGCTAAAAGAGAAGGAAAGTGTTAACGAATGTTTTCCCAGCAGAGATGCCCCACTGCTACTGAGGTATTAAAATGAGCCATTCAATATTTCATCATAGGTTCTGTGTATATTGTAAAAGCACATCCAAACATTCATTTACTACTTCATTTGTGAAAGGCAACGTGGTCCCATTACAAACACAGCCTGAAATTCTGTATGTTGTATTTTTTCTCCTCAATATTTTGTCTTGGGGAGTACAGTAGTTGACAGACACAGTCTAATTATGATGTTCCTGGTTTGTTTTTGTTTGTTTGATTTTTTTTTTCCATTTAAATTGATAGCTGAGAGATCTTTGGTGGTTGCTTACACATACGGTTGATGAAAGGGTCATCTAAACCAGAACACAAGAGCAGTTGTAAGGAAAGCAGCACAATGGTATGAGCAAATTAAAGTAATTCAAACAAAAGCTGAAAGACATCCTAAAAAAATCTCACTTGCACATATGCATATAAGAATTGGGGCAGAAAAAGGGGATTCCGAATCTTAAATCTTCTGTTGACATTTGTATCTGTACTCTAGACTTCAGGTCTGAATACAGGAAAGATAATCTAATAATCTCTTGCAGTGAAAACAGGGTAGCTCACTGTCCCTTTACCTGTGGTATTAAAACATTCATTTCATCATAAAGAGAAATTCAAAGCTTGTCAACGTTGTGGGGAGGCTTTCTCCTTACTTCTGAAACAGATCCCAGGGAACTGTTTCCACCAAGACAGTACAACAATTCATTGAGAGTTGAACAGGGTGTAAGCATCTCTTAAAAATTAAACATGAAATTAAATGTACCTGGCTTTTATTCCATAGTGCAGTCCCAGTGCAGACACCACCCCAACTAAAACAAAGACCTCTGTGACCAAAGTTTACAGGACACAAATAAACAATGGCTACTCTAAAAATGGACATATCTGTTCCTTTTTGTTTATTTTCAATCACTCATGATAAAATTATAGCTGAAATCCTACAAAAGAATAAACACTTAGTGTAGTGGAGCATTAGATTTTATTACATTCAGAAATAGAAGTGGTATGTGACCTTTGGAAGTAAGATGTTGAAGTTCAATTACAACTACCCTTACTACAATAAATCTGAAAATTTAATTCCCACCCTGTGGGAAGTTGATATTTCAAGGAATGTTTTCATTCTATGTTGGAAAACTAGACATGTTGTATTTTCTGCTAAAAAAATCAGACACTCAACTCGCAATTTGATCATACAAAATGTTGGGGGTTGGTATGCTTCCTTATAGAATTTTTTCCCAGAAGTTGCTAAGAAGCTAAGTGCTGGGTGCTTTTCGGTACTCATGGGTGCTTAGGAACAAACAAAGGAAGCAGCTATGGCAGAGACAGAGAGACTGTCTTCACTTCACTCTGGGCAGTTTTCTGCTCTTGGGAGAATGGCCGAGAGCTGCTCATCTCAGCGTGGCGGAGAGGTCTCACCATCCTTCACCTGGAACTCGGTCGGACCACCGTCTCTTCGTGTGTCCCCCGGGATTTTGGGAACCCGTTCCCTCCCTGCGCTGCCAGGAACTCCTTCTCCCTGCCCTGCACCCACAGCTTCTTCAGTTTTGTTTGAGGTCTCCCCACGCTATATTTTCTGCAGCCCAGCCCCTGCCCAGCCGGGACATTTTCCAACAGCTCCAGCCACTGCCAACCCTCGGATACATCTCATCCTCCCAGGACTGCTGCTGGCTCTAGTAGCTTGTAACGGTGCTGAGGGGGGTGGGGTGACAGAGGAAAACTGTAACTGAGTTGTTGTTTGTTTTCCTTTTCTTCTCTAGTTCTGTTTGTTGTCAATATTATAGTTATTATTGTTAATTTACCTTGTTAGACTAACTAGTAAAGAACTGTTATTCCTACCCTCACACCATTGCCCGAGACCCCCCTTCAATTTTAGGATAATAACAAGTCCAAGGGAAGTTTCCATTCTTTTTTTTGGTTCCCTAGCAGACACCCCTGTCTTTCCAATCCTAGACACAAAAATATTTTGTTTCAGCAAAGATGAAAATTATCACATATAAAAGTGCCATTTATACAGAAATCACACCAGTTAAATTTCATATAATGAAAAACCTATAAAGCTTTTTTTTTACTCACCAGGATATAGCCCTGTTATTTTATCAAAACAAAACCATCATGATTATAAAAACTACGCAAGATGATTTTTTTATATAGCATTCCCCAAATATCACCATGTTACAGTAAAATACTCTGAATACTCAATAAAACCACAACTCTACATGTAATTTTCCTGCTAAGTCTTTTGAGTAGTCTAATTAAGTGAATAACATCACGTCAAATGTTATTCATAGACCAATGTGGTTAGAAACCAAATTAACTACAAAATCACGTCGGACCCAATTTCTGTTTTCAGTAGCAGTTGTAATAAATTTTCTCTTATGTACTGCTTTCAACTTACGTTCACATTCATGCTTATGCAGGAGAGTGCCAGCATGCCAAGGCTTTTGATGGAAACCAGGACAACACTGATCACATGTCTCTCCGCATGTGTTGTGTTCACACTGACAGACGGATTTCTAATTTAAAAGAAAAACAAATATTTACACAATGTGATGATTTGAAGAATCTGTCCATGTACATAATATGCATTCCAGTTCAAATTATGAAAACATTAAGAATTGCTCTACTCTGCAATTCCTTTGTTTATTCATTTTTATTCATTTATGTATCCTGCATTCACCAAGGGTGTTTAACTTCTATAGCTCTATTTGAAGTAAACAGTCACAAAGCAAAGGAAGATAGTTGGCCAGATAATCTAAGGAGAATCTAAGAACACAGGAGATTTTAATTCCAACTGGATAAAGAAAGGAGGATGGGAAAGCACCCCAATATAACAAATAAGTCAAAGTACAGGTAGCCCTTAGATACAGGAAAACTGATCTGGTCCCCAAAGGAGTGTCGTCCTCCACCCTTTCCTTCTGTGCAGCAATTCTGCTACTGCAGAATGAAATCAATTCTGTTGTCTGATCCAATACAAATTGCCTTTCTTTTATACTTTGGTATTATTTTTGGACTGGATAAGTTAACTTATCATGTAACCTTCCAGTTCTATGAGAGGTAATTAATAGTAACTAATTCTATGAGAGGGAGCAGGAGTGTTTACAGTAATAATAGATGAGCACAGGTCCAGCCTTTCAGTTCCCTACAAGACCACCTTAGTCCCATCATGAAAATATTACTGTAAGAAACACCCAAACTTTCTGAGCCACAAAGCAACTTGGAAAAGATAAAAAACCCTGCAGTTTGGAGAAATGAGAAGTAAAAATTGCCTTCCTGATAGTTATTTAGTGAAGGGGATTCTCTGTGGTCCTTTTGAGGCCATACAAGGTCAAACCAACAAGCCAGAGAAACTCCATGGCTCACAGGACAAAGCATAAATCTTGCAAAACAAGGCTAACTCAAGGACTGCTTCAGAAAAACATGACAGTAAGTTCCAGCAAGTTTATTCCTTGTAATGCTAAGGGAAAGGTTCTTTCAGCTAACAGGTACAGTCATAATGTTTATAAGCCTATTTTGGCGTGGCTCAGTCTAAAGAATATCCCAGGAGAGCTAAACCTCAAAATCTCTTCTGGCATGAGCGGTTTCACTTACTTATTTTTCACACTGGTCAGAAAACAAATATGTATTTAACATCCTGCAAGACAGGACATCACACTTGTCAAAATGGCTTTATTTTATCTATTATCCAAACTATCTGAAGTATGTATTAATCTCAGTAGCAGCACTTATTTTCCGAGGCAGGCCTGATTCTAGCAGGTGGCAATAGACAGTGCTGCAGTTTCATCACTAAGGGCATCTGAAACAATAGTTCAACAGCTGCTGTATATATCATTGCAGAAAATTCTCAGAAGGGTTAAACCAAGGAGTTTGCTCAATTTTTACAAGGATCCATAGAAATTGCTTAGAACTCTAAATGTATTCTCTATAAGATTTTGTCATTTCTTTAAATGATTTCCTACATAATGGCTTAATGTCACATATAAACAAGATTTTCAGTTAAATCCTACAAAGCTCCTACTTAAGTGAATAGTACATGAAGAGGTCCCACGCTGCGGCATGTAATATTCATAAACAGGAAATTCAGTGATAGTGATAATGGGTGCATAGAATTGGAGATCAATAACAAATTATATTTCAATATTAATTGTATCGGTTATGTTTTGATTGTATTTGTTATATGAGAGTTACAAGTTAAAAGATAATATAAACAGATCATGATTTTCTAAATTAGCTAACTGATCATTCAGTTGATATTTTCTACACAGCCAATGCACCATTCTAGAGCCATCATGTGTTTGCAGGCACCAATTAAATATTTGACAATCATTTAGGAAACATCTTGATTAATATCAAGAAGAAAAAGAAAGACTGACTGTTAGTACTCATTTCTACAGCTACATAGTGTAAACCACATTTCTTTTTTTTCTTCCAATATGAATTATCTGAAACCTATTCTTTTATTTCAGGAAGGCCTCTGCTGACACTGTATGAATGCTTATTATTCTGGCTGCTAGCACTGTTTCATTCTGGCACTGCCTCTGACTGTTCTTCTAGGAGAAAAACAGACATAAATTCACAGAACTCTGAAGGATATCAATATCAGGATTTTTTTATCTCATGTTCCACGCTATAAATAAGGCACATTAAAAGAGGAAATACATACGTTGGTCACTGGATCCAGCGGACAAGCCTTTGCATGGCCTGAACATATACACATGCCTCCAACGGAGATGTCTTTTATAGAGTAGTAATACTGTAAGACAAAACAGAAATTGAATTGCTAAGTGGATTCTAAAATGCAGGTGCCAAACTGCAGAATTCATTTCTTGTGACAAAACTGTCAGGTCCTTTTTTATTTCTTTTTTTGATCTACTACAAATATAGCAGACAGTGTAATCCAAGCCGTGTCTTGATCAACAGATTCAGGCTGAGTGAAAGAAAGGGTGTAAATTGGCACAGTTCCATTTATTTGAAGTCACAAAAGCCATGTCAATTTATACACAGCATACAAAAACATGAGAATAGGAAAAGGCTATATACACGCTGGATAATGAAAAGTCAAATGCTACAGAATTTATTCTCTTCAGAAAATATGAAAAGGAGAAGGCATGAGGATGGGAAGAGGAAAAAAAGCCAGAAAAAAAACCTCTGAAAAACCTTTGTTCACGTTATCTGGGTCTAATTTTGGCGTTCACTGAACTGTGGAAAGAACTGGTTTTCACTATTGGCCTTTTGAATGATCATGAAACAGAATTTATTTCTGAGATTTAAGTACTTTTGACCTGTTTTTCTGCCATTTGACCATTTCACCTTTTTTTTTTGTGAGGATTAAGAGCACTAAGCATAAAGAAGGATAGAAAGATATTCATAATCTTATATTACAAAACCTGTGAAAAGTCAATCTCATCCATTGTCCTCTGTTTCGGCAATGGTCCTGCAACACACCCACAGCTGGCTAATCAAACAAAATATATGCTATTTGCAAATTTTGCTCTTACATTATTCAACCTCTTTATCATATCATGCATAAATATATCAAACAAAATGAGAACTCTTATAACTCCTAGTTAAAATTCCAACACAAAGAAAATGTATAATTTGCCGCTATCCTTTATTTCCTGACAAGGGTGGCAAGTTTCAATTGTTCCTTGATCCTTTGAGGACAGCCCTATGGAAAGATGCCACACAGAAGTTACAGCTCTTTTTTTTTTTGAGAAATCAGTGTATTGTCCTACACTCAGTTTTCATGAGCTTAGAGTAATTTTTCAAGTGCTGATTCAACTTCGTATTTTTATTTGCTTAGAATCAGACTATTAAATGTCCACTTTTACATAAACACACAGTATTCATGATTAGTGAGTTTGCAATAACTGCACTCAACTGGAAGGGATTCTGGGTTTGTAATTCAAAACAAAATGGCTTGTTCTAAACTTTCAGAAATAGCCAGCACTCCAATTAGACAAGGAAATGGAAACTAGAAATGGGGAACTGAAGAAGCAAATTTTCTTAGCACTTGTCCGTCACTGACAAATGATATTAATTAAAGTCAAGAAAAATGATATGCTCCCTTCATAACAGGACTTATTTTTGTTTTGTAAAGTTTAGGCTACCGCTATGATATGATGACCAATACAAAAAAGAAGTGATTAAAAAAATAAATATATATATATTTCACCCAAACCAGATTTTGGGAATGCTTAGTAGAAAAATAAGAGGAAAGCAAGAATAATGCACAACATTTGATCAGCAGGACAAGAAGGACGTAAGGCTTAGAAAGGAAGTAAAGACTGCAGAAAGAAGAGACGGGGTGTGCACACATGAGGCACAGTGAAGACCAGAGTATGGGTATGGTACGAGTTTAAAGGTGCATCCATTCTTTTAAACTAAAGCAAAATATAAAATATTTACTGCTACCCTCAATCATATGAAAATGCTTAAAGTGTTGCATTCAGGCCCTGCTACTACTTATAGTACAATTAGATTAGAAATTCTACTCAAAGTGAGTGCACAAGGCGTGTTAAAGGTTGCAAAAGATGAGTAGCAGAAGAGGCAAGAGATACAAACAGCAAACACTTGCCAAATATCTACATCCAAATGTTTGCAGCCAAAGGACCTGGTTGTTTATTACACCATTAAGCAGAAAAGGTAAAATTATTAATTCTGCTCTAGAGAGGATGACAACATAGAGTGAACAGGGAATTCTCCAACACCAGGATTTTGAAAGATAACAACAGGTAATCATCACCTCCCAAAAATTTCCTATGGCAAACAAAGACAAGTACAGCACTTACAAGAGAACAAGAGCACAAGCACTTGTAAGAGAACTTCTACACATGCCTTTCTACTGCCTTGCCAGAACTTACCCTTCTTGTAACAATGGGATCAATTTCAGCTGGATCTTTGTGGGCAAACATCATTAAATCAGCATTTAGTGTCCGTATCCTCTGGAACCTCAGGCGAATAAAGCGAGCAGAGGTGAACTCCAGTAATTCACGTGATGGATCATCAGCACTAGGTCGTCCATTTATTAGAGAAGTGTGAATCTGAAGAATTATTAAAGCAGTAAGTAATTACATTACATCAATGTTGTTAGGATTAGGTCAACAAATATCTTTACAGGCATTGTGTTAATGCATTTGTACATGCAGAATAACTTCTTTCCTTAGAAAGTAGATTTCTCCCAAAATATTCCATGTGTCCACAGACCACAGCTATGAAGAGTCTTTATAATAAAAGCATTCAGAGTGAAGGAAAGTCATCAGCTACAAAAAGACTACAAACTGCACATGTGTACCCACACCCACTGAAACAGTGTCCTTGCTGCAGGCAATTCACTTCTCCTTCCCTAGTCTACCATACAGCCAAATGGGCTCCGAGATTTTGAGCACAAGTATGTGCTCATACATTAAGGCAATACATATAGTATACATTAAGGGAATGTATACTTGAAATGGGATTCAGAATTCGACAGGGGTCAGTTTGCACCTCTTAGAGTGATCATCATCAAAAGGCTTTTGAACTTTTGAAATACTGAAAACTACAATGCCTAGATGAGACAAAATCAGCATTCATAAGCCCCTCTCCTTTTCCACTGTCTCTATACGCATCTTTGAATCTTGTTCCCAGCAAGGTGAAATAATTTCCTGGGTTGCAACTGCTTTCACCTGGTGCCTGAGGAAAGTCTTTGTCACTTCTGAGAAGTTTGTTTAGCATCTGTTTTTTCAAAGACACTACCACTCTGCCTATACTGTGGCTTCTGTAAAGACCACCTCCCCCTTTCTCTGCCTGCCCTATTCTAAAGTCTAGAAATCTTCTAGGTAAGCTCTGTGGCTCCTTCATAGAGACTCTCTGACCCCAACTGAAGTATCAAGAGCAACACAATATAAGTAAGACATCTTCTTCCCCTCCTGTCTTTGTAGCTGATCATGGTACACATTAGCTCTGAATCAGCTAAATAAAGCAGATGGACCACTACAGAACTGTTCTTGGAAAGGGCCTACAAGAAGAAGCTTGTCAAGTACAGCAAAATACTGTTAATGAGCACCTAGAGGGAGACAGGAAAGAAACCATTAAATTTTCTGCATTCTCAAGTGTTAAATTTTAATTGGGCATTTTTATTACAGGCTGGTACACTGAAAGAATGTTCAGATGTTAAGCCAAATGTGCAGAACATTGGAATGAATAAGAGAATTATTTATTCTTTGCAATGAACATGTGTTGCCTCATACCTCAATGCTCTGAGTGAGAGGTCAGGCCACACAGCCATTTTTTGTCATTGAACATGGTCATATCACTGCTGGTTTAGGCAAACAACTGCACTCCAAACACCAGCTAGCATTCACTCAGCATGGCTGCATCACACTGAGAAAAGAGACTGTAAATCTACTGCTCCTAGGAAAGAAGCAGCTCTTGTTTCCTGGAGTTTTTGGAGGTGCTGCATAGACTTACTGAACAACTGCTGTCTTGCATTGCCTAGTGATCTATCAACTCATTTATCTCAAAGGAAGATGTCAAGAGGATGGTGCCAGAATCTTTTCAGTGGTGTCAGGACAAGGAGTACAAAGAAGAAACACAAGAAGTTTCACTTCAGTATTGAGGAAGAACTTCTTTACATTGACAGTGGCAGAGCACTGCAACAGGATGCTCATGGAATCTCCCTGTCTGGAGACATTTTAAACCCACCTGGGTGCATTCCTGTGTAACCTGCTCTAGGTGACTGTGCTTTGGCAGGGGGTTTGGACTAGATGCTCTTCAGAGGTCCCTTCCAACACTAACAATTCTGTGATACTGTGATTTTTACTACCAAGAGGGAAACCCTGAACCTCATCATGTCCATCATTCTGCTCCACTGTATCTACAAGTACACCAAATCAGTGGAAACCACTCTGCCAGGAGCAACCATCAATTGTACCTTGCCTGTGTATGAGTCAACATCCCATGGTTTCTTCCATGTTATCTCCAGGAGCAGGAGATATCACTACCTCCTACTCAGATTGTAACAATAGAGTCACTGAGCTCTGACTCAGTTCTGCTCCTGACAGAGAAAAAGTAGTTACTTACAAGTAACTAAAGGACACAGCTGGAAACAAACAGAATAAAATGCTATGAAAAAGACATGGTGCAAACAAAAGGTTATGATCAAAACCCCAGAGGAAGCAAGCAGGAGGTCCTGAATGAGAAATGTCTGGCTACAAATAGGACAAAAGCACATGACCAGAGAACTGCTCATGTCCCTGGTGAAAAGAGAGAGAACATTTGTGGAGAGAAAACTTCAAAAGAAGCCTGAAGAGGGTGGCAATAAATCAAGTGGAAATTGACAGATCTTTCCAAAAGAAGGAGAATTTTAGCAAAAACACATGCCTAAAGACTTTTTTTGCATAATATTTACTTGTGAGCAAGGAAACATATTTCTTCAGAGTATTTTTTCACACCATCACTGCCTTCCTTTAAAACAGGATCCAAGATATTTCCTTTATACTGCCAGCAAACATACATGGGTTATGGTTTAAAGCAACAGAATACTAAACACTGTATTTTGATATTCCAGAAATAAAGAAGAAATAAATCTAAAGTACCGCCTTGTTCAATCTGATAAAACAACAGCACCATGGCAATAAGCAGCATGGCAATCTAACTATCTTTTCAAAAGACAAAAAAAAAAAAGATTTTGGGGGTGGGGAGAGAAATATATAAGTGAAATCCCATGTATCAAAACAAGCAAGTGCCCACAGAGAGTTAATGACACAGTTGACAATCAGCAGTCATACCTCTTGATTATTTTAAAAACAACAAATTTAGACACTGATGGCAGGAAAAAACCACCTCCTTGGAATGGTAGTTTTACAGAACTAAAATGTAAATTAACAAAATAAACCCAGAGGTATTCATTTTAGAATAGACCCTGTTTTTGAAAGGATCTCTCTGCCAGCAATTCATCTATTTGGCAAGGCTAATCTAGTAAGATGATGAATTCCATTTATATTATTTTAAAATTTTGTCTTTAAATGATTTACTATTTCATTTTAAAACAAAAACCTATTAAATTCACATAATTACTGGAATGCAGCTATGTCCTGTGTGAAATATTGCACCTGCTCAAGTATATAGAGCAAAACGACACTGAGACTAGAAAATTCAAAACTGGATAGTTTTATCAAAATGAATTTGAAGCGAAAATTTTTTTGGCAAAAAAAATTGGTCTAAATTAATCGCAAAATTAATTGGTCTAAATTATTTCTCCTCCTATAAACATCTGTGATGAAATCATTCATTTCTTCCTAGAAACATTTAGAATCTACTTGACAACTGTCCAACCAAGTTGTTCCTGCCCCTTGAAAAGAGAATAAGGAAGAAATTAACAATACTTTAGGAACATCTGTCATTAATCAGAAAAAAACAGTAAGAATCTTAATTTAAAGAAGTTTAAATAGGTTCAGATTTACAATATTTTCAATATGACTGTCCCAATGAAACATCACTGAGTTTTTCCAGAGCACACTTACTGTTTTCATCTCTCTCCACTATGTGCATTATGAACAGTGTTTGTAAGACACTGTTCTCAGGACAGCACATTTTCAGTCAAGACTCAAACACGGCCCCTTCCCTCCAAGTATTTTTGAATTGGACTTGAAAACTGTCCCAGTGAACACAATCCTCACTAAGCATCTACCTCTATGCCATATAAGATGAACACATGAGTACTTCACATACAGCTCCTGTGAAGATTAGCCCCCTTTCCACACATCAGCTACTGTGCTGGGGGCATGCTGCATTATGAACCACTCCACAGTTTTACAGCAGAGCAAAGATCCAAAGCTGAGCCTTCCAGGAAAATATTAGTACTTTAATCCACCCACTGGACTGCTACAACTTGGATAATCCCAGTCCCCATGAGGGAACAATGTCAATTTTTTTCAGGTTTTATGGACAACTTTTATTTACCATTTCTAAGACTATAATTTAATAATCATAATTTTGAATTCTAAATGAAAGATACTCAGATTTCAACTAAAGAAAACTTTTCCTTAACAAGGCATTTGCCTATGACTATATTCCAACAAATGTAATCTTTAGGAATCTCCAACAGAGGCCAGAAGAAAGTGGTTACGAAGGACTATAAGAAAGAGTGCGTTTAGACACTGATCCCTCTAATACAATATGATCACTTCCTCTGACTAATCAGTAAAGGCTTCCTGAGCTACAGCATGAATCTGAGTCATAATGTTTAATGTCTACCAATTGCCCTTTTCTGTATAATGGCTCTACTTCCATTTTCAACCATTATGTTTTTCACCACTACATACACCTGTCCCAATAGGAGGAAATCTGCTTCTTAAAAAAACCACAGACAACAAAAATAACTGGCTTGGCAGATCTTTTCTTTGTTTGTTTGCTTGCTTTTTCCTTTTAAACGTGGAGCTCATAATTATTTAATTGAAAGTATTATAATTTTTCATTTGATAAAACTGTGAGCAGCCAACAGCTTTAAATTTTAAAAATTCGGTATGATGATAAATCAACTTCTTATCTGAGAACTGTGGAGGATGTTACAAGTTCCCTACTCTGAAGAGAATTTTGTCTAAGTCTAGCCCATCAACATTCATGCATAATTATTATTTTCTTCTTACATGTATTACTTTGCTTTTAGCAACACTCATTTTCATATAGTATTTTTCCTGTAGTACCATAGATGCTAATAGAACGAATTATCTTAAATTTCACATTACCAACAAATGCCACGATTACACAGTTTTCTGATTTTTTAGATTGCCTGCAAGAATGCTGAACAACAGGGACACTACCAAATATATTCAAAGGACATCTCAAGTACATTAGAATCTCTGGACTATGTCAAAACCAAAAGACCTATCCAGCTTGGCAGTCTGCCCCATACAGCATCCAAGCCAGCAGGCTAACAGTATGATGAAGGCAAGCATACATAATACTTCCTTATAGATTTGCTGAGGTGTAGGTTGTTTCTATACATCTGGTAAGCCTCAAAGGATTTCCAAGAACTCAGTCTCACCTTAAATCTAAGTCACCTTTCAATATCTACACCATTACTTAATTAGGATTTTCTCATCTCGTTTATATGTTGTAGGGAAAGAGATCCTTCTTTTGTTGGGTTTAGGTCTGCCTCCCACTAAACTCACTTAATACTTCTAGTTCTGAAACTGGAACAAAAAAATGTATCTTTCCACCAGCTCTTTTCTTCATTTCATTTCTTTACTATCAATTAGCTTTGCACATGTATTGGGCTTCCAGATCTGTAGTTTCCTTGGATGACTAAGGAATGCTACTAAAAAAATAGCCTGTTTGACACTCCAAGCTTCTTAGCTACTGAGAAGATCTGACAGTGAGGAGTTAAATAATAACATCTGTAATTCACATTTTAGCCTTAAGTTCCTTTTCATTATTCAATTTATCCGTCTTTTCTGCACCTCTTCAGTTAACAACCTAGTTTGCAACTGTTTCTCCAACTCCTCTCCTGTAAATAGTGTTTCCAGTGCAGAAACCCTCCTGACAGTCTCTATAGAAAAAACCGATTCAAATCATTAGTTTAGTTTTTCAGTGAGGACCTTATCTTTCTTGAACGCTCTTTGATCATCTCTCAGCCCACTAATTCTCTGGCAGACTTCCTGAATCTGATGTGTCTGAAAAAAGGTTTATTTCGATTCAGTCACTCAGAATCTTTTTCACATCTTTATTGCAGTTTAACATTTCATTTGCTGGAACTTATTTTCTTACCTCTTGGACTCATTTGCAGTAAAAGATATGCCAAATTAGAAATAATACCAGTTAATTTTGATATCTATTATTTTTCCTTGGTTTATGCTTTAAACATGATGTATGATTTCTTGGACCATTCTAAAATGCAGCATGCATATGTGTGCAATTACATAATTATTTGACAGTTAATTATTTGGACCAGGATCTGTGCTTTGTTTTCAACTAAACCATATGTTCCTTTACTAGCTGCACTGAGAACATTCAGGTTTGTAAGAAATTCTTTTGCACTACATTTTATTGTGACAGCTAGAGAGTCTGCCAAAGGGTTGTAGAAGGTTGATATTATATTCTTAGCCTTCCTTCATCAAGAACAGCTCAGTTCCACACCTCTGGGCAGTTGCTGATACAACATTAAAGCAATGCTGTCCCAGTTTAGGTGCTGAATTTTAGTTCACGGAGATCTCATACACCATTTTATTTCTGCTGACTTTCTTATATTATTAAATATATAGTGCCTCTCCTCTATAAGTCACTCAGTCATTCCTAAACAGCTCCTTGTTTCAGTCGTGCCTATAGTGTCATTTTTTCCAATACCCTTTAAAGGCTGGCATTAATTAAAAAGGTTACCTTTCTCAGCTGCTGGGTCTGGATACTGGGCAATACTTGGATCCATCCAATCCTAGCTTCTGTAACAAAGACACCTGGAAGGGCTTGCAATGTGCTCCAGCCAGGTGACCATGAGACCTATGACTACAAATTCACAACATATTTCATTGGGTTTCTGCCAATGAAGAAGTGACAGCCTAAGAAATCTTTTGCTGTTTTTGGCAGTAGACAAGTCTCATATACTGATGAACAAGGACTTATTTAGACATTACCTGTAATAGGTCTTCAAGACAAAGAAAAGTATTACCCTGCACCCCACCAAATACTTTTTTAATGTTAACGAAATCTCCCTGGGACTTCTCAAGTCTAAGCAAACCCTGACCTCTCAGCCTCTACTTTCAGGACTGACTCTCCAAGTCCTTATTGGTCTTCCCAAACATTTCCTGGACTTGTTCCAACATATCCATGTCTGTCTACTACTGAGGAGCCCAGAATAGGACTTAGCTCTTCAAGTGTGCTCTCATCACCTCCCTCAGCCTGCTGTGACTGTTTTACTAATGCAGCTGAGGATACTCCTGGCTTTCATTGCTTGCAAGGGCACCTTGCTGGCTTATGTACTACTTAGTGTACACCCCTACGTTCACTCAGCTTCCTCCCAATGCTCCTGGGTTATGTAGGCACAGCTGGCTCTCATCTCATTGAACAGAGCTCTCAGCCCACTGCCTGCTACCAGGCACTGAATTGTCATGTAGCTGCCCATCTTCAGGCAAAAAAGGGGCCCCTCTCCTGCTGTCAGAAGTCACCAGTTTGCTGTCTTCACCATCACGGGAGCCTCCATTTCTGAACCAACAGGCACAGACTCTTCCTGCCTCCTTTTTTTTCATACAGTTGTGGCTTCAGACTGCAGAGTGCCAGATAAAACGTAGTTACTCACTTTTGTCACCTCTGATGCTGTGCAGTCTCCTGGATGTCTACTGACATCCTTCTGCAGTCCTTTACTTGGTGACACAAATACCCAAACACATCACCCATTCTGCAGGCAAGGACACTCTCTCTTTCTCCCTCAACCTTAGCAAGGTCAACAGTTCTTGCAGTCTCAGAGGTTAAAATCTGTATCCTGGCTCTGGAACTCTGCCTGAGCTGAGGACTCTGCTGTACTGGGGCAGTCATGGCAGCCTATGCTGAGGACTGTGCCCAGACAGTACCTCACCATCATAGCTGAGCACCTAAACCCACTCTTTCCACCTCTTCTTCTGTGCGTGTTTCTGGCATGAACTGAAATGTAAATATGCATCATGTTAGCTGCCCCTGTTAATGCAACAGAAAAAAATGCTGCCATTTGGCATTAATGCATATTATCAACTGCTGAGTTACTTAAAATTAACACACTTTAACAAAGTTTTAAAGAATTTTAAGTATGTACCATGCTCTCATACAAATTTAAAATACCCATGTATGAATCCAAGTGGTGTATTTTTCTACTTAGAGCTTTGGTATTTGAAGCCCATTACTTTGCCAAGCAATCTGAGTGCAATCAATCTCAAGCTGTTAGTAGGATATAAAAAAACCCAGCTGTGTGGCTGTGTATCAGGGAGTTCTTATGCTCACTTTCTTTTCAAGAAAACACCACCACTAACCAATATACTTTTCACTGATAATAAACTGGAAGACTTAATTCTTTCATAAAAAGAGAAAGCTACATAGTGTAGTTTGTTACAAGGATGGACTGGGAACATTATCCTACAATAATTTTTGGCTAGTAGTGGTAAAGAACTCCCTTTGTTGTCAGTAGTGTATTTTGCATATCATATCAAGACTGTGGGCTACAACCTTGGCGCTCTGCGTAAAGCTGTGGTCTGACCCTAAACTATTGTCAAGAAAGGTCAGTGTCTCACTAAAATCTAATTTCTGAGAGCAGCATACAGGAAAGAAAAGTTTCTGTCCTGCACAAAAAGGTCTTGATAATCGGGAGCGGGGAAGACAAAAATGTCAGCATTAAAATGATCTAATGGGAGAGGTATCCCATAATTTACATTCTCAAGTTATGCAAGTACATCAGTATGAAGATGAACAATGCTGAAAATAAATTTTTCAACAGGTGATTCAGTAGCTCTTGTAATTCTCCTATCCAATACCGCCTTTAATTATCTCTTGCAAACAGCTCATTTGCATTAGATGGAAAATTAATGCTGATTAATTAATCTCTTGGTATCTTATATTTAATCCCTGAGGACAAAATTTCTGTGACTTTTCTTAGTGCAAGACCTAACCTATCATTAGAGTTGATTTCACAACTAAAATAGTAGATGGAAGCATATGCCACAACTCAGCATCCAAGTTTTCATCATAAATACATGTTTATAATAACTGTGTATAAGAAACGGTATATTTGACAAATTTTGCTATATTTCTAATAAACATCTCACTATCTTAATAAATTAGTGGTTTAGTAAGTGAAAGCACAACTCCCTTCTGTGCCTCACTAATGATTACAAGAGCTGCTTGAAATGCAATGCTTAAACTTGCATTAAAATGTCAAGGGCTATGCATGTCAGATTGTATCTCAACTAATTCATTCCCCCTAAGAATACAGACAAATGTCAGTTTAGCAAACTGTTTAGCAAATACTATTGTGTCATTGACAACTATACCCTACAGCTTAAGCTAAATAGGGCTTCAGTTTTGATTAACTTGCTTTTGTCATTTTTCTCTTTCCAATTTTGCTAGCCTATTCAAGTCACTGCTTTTGTATGGCTCCTGAAATTCTCATGCTTGTCATTTTTTGGACAAAAAACTATTTGTCAAAGACATCATCTTGCATACTTGTAAACAGACTACTATTGTCAGAGAAATAGTTATTAATAAATCACAGAATAATAAAAGATTTGATTATCTTGAGAGGGTATTTATATAACTTCAAGTTTTTGTTTTCTCATTGTAACTGTCTTACTTAAGTGGAAACATGCTGTAGTTTCAGCAACACAGTCTGTGAGGGACTCAGACAAGATAGAAGATCTGGAATATTGTATTCTGGAATAGGGTGCATAACCATGAGCATTTCTGCTCCACTGGCACTTCTAAGTGTACTTGGAAGTGAGACTTCATCTCTTAAGACAGCAAAAAGGTATTGTGTGCTGATGCCAGTGGCAACTTTAGCTGCAAAGCAGTTATGAAAATTATGTTAGTCTGAGTTCTGATGAAGCAGATGTGAAATACCTAGGCATTACTGAGCTAAACATGATCACCTCTCTGCTTAAAGGATGAAATGTAGTGGTCTGTTAAATACATTCTCCAAAATTATTCAAAAAGCACAACATTAAAATTCAAGTGATGCTACTGTTTAAGAAAACATTGAAGCGAGATAATGTTACAAAAAAAAAAAGGTATATTTTTTCTTTACTACTTTTCAAAGCAGTACACCTTTTCTTGGACAATGATCAGAAATGAGACAAGTAATTTCAAATAAATTACAAAAAAAGGAAAGTTACGTTTTCTTGGACATTATAACAAAAAGCATTCTGATCCTCAGATTTAACTAAGAGGCTTCTAAGTATGCCGATCCAAACAATATTAAAAAAAATCTCACCCAAAGAATACCTATCCTCACTTTTCTACCAAGATTTTATGATTTTGCTTATGATTATCCTAAAAACTCATGGCACTTCACACTATATTTTTCCTCCTGAATGAGATACACTGTGGAGTCCACCGTGGAATTACAGACAAATTGCTGCCAGTACAGCATTATGACCAGTAGAAAGAAAATCCACAGGAACTTTTAACAGCTGTAAGCAGTTGCAAACAGCTGCCAAAAACAACTGCTGATGTAAAAGAGGGAGAATGTGAGGATTTAAGCTCTTCAAACAGTAAACAAGTACATCTGCTCCTGAACGTTATCATTAAATAAACTGTGGTAATATGCTTTACATTGATGCAACATTCTTGTTTTGAACCCCAACTCTGAAGAATTTTAGACTGGAGCAATTTTAACAAAACTTTTGGGGAAATTCATGTGTGGAAAAGTTCATTACAATTACTGCATAGTGTTGGACTCAAAGTTCTAGCAAAACCTGTGTCATGCCATTTGGAACATAAACTGATGAATGCTTTTGAAAACCAGATGGGATCCCTGTGAATGGTAAGCATTCATTTTCTTTAAAACCATTTATAATGATTTGAAAAGAAGGAATAAATAGGACATTCAGATGTAGAATACAACAAACTTTGATACCTCTCCAACTGTGAATCTGACCTGTCCAGACTTCAGAGATATTTTACAGCAGCTACTAGAAGAAAAGTCAGGGGAGGGAAAAAAAATCCATTTCCAAGTAGCACAGAATGAACAGTCCAGGCCAGGAATGTAATCAGAAATCTTCTGTAAAACACAGGAGATTAAAGAATTATGTGCATGAAATGCGTTTTTTGATCTTTGCTCCCATCGTGATTAATTGTTGGAAAGTTACAAAAATAGTAGTGCTTACTTTAATTACAAAAAACTACACTTGGCAGGGTTTTGTCAGACTCTCAGATGTCTGGATTTTGCAGATTTCAGTTATGATACGTGATACAAAATTACTTATATAGTCAACTAATCTGCTGGTTTTGGCTGGGACAGAGTTAATTTTCTTCACAGTATCTTCTGTGTGACTGTGTTTTGGATCTGTGACGAAAACAGCGTTGATAACACAGAGATATTCCATCTACTGCTGAGCAGCACTTGCACAGCACCAAGACCTTTTTGCTTCTCATCCTGCCTTCTCAGTGAGGAGCATGGGGATGCTTAAGGGGTCAGGAGGGGGCCACATCTGGGACAGCTGACCCCAGCTGACCACAGGATGTACCTCACAACGTGGACAGCCATAAAAGTTGAGGAACAAATCTGCCAAGGCCTTTTAACTGTTCTTTTGGATCTGTTCTTCCTTCAAAAGATCCTCCAACTTCTAAAACAAAGAAAAGCTCTACTGTGGCTACTTTGTTATGTCCCTCCACAGGGAGTTCAAGCCACAGAATCCACCTGATATGGATTTGCTGTCTTTGGCACTCCTATTATATCTCACTTGGCTATCAGCTTTATAATTCTGATGCCCTAGAAAATGCTTCTCTTTGGATTTTTTAGGCCTCCAGCACAGACATTTGTTTTGGTAGAAAAGGGTAGCAGTTTGGTTCTTGACTCTTCTTTTGCTTTACAGTGATTTTATGTTAATTCAAAAATTCCTATCTTCCTTGCTTTTATATGATGTCTTTCAATTTCTAATGCCTATTAATACTCAGGTATTTTATGCTGCTTCCTTTTTTGATACTCTAAGATCTATCCTTTTTTTGCAAATAGTATGGATAAACTCCTACATATTTAAAAAGAAAACATTTGAAAATATATTTCCACCCTCAGAGATTGCTTTATCATTTTTACTCTCTTTCAAATTTTTCTTAACATTAAATAGTGAGATTATTATTGTCATTTTACAGAACAGTCTTTAAATAGCAGTATTTTGAGGCAAGCGTCCTGCCTTGCACCTCTTCTCACAACATTTTGAGTTGCATCCCATACTCTTAGTTGTACCATTATATTGCTTGAAAGAACATTCAAAGAGATTTAAAAATCAGCCTTTGTGACAGTTACCCAGCCTATGGGAAGCTAACAATAATTTATTTTTTCATTATAATGAGTTTTTTGCCGTCATTTTTTGCTTCAGAGGCTCCTTATATTGTCTGAACACCTTGATTAAGTAGTACTGCAGTCCTAAGTTTTCCTACTCTTCCACAGGCATGATACATCGATTTTCTTTGACAGAGAGTTGTTTGCTGAGACTGTCTGTATACTCATCTAGATTGTCTCTCTGCTTTCTTTAGTCCGATGTTCTTGACTCCAAACTTCAATGAAAATATTTGATTTTTGAATAAGTTGAATTTTGAGTAATCTGTCCATTGATCCACAGTGTTTAATTTAACTAATTTTCCTTCTATCAAATTTCTGTGACATTTACAATTTGAACTGAAAATTCCAGGTAAACTAAGCAGCTTGTTTTTTCTCTTTTCTACACAATTCTTTTGCACTAACATAAAAGTATACCTACATTTGGCCTCAGGATGACATCATCATATCTCCCTGCTGCAATGAGATTTTAGTGATTAAAGTTATTCCTTCATGTAGTCCAGCCAGATTTTAACAAAATCCTCCTTTAAAAAATAATAAAAAAAAAATTTTAAAATGTTTTTTTTTTTTTTAAAATTAAGCTATTCTTTCGCCAAATAATTTTCAATGGAAAAAACAAACTAAAAAAAAAAAAAAAAAAAAAAAATCAAAACCCACTCACAGTGTATCTTCAGTTCCTCTAATCAAACAGAAGACAAAAACCCTCACCAAATACCCACTATTGTTTTGCTGTCAGAATGAAATCTATTACTGTCCAAAAATCTGCTATCAAAACCAACAAGAGAAATTTGGATCATTCAAGTAAATACCAACACTTAAGTACACCAGATCCCTTTGGAATGCTGAAAGAGTATGTAGAGTTATAAACTACATTTACAGGCATGAATCCTCCTTTTAAAATTTGGAAAATCTGTCACAGATCTACATAAAGATGTGTAACATATCTTTTTTCAGTAAGCATTGTGATCAATAATGATGGATGCTAAAGAAAAATGGTAAATAATCTCATCAATTTGACTTCAAACTGAAAGACTACTCTGCATAGTATGTTTTTTGCACATTGCAACTCTATTACTTTTTAAGTATTATGATTCATATGATTATTCAGCTTTTCTTTTCATTCAAGAAATGGTAGAAATTACACTTCAGTTTCTGCTCAGGGAGAGAAGATGTGCCAAGATAGAAAAGTACACTGTCTAACTACAGAAAAGAAACTTGCATTCTAACTTGGTCCACATAGATGTACCAGCAAATATCTTTCCTCTTGTTTTCACAATAATGGGAGACTGAAATAGTACTTATACTCAGCTTTCAACACTTTTTTCCTCTTTGCAGCACAATTTAGAAGTACATTTCATATTTTTTATCTATTCTTTTTCTTTTTAGTATTAAATATCTGAAACTCAAGTTCAGTAATAATAACTGAAAATACTAAATAACTTGAAAATATTACTTAAACTTCCTTTTTCTTAGGCAAAAAATTAGCAGTGAATTCTTCTATAATGTAATTATGAAATTATCGACTTGCAAAATTAGTTGTAGAAGTTTTGAATAAATTATTGCAAAGACAACTCTCATTGTGTATAATAAATCATTTAAAACTGTCAAATTAAATTCTGTTTTCAATGCTTTCCTGTGATACTGAGCACATATGTCAAATGTTTACTTTGTCTTTTCCATTCACATCTTTCAATGTCAATTAGAAAACCAGGAAATGTTAATTTACATTAGTGAGGCAATATACCATTGTGTAAACAGAATGTTTAAGATGTACCCATTTGTTTGGCAGTCATTTGCTAAAGGTCTTTTTTCTCAGATCAAATACTCAAGTGTAGTTATACTAAGCCAAATAACCAAATTAAAAAAAAAAAAAAAAGACAAAACCCCAAAAGCAACAGAATTAAGTAGACCTGAATCTTTGTCCAAACCTCTAATCTGTTTTATTTCTTTTTGTAAACCATTTCTCTTGAAATTATTCTAAATGGAAATTTTAGAGCAGATGAAAGCTTATGTGCCAAAAGCCTGGAAGAAAATCAATATTCTATCCCTTCTCAGTAGACAAATAACCTTCTAGGCTGCTACATCCTTTCAAAGCACTTGAAAAAGAAGACTTACAAGTAGGAGTTATCACACGCATTTCACTGAGACCAATCATATACAAATGGTATCCAAAACCATGACTTGAGCAGGAGTCTTCCAGAAGCTGCTGTAGCCAGAAGGTGGGGGTCAGAAGGGAAGCAAAGGAAATACAAACCAAAACCAACAGGGAGACCAAAGTCTGAGTAATCCAAGAGTGTTAAGCAGGGACTGTTCAACATCTGAAGTGGTGCAACACTGAATAAAATGAGAGTAACAGCCTTCATGGCAGACCTGTCTTGAAGGTTACTGTTGAATTAAAGATCTTTAACAATAAGCACCATTTACCTACAGAGCCTGTAGGCTGTTCTTACTACTGATCACTATAAAAAACTAAATGTGCATTTTAAGATGGAAAAACAGGATGAGAAAGATCCTAAACTGATGGGACACTTGGATTTCAGTCCAGAGAAAACCTAACTCATTATTTCTTAGAAAATGAAGCTGTGCCACCTAGCTAGACAGCCTGACTCAAAGTATGCTAAAGAACTGTGAAGCAGAATATCTTGGATGCAAGGATTACATCTGATAAAATCTCTATTTGCTGAAGTTTGCTTTTGCATTCTAGGCAAAAGGCTGTCACATGTCCTCCATTCATAGTTTTGTAAAATTTGTTTTCATTGTCTTTACATTGAAAAAAAAAAAAATTACCAAATAAAATGTTTTCATTTTGCATCACATGGAAAAATTCATGCCAATCAAAATTAAAAATTCCCTTTCATTGTTTGGGGAAAAAATCTGAATTACTTAAAATTATTGTTATTCTCCCTCTTCAGACGTCAAGCTGAAAAAAGCTATTCACAGATCCCTATTTTGGATTCTGAGTCAGACTGCATTCATTAGTCTCTGCTTAATATCTTTGTCTAAATTGATGCTGGAAGTAGAATCTACTTTAATTTCTGTACAGTATCATCCATTAATAATAGATTGTTACTTATTTTTTTAATATGTGGTGGTCTTTTTTTTTTCCCCCCAATTAAAAATATAAAAACATGATATAGGTACAAGACAATATATGCCATAACCACAAGTACTGCACATAAAGAAGTGTACAGAAATGCAAGTCAAATATATGTAAATTTAGCATACTCATGAGAAATGCCTAGTGATTGCAGCTGAGGGCATGGACAAAGATATCACTGGCATTACATTTTACTGTTGACGCTTTTTTACATCTTATGCATTTGAAAATACACCTCTCACTGTTACTCAAGGGGAAATAAGACATTAGAAAATTATTTTGCAATAAAGACAAGATACTGAATACACGTTAGGACCTGAGAGGATCAATCTAAAAATAGGAACTATAAAGGCAGCATCAATACTGTAGTTCACAAACTCTTAAGCAATGTTTTTTTAGAAACTGTGAACATCTGTACCATTAATAAATAAGAAAAAAAAATCAACTCAAAATTTTTAGTCTGCAACTGAATACATTTCAATTTTGAGTACTTCCAAAATTCAGACCCTCTGTCCTCTTAGCATTGGCATTCTGAGAGTCTAAATCTAGCTATGAGAAGAACAGATTTTAGCATCCATTCCTAAGTCTCTATTTCTTCCTCTCCTTCTCTGTGAATCACTGAGACTGAACCAAACAGGAAAAGCGGAAGAGAAGAGAAAAGTAACATCCAAACATTGGGAAATACTGGAGTTCAATCTTCATGGTATCACTGGCCTGAGGCAAGCTCAGCAAAGTACTGGGACACTGGGGGATGTTCCAAGGGACCTGAAGCATACATTTACAAGGGGACACAGTACAAGCATTCAAGTGCTGTAGCAACAAGTGAACAACAACAAAAAAATACTGTCACGGCACTTGTTTCTCTTTATTTTCCTTCTTTGCATGGTAAGTACACACTTTGAACTTCCACTTGACTGAAGAATATAAAGACTAATTAACATGCTTATACATGCCTATCTTTACTACCACAGAGTATTTTATCTTTTTTTTTACATTACAGTTACATTGCTACAATCACAAGAAAGGTAAGAGATTAAGCATTTAAAGCAGCAGAACAGAATCGTCACCTTCACTGCAGTATCGTTCTCACCACTATAATAGCAGTAATAGAAAGACTTATTGCGGAATATGCAGGAGATCAGAACTCTCCTCCCTATCAGTCCTCTACTTCAGCCTTAGCTATAGAGGAGACAGAAAGAATTTCCTTCTTAAAGGACACCTGAACTGAGAGAACCTTTGATTCCCTTGTTCACACAGACAGGTCTTGCCGAAGTCTTTCAGTCTCCAGTTTTCACCTTTGAACGTGGAAATTCTGTGCAGTTTTCCATGGAACATAGCAGACGTGCAACTGTATTACCTTCTTAATAATAAACCAATAATCATTGCCAATATTGTTTTATTAGCCACCTGGTCCCACTGATTACTTCACAAACACTCCTTGCTTGAAAGAATCAAGCAATACCAAGGGGTGTGTTTGATACGAAGAATCTAGATAAATGTTTTGGAAATTTGGACTACTTGGTATACTATTATTAGGTGTCATTCTCATTTCTACAATCAGATTATATTCCTTCAAATACAACACTAATATCCTTTAACTTTTCTATATTTTAATGGCAAGGTAAAGCATTCTCAGCAACTGAAAATAGCATATGAAGGGCATCTCACACAGAACAATCAGAAACTCTTTCTTGTACTCACAAGATGGAAATATTTGCTGAATCCTGAGATTTCATCTCTCAATGTCTCTCTACAACCCTAACTCTAATCAACCACAGAAATATCCTTTGAGGCAGCATCTTCTGACAACAGATTCTGCCCACAAAGAGGGAACGATTTCTCTTCATTGAAAGTTTACATATCTTCTGCACCACCAGAAATAATTATATTTTTTTAAACCAACTTTGACAAAACACCTCTACATGATGACAGATAAGGGAGACACCTGGGAATTTCCATTAGGATTTTAAAAAGTGGGAATTAAATTCACCATCTTACTCTCCATTTTTAAACTTTCAGAAAGCCTCATTTTAGAGAAACTCAGTGCTTCCAAGAAACACTTCCACTGAGGGGGTGGGAGATCAAGGCATGGGGGGATGTCTTTTTGCGTTCTTAGTAAAAGGAAGTGCTTTCCTATCAGATTAATTAAGCTTTTCTTCCACTGTCTTCATTGCATGTGACTTTAAATTATATTTTGCTCACACATAGAATTACTTGAAGAAAAAACAGAACAATATTTTTAACCTAAATATTCATTTTCTCCTACACAAACACTCTAAATCCATGTATGTATAAAAAATGTTGTTTCCAAGTGAAACCTCCAACTTTACTTCCTACAAAACTGTGTCTTTTTTCTATGAAAAGATATACATTTTCCTAATGTTATAGTGATCATCTGTTGCACCTGAAGTTTTCAGAGGGTACAGCTTTGAAACACCTGAAAGCAAGAGGGAAGATTTCAATATATCAAAATACAAATGCTACATGTGCTAATTCAAACAAGCCTTTGCTAAGAGAAGGCATTGAAGCCTAATACTCAGAGCCTTACATTCACCTAGTCATCAAGGTAAAGAGGCTGTGAAACAAATTGCAGTCTAGCAGAAGAAGAAATATTTCAATAAAAAAGGTGCAAACTGGATTTAAACATCAGAGGCTCCTGTGTAAGCAAAATGAAGCAAAAATAACTATGGTAATCCATTAACTTTTAGTTCTCAAACTAATGATCATCTGAGGAAATAAAGAAACAAAGAATTTACATTCTTATACAGTGTTTAAGTAATGATGAAAACAGAATAAGCATTTTTATTTACCTGAAAATACCAGACTCACATGACCAGCTATTAATCCTTACATAAATGTGTCTTTCCTACTCAGTGTTAAAAAAAAAAAAAAAAATTACTAATGAAGCAAGAAACATCTATTTAGTAAAATGTAATTAATAACTCATTAAGTGAACTAATATCTTTCCCATATTTTTTTGGCATAGGGATACTGAGACAGGAACATTAATTTTTGTTTTGAAATATTGTTTTGGGAAGCTTTAGCTTTTATATTTATTTGGGGACTGAAGCATTTCTCTTAGGAGGACAAGCTGAAGGAGCTGGGCCTGTTCAGCCTCAAGAAGAGATGACACACAGGGGTTCTCATTGATGTGTGCAAGTTTCTTACTTTTGTCCATTTGGAAGATGTCATTACGCAATTTTCCATTAACTCATTCAATAAAATTACTTTTTGCAAATGAGCCCTGGCCTATAGATTGATTGTTCCAATTTGACTTAAACTTATGCTACTTATACAGATCTGAAGATAAATCACAAGGTGTTTTTGTTTATTTGTTGTTCTAGTTGTTAGTTCTCATTCTGTGACTGGCCAAGATAATATTACTGGTGCAAATAGGAATAGTATTAAATGACAAAAAATATTTGGCTTAGAATGAACATTTCTAGAAATATGCTAATGAATCAAGTCATTGACTAAAATGTACTTTGAAATTATACATGAGAACATATTCTGATTTTTCTGAGATGAGAACTTTTAATTTCAGACAGCATTGTAAATGTATATCTGTCATTGGCACTGGCTTGCCAGCCATGTTCCTTGTGCACTTTGTCAGGTTTTCTGTGTACACCAGAACAGGGTGCTTAGGCAACTCCTGGGGTTTGAAGCAAAAGCACTTTATTTACATTTCATAACCCTATCAGTCTTACAAGATGGCTGCAATACCTGATTCACAAAACAAAATTACTGTCCTGGAACAAAAATAAATTACATGCGGATGTAGTTCCACTGAAAGACCAGGAGCCAAATACCACCAGCAACATAACTGCAAGTAAATATAATATTGATAGAAATGTTATTTTTCCTGTTACGTGTTTGACAAAATATGAAAATTAATTAACCTTGGTTTAACTCTCTGTAAATGCTACATGCTTCATGATGCAGCCTTTAGCTACACAGACTGCTGAAACAAGTGGTTTACTTATGAAAAGAGTATTGTTAAAATTGTAAGATAATTAGTTCACATGGAATGATATTCTTCCAATCACTATAAAGGTTAATATTTAGGCTTTTCATTTCATGTTGTCTATCTATTACAGCCGCATCTCAGATTAATAACTACCTACGGGAGGTAAAATTAACTTAGGGTTTATCCCATGCCTGTCATAGAGCATGCCTGTATCTAATGACTCCCCTTTGCCAAGTGGAATGGATGCATTCCTCCCTTCAAAGTCATCTTTGTCATTAAAAAAAAACACATATCAGATGTTAATTTACTAAGTTAAGGGTAGAGCACATCAGGACCAGTTAAAAATAGTTAATTGCACACTTAAGATCAGAATTAAGTTCCAGTCAATTCAGTAGGCTTTAAGCCAATGTTTCAGTCACGGATATATACCAGTGTGTTGAATAAAGTACTTTACTGTTTAGCTCAGTCTGTGAAGAACACAAAGACTCATTGGTTTAACCAAGAAGACAGCAGACTACTGGAGTCAATATCTAACTGTGAGAGAATTGGAAAACCAAATAAATGGAACAATTTGAATTAAATTATTTACGGAATAATTACTTTTGCATTATGTTTTCAGTGCAGATATGTTCTCCCAAAGAAACAGTATAAAATTTCTTTTCAAGTGATAAATTGCTAACTCATGTTCTGTTCACCCCTCAAAGAGCACCCAGGTGGAAGCAGTTTAAAAATACAGCCCATGTATATGCACTATTTCTTTTAATATCACTTATCTGCTCCTGCTAGATTTTACAAGAACAAATACCCATGCAAATGTTACCAGCACTAATGAAAAAAGCACATCTACAAATACAAAATACTTGCAATTTTCCAACAACTGAAAATGATCTCCCATCTGATAATCAGAGACTCTTTTAGATTCAAGGTTATTTTTTTTAAAGTGTATCAACAGGATAATTTCACTGAAAGCTGAATTTTTCAATTTTTGCAACTGACATTGGAAATTTTCTGAGAACAGAAACAAACTATACATATCTATATATCTATATACAGGACCCAAAAATAACGGTATTAACAATTCTGCATGTGAACATTGCTTTACATTTAGGGGAACAGAAAAAAATAATTTTCTTATTATGTAAATTTATTTATACAAAACTAAATCATTAAAAATTGGAACAGAGAAAATAACAGGGATAAATATTGAGGCTAAAATTTTATTTGCAGAGCAAATGTTGGGAAAAAATTGTGAAAGAAAACTATGCAGTTGGAATGTGGTACCCATGGCTTTCCCTCTCATCATTTTAAGTGAATGAAAATGCTGCATTTTCAGCTATAGGTGTTACATTCACCTCGCTCTTTTAACCACAGATTCTCATTCTCAAGTCCACCACCTCTCTTTTCCACACCCTCAGTTAGAAAAAAAGAACTAGTCCATGATTCAGGTGCCTGGACTTAGGCTAAAATAGTAGAGGTGTCTGAAAGAAGAAGGAATAGGCATAAACAGGGGCAGATGGTCAGCTCTTAAGGCATTAAATTAAATTCTGACTTAAATCATTACAATTTGACATCCTGGCTTATGCACAGGGACTGAAAATGCATCTAAAAGAAAAGTATTTTATGACTTCACTGAGTCCATGATTTTTCCAAGTATTCTTACCTTTGTTCACAACTGACATGGAAACATATTTCAAGCACTTAAACTTGTCTGAAAGTACTTGGTTTACTTGGTAGAATATTCTTATTAGAATGAACTTTGTGTGCATTTATATAGGATGATGTAAGATGAGCTTTTAAAATTTACAAATAGATTCTCTCCACATTTTTCAATTGTACCAAAACACTCTGTCTACTGAAGGCAGATTTGACAATTAACCAAAGGGGGTTTTCCCAGCAATATTACATGTGGAACACCATCTGATCTTACCTCTCCATTTTCCAGAGGATGGATTTTGGAATAGTAAGAAGTGCATATGACTTCATCATCTTTTATGTAGGATGGGGTTCCAGGCCGGGGATGAATGTTGTAGCGCGTCAGGCACTCGCTGTCTGTGATAGCATAGTACTGCCATGGCTGATAGTCCACACCATCCAGTGAACGCTCTAATATCCAGTTCCCAGGACGAGGGGAGTTAGCTGCTTTCACAATAACATATGCAATCTGGAAAATCTAAAAATACAAGAATTGTTAAAATACACAATTAAAAATTCATTCCAATTTCTTCATAGCTACCAAAATAAGACCAGTAAATACGCTAGTGCTTAACTGTTTTTTTTTTTTTTTTTTTTCCCTTAGAAATGCAATATGGCCTTGGATTACACAGAAACTCTAAAACCACAGAAACAAATTCTCCATTAACATTTATGGAAAAAAAAACTAGCTGCATTAGGCCAATAAAGACTTTGAAAATAGAATTACAAAGCACTCTATGTTTCACATAGCTAAGTAGGTCATTGCTAAACTGCCATTTCAGCCAAATGCTTGCAAAGTTTGTTTTCAAGTACTTTCAATTTGTAAGTGGGATTGTTTCTTTATGTGTATTTGTAGACATACACTTTCCACAATGTTTAAGAGTTGCTAAGCTGTAAGAACTCTGTCTATATCTGTTAAAGAAAAACATAGTTTTAAGCTATTGAAAGATAATCACATCATGCTGAATTCTATAGAGCATTCTTGTTTCAATCACATAACCTAGCATTGTGACCAGGAATAAGCTTTACAGGACAGGGATATGTCGAATATCACTACAAACAGAATGCAATCATATAATCAATTATATGATTGATACGGCTCATTATAGTCCATTTTACCTGCCTATTCAATTGATTTATCAAGGTTTACTTCTGTGTACACGCTCGCAGGAATGCAAACCACAAATACATTTGCAATTGCAGAATGACACACAGCAGTGACAGAGGTCTGGTTTGGTTTGGTTTTTAACCTACTAACAACTATGTGCTACAGATGTAGAACTGAAGCGAAGGAAAAGAAGCAGCTATTTCTATAAAGTAGAACACATATCAAGTTAATATTTTTAAGATGCAGCACTGTGAGTCTGCACATGAGGATGCCAGAGGCTATCATGGCAGTGTTGATTTAATGCTTAAAGCTTTTTGTATTGGATAGTCACTGTAAAGAAGCTGCAAGATTCAGACTTAGTCCACACAAAATCTCTTGTGAATGCTTAGACGATCAGTAAAGCTTCTGAAAGAATATCCAAAAGTAAACAATGAAAGAAAGAGTAAAAAGATTTGAAATGGTTTTTATTACCCACCAGTATTACTGTAAAATAGAAGATGTGTTAAGTGGCTGAGTATTCCCAAACACTTGATGATCGAGACAAAGAAAATGTTTATCTCCGATTATCATCATTCCTTCCTTCTGTGCAAATGCTGAAAATGTGGTAAGATTCACAATCACTTCAGTCAGGAAAATAAATCACTAGCAGGCAAAGTTTTTCAGTGGAATAAGAAGTGGGTGAGGCTGTACTTATTTCAATCTGAAGAACATGTCTGTAACTGCACCTTCTTGGAGGAATATCTCAATATTTTTCTTCAATAGCATTAAATAAACACTCCAGAGAATGAAAAGACCTGTGTTTCATTCCATTGTTCCAACAGGAATCATACAATCACTTGTCCCCTTTCAGATACGCCCCTTTCCTCTCTCAAATTCTTTTACAGTTATATTCCACTTTGGCCACAGTTATAGCTTTAACTATCCTGGATCAGTGTCACTAATACTCTTTACAATAAAGAGAGACAAGCAAAACATTAAGAAATCTCTCCAAACTGTTCACCTCCCAATCAAGCTCTTTGAAATATTAAAAATACAGAGTAGAGATTTCATTCCAGGGTACCTTTAAATTTTTTTTTTATTTTTTTTTTTGGTTAATTTTACATAGGCAGTTTACGTCAAGTTCTCAGAATAAGACTGTTCCTTGTATGATGAATGGATAGCATTGAGTTTAAATGAGGTTAAACACATTGCTAGGGCTTCTACCACGGAAGATCTGTGGTTAAAGACATCTCACCATAAATTCATAACCACAGGTGTGTGTATACATAATTTCCTTTTTAGAAGTCCAAAAATTTGAAAGACTTCATGAGAGATACATTGTTAAATTCCGCCAAAAAACCACTTAGCTCTGCAAACACCTTGGATGCATTGGCTCTGTGGGGCCAAGAAGTATAATCAACAAGAAGTCTTTTTCTGTTTTCTTGCTTTGAAATACTAGGCAGTGTGGGAGAGTGAAACTTTCTACAGTGACTTTTCGAATTAAAAACCTCTTCCAATAATGTTTCCTGCATATTATGCTGAGGATGTGTTTGAAGTCTTGTTTCTTGCCTTCAGATGGTGCATTGCTTGACTGCAATTTAAGATATACCTTTAGCTTTCATTATTTTAAGCATGCTCTGTAAATGAAACTTCAAAACAACAACAAAAGAAAACACAGTGGAGATTAAACAGCATATAGCACATTGCAGTGGAATCGATGTAATTTCTCTTAATCCAAATCTGACAAGAAAAAATACCTTCTTAATGAAAATAAGAGAATTCTCATGAAGAGCTGGTTTTAACTACAACTCAGCTACAGTTTTCAACCTGATCCAGACTACTATTGTCCTGGCCTCTAACAGTTCCTTCTGTTAACAGTACTGAGCTTTCTGCAACCCACTAACAAAATTACTTCCTGGACAGAGAAACAGAGCTGGAACTACCAGTATTTTTAAATACTGGCGGACTGTTAAGGCTAACTGCAGACAAAGGAAGATGCATCAAAAGCATCATGCATCAAAAACGTGTCCTGGTTGATATTATTCCTAGTCTTTCTAAGGCTAGACTGAAGACAGTATAGGATGTTAATCCATGCTTCTTAAAAATGCCTTTCCTTTGGGGGACAGCTAGAGCTTTAGCATGACACGAGAAGATGGTTACCCCAGCTCAGTCAGCTACACCAGGCACTACCAACTCATCACAGTCCTATGAGGTAGAGAGAAATCATGGTGCATGCCATGTTTTACTGTGCATTCTCAGCAAGCTGGCAATGACAACAGACTAAAATTAATGGCAGCTGTATGATTATTCTCAAAGCAAATCAATGTAATGGTTTCTCCACCTCTATTCCTTGCCCGAAATGGTTCCAGTTTAAGTCTCTTCTATGTATACAATCTCCTTAATTCATCCCATAATGAATTATGCATAGACTTTTCCCTGCTTCTCTTAATGAGGGGGACCCCCTGTAGCTGACTTTCCAATCAGCTGGAAAAACTATCCTTCTCCAGGTAAAAGAGTAACTCTTCTTTTATTGTTGTTTAGCAAATACAAAACCAGGAAGCACTTAGTGGCATGAGAAAACTAATAAATGTATTGAGTTTTGTTGCATCTGTTTCCACAATCAAAATAAGTGACATGGTTCAGTATTCTAAGGCAAACCTTCCTAGTTCATCATAACACTGAGCTTCTACTCCCACAGGGTAATTGATGGAGCACGCCTGGCTCACTTTTCAGATAGCATCAATAAACTGACTCATGTCAATTGACAGAGTAACTACATGATCTTAAAGCACATCTGGATTTGTACAAGTCCAAAAGAATGCAACCTGGAGACTGAAGCTTGCTTATGCAAATGGGAAAATGGAGCTATACCAAGCTGCCTGGCAGCATGCAAAAGATCACTAGCACAGCTGCCAAAGCACAGCTGGTGCTTTTTTCTACTTGTTCTGCTCATGTGACCGTAGCAGTATAATTATGGGAGTAGGAGGGAAATAATCTAAATAGTCCCTTAAACCTTTCCCAAATTATAGGCAACATAATCCTCAAGATGAGAAACAAAATGAGTCTTGGGTCTCATTTTCACTGGTAATTGTCTCAGCAGTGAGAACTATGAAACACATACTGTAGGAACAATTCCATAAGTTATAGCACTGTACCTTCTTGTGAATGCCTCATAAGACATAGAAAAGTGCATCCTACTATACAGGGTAATTTGCTACACTAATATTATTCAGATAGAGCTGAAGTGAATCATTAATCTACATAGGGTTAACTACTGAAGCAGGAAATCTCATTGTGTCCGACTCCCACTAGTGCTTCTATTAAAAAAATAAATCCTTCAGTTAGAAAGTGTTCATGTAAATCAGAATATCAGCAGAAAAAAAAATGGTACAACACAATTCTACAGAAGTATTTCCATTTCATTTTCTCAACAGAAAAATTTATTAGCTCTAATGGAGGCTTCCATCAACAATCTGGTGTAAACTTCGTATCTACTTACTTACTGTAGTTATATTGTGTTGCTGATTATTATTGCAGCTCAGTGTCCAAGTAAACATGGTATTCTTTCATTGAGAAGAGTGCAGAACTTAGGCAAGGACTTGTTTCCTTACAGTCTGGTATAAATACTGTCACACCATATGACCTTTACCATGACACAGATTTATTTAAGCAGTTATTTGAAAGCACTCATAGGGGTAGAAAAAGCACTGCAGACACCAGTGTGAAATCCACCTAGATGAATCAAGGCTATCTCAGAACACCCTGAGGCTAAAGGGGGTCCTCCTCATTAAGAGAAGTAGGGGAAAGTCTATGCAGAATTCATTATGGGATGCGTTAAGGGGATTGTACACATAGAAGAGACTTACAATGGAACCATTTCAGGCAAGGAATAGAGGTAGAGAAAGGGAGGGATCAAAGTGGATCAAAGTGGATCAAGAGGGAAGAAGTGTAAGATAGAGGGAAAAGGGGATGAAATGAACCAGCTGGCTACAACTAGCTGGGTGATCAGCATGTTAATCCTGACCTCAATCACTGAAGTCTATCCTATTTTGTCACTAACTTTGGTTTCTAAATATTATCTTTAGGTGTGCTCTCTCTTTTTAGTGGATATGTGCGAATAAGAGTTAACTTGAAGCTCAGCAAGTAGAAGAGATCTAAATACCAGCAACTGCAGCGGGGCTGTAAATCTCCAAGATCTTTAAAAATTATCTAAGGCTAGCTACTGAAGCATGGCATGCCTTGGATGCATCCATAGATAGATGTATATGGCCCTAGTAGACATTAATCCTGATTAGCTGGAGAGGAAGAAGAAGGTGAAGCAGGCTGTGCTGTGTTTGTGTTCATGTGGGGGCTGACAGGGCACTGTGGTCAATTTTTTTTGCTCTGTGCAGCCATGTGGGTGTTTCACTCTCTCAGGAGTATGAGCTCTGCCTTGCTACAGTCTGAAATGTGAAGATGAACATAGGAGCCTGAATGTCTAATATCACAGGTGACCAAGAATCTGAAATCACAGATAAACAGATTCTCAATGTAAAAGTGTTCCTCGATCATTAACTTCTATCTTGATACTCACATATGCAAACAATTGTTATATATGTGTCACATCATGCATCATAAATACATTTGCACTGATTCTCATTTTGTATCAGACTCTTCTAAAGGTTTAAACATGAAACAGACCAAATCCAACTACTTCATGAATTGAAGCAGATATTGTGTTTTCAGAGGCCAATTTATAAGGTCAGTAGTATTTCAATTTATAGATACCGTTACGGATTGTTGTTTGGGTCTATTATGTCTGAAAGAGAGTAGACAGTTTTGAAGAAGGAATTTTTATACAATTGGGTATTTAAGAAAAACTAATCTCATTTTAGTCTCACTTCCAACTTGGACAGAAAAAGCCTTATTTAGAAATGGAATGACTTTCCAGATTCCTCAAATGGCCATCTAGCATATATTTTTTCTATCACCGTCCTGAGAGACAGTGGCCATGGTTTCAAATATTCTGCTCGGAGTTGAAAATTTTGTAATCGAAAATGTTGGCATGGGTGGAAAAAAAAAAATATGCTTAGCAGGATTCCACTAATATCAGCTTAGAGAACTGAACATCTCACACCATGCTGCAGTAGGCCTTTAATGACAGTGTTGCTCCTGTTCCTCTGAGCTGCTTCCAACTGAAATGCTGCTACCAGATGGGGAACTTGGGCAGAAGGAAACACGCACTTGATTCCAATATAGATTTTTTTTCCAGTGTTGCATGAAATTTTAGCAGGGCATCGTCTGTCCAGAAAAATTTTAACTACAAAAAGTTGCAGCTACAAATATCATGTATATTAAGACGTCCACAGCATTTCATGGGAAAACACTGAGAAAGATTTTATCATAGCCAACCTGGAAGAGCTATAAGGTAGGTGTCTCCAAACCAAGTAATTTCAGTTACGAATTAATCTTTTCTAGTTAGGCAAAAATTCACTTTTGTACAATGCTCAGTCCCATTCAGTTAATGCCTGCAGAACAGTGTTTTCAAAAAACTGTAAAAATACCTGAACTTAGAATAAGCTCAGCTTTCTCTCTTCCATGCATGTAACTGCTTGACAGGAACAAACTCTTGTAAGAATACTTTCTTCTCCATGATAAAAAAATACATTGTACTAATACTTCTCAACTTTTGTTCATGTTATAAGTACAAGATGTCATTTAAAAAAAAAAAAAAAAAAAGACAAAAAA
>CM031859.1:51878827-52285771 GCA_018697195.1 Certhia americana | reverse complement strand
CTTCTCCATGATAAAGAAAATACATTGTACTAATACTTCTTCACTTTTGTTTCATGTTATAATACAAAGATGTCTTTAAAACAAAAAAAAAAAGACAAAAAAAAAAAAAAAAAAAAAAAAAAAAAAAGCAAAGTCTATTAAAAGAGTGCACTTGTGCACTTTATACAATGCCAAACTGTAAAGTACTCAAGTTGTCCAGCTGTTGAATATCTGAGACACATTAAGCCAAATGGAAGGAGTCAGAATCTGTAAAATTTCTGTCAATGTGAACTTTGTTCTTTGTAATTTTCTCAGTTGGTTTTCTCCATTATGAACTGTTCAGCTGTTTGTCAAGGCCTCAAAAAGAATAGCTGCTTTCTCTTGACTATTTTTTGCTGCTCATCATTGGCCTGGTGTACACCAGAATTAAGGGCTGAAGCTAATAATCTCTTTTTACAATACTCTCAAATAATAGCAGAAAGCAATTTCTCTTAATTTTCTAAAATTTACCACTTCTTTCCATGAAAAAGTGTATTTTGAGAAAAGGAAAACTGATGAAAATGCCAATATCCAAACCCTTCTTCTTAAAATCTGGACAAGAGGGGAGGGTAGAAACAATTGTTCCTCTATTTTTGTGCTTAAAACACACACCAAAAAATTCCTTTTTTTAAATTTTCATTTTCTAGACCCAAGAACTGATTCTCACTCTGGGTCCAGTAGCATTGAGAGTACTCAGAGTGAAGCGTTCTTATTTCCTTCAGCGATGTTTCCATGCAGTCTCCTCTCACCAGCTCTCATTTATTCATACCAAATTTGTACATTTTAATGTGGTTATTATGCCTATCATAACAGAAGCACTATTGCACAACCATTATCATCTGCAAAACTTATTTTTTCAAGTAAGCTTCTTATTCATTATAAACTATTTAAAGACAACATATTTCTTCAACACCAATAGCAAAACCTGCTCAAGACTGAGAATCCTATGAACTCCTTACTTATCACATAACTATTCTCCCAAGCTCCAGAATTTTCTTTAGAACCAAGACTGCTAACAGTAGTAAATCAGAACACAACCTCATACTCATGTCAGAATGCATGTGTCACTAGATTCAAAGGAGGATAGCTCTCTTCCTTAAAGCCAAAATTAGAAAAATGGAATGTATATATATTACAGTCATCCAAGGAAAATATAAGGTGAGAAACCTCAAAAAGAAAATGCATAAATTTTCAACTGTGTTCAAAGTATTTGTTACCGTGTATTATGAACTAAAGCTGAAAGGATTTGCTCACTTAGCAATCTTTTTGACTAAGCACAAAACAATATATTTATGGTCTCTTTTAGTAGTAAGCATAAAAAAATGGGCATGTAGATATTTATTATTAATACAACTCCTCAACCAAGTTTACAGCACTTTGGTGGGTATCACAATTCATCTTTCAATAAAATGATGGGTTCTTAGCACTTCAGAATGCATTTGAGACAACTCACTCCATGAACAACTCATGAAAAGCTTTCTCTTTTTTTAATGTTATGGGAAAGTCAACTTGAGCATCTTCAATAGCATCTGTTTGTTGGAACACCTAGAAGCTTCAGGCCTCTTCAGGAATTACGGCTGGCACAGAGGTGCAGTCTTGGATCTTAACTGAGGAAAAAGATAATTTTATTTTCCTTAGGCTTTTGTCTGAGTGGTACCAATGTGGAAAACTTTATTCTGAGAAAAGAAGGGAGATCTGGGTAATATCTGTTACTTATTCTGCATATATTGTGCATATTATAATGCATATATCGTGCATATTATTATGCATATATATTCTCTCCATCCCAAAAATGGAAATCAAAGAAAGATACATGATCTAAAGTAAATTTGCTAAGAGTATATAAAACAGGTAGTTCTTAAAAATGCTTACTGTAATGTCAAAATATTTACTACTGTTCTGTTTGTTTTCATGATTACAAATAATTTTTCTAGTTATGTTTGCTATAAATCCTTACTGGCATATTTATATACAATTTCTTTTCTTGTTTTTGAGTTTTTCAAATGCTTTCATTATAAGCTGACTTCAATCTAATAGTTTTGCTTTAAAAAGATTTAAGAATTAAATACTAATTAGTAATGCAAAATAATTAAAAAGTAATAATAATTTAAAAGAATATCAGAAAGGCAAATTATACATTTTTTATCCTATAGATATCTAGTTTGTTCACTACCAGCAAATTGTAAAACTAAAGAACTGAAGATAATCACTAAAATGTTAAGATTCAAGCCTATGAAGGTAATCTCTTGCATCTCTTTTCGGCTGCCACTTCAACAGTTCCTTTACCACTTAGGTATAACTGAGCCAGAAAACTGGACTTAGTTTTGAGATAATTTGTTTTCTGAATTCTCAAATGGTTACATAACTTCAAAACTGAATGATTCATGAGCAAGAAATAGTAAGAACAAATATTGAGGATGACAGCTCTAAGTGTAGCAGGCTTGGAAGGTAGCTCACAGATCAGTACCATACTTTGAGGTTTTACAGTGTTGAAGCCAACACAGAGGGTTGGCTTGGGTTCCCCCAAGCTGGCAATAACACCTCACACAGAAAAGCCAGATCAGAAAATTGATCTGGCAGAAACCACACCCCAAAAAACAAAACAAGACATAGTTTTCAGTACCAAGGTACATCTGGTTTCCTGCATGGCAACACAAATGCTAGTGCTAGAACAGAAAGAACAGAAACAGTTCCCTTTCAGCAGTGAGGGGAGGAGCAGCAATCAGGGAATTGCAGCGTGATAGTCTCAACAGATTTTGGTGTTTTTCACTTTTTTCTCTTTAGAAAAACATTTTTGAAGATGAATAAAATTGACATCTGTTGGAGAAAAGTTCAAGTTTGGACTAAACTTCATTTCTGTTAAACTACTTTTTGGTCTGGGGATGAAGAGAAGCTTTAAACCTTACCTTTACAAAAGCAGTTTTGAAAGCGTATTAAGCCCACAGTTATTGGTAAAAGAGAGGAGAAAAATATTAATTGAATACCTAAACAAAATGCTTGCACATATATAGAAATTAAATCATAAAGACAAAACAGCACTTCATTTTACTAAAATACTATTTTATCTCCCAGTGATATGCATATCCTTATATGACTATGCAGCTGATGTGTAAAGGCTATTTTAATATGGCTTTTTTGCTCAACAAATTTTGATTCCTTAGCCACTGTCAGCTGTTTTAAGTTAAAATTAAAAACTTAAAAATACAATTTTGTATTAAAAGAAGCAATGTTATCAAATATCATCCAATTTACCTCTTGTTTCACTATGGCTGTAATATTACCTTCAGTCAATCCCTAAAGGATTAGTTTACTGGACCTTACTGTGGGATTCAACTGTATGAACACTGAAACAATGGATTCCACCAGTAATCTGAAACCAGATAACAAGGAGATATTTCCAGAATACAAAAATCATGCAACAACTTTGAAATGGCCAAGACTCGATACTGCTTATTTCTTCTTTATGGGAAAAAAAAAAAAAAATTAGGCAGGGATACAGATTTAGTTAATTCAAGGGTCTCCGCCACCTGTTTGCTGTATGACATCATTCCTGTAATAAGTGTTCTGAGACTGCCTTTGGAAGAGATGGTGACTGCAGTGATTTCTACATAAAGTCAGAACACGATTTTTTAGACTCCTTCCACCCTTGCTGCAGAAGAAAGGTAAGGGACAGGATGAAAAGATAAGATGAAAGAGCTGGATACTATCAGAGCTTAGGGAACTTAAAACTGATGAAGTGCAAGCATTTTAGAGAGAAACAGCTCCATAGCTTAATCAGTTATTCTAGAGAGAAACAGCTCTGTAGCTTGATCAGCTATTCTCATTCTTTGCAGCTTACAAGGTTCTGTAGAGTGTCCGTTACTTTCTTTTCCTTCACATATGTATGCAAGCATCACCTGGACACTGAACTGATCCTACACAGTCTCAAACAATTAAGACATAGTTATTAAGTCCAGATATTTCTGACAGAATATTAGCTCTTGGTCCACCTGCGTTCCACACATCTACAATTCACATAAGATATTCCAGCATAATTTAAAAAATATGAAGTCCATAGCATAAAAGTCTCGATCCACATAAATATGCTCCTGGCATAAGTATATGAGCAGTATCAAAGATATCACCAATGTCCTTGTTCCCTAGAGTAGTTGGGAATGTGTTAATAGGTGACCTGATGTGTGCAGAAATCAGAAGCAGATGAGCTCAAAATGCCAACTGCTTTTCCTGTGAATTTGACATTTTTCTTTAAAGATACTCTACTAATCTTTCATATCACTGTGAAATTAAGACCAATCGAGGATTTGGGAATAGCATGACTACAGGGAATGTGTTATCCCTGGACATCTAAGCATTTCTGTTTTGCCCACTCTCTGCTCTGAAATCCTTGAAGAGAAGGCTATTTTCAGTCCTGCTAAACACTGCACTCGTGGGATCTGAAGTACATCTGTTGCACTTGAACTGCCCAACACTCTCAAGGCAGAGTAGACAGAACCTCCCCAGCCAGCAGGACTAAGCTGCAGAACATCAGTCACCTTCTGTTGGTATCTAGCCCATGTGTGAACCACTCCATTCCAAACTCAGATCTACCAAGGTAGCTCAACTTGTCACTTTAACCTCCATTTAAATTCATGTGAGAAACTCAAAAAAATTTATATTTTTGACCTCCTATGCATTTGCTGGATGAAAAGCACTGTAAAAAATAATCTCACATTTATAGGTATGAATGGAGTTGCATAATTTTCTTGTGATGTAGATGAGATGTGTTGTAATGGCTAAAAAGTGGGAAAAAGTGAAGGGTTAAGAGCAAATTGTCAAAGATGCTCAGAACCAAAGAGTTCCAATTTTCAAGTCATATTTTAATAATATATAAAGATTTCAAGCATACTTCAATGAATTAGAAACCTAGCCTCCATTATAGATAAAAGCTCTTTGTAAATATTAAAGCAAAACTCAGCTGTTGAGAGAAAACATGAAAAAATACTTAATTTTTCCCAATAGGACTGATCATATTTGGGCTTGTTTTAACATTAAGTATATGTTACTTCTTCTAGTTTATCAGCTATTGCTAAATAGTATACAATATTTTTATATGGCTTCCCTGCACAACAACGTAAAGAAAAAAATAAGTCACTGCCCTAAAAGGCCTAGCATTATATAAATGAGGAAACTGTAATTATTTTCCTGATTTTTTCATGAAATTGGGATTGCTAAAAGCATTCCATGTACTATCATAATTACCAGTAATAACATAAGAACTAATGCATTCGTGCAATTTTCAGTCCATTACTTGTAGATTTGTCATTGGTTATTTCTTTCTCACAAAAGGAAGTTAAGCATTTTTATACTTAAATCAAGAATTCATCAACACAAACATAGCAATTACTGAATCTCCTAAAAGCCAAAGGTAAGGAATGAAATTTCTTTTAAGTGAGATTGCAGAGATATCTGGTGACCTTCACCATTCATAGTGACTACTACACAAAATAAAAACTGAAACAGAAATTTCATATTCTGCCAATTACTTAACAGTGTATAATGCTCTGACTATGAAATTCCTGGATAAGCAAACAAAAAACTCCTAATACTTCTCAAGACACAAACAACACTTACTGAGCAGTCCAAAGGCCATGCAAATCACAGCAGACCTTTTACTACATTTTCAGGAACAATACTTGCTCTGTTCCTGTATGGTGGTGAGTAAAATCCTAACTACATGGGTTACTCAGATCATAAAGGGTGTGCCAGATAGCATTAGTGACACAGGGTCTGATCCCACCTCTCTGACATCCACAGAAAACTCAACGCTGGTTCTACTACAGCCAATAACAAATGAATGGGCTTAAGAGAAGGTATCAGCTTTAGAGCTGCAGAAAGATTGCCAAGTTTCCTTTGAACAGGACATGGGAAAGAAACAGGGTCAGACTTGATCCTTGTCTTGTTTTTAAAAAATAGTAAAAAAAAAAACCCAAACCCACGCCACACACAGTGCAGCATTTTCAGACTGTTGTCAGCTGGCACATGAAGCCTTTTAAGTACATTAGAACAACCCATACTTTTTCTCCAGTATCCTCACTGACCCTTTAGGTGTTAGCTTTTAATACATAAGAAAACTTAAAACTTTCAGAAATTCACAAATTTGCTAATTTCTGATGATTATCTGGATAATGAAATAGCAGAGAAAAAACAGGACTTATAAAGCCCTAGTTTAGAAGATCTGATTTTAACAACCACACAACTAAAATTTCTAGGGTGATGGAAAACAAGGATGGGAATGTAGTTCTAATGTCCGAGAGCTACTCGCATATTAAGAGATCACAACCAATAATGGGCACAACTCCTCGCTGTAAAAGAAAACCAGTAAGTAACTCTGAAAATTTAAAAGACATGTTAAAAAAAACCCAAAACCCAAACCTCTTCAATCCTCAGGATCCTACTCTCAAACTTCTGTAAAAGTTTTAGGTCTCCTGTTTGAAAAAGCAATGCACATTGAATACTTTTACATATATAAGGCAAAAAACACAGATGTAGGATTGCTTCTGCCATTAGCAATGAAGGCTACAAAGCCAGAATGCTAATAACACTTCCAGGGTTCAAAAGCTCTTCCGTATAAAAATCCTCCAAGTACTTCAGCTTCGCAGATAAAAGGTACTTACAACTGCATGACTTCCTAATAATAGTTATGAAACTACTTTTTTTCTTTTTTTTTTTATTTTTAATTTGGCACATTATGTTACAATGAATGGGTCAGTCATATCCATATATAACCCAGAAAATTATAGAAGAAATTGGTCATGTCTTCATACAGGAAAGCAACACAGAGCAAAAATTAATATAATCCCAGTGATCTATCATGAATGAAAGCAATCCCAGAAACAAACAAATAGAAGTCTACCTGTTGGAGATCCAATGTAATGGTCACATAATGATACTCAATTCCATTCTGGATACTAGGGCTTTGCCACCAAGTGTTCTTGCCATCAATTGCATTTGTTATTGGGTGTCGTTCTGTTAGAACAGCAGAAACATATAAATCAATTTCAAAACTATTAGAAGATTCAATTATTTTTAGATCTGACATCTAGATTTTAAGACAATTACAGAATTAATAAGGCAGGACTTCAAAAAGAAAAATAATAAATTAATTTGTCTTGTACTCTTGGGCCACCAGTCATACTTATTAGTACTGGAATACTTATCTAATGTTAGTTGTTTAATTTTGGTTATGATCACAAGAAGGTCATTCAGAGCACTTAATTGCAGAATCTGATGCTACAGAAAATGCAGGCATTCAAATCCAGTAAAGTCTTCCTGCACTCTTCCAAAGTTTCGAGTACTTCAAAGTCATTGAATGTTGCAACAGATACAACAAATCAGAGATCTGAGATACAGTGTGCAAGAAAAGCAGAGATTAAAGTAATACTGGTACTGTCATTTCTAAGAAATTTCTAAGCACACATGGAAATAATTCAGGAAACAATTCAAAAATCATTACAGAGGAAATGATTCAGAAATCATTAGAGTATATGCCTCAACTGGAAAATTTTCTGACTCACATACATGCATGTAAAGGATACAATTTGTTTGGATACAATCCATATCAACTCTGCTCCACTGTCCCAAATGAATCTTAAATAAGAGGGATACAAATTTATTTACATAATTGAATTTTTCCTGAATTTCAAGATCTTCTACATTATCAAAGTTTGCTTACTTAGTACTTTAATGTTATTTAGATTGCGAAAAATCACACTCAATATTTTCAGGTTATAGGTTCTGTTTCTCTCGTATATGAAATGAAGAATAACAAAATCACAATTTTAAAAGGTACAAGGATCTGTATTTTGAAGTCCCTAATTTTCCAGAGCAGGCGTGTGCATTATGAGGAAAATCACCCAAAGGAAATTCAAATACAATAAGTTTCTTCTATGTAAGTTCTGTTTGCAAGAACATGAATTAGGAGAAAACCCTACCCCTCTTATTAAGGGTGACTTTCTAAACTGTCATGTTTCCTTGGTAAAAAACTGAAATATGATTCATTACTAGCTGGGCCTAGAATTGCAAATAATTACTTTATGAACTGATTAATTTACTTATTATTTTAATTATTACTTAAATTAATGAGCCAGATTGACAGTTTTTGTATCTCTGGTTTTTTGCTATATCAACCACCTGTGGAGGAAGCCAGAATTCCTGAACATATTTAAAGATACAATTTAAGTGTGTTGTAGGAGTGAGTGAAGGCATAAACCCTCAATATTGAAAACGCCAAAAATTTAATTTAAATATTATTCAATGGTATTAATGGACAGCAACATTTGCAAGTTAGAATTCTGGTACTACAACAGATAAAGCTATAGGTAATTTTATCTTTGTATTGAAGAGAAAAGCAAAGTACACCCTGTGCTTTACATGCTGTCAGTTCCCACAGCTCTGATCATTTTCTCAAATCTTGGCTTTAAATGAGTGGTTGAAAAAATCAGCTGTAAATCAAATTCAGGGCTTTTCGTTGATTGTGACAGAAGTTGTCTAATTGGAAAGTTTGATGTAAGTCTCTTCAGATGAAATTGATATAAAAGTAAATCATCAAAAGGAGGATTGGGAGATGAATCAACAATTAACTGTAATCACCTTTATGAAAGTTTAATAATAATTTGAAAATTGATTAATTGCTGGCATGTTTAGCTTATTTAAAAGGTAAGGGGGAAAAATACAATATTTGTAAAAAGGACTGGATTGCAAATGCAGTTCAAGGATCAATCTCCCTGGTGGATGGCAAGAGGGAGAACTTAGAGCCCATCAAACTGTGCACTTTAATTTGGACTCACATGTGATTAACCAGGGAATTTGTGTTCATTTCCTACTACATTAATTAAGGGGAGGCACTCCAGGCTCACACATTCCAGGGGGATCATTTAAAGTCTGGTTATATTACATGGTTCTCCTATTAACAAGCCATCTCTGTTTAAACAAGGCACTTCCCTTTGCCAAATGAACATTTAAAGACCTTAAAATGAGATAGGATTGTCACAAAAGAGCAGATATTATGAAGCTGGACAGATTCAAGTTTAGAAGAGAGTAGGAACAAGGGGAAACATAGATATAAATCATTCAGATGGGTTTTTTTATATACACACATATATATATGTCTGTGTGTATACACATATTTTAGTGTATACTGTCTGACATCATAGAAAAGACAAAGCAATACCTCTGGTTTAGATTTGCTTTTTGAAATAAGCAAGCTTCATACAGGAAAAAAAACTTGAGTAATGTGCATGTGCCTCTAAATTCCCATCTGTAAAACAGGAAAGTCTTTTGCACAGATTCTCTGCCAGTCGGAATGATTCCAAAAACTCAATTCGTTTCTGAGTGAAACACACTGCTATAACGTAATTGGATGTGTCTATTGCTAAAAAATCGGATGACCTTCCTTCAGAAGGTGGCATTTTCTGCAGTTAAAGAAGACATTAAAACTTGGAAAACATTAAATCTGGAAAAAAATAGGTTATAACTGTCTTCAGATAAATTAAGTAGTCTACACTGGGACAATTATAAATAACTTTGCAAATATAAGGTCAGGAGCAATTTAGCAGGAAAAGAAAGCATCTGAAGTTCGCAATGGCCAACTAACTGTCCTCTCAGTGGTGTTTCACCATTAGCAATGGGAAATATCAAAGTAAAACATGTGAACAGGAACATATGATTATTCTGGAGCAAACCTGGACCTCTGTGTAGTGCTAATAAGAGCTCAGATGAATTTTAATAAATATGAAAGCCTCTAGAGAGAATTCAGAGAGCTGCAATTCATGTAGTTAAGAGTTTGAGAAGATAAAACCTATGAGGAGAATGAAAGAAAAGATAGCTTAGTGTAGAAACTAAATAGAGCAGTACCATCACCCCTCAATTAATTAAAATACTTTTTTGTAAGAAAAAGGGAATACTAATCCATTTCTTGTATTGACTGAACTTAGGAGATAAGTAACATGAATTTCTGTTCATATTACTTATGGAGATGCTGATTAGTTGTTAGAAAAACTCTTTGTTTTAAGCAATGTAATAAGTGAAGCACACCAGAAAGTGTGGCAATGGGAGGAAGTTTCTAAGGAGACTCCAAACAAGCTTCTGTCTGGAAAGCTACAGCCACAGATAGTTCATCCTGTCTAGAACTAGCAGACAGATTAAATGTCATCCTTTTTTTTTTTTTTTTTTAAATTCTGAGGTTTTAAGCACATGCATAAATGTCATGAGGTATAAAAGTATCTGAGCTTTGGAACACAATTGGAAAAAAATAATTGTCTTCATGGTTCTGTGTCTATGCTTCTTCCAGCATTTTATCTATTCCATTAAAAGCTATCTTAAGTATCCCTTTATCCTCTACCATCTACTGTGCCAATATACCCATGAAAATCTAATAATGTTAAAGCTGTTCATGTCTTTCACTGCAAGGTTACATGAAATTAAACTTGTATGACTTGAATAAGAAATTTTCTTAGTTCTAATCTTCCCAACTACCAGAAATAGGCATGTCTGAAGTAGATGATGACAAATTCATATTCGAAAACTGATTTTGCTTCCAGGCAATCTTTAAGAAAGCAGTGTTAGCAAAAATCAATTTTAATACTAAAAACTAAGCATTAAAACAAGCAGTGCTCCTTTACTTTATCTAATTTTTTCTGGATCAGTGAAACTGAATTTACTGGAATTTCAGATATTGCTTCGATTGGTCAAAATGTTCAAATTCCAAATGTACGTATGAAGGTAGAAGTCGGTTATCAGTTTTTTATTCGTGGTTAGTGTATATCAAAAGAATTCAACTTTTTAAAATCTGAATTTAGGTGCTCTGCTTTTCAGTACCTGAATCAAAAAGTTCCATGGGAGAAGTACCCATACCAGATACGGGTTTTGAAATACCTTTGGAAGAGATGGCTAACGTGGTTTAAAAAGAGACACACATTTCACAGTAACCAGGCTGGTGAACTACTGCTTTGTATCCTGAGTATCTACACCCTTTGAAAAAAAATCTTTTTACAGGAACAAAATGAAAATGGCACACATACGATGTGGAACTCGGCTCTTTTGATCACAAATGCGGCACTGAGGGTTTCTTGCAGGCTGTCCAGGCACATGTTCAACAAGTTTGCAGTACATTTCCCGCCCCTTCTCTCCACAGGTAGCATTGGTTGTGATAAGAGCATTACTAGCCAGGTTCAGTACTGCAGGAAACAGTCCTGAAAATAAAATAAAATAAAATTGTAAACAAAAGCAACAGAGGCAAATCCAAGGTGAATTTAGCAGAATAAACACAAATGACTGTAACACCTGTTACAACATTAAAGCAAAAGCCTTTATTTTCAACAGCTATGGAAGTAATAAAGAACAAATTTGGATGTGGATCCAGAATTTAGACATCAGAACAAAGCCATTGTACTGATAGTCCCATTCTTCTAAAATTCAAACTGGTACCTTCTGGTTATATCATGAACAGCAGGATGCCAAAGGAGAAAGTACAGAAATATACAAAGCATCATAGAATTTTATGTTTCACAATCAAACCTTGTGTTCCTACCCAATCGGTCACTGAAACATTGTACACAACATACCTATGAAAACTCTCTATCATTCTTTTTTTCTGCTGACATCTCCATGGAAAAGCTTTTCCTCCACAGACTGCAGCACTTGCATTACATTGTATTATTGTTCTGCTTAGGTGTCTCATAGACACCTTTGTCATCAGAGCAGCTGGGTAATTCATCCAGCAACATGAATAGCATATGCCATGTTTCCCTTTCCTCAAGAAGAAAATAATATATACGACATTGTATCTTTTATGGTAGTGCTGTTGTTATTTTTCCAGGTGCACGTGCAGAGTGATATATTGTAATTCTCATTCAGCACAGCATTTAAGCATGCCTGAGTGCTCTGCTGAGCTAAGTTATATGTAGCAGTAAGCTATAAAGATTATAAACCATATGAAGAACATTCATTAAGGTGGGGTACTCTCCTTCCCACTAAGTACTGATCAAAACCTGTGAGCCATAATAAAATTGATCCACGGAGACAAACTGATAGTATGTGTGTATTAGTACTCCTCACATTAAATCAACCAATTTTGCATCTTCAAAAGCAAATTTGCCATGACTACAGGTTAAACCAAAAAAGCCAAACCCAACTAACCAACCAAAACCAACCAAAAAAAAAGAGGCTGATGTATGGACTCTTGGGATCACTTTTAGATTCATTTTATGACAATTTCAACTGGCCCAAAACTCATTCTTTTGCAATTCATTCAGCTCCCAGCCATATTACACTATTGTAACCTTAAAATAAGGTTCTAATAAAAACTAAATTGGTCATTATTGAACTCTGATAAAGCCCACTTTATAATGGCATTTCTTTTCATTCTCCTCAAATGGACAACACTCTTCAACTGACTCCTTTCATTCCTTTAACACCACTCTCCTGCTTGTCTCTGCAATTAACCTGTGTGCTGTTTAATTACGAAGCTTGGCTGGTCATGGTACAGCTGTCCTTTGACATTGTGAGTTAGTGACTCTCATGCTCACTTTAAAACCATGTGTAAGTATATTGCTTGAGCAAGAGAGCCAATTAGTTACTAGCCCATCCAATTTGTGCAGTCAATCAATACTCGAGATTTTATTGATCATGTAGCTTGCTCCTTCTGTATAGATTAAAGCTCATTTTCATCACATTTTGAATCTATACAGTTGTTCTTGTATTTTTATTCACTGCATTCAGGGGTATTTTCTGCCTTCTGTGATGGGGCCACATGGTAAAAGTTTGCATAAGCATTAGCAGAGTAGATGAATTAATAGCTGTGGAACTTCCTATGTTGACTGACAGCCTCATTATTCTCTTTTTAGGCTGTACAAAGTTAATAGTGTAGAAGCCAGTAATCATTTAGTGTTAACAAAGAGTCTGGCATTTGGTTCAGAGCTAAGTATTTTAAGCCCTCAAAAGTGAACCTTGTACAAAGGACAGAATGATCCTACATACAAAGAATTGCAGTACATGGCATCAGGAGAATAAATCCTTCAAAAAAGAGCTGAAAGAGAGCAACCAAAAAGCCTCCAGATTCACAAAGCTACAAAAATATTACCTGTTCTATGTCTATCACAAATCATACCATTGTTCTAAGTCTTAACACAAACTTAGATGTACTTAAATATATATCTTACTTAAATGTAAGATAGGTAAATAGATGAGAGTACTTAAGAAACTCAGTTTTTAGAACATAAATTCAGTGTTCAGTGACCTCTTTAATGCGTAGAGCAGCTTACAGTAAAGCTACCAAAAGCTATCCTTAATCATACAAACACAGGCAACAATACACCTATCAGGGTGTTTCACTGAAGAGCCCACATCAAGATGCCAGCACCTCAAAGAGCTGCTCCACACTGAATTACCCACAAGCTTAGACAGGCAGAGAGCAAAAGATGCACATTACAGCCAGCACTTCACCTTTGCTATTGATTAATTCCTCATCCCTGGGGTTTTAACAAGTAATAATTAACAACTACATATTTGAACTTTTTTTTAAAATCTTTATTTCCAAGGAGCAGGGGTCTAGGCTCAATAGGCTTTATAAGGCCCTTACAACTCAAGTTAGTCTACAATTCTATAATACTTCTTTGTACAGCCCAAAAGAAGGCTTTGCTTTAAAAGAACATTTGATGTGTAAGTCTGATAGAATGGAGAAAGCAATATTATTCATATTGATTTCTAGCAGTTACATATAGAAATATATATATATAATCACAACAGAGGCATGACATTTTAGCAATACAGAAGATGAAACCATTGTCTTGAAACTTTTAGCTAGGCCTTTTAAATATGAAATAAAATTGTGTATGTTTATGATGCTAATATATCTGCTCACATTTTCTGAGATTCACATCTTAGAAATTCATCTTCCAATCATAAATCCCCAGGAAAAGAGACAAGAAAGCCCTAGATAGCACAGTTAATTTTTTTTTGCCTTGTTTTTCATTGCAACAATCATACACAAGAAATATTTAAAAACTGATGTACTAGTTTTGCGCATCTTCAATTCAATTTCCCAATAAAATTAAAAGCTTGCTGTTATCAATCCCACCTTGAATTCTATGGACACCCTCCCATCAAACACTTCCAAATACATGAACTGCAAAAATTACAAAGATTTCCTCTTTCTTTATTGCCAAATGCCTTTTGTAAACCTTTGCTCCAGTGCAAAGACCGGATAAAACGCCTCTGAGTCACAAACACATCATCTCTATTTTGTGTAGCTCAAGTGCAAGCAGAAAAATTTGACTCCCTTCAACTGCCAGCTACATCAATCTTTTTTCTCCTTTGTGTCACTAGCAAGAATCATATTAGCATTAACTTCTATCTGGCAAAAATAACAAAATTCTAGCAATTGCATTAAGGAAATAGGAAGAAAAGAATGGCTTTCAATTAGGCAGTGATTTTAGCAAATTGGGTTCAATTTCTGGTTTTCAAAGGACATCTGTTTAAAGAGTATCATATTCTCCCCTGTGAAATAAGCATGGCCATATTTCTGCTTTACACTTTAGTTTTTAAGCATGGAACCTATCCCATGAAGATTGTAGTGCATGGAAACTCAATAGAAAGTTTGTTTAGTGTTGACAGGTGATTAATCTATGAAAGGCAAATAACACAGAAATTAATCAAATTATTTAAAGTGGTGTACAATGCATAGGTAATCAAGCATGCTGCTCAAGTCACTAGAGAATTAATGATAAGTTTAGCATGCATTTTCAACAGAAACAATTCTAGAAAAAAAAATGCAAAAAAGGAAAAGCAGCAAATCAGCAGGATTTTCTTGCCTACAAACCCTTATGTACTCAAGTTTTACACTACTACTGCTCTAGTTAAGTAGGTGTGGTATCAAGGTACTAATTAAATTATATTTTTTTATAATGGGTCCTGCATCAAAGCACATGCAGATCCTTATTTTAAAGACAAAAATGGTGGTTGCTTGGGTTCTGTGGGTTTTTTTACAGATGTCTCAAAAGCTGCCCTTTACTAATACTAAAATTCTCTGGAGACACTGGCAAACACGTCAGTGATTCACAGAGTTCAACACATTTAGACTAGGAAACAGACAAGATTCCACAAAGACCATCAAAGAAAGTAAGCCATCACAACACATGAAGGAATGACCTCTCATGAGGTCAGAATTTAAAAAATGGAGAATAGCAGTGGAGAAAAATAGCAATCCTTGGTGAATCCCGTTCTGTTCCACCAGCAACATAAGAAATTTAGAAAAGAGGAAAAAAATTCAGATGAATGCTTGTTGTTGATAAAAATTATTCAGGAAAATTAAAATAAGCATAGACCACCGAGTAGAAAAATTCCACAGAATGGTTTGACTAGGCAATAAAATGGCATATGAAATCATGAAATGGAAATTAATACACAGGGGGGAAATACGATAGCTTCGGCACTTGCTATTATCAGTCCTGAAAGAGTTATTATTGATATTTCAATGAAAATATTAACTCAAGGAATAGAAAAAAAGTCATTATATTATTGCATAAATCCATCTGTACTGATGACAAAAATGCTCTATGGCATCCCTTACCACTCATCTCCAAAAGAATATGGTAAAGTTAAAAAAATGAAGAGAAGTGTGACAAGATCACAGCTGTGGAACAGCTTCTGAATGTGGATATGAATAAGCTATGAGTTTTCTACTGGAAAACAAACAGATTGGGAGATGTATAAAATTATGTAACAGCATACAAAATCATAAAAGGCTTTAGTAGGTAAATCTTTGGCGTGAACATAGTTAGTTTAGCTATACTTTTACCACAAATTGAAGGTGCTGAGTCAACTTATCAGACAGGAGTTTTCTTTACTGATTGGAACATTTTTCCTGTTTATAAATGGAACTGCTTTTCAGCATGATAGCAATTAAATTCTGGAATAAATGAATAAGTTACATAATAAAATATTTTTATTCCAAAAGCAAGAATGGACTAAAACCCAGTTAGATTAATACAGAGAACAAGGGTTCATCCTGAGCTGTTAAACATGAATGGCTTGTGTTCAGTTGCCAGTTCAGAACATCCCTAAATTACTAGCTGATGTAGAATTTTACGCAGGGAGAGATCCATGTACTCCTTTGCATTTGTCTTCAATATTGCTGGTGATAGATATCTGTTAGTTAGTTTTTTCTTACTAAGGCTAGTAGCATGTACATCCCAACATCAAGGTACATCCAAAATGGAAGAGAAAATATAATCTTAATTTTGTGTGGTATTGCTAATGAAACTGTAATATTCTTGCCAATGTTCAATTCTTTCACCAGCCCTATACTACTTCTACTATACTACTAGTATACTATACTACTTCCTACTACTATAGTATTGTTCCTATACTACTTCCCATTATTACCTTGCACCCAGAGAGGTTTCCTCAATGGCTACTTATTCTATAGACTAGATCTTGTTCTGTAGATCCTCTATAGAACATTCCCTTGAGCCTGTCAATTTCCTTGCAGTTTTCTGTATTACCTAATTAATTTTCTTATGCTTTCCTTATTTTCACTGCATAAAGAAAAATAAGAGCCCAGCTTCACGTGTTTTCTTTTATCTACTTTTCATGAGTTCCCATCAACCTTCAGCTCATATAAATTCCACAAGTATCAGTGGAATAAAACCTACCAATCTGATGCCTGGCACCCTGCCCTGTTTTGTCATGCCCTATTACCTACTTCTCTGCCAAACTGACAGATTTTCCACATGCTTTATTGCTGTAGTGGAGATCAGCAGAAGTAGATGAGCTACACAAGTAGCAGGTACAAGACATTATCATAAAGCCTGTCAGCTGCTGAATTCAGTTTCATTCTCACTCTCGCTCCCTTCTGAAACAGCATTGTTTGATTGACCTTCAGAGCCCAATGAGTTAATTTCCGTAGCTGAGAGAGGATGGAGGGATTCTAGAGGGAAATCAAAGATATTAACTGCATCTCCAGCTGCCAAATGGTGATTACAGGTTCATTATGAAGTGGGGATAGTCACTGGAGTAACCTACTTTTAAAATGTGTCAAAAAGCAGCTACAGCAAAGGAGGGGTACAGGAAACAGATATGAATGTAAAAAAAATAATTACCTTGCACGTTAATGTTCCTACCATTCACCAGTTCTGACACATTTTTCTTTCCTCCCCTTCATATAATTCATGGGGAATTGTAAATCCTCTCAATCACATCACTATCCCACACCTACAGAGCAACTGGTGGGGTCTCACTAGAATTACAGTCCAGCACTACAATGGAAGCACAAGCAAGGAACCAAGACCAAGATTACAATCTCTGTTGGACTTCTGTTACTGCACAGAGGAAAGAGCAGGTATCTTAAATGAGAAAGAAGGAACCACCATAGGTGGTTGATAGGAGATGGAAGGCAGCAGAAGAGATCTTTGCATGGAGATGAAGGAAGGCACTCTCTGAGTGAGGGAGACTGGAAGAAAGAAGAAAATAGAAAGAAATACCACTGCAAAGGTACTCATAGAGCCTGTAACCCTTTTTGTTTTACAGATTATTGGCACGCTGAAATTTGCATTCATACTTAATGTCTGTATTGCAGTTTGATTACACAGTGATAAGATCAGCATCTCATTCTACTGAGGGTAAAATCAATATAAATAATTGCAGTGCCTGCACATACAAACAAAATGTTAACCTTAAAAAATCAGTATTGATTTTTAATAGCTTTTTAAAGTACTTTCAAGATAGACGACAAACTTTGGTTTACCAACTCGGGGATTTCTTTGTGTCTTATTAAAGCACTAGAACAGAGAAAATGTTTTTCTCCTTCAAAGAAAGCTCTGTTAAGACCTGCGTATTCCTCTTCTCTTTTCTAAACAGACCAGTATTTGGCACTGCATACTTCCTTCAATCTTCTCAAAATGTCCCTAGTATCTTCAAAGAAGAAAATAAAACAGCCTGCCTAAATATGTCTAACTTTTCAAGCCAATCTTCCTAGTCTACAGAGCACTTTGAAATGTGAATGCAGTCAAGCAGAGCTGTTTGCCACTGAATTTGTACTAAAAAGACAAAAGAGAATATGTCAATTTCCGATGTTCTAAGAAGTGTCACTGGAAAAAGAGAGACTTGTCTGCTGCAGCGCAGAGCTATGCTAGGCTGTGGGAACACAGTGGGGAGAAAAAACTGGGACAAAACAAAACAAAATGTTGCAGCACTGAATTGCTTCCAGCTGTGCACGACAGGGAGTAACTTAATGCATTCTATCCGCAATGTAGATGAATACTTTTATACAACTACAAAATAAACCCAATTTGAAGAAATAGCTGTCCAGACACAACAGAGCGTGCAGACTGAAAAAAAAAAAAATGTAAAAAAAAAATGACACTAGGATCATTTGTCCAGAGGAAAAGAAAATGGAAAACAAATGTTTCAGTACCCATTTATGTCAGTTGCCCCAAATTACTGTGCATTACAGTACTGTTCAGCAGTCAGCCTTTTTTCCTCTCAAAGGAAGTGGAAAAGCAGTTTTTTGATGTTTGATGGTAGGAATGGCTTGCTTTTACTTATGGGTGATTTTCTCTATTCATTCTAAGCAACATTACATATACCCTCCTGCATATTTATCTTCAACACAAAAGAATATGAAACACTAACCTGAAGAAACCTGATAGTAAATCTAACTATAATCCTTATATAGTAACAGACACATCTGAAAGAAAGTATATCAATTACCTAGTAATATTACTTTGCCTCTCCACAGCTCTCAGCATTGAAAATCTGTAGGGACTTTGTTTATCTTAACAGCAAAACTCTGTCTGTTTTACAGATTGGAGAGTGAAAAAATCATTACTGGCTTACCCCAATATTCTATTGTATTAAATATATAAGCATCTTCCTTGCTTTGTAATGAATTTCCTTTTTTTTTTTCCAGAGCTGTCACAAAAGATTGTTTTGCAAAGGAGAGCAGAAAAAACACAGGTGAAGATGAAATCCCATCTCCTTGACATCTATGGCAGAACTCCCACTGAATCAAAAATCCAAAGCACAAAGACTTAATGGACATCTCATTTTCAAAGGTATTTACATGCCCAGCCTGAGTCAGGCACCCACTGATTTTCAAATGTATTCCATCTGTATTCTGACAAAAATTTTGAAGGGCAAAATCCCAGTTGTACAAATACTTTATCTGTAGAAAGAGTACACTATGCATGAAGAAGCAAGCAGCAGTGCACTCTTTACAGTTATTTCCTTTTATTTTTTAATGACCACATGATCTTCATTAAAACCTCTGCAATGCAGTAGTATGGTCCTGGGCAGCCAAGCAGGCCTAACAAGAAAAAGTAAAATAACCTCTGAGAGACAACAGTGTTCAGAAAATTATGTTTCTTCTGTTCTTAGACAGCACACATCAATTTACAACTTCCCCAAACTGCGGGACATGGCTAAAAATGTCCATTTTTATTCCACCCCCACAACTGAATACCAGGGTCTCCATACTAAGAAGACACACTCATGCCCTTCCCTCATTTGCAAACAGAGAGCAACACACAGATCTGTATGATTTGTCTATCCCATCACTGAAGGAGAAAAGAAAAAAAAGCAAGCATGAAAAATAGAGAAAATTTAATCAGAATTTCTTAAAGGTAGGATAGAGCCTGGGACAATCAGAGCCTCCAGATGCAATTTACTGATGAGTTTTGTCTTTTGACAAATTCTTTGCTTTATGAAAAAAGGCTCTGCCATGCATTGTCTTGGACAATAAAGAATATGAAGAATATGACTATTTTTGCAATAACTTCAAAATCAATGTCCATTGAAACCACACAGAAAAGTCAGAATTAGTTACGGCACCCTTGAGTCTCCAGCACTGTCAACTTAAGCAGAAAGACAGAGATATTTACTGTATATACTGTGTTCTTGTACAAGAGGCAACAAAAGGCATGTTGTGTGGGCTAATAAAAGTCATCCATCTATTCGCTATCACCTAACTGACAAAAAAAAATCCTAACTGAATCTAACTTTATGAAACCAAAGAGCAAATGGAAAAACGGATCTTACCATATGCAAGAGATTCTGTGCACTTACATTTACCCTGAGGATTCAGATTAAAATAGTTTGAAGTGTTTCAGCTGATGAGCTTGAATAAACATGAAGTTCAATTTTCATTCTTTGAACTGATTTACTTCTCACTATTCTGCTGTAATGCTTTACAAACACATACTGATAAGGATTATAAATTTTCAACATATTCTGGTAAAATGTGAGATCACCAATTAGCAATTTCTATGCAGAGTTCTTAAGAACTGTCTTCAGAGGATTAGAGAATCACTGAGGCTGAAAGGGACCTCATATCTAGCCCAAACCGCTGCTCAAGTAGGGCCATGGGAGCAGGTGACCCAGGAGTTCAGAGCTGAGTTTTTAGTATTCCTAAGGATGCAAGCTCTACAGCCCCTCTGGGCAATATATTCCATTGTTTGACTACACTTAAAGTAAAAAAAAAAAAAAAAAAGTGTTTTCTTCTGTTTAAATGGAATTTCCTGTGTATCAGTTTGTGCCCATTACCTTTTGTCCTGTCACTGGGTACCATACCATTGAAAAAAAAGTTTGGATATACCTTCTGTATATAGACACATACTGATACGCATGCTGATAAAATCTCCTTGACATGTCCCAAAACTAAGCAACTCCAGCCCTCTCAGCCTCTACTTATGGGACAGACACTCCAATTACTTGATCATGTTCCCAGCCATTTCCTGGACTTGCTCCAACATGTCCATTTCTCTCTTGTCCAGAGGAGGAGGAGGAGTCCTTGTCCAGACACTGAGGAGTCCAGAACAGGACTCAGTTCTTCAGGTGTGCTATCATCACTGCTGAACTGACAGGGAACTATCACCTCCCTTACTCTGCTGCAGACATTCTAACTAATGCACCCCATTTGCTTTTTTTGCAATATTTCTCGCATTCAGTTTGCCCACCAGGACACCTAGGTCCTCCTCTGCAAAGCTGTTTTCAGTTATTTGGCCCCAGTTTGTTCCTCCCTACATGCCAGACTTTATACTTCCTTTTGCTGAATTTCGTAAGGTCGGTCCGTCTGACACAGCCTTCTGGCGTATGAATGAGTCTGTTCAATGCTATATTGTCTGCAAATCTCCCAAGGGAGAACTCTGCCCCATCATCCAGGTCATTAACCAAGATGTTACACAGTATTGGCCCCAGTATTGACTGCTAGCGCCTGCATAGTGATCACTAATGACTTCCCTCAAGGTGAAATTTGTGTCACTGATACAACCATTCAGACCTACACATTCAGTTTTGAATCCACCTTGCTGTCCACTTATCTGACCTGTATTTACTCAGCTTTTCTTTGAGTATGTCACTGAGACAGCATCAAAAGCCTTAACAAAGCTAAGACATATAACAACCACTCTTCTCCTTTCATTCACCAAGTCTGTTACCTCATCATAGAAGTGTATCAGGTTGGCTAATCACAAACTGTTCTCCAAAAATCCATGTGGTCCTAAAACCATCATTGTAGTTACATGTACCGTTCACATTTACGATTTTATATGTATGTGTTACTTAAACCCATGCTACACAATATCCTATTAAAATGAGGAGGCAAAACTAATTCGCCCTTCTAAGATTGCACTGTAAGGCAATACACCTTTGATCTGTTCAATTTCAATGCATGTAAAGCAAAATTAGCAAGATCAAGGCCTTCAGTGGTTACGGTACCAAGGCAGAATGCAAAATAAATTTTTCACGTCTTAGACTCACAGCTTTTCATAGAACAGAACAGGTTACCTGTTTCATTGCCATACAGACAGTATTCTGAGGCATGAATTAGCTGAATAATTAAGAAATACTGCAAATGAAAAAAAAAAGCACAATAAACTGAAAAATTAAACTGTACATTTGTGTAGTGATACTAATACTATGCATTGAATCAATAACTGTCCAGTTACATGTGAGAATATGAACTAATATTGTGAATACTCTTTGTCAGTTTTACAGTATTCTTTCATTCTAGTACATTGAAATATTTCTTGTGTGTCACCTAAATTTGCTCATCAGAGATTTTGCTACAAAAGGGCTCCAAAATACATATAAGAACTGTAGTACTGTGTTCATATATTAGTAAATTATATATATGTGATATATACAGATATGAAAATACAGTGGACAGTGCATCTGTATCTGTAGCCACAGTATTAAATTTAAAATTCTTCCTATTTCATAAAGAGAACAGAATATGTGCATGATTTCAATATATTTTAATCTATACTTTGTGAGAAAAACTATTTAATTATATTTATTTTATCCATGAGAAAAACAGACAGATAATTTCCCTGCCTTCCATATATTCTGTCCCCTTACTTGAACTGTAACTGAATGGAAAAATCAAATGAGGTCTGAGCAGATGGCTGTCAGCAAACCAGTGACAACATACCATGGTTTAGAATTAGACAGAAAATGTGCAACCTGGCATACAATTTCTGCTTGTAACTGCCAAAGACATCTGGCTTAGAATATAAGCCAGCTTGAACATCCCTACACATACTTACATTATCATTCATGAAAATTGAATTATATCAGTATCTCTTAATACTTCTCTGTTAAAGCTGTGCCTATCTGTATTAGTGGAAACCCTCCTTTCTCCTTTACAAAAGCAGACTCGAAGCCATCACAGATGTCACATCTTTACATTCCATTAAAATCAGTCAACTGCATGCAGATGAATCCCTGCACATTGCTTTAAAAATGCATGGGATGGCACATCAAGGAAAGGAATTCTTCAGGTCTTACAATAGGATTTTAACAAGTTTCAGTGGTGCGACTGGAACTAATATGACATTTATTTGTATAATTAAGGGTTTTATCAATGGACTCTCAGTTGGAAACAAACAATTTATTTTTCAGAAGTATGAATCAAATGCACATCTCTTGGGTTTTCCTTTGGCCGTTCTCACTCTTCAGAAAGTTAGCAAAATGCCCCCCTCCCTTCACAGTTTTTGTGTTCCCTACATTTATGCATAGCAACAGCTTTTTATGCAGCTTTTTCTGATTAATAGAAGTTGCTTTCAGTCATTCAGGCAAGAGACTGCTCCACAGTCATGGAGACCTAAGACACTTTTTGATTCTGCAAGAACTCCTGAAACACACAGTTCCACATCATACAATGACACTTCTAGCAATACTATTGACAAGATACAGCTGATCAGCATCCATAGAAAAAATACATTTGAAATGTTAAAGTCTTTGCAGACTTAGCAACTCAATAACACTCACAAGCATAGTTATGATCATTGGCTACAATATTTAATTCTAAAAGTTAAATGTTCTCTGAATCAGTTGGCCTGGGAAAGAGGAAGGGGAGGCCCAAAAAATCGAAGCTAGATAGGTTAGAAGAGTGACAGATTTAACTGTATGTAATTGTATAACTTCACAACCACCAGAGCTGGATGATAAAAGCACCTACTAGTTCTTTCCAAGTAACAGTGATACACTTGATTATCCTTTCCATGGAGTCTAGTTACTAAGACATAGAATTGAAGAGAATGATTTCTTGATCAGTGAAAATCCAGAAAGAGGGAAGAATTTAGAATAGGTACCGAGAGCTGAAATAGGCAAGAAACCTAGTACTGCAGATAGGTAGCAATGAAATACAGCACTCCTTTTACACAAATCTGGGGGGATTTTCTATATATAAGCTGGAGCAGGAGAGCTTCTTTTACAGAGAAAGAGAACAAGAGGATAAACACAGACATTGTCAAGAGAGAAAGGGTTAAAATCAGGAAGTTCCTGAAAGGAAGAAGTAAGATACGCTTTTATAAAGCAAAAGGACTGAAGAACACTCAGCAGATATATCTGAATCCTAAATGCAGAGGAAAGGGTGATCAAGCGACCACCAGTTTTGGCAGCCCTTCTGCTTTTAAGACCCACAATACCTGAAGGGGAGAAGCATGAAGACAGGTAGAGCACTACACAACCCAAGTGTGTGAGCAGTGACACATGGAGATATGCTGCATTTCTCACATCAAGGTACTGCATTTCTCACATCAGGGCACAGAGTAAGTAAGGCAATAGGTGAAGTGGGAGCAGTAGAGCACAGAGGGATTTCAGGCTGAAAACAGAACATCAATAAGCACATTTAGCAGTGAGAGACAAGTTGTGTAACAGAGAAAACTCGTAAGAAACAAGTCAAAGCCTGTTCCCAAAGAGAGGAAAGATGATTGGAAACTTTTACACAATAAATTTGGGTGGGAACACATAACTCTGGGTACTAAGAATACAAAGACTATAATCTTCTCCTTACACCCCAGGGGAAAAAAAGCCTCCTTTTATGAAGGACAACAGAAGTCATCACCCCAATGTCAAAAAAAAAAAAAAAAAAAAGCAAAAAAAAAAAAAAAAGCAAGAGAGACATGGTATCATTGCTATAGGCACAGTGGGAGAGACTGAGAGTTTTCTTCAGAGTAATTTTCTGTGGAAAGGGCTTCCAACTGTGCAATGGCCACTGTAGAATCAGCAAAGACCAAAATGCCTGAAGCCACATTTCTTTATTTGAAAGTTTCAGTTTTAAAGTTTTGTTTGCATTTTCTAATAAAGAACATTGATTCTTACCTACTTTTTCTCTAACCAGTACAGAATCGTATCTACTAACACCTCATCTTTTGTTATGAACTAATAGTGTACCGTCTTCTAAAAATCCCAGGCCTAATTTTGAGTCTAAGAGAACTTTTACATTTCTATCATAAATCCTCAGACTGAAATCCCTAAAATAGTTAGCAATCAGTACCAAGTTTCTTTATTCTTCCAGGATAAACTAATAATACAAGTACTATCTTTGAACATTCATGAAATATAACAGTACAGATAATTAATAATTAGACTGCATTCTTTAAGTGTTACATAAAGGAGCTGTGTCACAAAAAAGATTCTGAAAAGAATATACAAATTAATTCCCTCAGCAAGATCTATGTTTAAAGTATTTTCAGTATATGTATTTCTTTACCACAAAGATTGGACTATTAGAAGGTAACTAAAGGGGAGAAATAATAAGTGTATTCCTGTTTTAATCAACACTTTACATGTTTCCCATGTTTGTATTAGATAGGGAATCTTAAAATGTGGGTTGGGTGTGAAGTAGCTATTTTCATGCAATCTATGTCCTAGCTCTGTAAAATTCAAATACTGATTCTTATATCTCTACTTAGCGTCTTTCCATATAATATTACTTTAAAGTAGCAGACAATCCCACTCAGCATAACCTAGCAAAAAATAGATCTTTTTCTACTCCAAATATATTGGCCATCATCTTGGCGTCTTTGCGGTGCATTCAGCTGTTCCTAGACTAGGACCAAGGCAAAGCCACTTGGAATTTACTATAATTTTCAGAAAGCACAACCACAGGAACCAGGAAATTTGAATTTTACTAGGGAAGCTAGTAAAGCTAGGAAGCTAGTCACTCTTCTAACCTATCTAGCTTCGAATTATAGCTTTGAATTATACTAGGGAGAAGCACCATATTTTCTACCCTTGAAATCTTACAGAATGCTGAAATGTGTCTTTGTTGATAAGTTTTTATCCATTTGTTTAAAAAATTAAATTTGTAAGACAGTGGAGATTAGTTTAATATCCTGTGACAGGAAATTTTCTTTTATTAGAAACAGAGAAGATATCCAGTTATTGGAAAGATAACAGAAATACAAATTTCAATTAATTCTTCATATTACAAAAGAACCCCTAGGGTCATCTTTAGCCAACTACTCAACTCAAATTAGAACTATTCACAAATATTCCTTGCAGATTTCTACTCAACTGCATGCCCACTGCTCATATAATCAATATCTGAGAGACATAGTGCACGTTGGTTTCTAGATTGGTTTTTTGTGGTAGTGGTTTCTCTCTGTAAAATGATATTTCTCGTCTTTTTCCTTTCTTAAATAATGGTTCAATTGTACTGTCAATGCAGTTGAAACCAAATAAAAGTACCCCTGCTGTCATGTAGCACAATTCCATTTTCTGCTGATTCTTGTGTGATGCTCATACTTGATTCATCTTGCTCCAAGCTTTAACAAAAACAAGTAATATGTTACTATTTTATCATCTTAGAGTTTTCTGTTCTTTTAATCAATATGCATTCCAATCCTTCTTCCCTATTTTAATTGGATTCTACTGACTATTTTTATCACACAGTTGATCTCCAGCAAGCAATTGTACTGTACCATATGGGATTATAATCTCTATACACAGACTAGGTTTGAGTTCTCATTCTTGCACTCTCATTTGAAAGAAACCTGAAGGAGTAATCTGAAGGAAGAATAGTAGAGTTCCTGAAGAGTGACAAGTCTCCAAAGACAGTCCAGCAAGAACCTGAATCTCTCATTTATGAGATTTTATTTATAACATTCTCCTTGAAATATACAAGAAAGGGCATTGGAATTCCCACATTATACATATGACACTGTGTGCAGTACAATATCTCTTTAATACTCTGAGATTTTAGATGATTGTTAAGCTGATGAGGCTACACATAAAGTAACTTCCAGTGTTATTAAAGAAGTTAAAAAACAGTGTTATTAAAGAAGCTGACAACCATACAAGTTCTTAGAAGTATATTTTGAAAATTTAAATGTGAGGACTATAATCTGTCCCTGACTATATCTGCAACCTGTTCTGTGCATATGAGGTCCTGGCCACAGAAGCCTTCTCCCCCACTACCCACAGCTGCTGTGGGTTTCATTCCAATGGCTGAGGGCAGCTTCTTGCAATAGGATCACTCTGCAATTGGATGGGAAGTAAAACCAGAACAGTCTGTCTTAAAAGAAATTCCTGGCAATTAGGTCTCAAGAACCACTTCCCTAAGCTTTTGTTCAGTTCTTAACAGACTATATACCAATATGGGAATGATTTTCTCCATTATAATTGAGAAATTATTTCTCTCTTTTTTAAATGCTACAAACTATTATGCTTTTTGGTTCTAAAAAATATCTGAATGACCAGATGGCTTTCCCATGGACAAGACACTGAAATAACACAGGCATAAAAGTATAAAATAAAATATCCATTTATGAGAAAGGAAATTCTGGCAAGTGAAATTATTTATGAAAATGTGAATATGCAATTATGAAGGGATATAAATTATACAAATGGACCAAAAATCTGTAAGATAAACCTCTGATCTGCCAATACCTAGAGAAAGATGCTCTGAAGTTAGGGAAGCTGAGGGGTGTTCCTTCAGATCAAAAAGATCGACTGGAAGAACTCATTCCACCTGATGTAGATAACACAAGGTACTGGCAATGTAACAGCAAAAATTTCATATATGGTTTTCTTAACAATTTACATGTTACTGTTTTATTCATTTCCATTTTTGCTATAAGCCTGCTTTTAAGAGCATAACATTTTTTTTTCCCATTCGAGCATTGTGCTTGTAAACAAAGACAAAAAAAAAACCCTCACGAATTTCCTTCCTGTGGCAGTCCATAAAGGATGGGATTTTCTTTCCTCCATTTCTGTCACTTTTGTGAGGTTCAAGTTAAAAGAAATGGAAATAGCTTTTAAAAATTCCTCTGCCATGAAGTATACACATATGAATCAATCACAGTAATGTCTGGAAGGCAAAATATCAAAGTTCTGCTTCAAACTCTACCACTGATTTATTCTGAGACCCACATTAAACCTCTTTTTCCACATCTGTAAAATGGAGATAATATCTGCCCTGTTTTATAGAAGATATGGAAATTATGTTGGAAGAAAAAGGCTGGAGGTAAAAAAAAAATTAAATATATTTACATATGTACATTTTTATGGTGAGGTTGGAACATCTAAATGTAGCTTTTATAATTTCTAATAAACAGGACAACTTTTTTTGGGTTTTTTGTTTTTTGTTTGTTTGTTTGTTTGTTTTGTTTTTACATAGGCTATTAAGGGAGGTCAAAGGGCAGCTTTCATTCTGGAAACACACTACTTACCTGGTTAGGGAAGAACAAACACACATATATATATACACACATAAGTAAATTAGGGCAGGCCACCCCAAGACACTTATCATGAACCATTTGTTTAAACATGATGTTCAAACATTAAGATCTGACAATGTCTTTCATCTTCTTTTAAACATAGGATATCCTCTCTATGTGTCTCAAGCATTAACACAAAAAAAGATAATACTGATTCTGATTCCATTTGTAAAGGAACTTTAAGATCTACAGAATAATTTATTAGATATTTTAGAATTCTCTTGAATTCCCTGTGTGGGGAAATTCCCACTACTCCAGCAGTTACACAGTTTAATAGGCACTTAGATATCATGGCAATGAATGTAGCAAAAAAAGACTACAAAATTTCAGTAAAAACTGTTAAATTAAGACAGCAAGAAAACCAGTGTGGGGCTGTTGTACAGGTTCTGCAATCTTTCACATTTCTCTTCTGTTAAGCACCAGGGACTAAGGTCTCTTTTTGCCCCTCATCACAGAACCAACTTAATTCTACATATATAGTTCCACAATCTTGATAAAACTAATGCTCTGTGTGTGCTGGGGAAAACATCAGCTACTTAACAGAGTCAATCTAATAAACTTAGTAACTCCAAGTATGAGACAACAGAAGCTGACAGACCAACTGAATATAATGCTGATAACTTCAAGTTCGCCCACCACAGTTAAGCAGCAATATGGTGTATCTGATCTTTATTTAATTCTACATAAATAAATCTAATATAAATCCACTAAGAGTATGTAGGTTCTGCTGTCCATTTCTAAATGTCTCTTACATGACAGAGAAGCAATAACCTCTGTGAGTAGCTATCTTAAAATATGAAAAATATGACTTCGTGTAAGTAACTTTAACTGTGAGTTAAAGAAAAATTGTACAAGGAAATCAGATAGTAGATAAATTGACATCCAGGAACCTGAAAGACAAGCAATTGAAACCAAATTCAGCTTAAATAGAAATACGAAGAAAATATTGCATTTTGATGATTTTTCATTTTTATACAGTCTAATGAAGTACACATTTAATTTGGAAGAATGGGTCAAAAGTTAGGTGTTAAGGGTCAGAATTCAGGTGCTGTGTCTGAGCCTTGTTTTAAATTGGTAGAATTCTTAGGCAGAGTCTGAATTCTTTGTTTCGTGGTGACAAAAATCTGATGCCAGCTACCAGAAGTCAGATGAAGTCAGACAAAGAGAAACATATATTATTTTCCTCATTTGGTCAGAACTGCCTAGTCCAACTACTATCCTCATTCATGCTATGGTTTACTTCTGCAAAATTATCCTGCTTCTGCAAGGCACACTCTGAGGGCATAATTAGTGAATCTTCTTGTAATGGCCTTGGCTAGTCCTCACTGCTCTAATGACTTCTTTATTGACACTCATATTGTGTGGTTCTGTGTATTTTGCAGACATAAGCATTTATGTTGCAGAGGTAGAAAAATCCTGGAATGTTTTCTGACTATAGAAGTAATTTTTTCCTCATAATGAAGTAAATTCTTTTCAGTAAAGTGGTAAACCTCACAACCTTCTCCTTAAAGACATTATCCACTGCCACTTTATTTCGTGTATGTGGATGTGTAAAGAATGGAAACAAAAATAAAATCAATGCCAAAATATGGATGATATACTAAGATAATGAGTTACAGAAAGGCACTCGAAAAACTACTGTGATGTAAATCATATCAGAAGCTACAGAGAATCTTCTCAAAATGAACTTCAGACAAGTTACGTGAAAAATTCGAGAGCTTCATCAGTATGTAATTAAAATACTATGTTACGTCTGTTCATGGAAAACAACATAGCATTTTCATCAAAAATTAGTTATAAAAAATATAGTTAATACATAGTAACAGAATAGTTAATGTAGATATAGTCATATTCGAATATACATAATTATAAATAACACTGCTAATTTGAAAACAGGGTTGTTAGTAGCAGTATAGACCAGCATACATGGTAAACACTCCAGATTCAAACCCAGCCTAAGATGATAATTTTTTTGGAGTCTGTGGTATTTATGTGAAGTAAAGGTGAACTCCATATGATTTGAATGATGTAAAAGACAAACATTTGCATCAAAGCTGGAAAAGAAGGATCCCTGATTAAGAAAAAAAAAAAAATATTTAGCAGAAGACATCAGAAAACAAGAGTCTGAGGTAAACAAGGAGTCATGAATACACTAAGCCACAAGAACACAAGAAGGAGCAATGGCCACAGATTTCATTTTGAGATGTTCAAACCGAAGACCAAATAAACTGCCCTTGATGAGTAGTATAGCCCTGGAACAGATTTCTAGAAAGGCTGTGAAATCCCTGTCCTAGCTGACTTTTTAGATGTGGCTAGAGAAATTCACAGCCAAAACTGTATTTCTCTAAAAATATTCTATTCTAATAAACTACTTATGTGCAGACCATATTACAGTTTTTCCATCGCAGTAGGTTAGATTCCAGTGGTCCTTTCCCTCCAATATTTCTGAGGTTAACATGTTATAGAGAAAACAGAAAAATAAAGGGGAATTATTCAAAAAAGATTAAAAATTAGGTTAAAAAAAACAACCAAGCAACCAACCATCTAAACAAACAACAACAATCCAAAACCAACAAAAAAATCCTTCCAGATCTACCTCCTATTTTTTAGATTATTTTTAATGGCCTATTTTTATTGAACACAACATAAAACAAATGCATGAGGATTCATCAATTCTTACCTCTTTTATCCAGATCATACATTTGGATAATTTAGACATAAATTCTCCTTCTCTTTTGCAAGGTTATTTTTTTGTTTGACAAATCATCAGTATTTCTCCTAAGCAGATGACCTGTGATGATCAGAAAGGATACAAAATAACAGGGAAACCTCTTCTTTATGTTTCTTCTTAGAATAAGGTGCTAGAGTATTTACTTACTGACTGAACTTGATTTTTCAAAACATCTTGTTTCAAATGATGTATTTTCTTGCTTCGGAAGTCTTTATTTTAGGATTACTGTTTTATTCCATGGTTTCCAAGGTTCTCCCTCATTATGTAGCCTATATCCTTCATGAACAAAATGGTCAGTTTTATATCAACATCAGTAATGTTTCACTTAACTGAGAAAGGGGAAAGTGGCAGATTTGTCTTTTGGTGATCTTTTATTTTGTATGTTTCATGTTTCTACTCAGGTTAGTACAGTTTCACAGCTGCCTTAAATCAATCTTGAGCATGTCCTGTCACTGAAAATTGCTGAGTCCCCTTCTGCCCGTATCCACACATTTTTACCATACTTTTATCAACTCTGGAAATCATTGGGCTGCATATTAGGCTGGAATTGCATATGCACCTGAAGAAAAAATTAGTATCTGATAAGAACAGTGACCTAACTCACAATATGACCACAAAAACTGTAACAACCACATGAAAGAAATGAGGATAAACTCTCGTGGGAAAGCCATGGGAAAGGGTAGGGTCAACTCTTTCTGTAACTGCACTCTGTTACAGGCACATCAGGACAACCGTGGAGGAACCTCCATTTGTTTATTTATATAGTTGCAAACACATATAGTCACAGACCCAACCTTGGGTACTTGCTAGTAAAAAAGGCAGCCACCAAATCTTTATAGAGTTAAAGCCCAAAACTTGAAAAACTACTGCATTAAATTTTCCTTGGGCATAATTTCACCGGGACAACAATCCAACTGCCTGCCAGCACTGGAACACTCCCATCTATGCTTAAGCACTCTCTTTTAAGAAATTCATCCATGCCAGAAGCCTTGCAGTTTGCAAACATATTTGCTGTCAGGAATGGCATGTCATTTACCTCAGATGGGTGGCTGGCACTACCACCCAAGTACTGTAGCCTTGTACTCTTCCCTGTTCCTTGCTGTGACTACAGACTTCAATTTATGAAATTCATTGTAAAAACTGAGCAAGGAAAGACTACCCTTAAAACTGAGATGCAATTCTAGTTTGATAAAAAGTTACTGGTTCCAAATAGAGTGTACTCTTACTTTCTGTAGTCTGTCTGTAACCCGTCTACCCAAAAATCTCCAGCTTCCTTCCGTTCTCTGGTAATTTTTGCAATGTCCAACCACATCAATAGGAATTCAGTTAAAACTGAAGGTCTAATAGCTGCAGAACATTGTTTTGGGTCCCAGTGAGACTTTTTTTCTTGCTCAAAGGCAGTAGTGCAAAATGTTTTAAGAGACTTGAATGGTAAACTGGACATAGCACAAAAGAACTTTTCTTCATTTACATAGAAAATAGCTACCAGATAAAGACTAATCATATAAAAGCTGGCTAAGTTAAGGGAGCAGAAAGATAAAATTACTTTGGAGGAATACAAAAGGGGTGTGGGAATGGAAGGCAACTGAAACATTAAAAAAAAATTCAAGGATTATTTTTCCCATTTGAGGTCTTTTCAAACATTCCAACAGGCCAGTGACAAGAGTGAAGACCTTTAAATAACTAACAGAGTTTTAGAGCAGATTGTCATTACAATGATGGATGAAGTTAGCTATTCTTAAGGAAGAGACATTTTATGCCTTAGAAGTTCTAGACTTGGCTAATAAGAGAAAAATTTAGTGGCAGAAGAATAAGCTACTCAAGAAGGATGTAAAATGACCAAGAACAGATGTGGTCTTGCAAAAAACTAAATACGCATTTCTCAACTTCTAGCAGTACAAAAATATCACCTTCCTATCAAAAAAACCAAATCAAAAAAACCAAAAAGAAATCCTGATACAATTTTATTAAGTCATGAGATGTGGGGCTTTTTCTACATTTTATGAACATATCACTATTAGCCATTCCAAAAAGCATAGCATGAAATCTGGCTTTGGAGTTTCCTCCAGACAAAGAGGCTTGATTTAATTTCTTTAAATGAAGTAGCATAACCAGCTCTTACTTAACAACATTTCTCTTTCAGTTCCTGCAAACATACCAGGACTCCACAAGAACCATAAAAGTTCTGACTTCATCTGTGACCTTCTAGCAGTAACATTCATATTCAAAACAGAAAAGAGAGATATAGTGCCTAGTTATTCTTTAGGCTTCTGAAAACATCTCTGAAATTACACCATGAAGACTAACTCTAATATACAAATTGATGACCAAATAAAACCCTAATGTGTTCAAGGCATAGATATGGTAAGGAATAACACAAGGCAACTGTTTTTCACTTTCATCTAGGCTGAGAACTTATATGTCAGAAAAACATTTCTTCTGTTTGTTTGCCTTAATGGATTCTGATTTTTCCTCACCCCCATGTGATAGAGCCTAGAAGTAGAGATTTTTGTATGTGTATGAAGACTGCATGTATTTACCTAGGTACCTTTGTCCATGGCTGCATGTTGTTTCTAATTTAACAATAATAATCATCCAGATACAACAAGGCTTACATCTTTTAGAAAAAAATCCTGAGTCACTACTTGAAAACTTATTTGCTGTTATTGTTATCTTGCTCATGACTAATAAACCTGCAATAATCCTGAACAGCTGTCAGCCAGCAGGTCCTGCTGAGTAACACTGGAAAACCATGACATGAACTGGAATCAATTTTGCCCCTTCATCATTACAATCAGGCAGGCAGAACAACTGCAGCATTTTTAATATTGCTTTTAATATCCTGCAGAAACTTAGTTGAGAGAGTAAACTTTACTGTAAAATCAACAAAGCACATCCTACCATAATTACAATTATTACAGCTACACATTTTATGAGATTTGTAGGGAAGCTACAGCGAAGGTTTTCCTCTATTGCTGAATGCAACTGATAGGCAGTGAGATGAACACAGAATACACAAAACATTCTTGAAAATGGTGTCTTGAGTATCATTAAGTCCTAGATCAAGTATCCCAAAGTCAGCTACAAATGACTCATAACTTACTATCAAAATTATTTCTTAAGTTAACTCTTTCTGGTTCAAGGCTTTCATTGAACTGCACTGGCAGACACTGAGAAATCAAAGCCCATGTAAATATTGATTCTGTATCTAACAAAGAGATTGTTTACAATATTAAATATCTAATAATGAAAGACTGATGTAAACTTCTCTGAACTTCACTTTAAGATTGTTCTAATTATTCTAATTCCATAAGAAATGTTGTAAACAAAAATTGATACTCTAGCACTGTTAATAAAAAGTGCTTTCATAAAGGAATCTATCTTTGACCTCATGTGGAAGCTTAGAGTAGAACCCTATTATAGCATCTGACATGCGTAATTTCCATAATAGAAGAGAGAAAAAATTGATTTCTGAAAGTTAGATATTCTCCTGAAACCAAAATCAGATGTAAACAACTCTTCATTTATTTAACTGGTGCTTTGATCTAGCAAATTAAACACACTAAAATAGCAATTGTTACATTCCTGAAAATAAAATGCTATGATTAATAGGAAGTTCTGAAGATTTTCATAGAAAGACCTGATTTGTAATGCTAATATGCAATGCATTATGTGGTCAGAGTTGTTAAAAGGTGTTACACAGCCTTGTTATATCTTCACTCTTCCCAGTTAGGCAGTCTCTCAAAGGTCTTCAACCTTGTTAGCAATCAGCCTTTATTGTTCAGCTTGTCAGGCATGCACTCTGTGGGGACCCAGAAACCAGTCTGTCAAGACAGCGCTATAAATATGTAAATCTAAACAAATCAACAACCCACACAATTTTTACCCTTTTTTTTTTTCCTAAAGCTGTAGCATTATTTTGATGAAAAGCATAGTCCAAGGAGACTAGAAATCAACCTCTTCAACTGACACAATCTGCTTTCTCTCATTAAGAATATCACATAATCAAATATATATTTTTCTTATAATTATTTTAATATTACAATAGGCTCAATATTACTTGTCAATTTGTGCAATTTCGCAGGTTCTGTGTGATACTTTCCATTACACAAACACAGTTGTGCAGCTGAAAAAGTAACATCAGTGATTTCCCCAAAGTCAAAAAGCAAGTTATATATAATATATACTTTAATATTTCACAGTTCTAGCATAATTTTCATAGATGAATATCCAGTTTTCAAGTATTTTCTGTCTAAATGCAACTAAAATATCCTGTTTCCAGATGCAGAGTTGTCCAAGAGGACACCATTTTCAAATTTTCATATTTGTTTTCTGCAAAATCCAACTTTTCAAAACTAAATATCCTGTTTCCAGATGCAGAGTTGTCCAAGAGGACACCATTTTCAAATTTTCATATTTGTTTTCTGCAAAATCCAACTTTTCAAAACTAAATTTCCACAGAAGATGGACAGGTAGAGTTATCTGCACAAATATTATGTCTTTTTCAGGTAAGTTCTGTCAATAGGAAGAATTAAATTATTCCCCTCAAGAGATACCTCCTAGGTAGCTAATACACGCAGGCTGAATCATACTGTGGGAGAAGTCTAATTCTTGCTTAAGCTAAATGAGAAAAATGCTACCATAATACTTATAGTAGAATTTCCTTCTTCTGGGATTTAACAGTAATTGCACTAACAAGTCTCATACTATTTATGTACAAGTGTATGGCTAATCCTAATAAAACCAGAGTGGGTGAAACTGAAACACACACAAGCAGTCTATATTCTATGCTACTTGAATATTTATTTTAAGTATCAAATTACTTCAAAAAATCAAAGAATTTCAAAAAAACTAGTGGAATTCACTTTGAAAAAAATTCTGAGATTTCATGTCCTGGGCCACAGTATCATAACATCAGAGTAGGCAAGTCACCAGGGGCTCTCCTGGCAGCTGAAATATTTTCATGTACCTTGCTCCACTGGGGATAGGGATCAGATGATTATCTCTGTCCATGCCTATTCCTCCTGTTCTGAGGGCCCTACTTCCTCTTCACCCCTCACTATGTGAACTGATTTTGGTTTGGATTTCTTCTTCTGTATAGGGGCAACTGCTACCAGCATGGGTTGTTCCCCTGGTTCAGCTGTAATCTGAGTGGCCACAGTGCCTGCTGTTCTGCTTTCCTCCTCCTCACCTGAAGGTGCTCTCTAGTGATGAGCAGTGTATGATAAATAGGAGCCAGGACCCAGCACACTGCATAACTTTGCACCTCTATGAAACTGCCATAGCAATTTTCTTTCAAATAATCTGACCCTTTATCAGGGTCCTGCAGATATTCAGGGGTAAACCTCCAAACTTTTGGAGCAGAATAATCCTTCAAAAGCAGGCCCACTTTCCATAACACTCATGACTGGCCCCTCTTGGGGAAGACCTCTGAAAGACCCTCCTAAAAATCTTCTTTGCAGCTCTAAACATTGTGTAGATTGCACTAAGGAGACCTGGAAGACCTAGCAACAAGAACATACTTTCCTTAACATCCAAGGGAAATTCAAAAATCCTCAAAAGTTATTGTAATGGGCCTGAAAGAGGAAAATGCCTTGAAAGTCTCAGGAAAATGATCCTCTCCTGTTCCCCCTCAGAATGGGTATGATTATTAATGGTGTTCCAAACATAGCACGTGAGGTAAGAGTAGGACAGTAACTCTGAATACACTTCCCAAATGTTTTTAACTGCCCTTGATGTCACCACATCATAAACTGATATCCCACAGTACCGTAAAATTCCTGATCCCTCTCCTTGCTCCAAAAAAGAGCACTGTGATGGGCACAGAGTGCATACACTTAAATATATACAGGGTTATGTACCTCACCTACGTGAACAGACCAAGCAACATAATGACCAGTGGCTTCCTACCTACTTCAACAAATGGTTAAATCAAATTTGTTTCCAACATGTTCTGGGCATATCTTTTTTTATCGCAACCCTTCCGGCCCTACACTGGGCACCAAATAAGGCTGTCATGGTTTAGGAATGGTATTTGCCAACTTAGTGCTCTCACACTGCCACTCACTCCCCCTTCCCCCTCCCTCAGGCAGGTGGCTGATTTATTTGCAACAGCAATGAGACAAGAAAACAAATTATAGCAGTGGCAACACTAATGATAGAGGGCACAAGAAAGAAAACAAGTCACCTGGTGAACCAAAAAGCAAAAAAAAAATGCCAATACTAAGCAATACCAGATGGCTTCCCCCACCATCTTTTCTTAATCAGCAGGAAACCCTTCTCCCTGGAAGAGTCCCTTTTCCCCATCCCCAGCAATTACTTGAAGTTTTACAGAATAATCTCTGGGGTCTAGCCATATCCTCTCCTATTACCACAAAAAAAATTAACCCACCTGTCCTGGACAGAACCAAGGGACGCTCAGCTGGCACATTTGCAACTTGTCCACTAGGCCTCCCTGAACTTCATTAGGCTCTTGTCAGTCCATTTCCCCTAGCTTTTCAAGGTCAGCCTGTCCATCTGAATGGCTGCACAACAATCTGTGTCGTCCACTCCATCCAATCTTGTAAGTTGCTGAGGGTGATCTCTACTCCCTCATGCAGTTTATTAGTGAACAGTTCACAGTATTGGCTCCAATACTGATGCTTCACTGACAACCTGCCTACAGCTGTCCTTTGAGCCCAACAGTTCTCAGTCTGTTTTCAGTCTACCTCACTGCCACTTAGACAGCCTGTATTTCATCTGCTTATAAAATAAGACATTAGGGAAGACATTGAAGAAAGTCTTGTTCAAACGAAGGTAAACAACGTAAACTGCTGTCCCCTCATCCACTGAAACAGATATCCTATTGTAGGTAGCTATCAGATTGATTAAGTGTTTCTCCTTCAAAAATTCATGCTGACTACTCCCAGATTCTTTCTTGTTCTTTTTATGTTTGGAAATGGCTTCCTGGGAAATGGTTTATGCCTCAACTTCCCAGGGATTCATATGAGACTCAACAGCCTTTAGTTACCTAGATCCTCCTTCTCATGCCACCTGAAGACAGAAATGGCAACCAGATCCATGGAGTATCTCATTTTTATGGGAAGGGGAATGTAGTACTTGATGAAAATACAAGAGCCAGACTAGGTATGCAGTCTACAAAGACAGCTCAACTCTAGCACAGTAATACAGGAGTATAAGCAATGGTTAGATTTTATCTAATGAAACATGTAATTAATAAACTGACAGTACATGAGATCACTTCTGTAAAAGCTTTCAAGAAAATTGACCAGTTTGTCTTTTGTCTTCAAAATCATTCAATATCATAAGTGCCAAAAGCGATGCTGATCATGTAAGTTGACCGCTGCCTGAGCATCTCCACTTCCTTGTGGTCACTTCAGCAGCAGACAGTCATTAGCCCTCCCTAGCAGATGATATGCCAGTAACACAATACAAATATTTCAGGTGACACAGATGCTCCTCACACAATCCAAGAAATAAGTACACTAAGTATGCAATTTTATTTTTAATCTTCAGCCATCTTGTATATTCTTGCTTGACATGTATCGTTTGTGCAGAAGTTTAGATTCCTGACAAAAGTTTCTAGAAAATGTGTTTTAAGCAGCTTCAGAATTTTCCATGAGGCCTGACAACTTCATCACTGTCAGCTAAGAGGTGAATAAAACCCACATTACACTTAAATTCCATCATACTATCCTCTAGATAACAAAAAAAAAAAAATCAACTAATTTTCACAGCCAATTTCACTGCCAAGCTTACCTGCTCTTGTTAAAAGAAAGAAGGAACTGATTGGATACTGCTGAAGTAATAGCTTTGTGGATAAGTGATATTCAAAGGAAAAACTACACAGATTGGTATTGTAAACTGATCATGTTACACTGAGCTCTATAACAGACATGTAAAACTCCTATTTGTGTAGTTACATGTTAGATATTCAAAGCAGATCCTAGACACTGGAATCATCCTACCTCTTAGTTTACAGGAAAAGCAAAAATATCATGTCACACCCTTAACTTTGTGCTTTCATTGCAGCAGATGAGAAGTAAACAATAGGCATTCATGGTGAAAGAACTATTTTCTTAGATTCAACAATTATTTTCACAGTTAGCTGTACCAAGGTACCTGTGAGTTTGTGCCTGTCAGATTCTGAGGAAAGAACCTAGAGAGAATACTGCATTTTTCAACTGCCAGTTTCTTCCACTGCAGACACACATATGCCCTAGAAAAACTAATATCTATCCTTTCAGTCATACATTTGTGATAGCTGTCAAGGGTTGCTACTCTCAAAATACTACATGCTATTTATGAATCCCTCAATGCAAATACCATAAGTAAAAACTCTAATTTGTAATGCTGAGGTAATACCCCATCATCAGGAAAGACAAAAAAGATTTTCATATATATATATACTTTTCAGAAATCTGCCTTGCTAGAAAAGAGCTGCTAATCTCACATGTAAAATAATAACTTCTCACATGTAAAACAATAAAAGAAGAAACTAAATTTTTTTAACCAAGGAGAAATTATTAGACGTATTTTAGCTCTCCTCTTATCACCCTAAATTTATCTTCATGAGAAACAGTCAATGTCAGGGCATCGTTACCCTAACCTAACCATCTTGATACTCTAGTGTTAGATATTTCACACAGTACCACCTACATTACAAACACATTTGTTGACTTCTGATAGACAGTCAAGAAACAAAGTTCATCCCCAGAAAAGGGTATCAGTACTCGTAGTTATTCTTTTTTGATTCTGATAACCACTGTCACTGATTTTAATTTGAAATACAATAAAAGGTATGTATATTATGCATACATTCAATCTTCACTACTATTAGATTACTGGGCAATGATAGTTTTTCAACATATGGTAAGCATACAACTTTTCAGATCAAGAAGAAACCACAAAACTTTAAGATCGCTAAAGAATTATGAGTTGTTAGGTTGTTGAGAGGAGTGGAGCAATTATTTGCTTTGTTTTGTTTTCAGTCAAGATATGTCTTCTGCCATCAAGACAGACAAGACAGACAGAAAGATCTTTTGCACCAAGAGACAAGAAGTCAGGATAAGCCTAACTGCATATTATCCCATTTAATATTTGAACTAAATGTCTATACTAATATAGCACTTTTTGCCATGATTTTTCTAGATTTTTTCCTGAAGGAAAAATGCCAGTACTTCTACAAAGAAAGATATTTACATCAAATCCACAGATAGAATTGCTATATGATGAAGATTATGTTTAGAGTCTTGCAGCATTTGGGAAATGTGGCTAAAAATTTTTTTCTTAAGGTGGCCAAGATTCTCAGTTTTAGTGACAGGCTTACATTCATTGTTTTTAAAACATTTTTAAAAAAAATCTAAAATGAACAGTATTCACTCAAGAATTTATTAAAAAAAAATAAAAATGTCTCATGTTGGACCAAAAGAAGCCAATCATGAAATGGTTGTGACTCAATTTCCAAACCAATCTGTCAGCATGGAAATCTGAGTCACTACAATGCATGGAAGAAAGGGAAAAACTTTTCAAAAGCAACAGGAAGCCAAAAGCAGCAATTGCACTTATAGTTATTCATGATAACAGAAAACACAGATAACAGAAAATTCTGGATGATAGGCAGTGTCTTTTAAAACAGCTTGAATTATTAAATTCAGATAAACCCATTAAAATTATTGGAAACTGAGGTACTCATCTCCTTGTTTACCCTAGGATTGCAACTATGCTGAACTTTCACTTCCTTGAGATCAATTTCCCACTAACTTCAGAGATGCCAGGACTTTTTCCCATTTGTTTGCCTTTCATAATATACATGCTATGTTAAAGAATATCTCCTGAAATAATTCTGAGAGTAAATCAGGGGCCTGGTGTTGCCCTGCTGAGAGGAAGAGAAATCTGTGTATTTTAAGAAATGTTGGATTATTTTAAATACAAGTGCCCTTGTTCACATGGCCTCAGAGTTCAGCTAACCAGCAGGAGACGAAGAACCCTTCTCAATTCAATTAAGTCATTCCTGAAAGGTCTATTACCACTCTGCAGCATTTCCATCAGGCCTCTTCCTCAGACTGGTACTAAAAGGAAGCTCCTCTTCCAAATCTAAAAGAAGCAGCAGGACACACTGACAATTCCCAGACTCACCAGCTTCTTCACATCAGTGTATCCCAAAACATACAGATTCTTCTCTATCAAAATATTCCCACAGGATGCTAAAATGAAAGGCATCCAAAAGGGTGCATAGCAGGTCATTATGAAGTCTAGAAGGGCTGCATTGCCATGTGTGCCTTAAGCATTCACTCACTTTTTCTGAACAAGCAGGTTTAGATGTAGCTAGTGACTCTGTGGAAGATATATTCCACAGCTCACAGCACCACAGGGTAGAAACAGGTCCTGCAGTTAGACCAGGATTGCATTTTAAGTTCACAGTTGGGAGCTGAATGCCCTAATTCATCAGCACTGTTCCTAGTTAAAAGATGTATTCAGAGAAGCAGTATGCTTACCTAGCTGGAATCAAGGAATGCTGGTGCCAAGGTAACACCTGCCAGGAAGTATAGTAGGCCAAAAATATATCTTACAATATACCCTCACAGTGGCATCCTGTGAGATCCAAGGATACAGACCACAGCAGAACGACAGAGCTCCAGAAATCTTCATATTCTCACACAATATCCACTATCAGTTTCTTCAAATAAGCAACAAGTTCATAGCTGTGTTTCAATCCAAAGATCCTGAAAACTCTCCTTACTTGGTCTATGCCTGCTGTACGACACACCTCCTGTTCTTATCTTCTTAACCTTGAATTTTGTACAGCATTGTTTACTAGTCTTTTCTCAGTAGGATTTAAAAGTTAAGAAACATTCTGATGTTCTAATTATTTTGCAACTAGAGAAATTGCACAGATTTACTTACAGTAACTTCCTCAAGACCATGGTTCACATTTCGCCTGATTTTTTAAGTGATTGAAATCAAAGTAATCAAAACTAGAAAATAAATAATAGGGTTAAAGTTCAACATGACAGCAGAAGGTATGGCAGGATTTCCAAGAAGAAAAGTATTTTCCAACTAGAAGGGTGGAAGAATGAAGAATAAGCCAGCTGTTGGTCTGAAAAGTATGAATGGCATTGAGGCACACAAATCCGCTGTACTGCAGAAGAATTTAAGAGCCCCCTGTTAGCAAAGGCACACTAGCTGCATGTGCTAGAAAATCTTGTTAATTGAGTTGTCCACGCATTGATTTAGGTCTTAATGGGACTGCAACAGATTTATGGAAGAGCTTAAGGTTTAGAAAGACTGCTTTGAGAATAAAACACAGTAAATGGAGACAGCACTTTGAAACAGCACCGTTTCTCTCAAGAAAATGGCTACTACAGAAATATCACAGTAGAAGCTTAGTCACCCAGCTCCTGGAAAGATAATTAATTGGTCTGTCTCCTGAGGTAAGCAGGGGTTCCTTGAAGGCTCAGTGGTTACAGCATGTTTACACAGCACATTTACAGACACTAGCATACCTCATCCCAGCTGCCAATTAACAATGTGAATCCCACCTTCTGTACTAATACAATATTGTAATAAAAAAGCAACAAACAAACAAAAAACCAAAACCCCCAAAATAGAATATCTATTTACCAAACACACAGTTTCCATTCATCTCAGATATAAACCACTCTTAGATCTTTAATGTGCTCTATGTGTCCCTTGTAAATAGCTTCCAAAAGTAAACCTAGAAACATTCAACTATCACTCAGCAGATATCTAACACTGAAGATATTCAGTGTTAGATTTAACTAAAGATGAATTTGACTTCCCCAACTTCAGCTGCCTCTTTAGAGGAAGGCTTCTTAAAAGACACAGTCTCTCAAAATGTTAGTAATTATTATCCAAAATCATGATCATTTGTCATCTGTGACAGACCAAAGCAACTCATTTCTGAGCCCTATTGCTCAAGAACTGCAAACTGTATATTTTCAAATGATACAGCACTTGAGTCCTTGAACACCGAAGAGAGAACACAGAAGGAAGATGTGCTTGAACTCCAAAATCTCCCACTGCATATATCCAATGTATTTTTAGGAATGTTTGAGAGTTAACAAAGTTAACTCAGCTGACCTCCTACAGTGTGGATTTCTAACTTTATTTTTCATATCAGTTTAAGGTTTTAGTGTTGCTTGATAATAGAGTTACACCAGAGGATTACTTTGCAAGTGACATATCTACAACTACATTTACTAATAGCATACAAAGAAATTATAGGGAAGCTATTTTAGTTTCAGTAATCAAAAGGGAGATCTGAAATGATAAGGGAAGTAACAGTTACACAGGCTCAGAACACCTCTGAATAAGAATACGATGTGTAAATGTACTTAAATTTAAAAAAAAAAAAAAAAAAGTATTATCTGCTCAGCACTCCCAATGTCTTTAAATGATAACTCTCACGAGAAAGACTTGATCTTGACCATGAAACTAGAGAACCTGCAGAGCCTTCAAGGCCTTTCACCTGATAGAAACACTGTCACTTTTGGTGGATCTATAGTTTACATCTGATTTCTAGAGACAAGAATACAAAAAGGTATCATTTTTTTTTAATCAAATCTGCACAAGCAATTGACCTATTTACATTCATAGGGATACATTTGGTATTCATGGCCATACACATGTAACAGACATAAATCAAAAAAGGATAAAATAGATTATGAATAAATGGGTTTGGTAAGGGAGGAATGAGCAGTGAGATACTTACAGGTAGTGCTGTGTGATTTACTTCAAAAGAATAAAATGCAATATTCTGTCTTTGAATGTCTAATAAAAACATGTATTTCAGACCTGCCAAGTAATTAATTTGTAGAATATGCTACACAGAAGAGGCAGTGAGACAGTTTCTCAACAACAGTGAAATATTAATACTTTTACATTTAAAATCCTGTAGTGTTTCAAACTCTACAAAAGCAAGTCCCAAAGTTCAGGAAAGCAATTTATGCTCTGTAACAGTAACATGGACACCCCCAGCTAGCCCTGCAGAAAACTAGAACGCAAAAGAAAACTCATCTAAAACATGACTGGCTGCAGTGAGAGAGTGGTTCTTGTGATTAAACTACAGTGTAATTTGGAAATGGAATCCAATAGCTTGAGGTTAAAACATCATGCCCCTACCTCAAGTCTGCTTCATTTTAATTGACATGAAATATAAAAATCTGTTCAGGTCTTTCCTCACAGAGCTGTTTTAACGCTTACATCCCAAGGGCTGAAGGAAGGCTCTCATGTCAGAATAGGTTCTCTATGGACAAACAGTATAAAATAAAAAGTTACAAGAAATAAACCCATGTTCAGTTTATGAAGCAGCCATTTCTACTGAACAGATAAGAAAGGGGAGAGTACCACTAAAAATGATTCTTCCATGATTTAACAGGTAAACCCAAAAGCAAATTGAAAGACCTAAGTCCCACCATTCTACAGAACAAGAGGAAAATCCCACAGACAAAAAGGAAATGTAGATGTTATGCCAGATCACAGCGATGATGAAATTACAAATTCTTGTCTATGTTTGCAGATGTCTAGCAGACAGAAGAGCATCTAGCATCTTTCCCCTTTGCAGCTGATTTATGCAAGAGGATTTCCCTTTCCTTTCTGTAAGAATTGTATAAACTTTGGAGTCAAAACAAATTCAGAGTCACTTGAAATTACATTTTATATATTTTCATGCATTAGGAACATGGACCAAGATACTAAGGAATGAATGGTTCTATCCCCTTTAAGCCACAGTTGTCTCCCAATAGAGTTGAAAGAGATTTTGTTAATTTTGCTTTATTTTCTCATTTGAATCCCTAATTTGGAGACCTGGCTTTTCATTTCCTTTCTAGGGGAGACCATCATGACCTTATAAGAATCAGACTTACATTGCCAATCAAATGTGTGTTTGACCATTTATTCAGTAATGAGCATCCAAATGTGATTCTTAGTTACAGAAATTATGAATCTAGAATTTGCCCACAGCATTATTTACTGAATTCAAAATGACTTGCAGTATTCAGAAGTTCTTTGCATTGCACTAGCACTGATCTGCACTTATCTAACATTAACTGAACAAACATGATTAAAGAAAACTTCTATATTTTTCTGAAGCATATATAACCTACAAAATCAATAGCAACTCAAACAAGTGCATTGAATTTATCAAGGGAATTATTTTTAGGTAAAAAAAAGTATTTTCATTATATCTTGCTAGAAGACAACTATTTTATTGAAAGAGAGATGGTACCTGAAAATATGAGCACCAAAAGAACTCAAATTAAGAACAAGGTAAGGTTTTTCCAAAGGCAAAATATTTCACAGTGAGGGACAGAGAAACCTCTAGAAAGATCGAGTTTCCTGTTCCCCTGCAAACAGTTTATTTTGCTCCTAATCAAACTGAAAATTCACAACATTACCCTGTACCAAATGCTTTGAATTAGAATGCGAACAGTACAGAAAACTAACAAAAATTATTTTCTTTTCAGAAAATACATGAACACAAACTTAGGATTTCATGCTCAGATTGGATGACATTATACACACAGAAGAAAAAAAAAAAAAGCAGGATGTTCTTCTTTGATTACAAATAGTCATCAGGAAACCAAAATGGACTCAAAAATTGAACAAAAGACAGATATGGACAGTTTCTCAGGTTCAGAGGCACATAATCCTAATCACTTCTGCTTTTACTGCAGGCTAACCTATTTTATTGATAAAAGGATTTGTTCACGTTGCTTACTTCCTTCCTTAATTAGTGGCTTGATACTTGAAATATACTATGTATTTTGAATTCAAATAAGCAATGTGTGATTCAATCCACAGCTTTCAGGTTCCAATTCTCTTTAGAGCCAGTGGACAAAACCTGATTCAGTATCTGTTCAAAAAGCCTGCAGTATGCAGTCTGGAGAGGAGCATGGTGGATATTTCAGTCATAGTAATTACCCATCCCTTAAGAATTTATTCCTGCTAATAACAAAAGAACTTGGTTAACTCTCCCATTCTTCAATTCTTTACATGTTTTTCACCTTTGAACAACAGGATTTCAACTCTCATCCGCAGAACTTTAACTCTGAAAGTATTGCCAAGTCTACTTGGAAAACATAAGAGAAAAACAAACAAACAAACGAAGAAACAAAAAGCAAAAAAACTCCCACATGTATTTTTTTAAAATAATCACTGTAACCAAAATGCACTGAGATCAGAACAGTGTAGTGGATGACCGCAATGGGTGTCATAAAACCTAATTCCAAAGCTCCTTTAAATCTGTGACAGCCTTTGGATCAGACCTAGTTAGCAGCAATTAATTATCAGAGTCATCAGTTTAAAATCTTCCACTAATATTACATTCATGTTAATTAAAAAAGAAAATCAAATCCTCCCAAATAGTTTAAAAGTGAATTTCTCTTTCACATTTGCATCCTTGGAGCCCTAGAAACATCCTCTACAGCCCTGAAAACAGAAAAGTTGTGGTCTTGCAGGTGTATGAAAACTCAGTCTAACGTCCTTAGAGATAACTGGGGATGCAAGGAAAATGTGGGAGTTTTTTAAACAGGAAGACTGAAGTGACTGTCTAAAGCAAAGCACATGTGCAAGAACCAGAGAGGGATACTGCAGATGGCCATGACACTGTTTACGTGAAATCTGATTACTTCCCTGATTTTTGGCACAGCATATAAAGAAGCTTATTTTTCCCCTACATGTGTAATGCCTTTACCAGATACATTGAAGGGCTCAACAAACACATGCTTCCTATGCTTCACCTAATACAGCCCACTGTCCCTTAGGATAAGGTCCTGCCGGAAAACGAAAAATCAAGAAACATTCAAATGGAGGAACTCATCCAAAATACAGGTGCTACTGGTGTAACAATGCCCCTTCAGTTGGCAGGCTTCCGAACGAAACCACAGAAGCATTCAGCACAGCATGAGGGTTATTAAGAAAACATCAGCTGGAACAGCATTTCTAGGCAAACATTTTCTATGACTAAAATTAAATTATTTTCCTCATTTTTTCCAAACTAATCCATTATGATACAGAGTAGTAAAATTAACAGCTCTGTTACTGTTCTTTGTTACCTTTTCCTGGAAAATGGTGTAGGACAGTATGTCGTTATTTTAATTAAAACAACAACAAAAAAAAAAAAAAAAAAGAGAGAGAAAATAAAAACTACAGTCATATTAGTTTGCTCTAAATAAATTTAAATAATTAAATCATAAAACAATTAATTTAAATAAATAATTAAATAATTTTATGAATTATAATATATTCAAGTAGACTGGTAATAACTGCTAGAGCTCATAATTGCTTGTAAGGCTTATCCTTTGTTCAAGAAAATTATGAAGTATTATCTGGAAGGTTGCTTTTCATTTTTGTTATTTTTGTTTCTTGTTGATATTCCAAGGTTTGTACCAGAAAATGGAAAAACTGTCTTGCTCTAAAGAATCAACATAAAGAGGGTCAAAAGGCAGAAGCATAGAAAGTAATTAAAAAGTTGAACAAGACTTTGTTAAAGTGTACAGCTCAGAGAAAAGCTGAGTCCTGAAGAAACACTGCCATATAAGCTGCAGGATAGAAAGTGTAAATACTCAAATCAGCATTCCCCATTTTGAACCATGTGGTGCAAAGTATAATGTGCTTATTCCAGTGACAGACAGTACTGCTCCTAAACACAAGGGTTTGTAGTTTAAAACCCAGGGATGAAGCTTTATTAGAGCATCTTGCCTTTGACCAGATTTGCTGCAGGCAGGCTCTGAATCCTGAGCTATGACATTAATTATTCTGCAGTGAGGCAGAACGGCAGCATAAGGGCAGTTTCTCACATGTTGCACAGCCCTGGACATCATTAAAATACACTAATAAAAAGTGAAGTAAAATAAAAAAGTTTTCTCTTGTGTCACTACCTCTCCCATGGCTGCAACACAACAGAACACGTGGCTGTTCAAGGCTACTAACAGAGTAAAACAAAATACTTATGTCTCTTGCCACCCACCAGAGAGCCCAGATGTTTTCTGTCAAGCTAGCTAGACAACAACCTTCTAATGTACCTTCCTCTTACAAGAAGAAAGTTAATGTCCTCTTTGAAAAAGTTCACCTCTCCTGGGACCTCTGATTTTAGAGTCATCTACTTAGTAATTGTTTTGGTACTCATATCCCCTGGTAATCTGCAGATTTATTACTTCCTTTCACCTTAGAGGAAAATTCTTCAGGATGATCCTTCAGAAGACCATGCAGATTTCTTTTCATGTTATGCAAGAAGCAAAAGAACCTCACTTGCCTCCACACCAGCTTCATCTGCTTCTAATTATATGGAAAGGTACTCATGAGTATACACTGGTGATCAAAATTTTAGGAACACTTAAATGAACTCACCTGGGAAAGTCAGAAGATTTCACCGCTTCAAATTTCATAAAAATTGAAAGGCTTTTTTCATCTTAAAGCATTACAGAACTCATCTTAGACATTCATGACAGCAGACATTTCATGTTTATTGTGTCATGTTATGTGTCTATGTATTGGAGACTTGAGATTGAAGATAAAAAAAAATTAAGATGGAAGGTGAACACCAGGACCCCATTGTAGATGAATCTCTGACTTGTTTCCTCATCTTGCTGCTTGGATAGACCATCCTAACTGAGATGTTAGGATTACTCACATCATTCTCGCTAATTTTCCTGAAGTTTTTTGAGAGCCTGAATGCTCTGAAGTGGTATGTTGTACATTACCAGCAAGTCCTGGAATCTTTCTAAATACATAATCAGTGCAGATATACAATAGAGCACTCCTCCAGTATGTATTAGACAAAAAGAAAGAAAAACAACTCACCAAATCAAGTCCAGCTGTCTACCTAGCTCCACCACCATATTCACCATCAAGATATGCACTCAAAACATAATCCTGATCAGATCTCAAATGTATACACAGTTGAACCATGAATTTCAGGGCAGAAAAGTCTGCACCAACTCCTCAGGCAGATGAAAATATGAATCTATAACTCATAAAATGACAATGAAAGGTTTCACAGAATTACATCTTAAGGTATGAATCACTGGCTATGATTTAACAACCCTTGCAATGGATATGGAATAGAAACAGAGGAGTAAATACTTGCCATGATCATATCACTAAGTGAAATGCTGCATATTGAAGAAAAATGATGATCCAAAGAAATTATGCAGCCCAGCTGTATAGAACAACTCGATGACACCACAGAATAATTCGAAGTGTAATATGGTGCTCACACTGTTGCAGCACCATTATTCAAAGACCCAGGGGGAGATTCTGCCCTACAGTAGTGTGGAATAAGTCCAGTCAGGACTATTATTACATAATAATTCTGCATTTTTATTTTATCCTATTATTTACTCTGTGCACAAAATCTTGCCCCTGCCACAGAATTTCAAATTTCAATCTTCCACATTTCTTATTTACGGCTCTGTTCTTCACACATTGAGGTGATTTTTATGTTCTGTACTGCAGGGATTGCAAACAGCGGAGTATCCAGGAGAGGATTGACTCTGAACACCTATTTTGAGACAATAATTTTTGTCAGACATTAAAATAACAAGCTCTGTGACATTTTGTTCCTTTTGAAGCCAACCTTGAGCATCAACAAAAGAATGCTCCGAAGTAGATGTCACTATGAAAGAAATAAACCCAAAGATTTTTCCAGATGAAGAAAGGACACAGGAAAAATCTTGCTTCTAGGACTGCATATGACTATTAATGAGTTTCCAGTGTGCTTACGTAGTCCTCAGAGAACCTTTCATAAGCTGTTCCCCAGCTGGGGGATGCTTGACAGTGCAGCTCCACAGGGAGCATCTATAAATACTCCAAGGCCAAAAGAAACTGTGAGGATGAATAGCTTGCCCTTCATATAATTTACATGGTGAAAGCCACAAAACACTTTGCATATATCAGTGAGGCTTACAGCCTTAACTTATGATTTCCTATGCAATAAGGGAACAGCATCTCTTTTCCTGAATTTGAATCAAGGAAAATAAAAACAAATTGTAAGGTAATTTATGGTACGCCTGCATGCACAAGGCCACTGAGGACTACCAGAGCTAGCCCTGCTTAAACTACCTCAGTTATCAGTAGTAGCGCAGTTGTACTGAGATGTCTCATAATCTGGAAACACTGCTGCCAACACCTGAGCTGGGTTTTTTTCCTCTATATTAAACAGTCATTTAGTTGTTTCAACAACACAGAACCATATGAAGCCATAACGACTAATGAAAACACCCCTGTGTTCCTCAGAGGCTTTGGCTGAAATTCATTGCTGAAAAGTAAATAAAACACTAACTTACTGTCCCTAGAATTTGCCAACAAATAAATGGAGACAATAGATTTAGATTAGAAATAACTATTAGAAGCATCAGAATCAATCAAAGTATAAGAAAACAGAAAATGTAGGAACTAGGAGAGACAAAAGGTTCATCCTACAAATGCAGAAAGAATTACCATCAGGGATTTCTGAAACTTCTTTTTTGTAAGGTTTCTGTCACAAATGAAAGTAAAATTTATCTGTGTACAGTACTGCCTTACATTTTTTATAAGTGTAAACTAGGAAACATTAATACATAATTAATGGCACATTTTTATTTATTTATGCAGCAATGAACCTGAAAGAAACATGTACAAATCTATGATTGAGTCTTAGGGGTAGCTTTTGGGAAGGCACACAAATTTCCCAAGAGACTGAAGTCTTATGGCAGAAATTTGATAGCTATTGCTTCTGGTCCTGGCATCAGGCATAATGGGTCTATATCTCATTCACACTTTTAGTACTACTGTGACCTTAAATGAAAGTTTAGAAAACTTCTTGAAATCCACTAGACCAAAATAAACTACTAAAAGCTACATAGAGTGTATGTAGACTATATAGTAATGCTAAAACATAGAGTACCTCATCTATGTCTAAAGACAGACCTTTAATTACATGAAATGTTTCCTGTACAGACAAGATCTTATTTTAATAAGATGATGTATTATGAGAACCATAAAATGATAATAATAATGATAATAATAATAATGAAACAACTGACACTGGAATTGATTTTTAAAAAAATAGGAAATTGTCAGCTTTAAGCTGAATTTAAGATTTGAGACTAGTGTAAAACCAAAATAGATGAGTATAAGCCTGTTTTACTGTGTACAGAAAATAGCTGCATGCAACTGGACATTGTGTAGAGCTAGATCTTGAGAAAAAGCAATTGCCGATATGAAAAGTGGAAAAAATAAATTTCATGCAACTGTTTTATGGGACTTAGAGAAGACAAATTCCACCACAGAGTGTCAGTTTTACCCCTTAATGTCTTTTTTTAATGGGTAAATAAAAATTACTAACTCAAAGAATGCTGCATGACAGGATCCTAAATCAAATTTGCTAGACAAAAAGGTGCCAGTGGTACCTGTGAGTAAAAGTACTCACAGGACTAACATTTGCCAGCATTCATCAATTCACCTGGAACTGGAAATGATAATTTCTTTCTTACGGATATTTTTGTTTCTGGGGCTCAATAAGAGGAAGAAGCCTATACACAGGAAGGAACATGGCCTGACACTGACTCAGGTACAGCTTGGAGTTATGTACTGGCTGTAATCAGACACATTTAACTATCATCTACTAACAGTACTACTAAGAAAAAACTGCTGTGTGCAGTGAGACTGCAAACCAAATGAATTCCTGATGCAGCATGACCAATATCAGCCTAGCTGTATCAGGATTACTGCACAGCCACAGCTAGTTTTTTACTTCTGTAGTTTATCAGCAGTGTACAGAAATTGACTTTAAAGCCAAAGAACACTTAATGCTTGCTTCAGTTCCACTGAAAGCAATGAAATTAGGCCTATGCTTAAAGTGTACTCTTGGATACAGTGATGAAAAGTGACCTAAATCACTTTAGTGATGCAATTGGATAATATCTGAAAAGTCTTCAACTAATGTCAAGCTATGATCATAGCTTTTTCTTTCCTCAAATCCTAGCAATTCATTTCTTTATATACTCAACGAGAGCACTGGAGGCTTTCACCCCAGGAAAGCCTTTGTGTAAGGTGCTCTGTGTAAAATTAAACAGCAGTCACCACTGTATTTTGGCATAAGGCAGTTCCTGAAAGTGCACACTGAGGTGACTCTGGGGTACCTGTAAAGGAAAGCAAGAATGCCAAGTTTCTGCATCTTCACTGTAGATGTGGCCTGTTTGCAAGATCATGATTAATGGAGATTAGCGCAAGAAGAAAAGCAAAAAACTTAGGGTTAAAAAAGTGACATGTGTACGAGGTATAAGCAGGCTAGGAAAACATCTAATCAATTTTATAAAATCTGATTAGTTATGCTATGAAAAGGGAAAAAAAAAAAAAAAAAAAAGTGCAGTTCCCTCCAATTGCATGGCAACATCAAAAGCATTAGCCACAAAAAAAAAAACAAACCAGTTCCAGAGTAGCTCCCTTAGCATTTCACACTTCAGGTCTCATACTGCACCTATGAATAAAAGCATCAATTTTGTGCTTTGTACAAACAAAAGTACAGACAAGAGTACAGACAAAATAAGTAATGTGGTAACTGGTTTGGACTGTCACCACTGGTCTTCCACATCTGCTTTACAACATATATATTTACTGGTTGTTCACCTGGATAAACTCAAACTAGCTACTAAGAATACTATTAAAAAAAAAAAAAAATCAAAACAAACCAACTGAACTATTCTGGTCTAATAAAACAACTATTAATATTTAGAGCTAATTAAAAAAATGCTTACTCTTACTTTTATATTGAATTTAATTCTTTGGTGTAGTCATCTAACATGAGGATCATTTGAACCCTAATATAGTTATATTAATTGGAACAGAAGTTTCTTGCCCCAACTTGTTATTTTTTTTAAATGTCACTTGGACAACAGACCTCCAAATCCCACAAATACATGAAAAAAACACAAATCAAGTAAGTATGCTGGCATCATCTGGTGTAAGAATCACAAATTAGGCATCACAATATTTCATTTGGAAACACCATTTGCTTTTGTGCTTGGGAGGTAACAACATCTTAAATGATCAATAGCATAGAATAATTTTTGCAAATTTTTAGTTTTTCATACAATATCCATGTTAACTAAACAAATCCCTACTGACCTTAGTGCAGGCTATCAAAATATTAGGAGTTTGGAATAGAATTCTTTTTTTAGTCATGCCTAATCTTCACAAGCATTATATTTTTCTCAAGAAAAGAATCTTCTTGCCTTTCATCAAGCTCTAAGGTTCTCAGATTCTCATACCCAAGATTATAAATAATCTCTCTAATATCTCAACAGTCAAATACCCCTACAGCTTTTTGGGAAGTGTTCTATTTCTGCATACAGGCTTGCCCTTTTCTTACAATGGACAGAGTAAAATGATTTCACACTTCCTCCCATAAGACCAGTAATTGACCATCTTCTAACTAAAGTCACCAAAATGCCATGAGGGAAAAGGAAGGTGGATGAAATTCAGAAGCTGTTTGTTTGCATTTATTTCTAAATTAAGAAAATTAATTTCAGAGAAAAATCATGATGGTAGAAAAAAGACTGAATTTACTTTACATGTGGCTTAGTTCTGAAAGAGACAGAAGGATAACAAAGTAATATTCTGCATGTGAATTCTGTTCCACATTCAATACTATTTACTATGCTTATTAATTACAGAAATAGAACAAAGAGTATACTTATTACCATAGCACAGTCTGGAAAACAAGTTTAGAAGCTCTCCAGAAGCTAGAGAAGTCTGAAAAGCTGAGCTTGAAATCCAGAAAATTCAAAACTTACACAAGACAGGGCATGGGCACAATTACTGAGCAGCCGTTCTGTAGAAATTGTATAAGACCTCAGATCATGAGACCCCACGTAACGTAGCTACAAAAAGGGTGATCCTCACTCCATGGCACCTAATCAGAGGTACAGAATATCCAGCTTTAAGGTCTCAATAATTGATATCATAAGTTTTATTAACAGCTAGAATTGTAAATAGCTAGAAATTTTAATAACTAGCACTAAAACCAATGCAATATTTTCCAAGATGAGACCTAAGCAATAGTTTCATTTTGACTCTGGGCTTTTAAAAAAAGGATCTGATTTCCAGAAGAAGTCCAGGTAACACTGAGTAGAAAAACTCAAGATGTTCTGTTCAGACCAAAAGGGCTCCACATACCTGCAAAGGGCCAGGAAAAACAGTGGAATTTTGCAATAGTTGTTTTGCATTTTTTCATTCCATTTGGACAATGACTTGAGAAAAACTATAAAAAAACAAAAAAATATGCATAAAAGAACAAAAGTAGACAAACACCATTAAGAAGGTAAGTGATATTATTTCACAAACTTCTTATTTTATTACTTAAGGAAATGCTTAAGTAATTAAAACTCATATCTGAAACAAATAGAGATTTTTATGCTTTGGATTAAAATTTCAGTAGAAATTTCTGAATGTCAGAACACTTCTGTGGATACCAAAGTCAGGTTTGGCAAAGATAAATTGTTTTGTCAGTTTTAATAACTACATTCCCAAACTATAACTGTCTTAACTCAGACCTATAAAAGACATGCCTTTGATGCCATATTGAAAAGATAACCAGCTATCACCTGTTTCATGTGTACTTCATCTTTATCTGTGCATGCCTTAATAAGCAGAAAATAGAGCAGTTAAAGTTTGGCAGCAAACATTTCTGAAGATTCCAGCTGTAGTTTCCCGTATTTGGAGAAAAGATTGTACTCCAAATGTCTCATGGGGACAGAACGTTAATGGAAAATTTTTGCTTAAAACCTTGTTGTAACTCCATTTACTTGCTGGAGGTAATACCTTTCACAGACTGACTTGGTAGGGGATTCTCACTTTCTTTAATTCTGTAACGCTTTAGTACTAAATACTATTACAGAGAGTATAATCAAGAGAACAGAAAATCATGAAGGAGGATAACAGGCACTTTCTGTGTTCAAGACAGAGTACAAATGGAAAGCAGTAAGACAAAAGACCACATCTGAGGGTTAAAAGAAGTCTGGAAAAATCCTACACTTTCGTAATACCCAGTAATAAAAAACGACCAGGATGTGACCACGAAACAGAAGATTGTATTGCAAACAGATGAATGCGGTTAGCGCATAACCCTTTTCTGAAGATCTAAAGTCTAGTTTCCAGTTTTTAAATGCTTATTTCCAGTGATACACATTCTATATGCTGTGAAAACTAGGTGGTTTTAATGGGAGAAAGCCATAGTGGAAAAATGGCTTCAGAGACTACAGAGTGATTTTACAACTGATGTGCCACACTGTACATGAAAACCCTACTTGAATATTTCTAAATACTTAAAAGGAACTCACTGGCAAGCCCTTACCAGTTTAGCCTGATGCAAGTATTCTGAAGATTCATATTTATACTTCCTTTTTGCTTATTTACTATAAAAACACATACATGTAATTTAGTGACTCCAGTAAAAACCTGGATCTGGCATTCCTTTAGAAGGGAAGGAATTTTCAAAGGTCATTTATTTGTATTAGAGGGAAATAATAATCTATATACGATTAATTCATCTTTTAACCATAAATTATCAAAAATCTGAACAAAACAAATATATTAAAAACAGCTGTGAACTGAACTACCCTAAATTTAGCTATTTGTGATCTGAAATCCTTACATGCACAAAAAAAAACCCCAAAAAAACAAAACTGAAGAACACATTACTTTTTTACTGCTTCCTAATTCTGACACCCACCTAAAAGCTAAAAATACCTTGGGTTTACCTAAATTAAGCCAATAGGATGTTGAACTTAAACCACCTAAGTGGATTGTGGTCTGTCAGCTCTGTACTTCAATATATTCAGCATTCTAATAATGAACTTTCCAAAGCCCCATATTGATAGCATTCCAATGAATGTTTCATAAATCAAAATATAGCAATTTAACTATTATTTTTATTCTTGCCTTTAAGGAAATGGCAGCTAAAAATTTGCAGACTACTCAGCAACACTGAAAGCATAACTGGGTTAAAGAGGCAAGCATTATGACCCTACTGAACTGTGGAAATGACACATAAGTTGCTGCTTTACTGATGCTCTGAAGAGATATTACTTTGTCGTCGTCATCATCATTTGATTTATTTGATACGTTCTACGAACAGATTAAAATATTTCTATCAGTATCTCCTTGAAAATCCCATCCAGTTGACAGAGTGAGCAACAAACACTCAAGATTAAGAAGTTTTAGCCTTTAATCTTCAGTGATTCATTGCACAGCCTTGAACAACTGACAAAGTGTGACCTTCAAAACTGACCAAGTAATTTAACTTCTCTTGCAGAATTTAGCTATCTAAAGAAAATAATTTCATAATTCATATGGATTCCGTAAAATCCAAAATGTGTTACATTTTTGAGACTTTGCATAGAGAACCTGGAGGTACTCATATATTCTGGATATCTCACTGTCTAGACTTTCTGTAAAATACATTTGAAAAAAGATATTTTCATGCAACAATTCTAATGTAAGAATACCTTTTAAGAGTCCAGATACTAAGCCAGAAAGTATTTCCTTATTCAATAGAGGATTTCTTCAGACTCTCAAAGTATAATTAGCAGACCTCCCACATAACAGCATAATTTTCAAGTGGTGCAAGTTTGGCTTTGCTCCAGCAGGAGCCACAGTGACATGAATGAGAAAACTTCATTTTTGTAATGATATCATGTCATTTTGTGCAACTAATCTCCCCTGCATCATTTGTACTGCATGATCAAGCTTAAACCAGAGCCTCTTCCTCTCTAGTTTTCTCTTATCTTCTTTGGAAGATCCTTATTTTTTCATTTTAGGCCTAGTTTGACAGAATAAGTAGATATTCTAAAAATGGCGCTCTGCACTTCCGTAATGTTATCCAAATTTCATATTGCACTTAACCATGGCATTTCATGCACATTTAAATTCATAATTTTGTTCTTTAAGATATTTATGTTTTGTTTGCATTTCAGCAGTTACTGGGGATGAGATGACTTCTGTAGCAGCATTGTAACATTAGCAAATACACATTTCATTATTTTTCCTTTATTTGCCTCTTATGAAATACGGTAACAGTCTGGCTAACAAAGGGAAAAAAAAAAAAACCAACTGAAGATGTATGAGCCAGACAGGGGAGTAACTTTAAAAATTAATTATGTGAATGACACTTCTCTTCCACCTCTTAAATAAGAAACAACCAACAGTCAAATTATGCTATCAATCAAAAACTAGTTAAACAATACACTACTTCATCAGTTAAGTTGGAAAATTAGAATAAAGGAGGGAGAGAGGTTGTATACAGTTTCAGTGTGATACCTGTAAAATCACAGGAAAAAACTGAAAGGAAAATTGGTTGAGAAGAGCCCAAATTAAAAGGTTAAAAGTACTTTGATTTATAAGCAAACCACAGAATCACAGAATATTCTAAACTGGAAGAAACCTACAAGGATCATCAGGTCCAATTCCTGATTACACACAGGACAACTTAGACATTAAACCACATATTTAAGAGCATTTCCCAAACACTTCTTGAACACTCAGGCTTCAGTCAAGGACCATTTCCTAGGAAGCTCATTCCAGTGCTGAACCAACTTCCCAGTGAAGAACTCTCCTAATACCCAACCAGAAATTCCCCTGACACAGCTTTAAGCCATCTCCCTATGGCCTAGCCATTCCCTTGCATCCTAACTAAAATGGGCAATTTTCCAGGATGCATTTGAGAGAGAAGGTAGTGACACTCATCCTCACACCAAATGAGGAGTCACCTCAAAGGCATAGGTAGTTTTGTAAGCATTTTAAGTAAGCTGCGTATGCTTTACTTGAAAGGTTTGTATAACTGGTTCAAAAATTGATTGGGATAAATTAAGGAGCCAGATTAAAAAATGCAGCATTTTCTCTAGAGTTAGAAAAAATATTTAAGAACATACAAAGATCATAGATATCTCCCTATGCCTAGTTCACTGTACCATGTGTTTCATAGAAGACAAGAGATATCCTTCCTGTAACCATCTGTCTGCCTTACTGAACATAAACAAGGGAATCAGGGGAAAAAAAAATAAATCTATTCAATTCTGACTTAGAGAAAATAAAACAACCCACACAAGATGCTATTGTTATAGAATACATATCCCACTGAGTTAATCTAACTCAAGTTTCTATTTGCATAAATACACTTGCATTTCACCAGCAATTTTCCTGTATATCAGAAAAAGAACAGAGATATCAGAATAATAAATAATTCATAGTAAATTGCTAAACAACAGCTGAATGACAGATTCACCATCTTTCAGCAGCAATACAAATAACTAATATTTGTATAAAAGCTCTGAGTGATTCAATTCAGCTTAGGCTCCTGCTTACAAGAATTTCTGGCACAGTAGGATTATTTTGCAGGAGGACAAGCAGCAGATCAAATTCCATAAAAACACGCTCATAACTCATCTCCACAACAGACCACTAGGTTAATTCAGTTTCCTTTGGCTCTTATCATTTACCAATCATCACAGAATCACAGAGTATGTTGAGTTGGAAGGGACCCATCAGGATCATTAAATCAAACCCCTTGCCCTGCACCCCCAAGAGTCACCACACATGCCTGAGAGCATTGTCCAAACACTCCCTGAAATCTGGCAGGCTTCCGCTGTGACCACTTCCCTGGGGAGCCTGTTCCAGGGCTCAAACACCCTCTGGGTGAAGAACCTTTTTTTTCAATATCCAACCTAAACCTCCCTTGACACAACTTCAGGTCATTCCCTTGGGTCCTGTCTCTGGGCACCAAAGAGCAGAGATCAGTGCCTGCACTTCCTCTTCCCCTCACAAGGAAGTTGTAACTGCAATGAGGTGTCCCTTCAGTCTTCTCCATCCTGAACAGACTAAGTGACCTCAGCTGCTCCTCATGCAGCTTCCCCTCAAGGCCCTTCACCATCTCTGTTGGCCTCCTCCAAACACTCTTTTAATAGTTTAGTATCTTCCTTACATTGTGGCACCCAGAACTGCCCTCAGCACTCAAGGTGAGGCTGCCCCAGCTCAGAGCAGAGCAGGACAATCCCCTCCCTTGCCCTGCTGGCCATGCTGTGTCTGATGTTCCCCAGGGCAGGGTTGGCCCTCCTGGCTGCCAGAGCACTGCTGACTCATGTTCAGGTCCCTTTCCATGGCTCTGCTTTTCAGCTTCTTGTTTCCCAGTCTGTATATACATGCCGGGTTGTCCCATCCCAAGTATGGAATCCAGCACTTTCGTTTGTTGAACTTCATTTTGTTGCTCATCCCTCTCTGATTTGTCTGGGTCTCTCTGCAGGTTCTCTCTGCCCTCAAGGGAGTCAACAGCTCCACACAATTCAGTATCATCAGCAAACTTGCTTAGAATCCCTTCCAGTCCAAATCATTTATGAAGATGTTGAAGAGCACAGGGCAGATGATGAAGCACTGTAGAACTCCACCAGTGACACATCACCAGTCTGGACTCACTCCATTCACTGTAACCTTCTGTGCCTGACCCGTGAGCCAGCTTTTCACCCATCTCATGATGTGTTTAATCAGCTGTGTGCAGGACATTTTATCCAAAAGGTTCCTGTGAGAGACAGTACTGAAAGCTTTACTTTAATCCAAAATCCAAAAACATTACATCAGCTGGTTGCCCTTGATCACCTAAGGGGCTTACCTTATAAAAGGAAATCAGGCTTGATAGGCAGGACTTTCCTCTCATGATCATCTCTCTCACTGTAATTTTGTGTTGAACAAATTTAATGAAAAGCAAACATACCTCATTTTAAATTATTTTGACAGCTTCCTTGAAAAAAAACCAAAAACCAAAAAAAACCTCCAAAAACATATGTCTTCAAAATCTCTATGGTTTTTCTAAAGATAGCACTTTCAGAATTGTATATCTTTGAGTTAGAAAAGCAAATCTTAAATGCATATCCAAATTTCATGAACAAAACCAGTCTGGATGAAATTTTTTCTGACTTAATCTACTCAGTTCTCCTTTTTCTTAAGAATATTAGGAAAATTCTGCAGAATTGAACATTCCTTGAAAATTCTGTTCTCATGTTACAGATACAAGGTATTCTTTAAAAAAATACACTGAAACACAATGAAAGGGCACTGAGATGAATCCCATAAAGGCAGACTAAAAAAAATAAATATTTAAGTTACAGGGGGGGAAAAACCCCACCTTTCAGAATTATCTCTTGATTGTCATCTCAGAAGCAATGCAATTTCCATTTATTGTTCTAGACAATGCCAAAATTAGATGATAGACTAATACGAAGTCCTAAAATGCAAAGCACAGAAAACACATTTTCATCTAGTGCAGTTAAATGCAGTACCCAGCCTATGGACTTTCACAGATTCCTGTACAATGTTACCTAGCTGAGCTAGGAAATATTTTCAAGAAAAATCTACAGACATTACTAGTCTCTTGCCTTGCCCAAAAATATTTCAAAAGTAGGATCTTTTGTCTGCTGAACTAATTCTTATCAATGTCATTTTGATATTTTATTAATTCTTTTACTTCAAAATGCTGTAAATATTGAAATGATGCAAAGAAATTAAAAACCTTTAAAACTAAAAGAGGTAAAACTTTTATTTTAGTCAAAGATATAAGGATGAACTTTTAATGTGGAAAGAAGCCACTGAAAATTCAATTCACAGAATTTTAGCCAAAAATCTATTGAAGATGTCATTACTAGAACAAGACAACATCTTTAAAAAAACAAACAAAAAACACAAACAAACAAAAAACCAAAAACAAACACAAAAAAACCTAAAAAAAAACCCACAAAAAATAGGCTAATGCCAGTGCAGTAACAGCTGACCAATCTTCATTTGGTTTTGAAGTACTGCAGAAGTACTGCAGAAGCATTACTGCTCCTGTAGCCACCAATGTACATTATGGGCATTTGGCCATACATAGCCCTTAAATCCTTTACTGCATGAATTCAGTTCTCTGAAGGGGTTTGCATAGTACATATGTATGTATGATTTACATCATACCCTATTGAAGTGAGATTATGGTAGCATGCAACCTGTGCTGTGCTGTAAAGCTCTGTCTGGTTTTGATTATTTTAATGATTGCTTAACCAGTATTAATGATATCTGTAATGTTTACAGAACACAAAATCAGGTTTTTGTGCAGATATGTTATAATGATGATAAACAGCCCCAGAACAAGGAAAGATCTTTTGGACCTTGCTATAACCTCATTACCTGATTTTCTGTTTACCATCTCTCTGGGATATCAGTTATCATTAAAATTGTGATACACTGGTCTCTGCAGAGTACTAGTTTTAATGAGGTTAGATTGATCAAAGAAAGCTAAATAATTTAGAGCACTAAATATGTCTATGCTCTTAAAATGTATCACTCAATAAACATTTTATTACAGTTGTTTCATGCATCTATTTTCCAGCACTGGATTTCTTGTTGGCTAATTTCTTCCTAACTAATCCTAAACGTATCCTGCTTCTTGGTTGTCTCTGGTTATCAGTCTTCTCCAGGATTTTTCTTTGGAGTAGTGTAATGCTAATCTGCTTACCACTATCTGAAGCATCTTGCTTCTACCTTCCAAATGTTGCTTTTTCCCTTTTAAAGACCTTCAAGTTTGTCTAATATTGCAATGTTCTAAAAATTATTTTATAATTTCTTATTCAATGGTTGTGTGGATGTTTTGCTGTCTCAAAGAATTTTTATTGTCCTTATCCAAAACACCAAAAGATTCATAGTTTCTGCACAGATTTATTTAACTTTCAGATATCTACTCATAAACTTTAATTACTCTCAGTTTTCTTCTTTTTTATTTATTATGTATTCTCTTGTTTATTGCCATTTTCATTTCTCTTAACTAGGTTCTTTAAAAACTTTGACATTAGCTTTTCCATTTAGAGAACTATACCTTTTCAAGTGTCTAATAAGGTTTTCTTTGAAATAACACTCAGCCATATACATTGCAGTGGTGTTAACATTTTCTTCCCACGTAATTTCAAAAGGATAAAATCTGAATGCATTAGAACAATTTATTTCACAGTTGTGACACATTGGTAGTGAGAAATACTTATTTTTCTATTAGAAATATTGGCTGTGCAGTTTATCTTTGCAAAGTAGCTCTAGACAAATCAGGAAAGATGAAGCTTTTTTGAAACTGTTGCTAAGATTCTGGCATCACTAAACTGAAGGAAGACAGATGCCTTCTACATGAAAATATCAGTTGGGATTTTGTTTTCACTGGATTCTGAATCCAGGAGGAAATAAACATAATAGAGGAAAATCTAAGAGGGAGACAAAACTGTCTTTAGAAAGGGAAATCTGAGATGTGCCAACAACAAGGCAGAGACAAGTATTCTGAATTAGATTACTAGATGCTTTCCCTTAGATTACTTGTCCAGTATATTCATCTTTCCCATTACGTTATATATCCAATGAAAACTTTACCACACCTTTTAATACAAAAAGGAAAATAACAAAAAAAACCTAATTCCATGCTCTGGAGTGGTCTTGTGATACAATTTGTGTATATGAATCATAAACCATGTAGTTCTTTCTGAATGGAGCTAATACTTGGAGTCAACTAGGCATAGAAGGCATTCCCACCCACTTTGTGGTGATTATCTTAACTCTGCCACTTGCAAGTTTACCAGCAAAATGGGATCTCTGGATATCAGCCATAGTAATGGCAATTCAGTGTAAGTAGAGTCCTATGCTAAAACTGAAATCAGTAAAAAAAGAGCATCTGAGAGAGCTGCCTACTCACTTAGTATTTGTTCCATGTATCATGCTTGTTTTTAAGATTTTGTTGTTTTGCTTTCTGTTGAGATGCATTGAGTAAAACATATTCCCAGCAAGTTCAGCCCTGCTGACTCCTGCTGGATTTACATAGAATATTATGTATCCATAAAGTCCCTAAGTTGCTTTCTCCTGGATAGAAAGAATTAGTACATAATTTATGATTTTTCCCCCAAGTAATGCAGTACGCAAACACTTCAAAGTGTAAAGGAAGCATGCACAATCACAAACTAATTTTTATGTCTTCACATCACATAGCTTTATATTAGAGTAAGTGCTGATATTTTAATGTTTATTAATGTCATTATTTTCTAATAGTAAAAATAACAGCCATTTTTCACAGTGACAATTAGGAAAAAGTGTCACTCCAAATCACAGGTTTTCTTTCCAAATTAAGCTTTTGATGTCCTTTATGATTATTATTTTCAATATACCATTGTCTTAAAAAATACTACTTCAACATATTCTGTGTTCTTGAGTAATTAGAATACATTACTGTGGTGGACAGTGGAACATGTTCTTAAACTGAGGGGTAACGATACTGCTTTATGCATTAATGAGCTCTTCAAATAAGTAAATGCAATACAAAATTAGGAAATAAGACTGAAGGAATTACATAATTTAAGATAAGATCACACAATATAATATTTAAAATATACTACCTTAAAGAAGGAAAACATGATAAAAATTGGCATGGATAAAAAACCTTATAAACTTTTGAATTATTAAAGTTTTAAGAGAGTTCCATTATTTTATTATGGTTTTGCACTTCTACCCAGCTATAACTGAAAAGAAGTACACACAATCTGAGTGTCCATTAAGCTCTTAAAGTGGAGTAAATAAAAGAACTCTGCATTACAAAAGCAATTTTATAAAAAAGAGTTCCAAGTCAAAAATAATTTAGTTTGATGGATACTCAGAAAAGTCAGTATAGCTAAACCAGATGTAATAAGAAACTTAGATGAATGTGTTTAATAGGAGCATTTTTAAAAATTAAAACTGTAACAAAATGTTAATGGGTGTATGACAGTGGTACTCAGAGTGGTAAATCTTTGGGGAAAAAAACTAACTCTCATATGAAAAACATATTGAAGTACTAGCCTAAAATTTAATGAAACAACAGTAAAGCAGAGAACTGAATTCCAGACTCCCAAGAAGTGGGGGTCCCCCAAGAAGATGGTCTAACCCTTATCACAACTCGGGCCCCAAAACAGTCATCTTTATCACTTTCATTTTTAGGTTTTTATTAGTAAAATTAGTCAGCTAAAACTTTGACAGATCTGCATTCCTGCCAGAAGCAGAAGCCAAGGAGCATAACATCATGGTATCTTTTTTGTCTAAGGCTCCATTGCTCTAGAAAAGCTGGGAAAGCTAAAGCAAGGGTGGCCATCAAGGTGAACAAAATGACTACAAGAGACTGCAGACTGTAAAAGCACTTCCCAAAGATAAGAAAGGCATGAAGACATCTTTCTGAAGATCTGCCCTTCCCTGCGAGCCTTCCTCTATCAAGAGATGAGAGGGATAGGAAATTCCTCCTCCAACAGCCTTACCCTACCTAGGTATGAAACCAAAAAGGAGATGGGTATTTTGGACTGCGTCAGAGTCTAGAACTCCTTCTTCCCCAGAGAAGTGTAGAAGGAGCTGCTGTAGGATGTGTTACAAAGCATGAACTGATTGTATCCAACAGAATGGTCTATTCCATAGAAGAATCTGAAAATTAAGAAACTACAAAAAAACTTATTTTGCTTCAGCATTTCCCTACAGTAGCTGCTCAGTATCTCATCCTTTGATGCAAAGAGTACCCCGCAGGCTAATTGGGGCGCTTAGTGATCTAATTTAATCATGTATCCTTTCATAGCATCCTGAAGGCACCCAGAAACATTTGATTCTGTAAATTACCAGCCACACTTATCTTCATTTGAGTGGCTTAAAGCCCTATAGCCCAAAGCTAGTAACTAGGCCAAATTTAGAAAAAAGAGACTTCTGATTTACAAATAAACTGATTTCATTAGCAATCAATGTTTGTGTGCTTATTCAGGCTTGTAGATAAATTTTCACTGCATTTTTTAAACAAACAGAAGAGGTACTTCAACTGGTAACTTCCAACCAGCTGACTCTCTCAACCTTAAAACACATAATTCAAACTACAAATTTTTGCAGGTAAATGAAAATTAATTAAGAGCAATATTAACATTGAACTTCATGTTAATGACATCACAAATAAAATTCTCTACATCCATTTTATAAACAGAAAAAAAAATTCCTTCCCGCCCAGGCATAACTAATGCAGGAGTAAATGAAATAAATACCACAATACATGCAATCTTTAGTACAGCATTGCCTCAAATGATTGGCAAGTGAATGCAAACATTCTCATTTAGGCTTTTGACCTCTCCTGTGTGAAAAGTAGAGGCACAGGTTTTTATGTTTAAACAGTGATTGGACAAGAGCCTAGATCCATGAGTTATGCTGCATGTGTATGCCAGTGTATGTCTGCACATTTATTAATTTACACATTATCCTTCCTTCAGTAGTTATACCCATTGTTATCACCCTCATTGTGGCTACAAATGACCTTGTCTTCTGCTCTGCCTCTCCAAACTCAGTTGTCCCAGCATTAAAACAGCTCTCAGCTAGGAAAAGCTATTTAAAATACACAATGAAGCTATGCCTCAGACACTTAAAAAAAAAAAAAAAAAAAAAAAAGTAATATAATACAAGATTATCCCCAAAAGGAAGTCAGGATGTTGGAGAAAACAAGAACAGTCAGAAACACCCAGATACCTATATTAACTCTAGCTTTTTCATAAACCAGTGATATCTAAAACTGATAATGACTTTTTTAAAAGCTTACACATGATAAAAAATAATGTCCTCTTTGGGAAATAATTACTTTTTATTGTTGCTTGTTGGTAGATGTGATTTTGTGTTTACATACGGAATAAAGATCTGAACAGCTCATTAGAAGAAAAATTATTACCTGAATTTAAAAAGGGGGTGTTCTATACTCTGCAAAAAAACAACTTAAATCAATTTAGCTTTAAATATTGATAGTGACATAGACTCATATTGAACAAAAGTTATTTTTAATGTAGCTGCAGGAGAAACGCAGCTCTGCTGAAAATCATTACTGCATACCTCATTCATTAGCCCAGTCAGAGGCAATTAAGAGACAGCCATCCAAATGCAAAAGGCCTCTTTAAGAAGGCTGTCATGTACAGTTTCTCTGCAATAAGGGAGAATTCAAATATTGATACATGGCACGAGGACTATCTCACTTCTCAGTTATGGTATTTCTTCCTATTTTATTTTAGAGCATTGCTGATTTGCATGAAGCACACAATAGTAATCAAAAATAGCATCCAGGTTAAGAATAGAATGTGACCTTCAGGTCGCCCAATTCAAAGACAAAAGAAATATAAAAACTTCCCTTGATAGCACTGCCCCATAGACTGCCACATGGCTTCCTTCCTCTACCTTCTAGTTCCAAGTCACAAATAAGGTTTCAACTCCCTCTTCCTCTAGAAGTCGTATTGAATTCCTTCCAAACTCTAACAGCTTTTGCTGAAATTCTTATGGTTTTTGTTTTATATTTCAGCTGTGGAACAGTCAGAGCACTGCAATTTTTCATTATTAAAGGAATCTTCTTAAGCCCAGAGCTGTGACAGCCTTCCAATACAAAATTATGATTTCACACTAAGAGGGCAGAGCCACAAGAAGGTGCTAAGGCAGTAATATAAAATTATGTTAACAGAATGTCACCCATGACTCCACATTGTATTTTTCATCTGCAAATTCAAATCTTGTTTTCTTTATAAGCTACACTTATACATTTCTTGAACTTCAGATAAACTGTTGGATGGATGGAGAGTAGGGAAAACAGATGACAAAAACTTAGAATGTAGAATTTTCTCAAGGCAGGTATAAAGGCTCTTTGAAATACATGCTGCTGAAGCCTCAGAAGTTTATCTTATTGCATCTTCTCCATTGACACAATCTGACACAATCATTCACATAGCTAAATCATTCTGAATCAGCTGAGTTTGGCTCAAATTCACTAAAATAAAAATAGGAAAAACCTCTAGCACAGGTTAAAGGCTGGCAGTGCAAAAGCTTATAATGCTTCTCTGTGAGTCCCTATTTCTTTATAGAATGTGTCAGTGTAACTGCATGAAATTCACACTACCATGTAACAATTTGTCCCTGATTCAAGCCTGTGTAAGCATATAACAGTATCTGAAACAGAAAAAAAGAAAGAAAAAAACCCAAACAAACAACAAAAAAAACCCCTCAACCTAAAAACAGGGAAATAAAAACACTGTTATGAAAAATCAATGGTGTACACAAGATTAGTTATAAAATTTATGGAGCTCTCCACAGAGTTTACAAAATGATAGAGTAGTTTGGGATCTCTTGGGATCTCTGCATCCTCACAAGATAACAAGTTTTGTGAGAACGTGTGTCTTTTTTATTTGTACAAACTGGTTATAATAAAAAAAGAGTAACAGTAATTGGTATAACAGGTACATATTAAGACAAGTGAAAATTCACTCTCTTGCTCTATTGAAGAAGGATATTTCATGACATTTCATGATTTTGTAACCATAGATTTATTGATCGAATAACCATTAATTATGCAAAATTAATAATTCATATTATTAAAAGTTAAATTCAGTAAGATATGTCAGATGGCTTCCTTGGGGGTAGAATGGCTGACATTATCTGAAAACTGGGTAGACAACTTGCCAGAAATTAATTTCTGTACCAGAGTATTGACTTATACTGTACCACTTTATAGATTGATTCTTCTTTCCAGGGAAAGCATTTTGTTGCTTTCTTGTATGAATAGAACATTCATCCATCTATTTTTCTCACTTTACATTTACAATTACAAAGAGTTTCCCTATTAGCTTTTGGGTGTGTGCTGTTGGTTTGAGTTCCCAAAGAAATCCATATAATTTACTTATTAAATGTAGAATTAATTCATCACATTTCATTCAAAGAAGAAAGAGTGATTTATTCCTCCATTTTTCAGGTTCAATTCATTTTTTATTTTTATTCATCCCTTTCCTTCTCCCTGCCTACCTTCCTTATGAGGTTTTTTCCTGACAGAAGCTACTTCAGACATTTTGTCTAGATTGCTCAATCAGTACTATCCACTTTTTTTTGGCTTCACACCCTCTCTTAATTTACAGCTCACACCTAAAGGTGGCATTTCCAAGACACATTTAATATAAAGCCTAAGAAAACCTTAATTTCTAAGACAAATCAGATGAGAAATGTATTGACTGAAAATCTTTATTTTTTGAGAGCTTGCATGTGGAGTTGTGCAACAAAAAGACAGTTGATTTGCAATCTTCTATCATGCCTCCATTCTAGTAATTTATGAAGCAAAAAGAGGTATTGCTATTCAGATATGAAGTGCCTTAAAACACAGACTTGGCTCTTTTCAGTATACAGAAAATCCACTGAATGAGAGACAAGAATTACATACACTGGCAAAGATCCAATGATAAGAAAAAAATTTCTTTATAGGAACCATGCACATCTTCATAGTAGGATGACCAGGATCTTTGAAAGGCACTTTAGAACATCTCATGTTTACATTACCATGGATCACACTAAAATATTGCATGGGGAAAAAGAAGTATGTTAACAGAATTGGAAAAGCCCATAAATTATTACAGTTAAATCTGGACAAATGTGAGACTTTTTGTCAATATAATCTTCCTAAATATACTTAGATAGAATTCAATCAATAATGGTTCTACTGCCTTTCTTCATGGCATTGATTCTTAAATAATATTTTTTTTCTCTCATCCAAATGACTGGATGGATTCTGATAGTAAGATGTTCTTCATTTATGCATTTTTCTTCTTCTGCTTAGCAATTGATTCCTGCTTTTAGGTAAGAGACAGACCAGTAGCAGACCAACAATATCAGCAATTATAGTAAGCTTTAGTAAAGACTTAGACATAAGGTAGTATACAAATCTTTCCAACCTACTTGCAATACTTGAGCTTTGCATGCTTCAGCAGCTTTGCCAACCATTTACCAACACTCTTGTAAACATTACTACTGTTGATTTATTTCACAGAAATTGGTTATTTCATGATATAAGATTTATTTCTGTTCTTCTTTTTTTTTTTGCACTATGCAAACATACAGTATGTAATACAGCAGACTCTGAATACCTTTATCTGTTCAGGGTACACCTGTGGACATTATCTGTGACCAAAGGAGAAGTCCCATTTGCCAGTTCATCTGTGAGCTTGCCACATGCACAGGACCAGCACAACATCAAAATTTTGGTACAGTTGTGGTGACCACCTTTTCTATTCCACAGTGCAAGTCTGAAGTCTTGTAAATCCAGGAAAAGGAAAAGCAAATCTATCTTTCATCCTGTTCTGCTCACCAGGTCTAAAAGGATGATTTGTGTGAATTCTGCCATCTGACTCTCTGTAAAGGCACATGGATTGCTATGGGACATAAAAGTGGAAGGCAAGGCAGTCTAAAGGAAATTTTAAGGTCCTGTTCTCATTGTAGTGAGCCCTCCTATATTTTTCACTACAGAATCAATGAATAAAATATACAAAATATTTAACTGCATTTAAAAAGGATGGGGACCAAAGAATAGATATGATATACAGTCTGCCAAATGAAGTGCCTTACCACCAGCAGCATCATCCAGTTTTCCCAAAAAAACCCAAAACTTGTATTCTTTACCTGATTGGTAATCTGGTTTCAACAGGAAAGGTTAACCCCACCATACTCTCTGTTCACTGATGTATAGGACATCCTCTTTCGAGATGAAATTTCTCTGACTGAACAGAAAAGCTCAGCCCTCATATGAGAAGTGAGAGACCTATTCCATAAAAAACAGACACTGTCAGACACCTCCTCTAACACCTGACATTTGGAAGAACGGCTGCATATGGCAACTTCATCCTAAAGAACAATACAGACACAACAAATTGAGCAGCAGGCCAGGAATCTTTAGTTTGGACTGCAAGTCAGCACCTACATGTGCAAAAAAAGATACTGAATTTCATTTTTCAGCACTATGCCTTTTCCTATTCATTCAGGATTCTCTCTTCCACTCACATTTTTCCCTTGTATCCTTCCTGTACTACAAAGTAGCCAACTTTCAAGGTAGTGGTGGAAAAGATCGTTTGGATTGCACAAGAGAATGCAGAATGATCACTCTCCTTCATCCAACCTCTAAGAGAGTCACTATCAATCATTATGTTTTAAACCAATTTAAACAAAAAAAAGTCTTATTTTTCATAGCATTAAAGTTCTTAAGGTGAATACTTAGAGTGTTCTAGTTACCTAGAGGCTGAGGGATTTTATTATGATATTGAACATAGCAGGGTAGTTTGAAGATTAAAATTATGTTTGTCAACCAGTGTGCTCATCAATGTAATATGTGCAGTTATTCACCATGAAAAATGAGAATTATTTTGTTTTCTACTCTTTTGTAATTTTCCATCTCTTCCCTTAAATATTTCACCCCCCCATACAATAATGATTTTCTCTGTGTAACATTTGTAAACACCAGGAGACCCCTCAGTAATTGTACAAAGGCAAACAATTAACATTTCACACTTCAAACTAGAAGACTTTTTCACAGCAAGGCCACTGACTGTGATATGCAAATCCCAAACAAAAATCACTTGAAATGCTTCCAAACTGTAAATGAAATATTGTACTCAGGTGGCATTTTATTGAAATTTGCACTTAAAAGAAATCACAATATAATTTGAAGCTTTCAATGCTTCATTTGTGCCTTTAAGTTATACTGGACAAGCAAAACCATAGCTTGTAATCTTCACAGATATGGCACAATCCTTATGCATATACCCGATAATGCACATCAGCTTCCATGGGGTTGGTAAAGGCAGAAAGAAAAATGGGAGTTAAAATGAATAATACATCAGTCCTCCAACATAAGTATGGGAGTGACATTTTGAGTCAAGGTGAAGTCAGGAGGTGAGGAAAGTGAAATACAGACACTTGGCTTGTTTGCTGCAAAGTTTCAATCATTTCACTTGCACATTTAAGTTACATCATTTACAAGACGTGACAAACTGCAACAGCAGAACCGAGAGACCTTATGTAACACTGAAAGGCTGTTAGAAACATATTCCTTCCAATAGCAAATATACTACTGTTTTTTTTTAAAAATCATTAAAAAGAAGTTACACCAAGAAAGTCTTGTAGAAACTTATGGAAAAATTACATTACTTACAACACCTGAAATTAAAAACTACATAGAGCATATTTTAATATAAATGGTTTGAAATTGTAGCTTGGCTGGCAGGTGGATGATAACATAGACTACTAGCCCTGATAAATTGACTATAGCCTCAAAATATGTATGTACTTTAGCTGAATTGTATTTCAGAGTGACTGTATGTATCTCCTGATTATAACCATCCAAAGGCACAATCTGGCACTAAACAAACACTGCAGCTTCAAGAATTTCTGTACTTCACACATAAAGTATAGAAATACACATCATAGCAAAATAATAGTATTAGAGAATAATAATATTGTTCCAAGGTGTGAATCATGTGCTGCAAAGCAATAGGAGTTAAGAAAAAATAGGTTCAAGTCCCAAATTTCAAAATTACAACCTTTTGATGAAAGCTATTCAAAATCAAGACTAAAATACTTTTTAAACTGAAGAGAAAAGCTAAGGACATATCTCTTTGCAAAAACTAAGTGTTGTTCAAAATATCATCTAAATAAACTGTAATTTACTTTTGCATTAAAACAGTGGAAAATAGCACAATATATGTTTGTGATCTGGGCCATGCAAAGGTTGCTTGAGTCCTCCTATTCATCCTGTCCCTACTTTTCAAAGAACAACTGCTTTTCAAATCTGTATGAGCCCATCATCATCTTCTGCCTCAGGCACTAAAATAAATTCAAGTTCCCCCTTTTCTAGGAGTTTCTAAAATTTAAAACACAGTTGTTCTTACTTGCTCATTTATTCTGTGAAGAGTTACCAGTGAGACAAGCCACCCAGCATTTGTGTCTGTTTCTCTCATGACTGAATGGCAGACCCCTTCTGTTGACTCTATTTCCATTCCAAGAAACACATAATATTTAGCAGGTCAGATTTCTTTTTTTTTTTTTACCTAGATAAAAATGTTCCAGCATGCTAAGGAAGACCCATATGCTGATACATAAGTCGCTCCAATTTAAATAAAATAAACTATCGTGTACTTAAACGGAATTTAGGTAGACAAATGACCAGTTTTGATTCTGCAAAGCAGCAAAATGGCACCTTGACACCGGTCTGAATGCCTCCAGTTGCTGGTCAAAGCAATCAGCATTCAAAATTGCACAATAAACAGAAGTGAAAAATGTAAAATATTTTAAGCATGCCTGCTTTGGGCTATTTACCAGACTGCTAGGTATTGATTGAGTAACACAGCCTCAATGCACTTCATAACAAGGCAAGCACAAAATCAAAGGTCTTGGATTTTAGCCTTTTAACTGCTCACATGTTTTCTTCCCCTACATTTTCACAATCTATGTAATACTGGCAAGCAATTGTCGGTCTTTTAAAATAATGTTACTATTACTTAATGTAAACTACTAGTAATTCTCTGACTACTTGATACTTACAGGAACTGCTCAAGAAATAGATTAGGCTTTAATTAACATATATTGTTTTAACTTATTTTGCATAATATATAAAATATCTCCTCTATTCCTTGAATACAGTGTTTAATTGATATACTTGAGCAAATAGTCTCTTTGCAGATTACTATACAATTTTATAAATATAGACTTACACATTTACTTAAAATTAACATATTTTTATAAAACACCACAACTTTTAAGACAATATATAGACAGTAAATCCATTGCCAGGAATACTGCTTGTGCATGCATCCTGTTACAAATCAACACACATAGTTTAAGCAAGAGCTGTCATGTATCAGCCAAGTTATCTTTCATACAGGAGTACCACTGAGATCACATGCAGAGAAATACACTTTATCTGTACTTTCACAACATGCCTGCACTTACCACCACTCAAACACAGGAAGGAAGGAAAAAGTTATCTGTACTCTACTAAATCGTTGACTTTGTCAAATGCAGCTTAACTTCAGTGGAGTTCAGCTATAATGTCCAATACTTCATCGACTGTAATTACAGTCATTCCATACTCCCAAAATGCCAATTTATGTAACATCACAAGTAACTCAATATTCTCCATGACAAAGTCCAGGTATTCTAATCTAAATTATTATGAGAGCTTTAAAGCCTGAATATTTTTTACTTGATGAATATATATGTCTTTGTAGAGACCACAGAAAAACAATTATCCTGTATTTTTTTAATATGGAATTGAATGACTTATATTTTTTAAAAAGCTTGTGAGGGTACCTTAGATACTGACAAAATATATGGGACATCCCAGATAGCACATATAGCAATAGCACCCAGAGGAAAAATAATCACATATACTTGATACTTAAATGTCAAGACAGATCTACAGCATGCAATAAAGGTAACTTCTGTCCATAATAGACCTGTGTCATTACTCACAAGCCTTTAGGAAGATTTCTAAGTTCATGTTCCTGAAATTTTTACTTCTCCACCAAACGACTGCCATTCATCTCTTTAAAGACTTGCCTCCCCTATATGCCTCACAATCCCAAGCTGAAAGTAATTTCTCATGCTTTTCTGAATTGACTTCTGCATCAAAGGAAAGTGGCTATTAGCAAGTTCGGTACCTAGGGAAGGTGGCTATTAGCAGATCACAAATGTCATTTCATGAGAATTTACTAGGGTTTAAAAAAATTTCTCCTTACAAGCTTCAGAAACTTAAAACTTCTTTCCCTGAGTCTTTTGATGAGATAAAGGTGTTATTAAACCATATCTAAACAAAGGCTTGGGCACCCATAAAACTCATTTGTTTTTCTATGTAAACTATTGGTCTATTAAATTATCTCATCCCTCTATATTTGACAGAGCCCAGCAGACTAGAAAGCTTGAATCCAGACCCATAGTTACAGGGATTTGTCTTATAACATCATCTTGACAAATCTTGCCTAATTCACTACCTAATCTTCAGGGAATTCAGTGTAACATCCTAGTTGCTTCTACTGTCTCCCTGTTTCATACTCTTTTTTTCAAGGAATGAAATATCTATCCTAAAGTAAGATTTATGGTTTATTGGACCTCATCTTCAAATATATAATGAGGAATTTCTATAGCAAATAATTTTCAAGTCAATTTCAGATAGTAGAGACGGGGGAAAGAGCAACATGAGAAAAAGAAAGAGAGAGAAAACTACAGAAATATAAAAAAGATGTAAGCAGCATTAGTTTTCATACTTTGGTATAAGAGAATAAGTTGCAAGGCCAAAATCTAATAGCTTTTTAGAAACTATGACAAAGTCAAGGGATTAAGGGTAAAATCCACTTGAGTTTGATTTCCAGTGTGAGCATAACAGACAGGCTGTCTTCACCTGTTATTTCCTTCATGCCAAACGCTGAAACACCACAGTAGATTAGTGCCTGAAAGACTCCAAGACCACTGCTGTTGCATCTAAGCTTGAATTTTTCTTCTTTGCTGAAGGAAGTTGTACCTGTTTCAAAATTCTAAGCCTAACTACATTTGTATGAAAGCTAAGGCTTCCCTCATTCATGAAAAGAGACCACATTGGAAAGTCAGATCAGAAATGCTGCAGGCTTCCGAAATCTTGAAAAAGCATCCAAGCTCTCAGGAGCGTAAACAGTAAATCAAGTGTCCACAATGGTTCATCATGACCATTAGGACCTAGATATTCTTTTAAAACAGAGCTGAGGCTCTTCCACTTAATTAAAAATTATTACATTCTAATAAAAGGCTTTAAAAAACAAGTATCTGGTGTTCATATGGCTTTGATGCATTCATTACAAATGTTCACAGTTCTCTGCTTGTCAGGTAACTTTATATATGTTCCATATGCTGCATAGAGTTTAAGGAAAGGCAGCACAAATACTGCCTCTCTCAATTTCCAATATCTTCCTCAAAGCTCTACAAGCCAAAAATTGGAGCATGTGAAAAGGCATCTAAATTGTGCTAGCCAACTTGCCACACATACTGAAAGAACCCTCACAGTGTACATAACCTCAACATTTACCTCCAGATCCTGCATAATTGCAATTCATATACTCAGAAGGATAGACAGACTTCCCAAACACAGTTGTTTGTCATGTCTGATGCTATTGAGGGAAAGAATCTTCTGTTGGCTCAGCTTTAGATTAGAACGTACAAAAAATCTCAAAGGAAAACAGCTACATTATATTTGATTTATTGAAGTTTAGTGACCAGATTGCCAAGTTTCTTTCAAATAGAAGTACACAGATGAAGTGAGGTAGTAAGCACGAACCACACCTATTCTCTGAAGGTAACGGCGATCAGACACAGCTGCTCCTTTCACAATATTTGGGGTTTGTCATGCTACACAAATGAAAGACATTTCCATTTTGCAACATAAACTCATGTTTTCAAAAATACTGATTATTTCCTGTGCCCTTGGAAAAATGAGAAAAGAACTGAAGAAACTGAAGAAACTTTATCACTTTTCCTCAGAAAGCTTTATGACATGTGGCAACCTACCACTTGTTAAAACACAGTCTTTACAAGGAACTTATTTTAGACCTTGCATACTACCCCTGCTCCCCAAAAAACTATGAAGGGAAGATTCCACTGGGAGAGGAGGGAAAAGAAAAGTAAAGGAATAGCTATGAAAAGTTGGGTACTGGTGATGTGTGTTCTAGATTTGGTTTATATCCCTGTTTTTGCAAATTCAGATGCCTTAAGGCTAGTTTAATAATACAGAAAATCTCAGTTTTAAGATATTATTGCTTGGCATTAGGTACTATCTTTGCCTTATTAATACAGAAGCCAAATTCCAGTTATGATTATGATTTCTTGGGCTACTTACTTCAGAAATATAGAAAATAAATTCATTGGGAAAAAAATAATCATCAAACTTTACACAATAACACTGGAAAATCTTTCTGCTGTTGTGAGTTCCTAGGCACGTGGTTCTCACTACATCAAATCAGCCATGTTCTTATGCTTTCTTCCCTGACTTTGTAATGCGGATGTATGGAATATTTTACAGCCTTCAATTTCCTGACAGGCATGCAGCATTTTCTGCACTATCTAGATAGGTCAAAGTACATTATTATAAGATGAAAACCATTATTTTGACACTGTTCCACTATGAGAGGAACAAGGGCTTCTTGCTCTTATCTTCTCATGGGTTTACAAAAGTCAGAATCATACTTATTTCTTGAATTTTGTTTACATGTATTTCGAAGTAAAAGCTGGAAATACTCTTCCTTTTCTTTTCATAATTTCCTTTAATTACTCTCACTAAACCATAACTACAGCTGCAACTAATATTCTACAGTTGCAATTTCTTCACAGAAAAGCTGAGCTATAAAGCAAATTAAACCCATGTCTTTTTAACTCTCAGTGAATATGGCTGTGTAATAAAATGTCTATGGAAGATATTGGTAGTTGGTTTCTATTGACAGCTTTGCCACTGAAAATTTCAGTTCTATGTCTTTGTATGTTATATAAACTTACAAACTTTGTTTGCCCGCAGTACCTGTAGCAAGCTATAGACAAAATATGGCCTCAACATGTAGTACTCAAAAATGACAGCACTAAAGACAAAAAGGAAGTCTTGAGCTTTTTAGAGTAGGTCTCAGCTTCTGACTTGTTCTAGTTCTTACTGTTTTCAACTTCACTCCTAGCAATACTTTTAGTATTGCTCATTTTCTAAGACTTCAGTTATTGTCACCAAGCTCTACATGATTTGTGAATTTTGACAATTTTGACACTCTTACACATCTAATAAGGTATCAGAAATATAATTATTGAAACAAAACAAATAACTGCAGTACAGAGGACTGATCCATTATCATCCAAAAGGATTTAAACACATGCTTTTCAACTCCTAGGACACTGGCCCAAATTCCAAACTACATGAGAAGGAGAGAGAAGGAGTTGGCATTTTCACACTTTGTACTCACCTGTCCTCCTGAATTCTTGAATATTAATTTGATCCAGAAAACAAAAGGAAACATTTCTCAGTTATGGAGACTACTCTAGTCTAGTCTTTCAACATGAAAAATCTATTGTAACATCATCAATATTATTTCTCGTTACTATTTTTTCTTTGCCCTTCTGTCTAAACAGTATTGGTCTCAATTTTTAATTATATAATCCATTATTCCATTACATTAGCTCTGACTCCATGACCTCCCCTTTTTCTAAAGTACCAGAGTATAAGACAAGAAAGTAAAGCCCCTAAATTTGGGGCAGTTAATCTATTTAGACCTGAGCAAGCCTCCTTCAGAAGAAAAATCAGAGTATCTCAAACTTGTACTCTGAAGTTCAGTATGAAGTAAAACCACTCTGTTAATGGTTGACAGAATATCTTCCTAAACAAGCTACATGCCTGATGTCAACTTGTGTAGATACTTCCTCCAGCACTTCATGTCTCAGTGGCTCAGGTTTCTTGGCAACTTTCTTTTTTTGGTTATGTTCTTGAAATGCCATTTAGAGAAATACAGTGTTAAGAAACTTCTAGCATAAGACATCAGCAAAACTTGTCTGTTTCTTTACAAATATGAAAATCCTTAAGTAAAACGGGGGGACTACTGTGTAATACTAAATGTTTCAGAGCACAAAACCACCAAAACTCTCTCAGTGTAATTAGGAAATGTGGATTTTGGAATTCATGTCTAAACATTTGATGGAAGTCTGCTCAGACAGGGAAAAAGGAATGAAAGGGACCACCTCTTAGTATTTTTATTCATAAATTCTACTTAGTGCTCAGAAAGAGAAAAATAATTAATTTTATTTGTTCATACTAAATTTTGCATTTGGAGTTTAATTCTTCATAAGTAATCTATTGTTTATAATTTCAACTACATTTTGAAAAAGATTACTTTGAGGAGGCCAAATCATAATTTCATCACTGTGGTGAGAAGTTTTACAGCCATTGAAGAAACATGAAAGCAGTTCATTACCCTGAAGATGCTGCTTTGAATAAAAGTATTTCTGCATATAAATGCAGCACAAAAAAACCACGTAACTGCACTTGAACTAAACAGTCATGTAAACAGCAATTGCTTACCATTTGGAAGCAAGTCTACACATAAAACTGAATATAATAATGTTTTCCCTTTAGTGATAGGGAACAGTTAATCACAGATTACAGGACAAATAGGGGTAACAGAGAGCATCCATTTATAACAGAGGTTGATTTTGGATCCAAGCTTGTTTTATCTGGCATATCAGCAATACTACAGGAAACCACACTCAGATTAGAATGCATAAGGTTGAAAGATTCACAACGTTATCAGATTTCCCATGCCGCATTCTGTTGCTCTGGGCAGCGTTCTAATCCTGGTAACAAAATCCAGATGCAAATCTAGGGCATTATTTTTTAACCTTTATTTAAATTTATAACTTCCTATTTATGTTTTTCAAATATCAAGTTTACAAGAGTTTGTTATCAAAGACAGAAAAATAGGCTGTGACCTGATTTAGAGGCCACTAAACTTCTGTGTCCTTCTGGGGCCTGACTCTGAAAACACTAAGCATTCATCTAAAACAATAACTGGATAATTTTCAAAAATCCCATACTGAGCATGTGGAGCAAGAACACTGAAAGTGTACCACTCTTAAATAAAGGATAGTATCTTTATTTACAAAACTCTTTCTACAGCTTGCTTCACCACTCCACACCAGTGAGGATTGCCTTAACACAAATACCACATTATTATCATAAAGTCACATATTCACCATGTTGCTATTTTTCTAGCCAGCTGATACATGTGGGGCTAATCATCCATATTCACCAGGACTGGAGTAACAGAGTATGTGTGAAATATATATATCTATACACACACACACACACATACACACACACACATATATATATATATATATATATATGCATCATGGCATGCATTGCTTAAGAAGCATCAGCCAGAAGAGTTTCCTGGAATATTGTGCTTGAATACTCCTGTCCGGGAAGGAAACCAGACCCCAGATTCTCTCAAGCAGATTAATTATAGATTTTAAGGAAAACAATCCCTCATCACACGTTTCAAATTCAAATTGAAAGCAACAATAGACTATCCAGTATCATAGAGCATCTGACTTCAGAAGTGTTGCTGTTCTTCAAAAGTACATTCTGACAAGAGAATGTAAAAAATAACCTAAAAAATCCAAAAAAACCCTACCAGACCCACAAAAAAACCCACAAACCAAACAATTAAAAACCCTATCACTTCTGAGGAAGACAAAGGTTCATGCACAAATGCATATTCTTCTCAGTCAACAACATATTTCCAAGAGAAGAACTACTTCTGTTTCCAGACCTATTAAAATAATCCTCTTGAGCCTTTTTTGTGAGGCTGAAGACTGACGCACAAATAATTCAAGGCGTGTGCACCTCATCTTTTCCCTTCAGGTCTTGTACCAAGTAAGTTGTCAGATCCAAAGATATGTTCATCTGTGGCCAGAAGACATGAACCTGCTAGATTTTATAATATTACTAGAACACTAAAATTAATTCAGTATTCCATTATATATCCACTAGATCAAAAGCACAATGCACTTATCGAAATAGCAGTGTACAGACGTCATTTATGAATGTGGAAAGAACACTTTAGCTCACCTTCCAAGTACACATCTATTCTAGACAGAGTCAAAAATTTCAATCAAATGGAAACTATGCAGAAACATTCCGTAGAGAAAGGGGATGAAGTATAACAATAATATTGGAACACAAAAAGGCTTCTTACAAGAGTGGGAAATAAGATCTGTCTCAAGTCAAGAATGTTTTTAAGAACACTATTTTAAAAAGTGAAGTGCCTCAGAATAGCTACAATCTCCTTACTTGTTTCTCCTTAGTCTCTATTGCCACAGCTAGGTCATGTCTAAGGGCCATCTGTCAGCTGTAAACTACATGCTCTTTATCTCAGTCCTACATCCATAGTCTAGAATCAAAAACACAGATTTACTCAACATTGTTGTCAAATTCTGAAAGCCCCAGATAATTAATTTGGTTGGAATTTTAATGCAGATTGACAATATGCAGTAATTCTAAAGATACATGTTGCATTTTGGGTTGAGCAACATACATTGTGATGAAGCTTAAGTTCTCTGATGAATGGTAGACTGTACCAGGGACAAAAAAATCAGTTAAAATTTTAATAAGAGAGAAAATGCATTAACTAGAGATAAATAGGTTAAAATTTCAGGGTTTTTTTTAAGAGGAAAGCTACAAAGATATCCAGGAAGAAAACACCTTGTTTGTGCTTGCCAATTTAAAAACAAATAAATAAATGTAAAGCAAATATACTAATCCACTTTCATGCTAACTATATTTCCTAGTGGAAACTTAGGATGAGACGTATCATACCTTAAAATCTCTTTAGGTCCAATAATACTAAATACACTCTTACACATTAAATCCATCTTAAAATCTACTAAGGTGTCAGATAGAATTAGGTCTGCTAATAAAAATTAATCTGAATTCTTTTAGAATAAGCCTCTAAAAGCTTGAGCTTACTTCTTAAGACACTTTATCCAATAAAGGCTGAATCCTTTGCTGAAGTTTCTTAGAACTGGTAAAAATTACAAGAATTATTTGTACATAAAGAAGTATATTACTGTTTGGCATTACTCCTTGTCAGGTTTTTCATAAAACATAGAGACACTCATGAGTGCATATGTAGGAGTGATTAATGTTTATGAAACAGAACAGTGGGATTCCAGAAGTACCATATGATGTCATGTCAATATTTTGATCCTTACAGACTTAGAACAGCTGTTTCTTCAGCCCAGCTGATACAGTGAAAACATCTCAAATTCGACACAGATAAGTTTAATTCTTAAGGAAAGAGACTACTACGGATCTGTATAAGTAATTTTAAATAATTTCCCCTTGCATATCATTTTCAGGATTAGTTTATCTTAAATCTTTTGTTTACTGTTAAAGTACTGCTGTAGAGTCAAAGCAGCTGATACAAAGATGGAAACAGAGCCTCTCTTAAACAGGAAAAAATACTAAATTCTTCTTAATAGCTCTGTGTAGCCATTCACTCCCTAGTTTTCAACTACAGATAACTACTTCAGTTTAACATTTTATTCTGACAACCCTGGGACCTTCTGGCCCTTCTTGTTCTTCCAGATATTGTAGAAAAAAATGGTTTGCACACAAATACGTTCAGCAGAACAGTAAGACAGAACAAAATGTTATGTTCTGTGTTGTATACTCCTTCCATAATGACTTGGAGTTGAATTCATGCCATGAGGAAGCAGTAAGAATTTCACTGTAATTTCAAACAAGCCTAACTTTTCTCTAAAATGAGTACATATCACACAATTTTACTCAGATATTTCAACTAACAGCCATAAAGGAAAGCCAGGTAGTGATTGAGAGAAAATTGTTTCATTGGACACCGCAGATTTGTTTTAACAGGGAATATATATGCTCAGTTTCACTTCCAGAAAATAATTGTAGAGGAACTGTCATACTGTAGACAGATGCTACATTTTTAAACTAATTCCAGAAGTGATTTAAAGGTCTGTTATGCAAAATATAATGGCTTTTTAGCATGAAATTTAATAATTACTTGAGTTTGTTAAACTGATTGAGGAAATTAATTTCATCTCATTCTAGATTGTCTTAAAAATGTTGACTCACTTTGAAACTAAATGATGTATTACAAAGATACTTAGGTCAATTAATGGATTCATTCATCAATGGATTTTCAGATAATTGGAAGTACTTATTTTCATACCATTCAACTAAATTTTCTTTTAATTCCCAGAAACTGCTCTACGCTACGGGACAAGAGTAGCTTAAGAGAGAGCTCATCTTTTATGGACCACGTGTGAAGTCAGGCACCTGAGCAGTATAAAGGTGCCTTCCAGCACATTTCACCCTGGGAGTATGTCAAGTTATCTTAGATGCACACTTAGATACTCACATGTATCTGCTCAGCCACTCAGCTGCTTTGACACAAACCTGATTGAGCCCATGCAACAGTTACTGAGAAGAAAACTCTTTGTAGTCATACCCCAGTGCTGTCCAGCCTAGAGTAGAAGAAAAGCTTGCCTGAAGACCTCATAGAAACCTGCCAGGATCTGAAAGGAACCTACATGTAAACCAGGGATGGACTCTGTCAGGAACTGAAGCCACAGCACAAGGAGTAATGGGTTCAAACAAAGAGAAGAAATTTAGTTTAGATAAACAGAAGGAATTCTTTACTGTAAGGATGGTGAGGCACTGGGACAGGCTGTCCAGAGAAGTTGTGGATGCACCGTATCCCTGTCAGTGTTCAAATCCAGGCTAGAGGGTGCATGGAGCAACCTGGTGCAGTGTCCCTGCCCATGGCGGAGGCATTGGAACAAGATGATCTTAAAAGTCCCTTCCAATCCAAGTCAGTCAGAGCAGAGGAAGAGAGGCAGTAGTTGAAGTCCATATTATGAATGCTACAGCAGGAGCTGTTTTCATTTTGCAACAACTTAAACAAACCTGTATTTATATAAAGTATAAATCTATTTAAGCCTTACTTTTCCTAACTTAAACTACCTATTCAGTGACACTTTCTGTGCTGTGCTTCTTAATGTTTCCAGGCATAAGTCTTTCCATAAAAATACAAATAAAATTAAGGAAAAGTGGAACTGAGAATTTCTTGCATGAGAAATGTGAAACGGGTTTGTTTCACAAATACACAGAAGTGAGGTGGATGATTAAAGCACAGTCTATATTCAATCCACAACACATTTCACTATTTTTGAAGCAGACTGTCTACAAATTATCCCATCTTCCACAGAGGTGGTGAGATATGAGATGCACATGAAAATTGATGGTCTATAAAATATTGTCTGAAGAACTGGAATTCCTGAGTAGTCATAGCAGTTTAGATAAGGCAAAATACTTGCTACTTACTGGATCTTTAATAAATGAATAGGAAGAAACTAGCTGCATTTTCTCATGTTAAGTTAAGATGAGCAGACCACTATAAGAATTAAAAAAAAAAAAATAAAATTACTGAATAGCTTCCAATGTAGCTAATGTTCGCATCTATCAATTCAATTTAAGACTAACACCATCCCAGACAGGGATATAGCTTGTCAAAACCTCTATGAATTTTTCCATAAACTGAGTTCTTTCCTTTTTCTCTGTGATATCATAGTTTATGATACTCAGACATATTCTCAGCTTTATTATAGCCCTTATTAATATGTCTAATACAGATTCTTTGACAGTTTATTTCTTCATATAATATCAAAAAAACATTCTGGATCTTGCAAACACAACGTATTTATCCATGTTTTTACTAATTCTATACGTTAACATGTCTACAAATGTGTTCAGCTCTAACTCTACAATTACTAGTTTACCACAAGAGGCCTTTTGAAATATGAGCATCATATTTGCTGCCTTCTATTTCTCCTCTAATGAGGCTGTTCATATAACCTGTTCAACAATCAATTGTATAATGCCATTACTTTATCAGCATTTTCACACCAAATTCTTTACAACCTTCCATTAGCCTTGAATTCAAATACCTATTAGTCCTAAAGCAATTAAGGTGAAAGCACTCCTAAGCTTTAATTTATTTGTATCAAAGTTGATTTCACAAACATTTTCATGGTAACAACAAATCCTACACCCCGTGTTGATAACTTCATAAATCAGATTTTCTATTCTCCTGTATCTGCTGTTTAGATCAAAACCCCAAGGATATTATCTATCTATGGTTTCAATAATGCTAAACACAATCAGAAATTACTGTATACCTTTCATTAGTTTGCTCAACACTGCAATTTTTCTCATCAAATATTTTATACATGTTACCCAGTATCATACTACCTTCTGCCTATATGGCACTTTTATCTTAGTCCCAAAGAGCCTGGAATATAAAGACTAGGTTTCATATCAACAAAGGCTAACTCCTGAAGAAAAAACTTCATTTCTTAGCAGTAATCTCAATTAACATCCAATTATTTTTATTTTCCTTCTTACAGATAGGCATTTGCCTTCCAAATTTTTACCCTCAAAAAGTATACTGTGTTCCTCAATGTTTTTTAAAATGAGCACTGAGAAGCTATACATGTTTCTGTAATCTCACATGTATCTGTAAGCTATGTGTTCAAATAAAAAGTCACAAATGACTAAAACACAGATTTTATATAGATAATGAAAAACAGAAACACTGTGTAAAAAATATACACACAGTTTTGCACTCTGTCCAAAGTAATACACTAAACCAAGTACTGATCTCTCTCTTACTTGTGGCACACATGTGATTTCATTATTTTGACTGACATTATGAGACTTAATTGAGATGCAGGCAAAAAGCAGACCGGGACAACAAGTAGCTTCATAAAAACCTCTGAATTAGAGAAGTTTTAAATAGATATTTTGGGACAAATATATATTGCAAGTAGAAGCAAAGTACTGTACAAACATGCTTCAAAAGTGTGAGTATCATGAAGAACCACCACATTAGAATGAGGTGTATCCATTGATTCCTTTAGAGATTATTCTTTAAGAAATACAGTCAAATTTGAAATCATGAGAGCACCAACCCAGACCAAAGGATAAGGTTTATCCTCAATGAATAGACAAATGACTCAGTCTATCAGCTTGAGTTCCACTTTATTCTTGTGAGACAGAGTCTCATTTCCTCAAGAACTGACTCAAGCTCTTGATGCAGATGATGATGATTATTGTTATTGTTGCTTTCCCCATCACTTTTATATGCCACAAAAATTCTTTCACCAATTAAGCTATGAGCTTCAAAGTCACTTTTAAATAACTCCAACCAATATGGCAGGCAGATTCAGTACTCCTCCTCTAGTTAGCAAGATATGAAGCATTTAACAAGCATTTAACTGTTAATTTTTCTGGCAAATGACTGTCTTAATCTCTATGTCAAAGTTCCAGTGGGGTGAAGAAGCTGAAGCTGCATGCATAATCAATGATTATAGGGCATGCGTGTAAAGGCTTCCCACCTACTCTGAATTTAGAAAATATTTCTCATATTTACTACATCAGCATATCAAAAATGACTGTTACAGACCCTAAGTCCATAGAATGCACAATCTTAATATAATGGAACTAATTTAGAAGGCTGTATCCAGCTGTAGAAAGATATTGTGCTTAAGAGAATAACTCAGTGTGCATATTATAAATATATTTTTCAATTAAATGTGTGGGTGTTTTTCCCATGGTAAAGAAAACCTTTTTTTTTTTTTTTTGTGAGGGCTCAGTCACCTTTAAGAAGAAATGATTAATAGGAAATAATCTCCAATTGTACCAAAATCAAAAACCAATGAGAAATGTACTCTGATTTATGCCATGAACTACATGCAGGAGTTCCTATATTTACAATTGGGGTGTTGTCACAATTGTCATAAAAGTTGACTAAAAAAGTTATCCACAGTGATGAAATAGTATCAATACTTGTTTTTTTCTGGTAATATTAACTCACTCAGTCATGCCAATGATGGCTTAAAGTTAAATATAAGAAATGGACTTATCTTTTTGTTGACATGACAAAAATTCATGCATAATTCACACTGTCAAATTAGATGTGCAAGTGCACCACATCCTGCTCACCAGCTCTGAGATTTGCATAAACATACATGTGTTATTCCTGGCGGTTTCACATACCAAATTCAAAAGCCCTGTATTTTTTACCATGATACGTTTTATTCTTCAAAAGGCATGGATTTCTTGTTTGTAGAGATCTGTGGCTTTCACAGGAATCCAGACTACTCACATTATCACCGTTGCAGAAGTGCTCAGAAATTGCACAAAATAGTTATCACTGCCACACAGTATTTTATCACACATACTTAGAATCATAGTGATATGTAAAAATAATGCTATTTGTTCCTTCTCACAGTCTAAAAGTTATTCAGCAACAAATGTATAGCAGTAGTTCTGCACTCCCAGTGCAGGATAAACTCCAGGAAAGTTAATATACAATCTCTATACAGTAGAGATTACACAGATATTTCTGTGGAACAGGATTAAAAGCTGTTGACCAGTAAGCATCAAAAGAGTAATAAATTGCCACATTCAGCATCTCCAATCAAAACCTAAAGGCAGTCTGAGTGAAAGTGGCATCAAAAATTCTCAGGGTTCATCTAAAGAGTGTATGTGTATGTAGAAAAACAAACTAAATGCTAAATCAACTCTCACTGTCACTGGAAGTGTGCAGAAAACCAGGAGTTCTGATTTCTTTTTCTTGTACCTTTAACTTCCTGATTACCAATCCCCAGCGTTGCTCCATTTTTGTGTAGCAGTGGGAAATACATTGCAGTACATTTAGAGGGATTCTTCCAATCCTTTCTAAAATTGACCTCGAAGAACACCCCCACTTATTTGGGTAGGTGAACAATGAGAAGATATAGTAATTTGCCATGAAAAACAATTTATATAGCTATAAAAATAAATTTTATATATGATTTTGTTCACTTTTAGGTAACTTTATCTTTTGTTACATCTTAAATCCATGAATCATGACGGTAGTACATACACATCAGTTGGGACAGAACAAGGCACTGTAATGGTATTTGGATAATCCACTCTGCAGGAATGTTCATTATTCTTCCTGAGCTTTCACAAGAGTTCCCTGGCATAATACTGCTACAGCTGCTTTACAGTCTAATGTTATTACAAGGTCTGATTCAAAGATAATGTCTGCTAGAGGAATCTGGCAGGGAGCAAGAGTCCTATTAAAATCCTTGTGACGCTAAGGTGTAACTAATGGAGACTGAACTGATGAAAAAATGTGAGTAGCAACAGTTGCTTGTTTTGAGTGTTGCAAGAATACTGAGGGATCTATGTTATTTGTTAGTACAAAAATCACACAAATCCAAAATTACTTTTTCTGCAAATCTTATAATTTTTCTAATAAAAATAAATCATAAAAAAGTCTAATCTCAACTTTACCCACAGTACAGAAGAGGTGCAAAAAACCATTTTCTTCAGAACCTCTCATTTACATTTTTGGATTGAAGAAAACATGAAAACTACAGAAAAACAGAAACTAGGAACTGGCTATTAACTACAGTAGCTGGTAAAAAAGAATAAATAACATGTAGTCATCAGCAGGGCCAGCTCATAAAATAGCTTTATTGGCAAACACAAGGAATTCCCTTTCCTATTTCCAACACATGGATGGAATCAATACAAAGTTTAACAAACATAACATTTTGGTCTCTATTTTACATATGTAAACAAGATTTGATCTGTATGACTGCTAGCGTGGCCTGAGTTGCTAGTGTGTGAATATGAGCTCACATATTTTAGACAGAACTCTTGGTTAGGAGAAAAATATCCAGTAATTAAGGAGCTACTATCTATGAAAAAAAGTTGGGAAAGAAAAGGAGATAATTAGGTATGCACACTGATTCATATGTTCAATGGTGTCCTACTACCATTCCTGACCTGTAAATATGAGGAGTCTGGACTTGGGAGAGGGGATGCACAAAAGGGTAGGAAGAAAAAGAAAACAAAAAGAAAAGAAAAGAAAAATCCACCCTGCACCAGGAATTCATGCTGCCTCTTATTCCAAAATACTATAATCTCAAAAACTGTCAGTCCAAGTAGCTGGGCTGGATAAGAAATTAGAACATGTGTGGGTGGATTCCTTCCTCCAGCCTGAATTAATTAAAAATGATTGTTTGCTGTATTATTTTAAAGCAGATTTTTGGAACAGGTTAATGAACCACTGTTCTGACTTTAGCATTTCAAGCCTAATAAGAATGACTCATGTAAAAAACTAGGAGGAAAAATTAATAATAAGGAGTTTAAATATAAAGTGAGTCTTACCATCTTATGTTCTTATTTGTTGCTTGGAGAAATTCACACATTCTTGTACAAGACCTACCTCATTCGCTTTGGCTGTGGTTATTTCTAGTTAAAGCATGTGCACAAAAAATTCATGTCTACAGTCAGTCTGGGCAATTCTACCTATTTCTACCTATTTCAGGCTGGTCCTTTACTATTTCTCACATTATAAACCTTAAACAAATATTAAGTTCCTCTGTTTTCACTTTCTCAGCCAGTTATTAAACTATAAGAAAGTGATATGGACAACAGCTTTGAAGTAAAAAGCTAAAAGCAATCAAAATATGTATTTGAGAGATGCATCTCCCACCATTTTGGCACTGGTTAATCCCTACTGGTCAGACAGCAGTAAATGCTGCTGAAAGAGTTGCTACAACTGATTGTGGTCTTGTACACATACATTTAAATAAATAATAATAAATAAGGAACAGATAAAATAATTTCCAGATCACCAAAAATTTATCTGCCAAAACATTAAACAGTATACAGACTGACTGTGAAAAGGGAACATTTAGAATGTACTATACTGCAGTACACTTGCAGTGAACAAGACTTGTTACTTATTATAATCCTGAAGCTGGATTAATTTAGTCCTTTAAAAAAAAAAAAAAGCAAACAGAATTTTATGCATTCTAAGATGTCAGCCTTCCACAATGGATGTATTCTCCTTCATATTTTTGAAGCCATGTTGACTTACATGAACTGAATGGGTTAGATAATGGCAAATTGTACCTTTCTTCTTGCAGAAGATAAAGTATTTTGTTACTCTTTCTCTTAAATAGCTGTTGATTTTCAGTGATAATATCGAAATATTTTTGCATTGTTTTTATATTTGCTGATATTGAGTAAGAGACTCAAAATTCATTTAGGTGAGAAAAGCTGATAAACAATCTAAGTGTTTTTTTCTCAGGAAAGCAGAATGCAAATTTACCAGCGAAATCTCTTACAAGCTCTGTCCTACAAATACAGCCAGCAGAATGCTTTGAACGTTTAAATGCCATCAGCCATGATGGAAATGCTCTCCATTACAAGATTAGAGCTGGGTGGTGTTGCTTAGTTTTGAAATTGTCCTTACTCCAATTAAATCCCGATGAAAAAAGAGGAAATTTGACTTTAAGTTTAACAGATTACACAAACAAAGCAATTGGGGTGCTTTTTGTCTCAGCAAAGAGAGAATCTAAGTCTACACAACTTTCTTCATTCTTAGGATCTGAAATACAATCCTTATGTCCTATTAGCCTTGTCTCTTGACTTTTCAGAGTATAGGGTACAATATACACATAGGTTTGTATGTGGGAAGGAATCTTAAAAGTCCTAGTTGCAATGACATAACACAGAGAATACAGTTTTGGACTAAACTCTTTGGAAACGTGTATAAAAATGTACACCTACAGAGAGACTTAAAAATATTGACCTGCCTGATACCATCCACTGCCTAACAGACGGGCACTAGTCATATCCTGCTGATGTTCATCCCTCACTTCTCTTTCGAGTGAGAAATCTCACTTTGACTTTATAAGCATCCTATATACATCACCTCTTGGAGTCAACTTACACTTCCTTCCACACATGCTAAAAGCACCTGTACTCCATGAATTATCTCCACTGATGTCAGCAGCTGACACTACAGATCAAGTTACTGTGAGTGTATGTTCCTTAGCCCTGTCCCTACTATTCGCACCTTTCACAGACACATAGCTTCCGTTCTCTCTCATAGCAGATATTGCAATACTTTTATAAATGCATGAATTCAAGATCAAAAGAAATTTCATGTTACTTTCTACATTACTACTATTTTGGTTGTCTCCTAATCCACACCACATAGGATGAAGCAAGGTTCAAGATTCAAAGGAACATTACGTAGCATTTTGGTCAGTTAGTCTTAACTGCAAGTTATGCACAACTTTAAGAAACACTGTTGAAGAAGGCACAAGCCTTTCATGTTCTGAGAAATTGCACTGGCTTTGGCTTGGGTAGAGTTAATTTTTTTCACAGTGGCTTACATGGGGCTGTGTTTTAGATTTATGTTGAACACAGTGATAATAATCAGAGATGTTTTTGTTATTGCTTAGCCAGCCTTACACAGAGCCAAAGTTTTTCTGCTTATTGTACTGCCACGCTTGTGAGGAGGCCGAAGGTGTATAGGAAACTGGGAGGAGATACAGCTGGGACAGATGACCCCAAATAACCAAAAGGATATTCCATACCATATGACATCATGCTCAGTATATAAAGTGGGAGGGAGAAAGAGGAAGCATGAGATGTTTGGAATGATGGTGTTTTCTTCCCAAGTAACTGTTAGGCGTGATGAGGCCCTGCTCTCCTGGGGATGGCTGAACACCTGCCTGCTTATGGGCAGCAGTGAATTAATTCCTTGTTTTGCTTTGTTTGCCTGCAAAGCTTTTTCTTTACCTATTAAACTAGCTTTATATCAATCCATGAATTTTCTAGCTTTTACTGATCTAATTTTCTCCCCAGTCCTGCTGTTGAAGGAGTAAGGCGCTATGTGGCATTTGGTAAATGGCTGGGGTTAAACCATGACAGAAATTCTGCATGACTATACAGTGTTCAACAACAAAAAAGCAGATAATATGTGTAGCTAAAAAACAAAACAAGACAAAAACAAAAAAACCCACACAAAACAGAAAAAAAAAATCAGCTTGAAATTAACTCCAGGTTTCTGACCACAGTAAGTCTTCTAACAACTTAAAAAGGGGAAAAAAAATTAACCACAAGAACAGAAACAAAAAAAGAAATACAGACTGTTCCCATCTTTGAGGTGCAAAATGTTCTTGAACTGTTCTGTTCTATAAAACAACATGGGAATTCATTGTGATGTCTCAAATACTGTTTTCCAAAGCATTGCAGCTCTGTTACATAATTTTGCCCACAGACATCCAACTGGTGCTAACAATTAGCAAGCAATACTCAGCATCCAACGTTACAGTTATTACCAAATAACATTTAAGTTGAAAAACAAAAACTGTAGGTCTAAAGATACAAACCACAGGTGCAGTAACATTCTTGTACATGTTAAAAATCCCCCAGGACTTCAGTGAAATCAGACTTTCCAACTTTTTGCATTACAGAGGAGTTCATTACCTCTTTGTAGTGGGCAACACAGTGACATCTACATAGTGCTAGCACCTCCTAGCAGCTGCAACTGATCTTGAAAAGAAATTTAGAAGACAATAAATGGCATAAAAATTTGGCAGGCCAGGACTTGAATTCAACTGTTAAGTTTAGGAGGTCACACACCACATTAACATTTTACTAAAAGTCCTTGGATTCCTCACTGAATTACCAGAACTCACTTATAGTATCAGTGATGCAACAGATGAACACACCCACTTCTAATCTAAAAGGGAAATAATTAACATATCCCTTCATTATTGAGGTTTTGATACTGCATAAACAAAAGAACATTCTCTAAAAATGTCTCTGTGTATTGTGTGTGTGTGTGTGAGAGAGAACACTAAAAGAAATGCCACATCAATAACAGGCAAAAAAATTACACAGTGAAAAAAAAAAAAAAGGAAGAAAAATCAGCAAGAAGAAAATGCACTATGTACTGTATTTTAAGTGCTCTACTTTTAAAATTCCAGTCTTCAATGTTTACCAATAAGTCACCATCTAAACAATCTAATTCTGGAATTCTGGATGAGTTTTTATCTACGCCGACATTTGATCAACTGCCATTTATTCTCACACAGTAAAATTCATAGTAAGGAGTCAGCTGCTTGAGACTTTTTCTCATGAAATCTCAGTGCATCATGGTTTTTGCCAAAGTAAACCCTAAACCGTAAAAATTCCTAATCCATAATGTTCACCCTATCATGTGACATCAGGGTGAAAGGAAAGATAGCTGTTAATCCAGGGGCTTGAATGAATTTTATTTTGACACACCCAAAGTATCTTCTAACTGACTTCATTTCTGCAAGGCTAAAAATGTTAAGAGCATAAATGTAAGCACCAGAAGGAATATTGTGGGCTGAAGAACGGTTTTAAGGATATCCTATGAGTGCTAAGAAATTGACTAAAGTTTATTTCTCCCATACCTGTACAACACCCTTTCTGATCTTTCCACGGAACAGTAACAGAAAAAGCAAACAAAAAAAAAACCTTGTAATGCTAACACACCAAAACACTGTATAATTCATGATAATGGTATGTCTAAGACATTTGCTACCCATGCAGGATACAATTGATTCTGTTCCCGTTACAGTGGTGGTTAGTTTTTGACGCCGAGAAAAGCTTTGTGACGGGCTAAGTGCATCAAATTGCCACCTGAACTAAAAGCAGTCCAGGCAGCCCGCACGTGTTTCAACACAGCCTATCAAGCCTCCCCTGACACAGAGATGCCAGCAGACGGGCACATCTCGGCTAGAGGAGGGATGCCAGCAGATCAGCCTGTAACGCCGGTGCGACGCTTCGGGCACCAGGTCACGAACTCCAGCCGTCCCTCACCTACATGACCTCCCCCTGCGCGTCCGCTCACAGCGCTGCCCCTCTGCGCTGCTCGAACAGGCACATTAAGCCCGTGTGTGAGGGACCGGGAATTGCCCTGAGGGAGGCGGGATGTGCCGGCTCCGCGGCGCAGCCCCCGCAGCAGCCCCTCCTCGGCGCGGCCACCGAGGTACCAGCGGCGGTGCCACCCGCCGAGTCCCCTCTCTGCAGGCTGGGGGGTCACTTGTCACGCTCGGTCCCTGTCCCCTCGGCCCTCCCGTCACCACAAGGACTCCCGAGAGGGTAGCGAGGTCGCCTCTCCCTCCGCGGTCGCGGCCGGGCGGGCGAGGCGCGGGCTCCCCGCTCCCCGTACCTCTTTGCGGCGGCGGCGGCGGCGACGGCGACTGGCCTCGGCTGCCGAGCGCCGCCAGCAGCAGGAGCAGTGGCAAACTTTGCCGAGCCATGTCTCCCGGGCAGCCGACTCGTCCCGCCCCGGGACGGCCAGCCGAGTGAGCCGCAGCCGCCGGGAGAGCAGAGGAGACCCCGGTGTCCCGGGCAGGGAGCAGGAGAGCAGGACACACCCCTGCCCCCCCGCACACACTCCCCGCCCCGCCCGGCTCTGCGGGCCGCCGGGGAGGGAGCGGGGCCGGTGGGCAGCGAGGGGCCGGAGCGCGGCCCGGGAGGAGCCCCCGAGCCCCGCATGTCGGGAGATCCACGGCGGCGCCGGGCCGGGAGAGCAGCGCGGCTCCAGGCGCCGGGAGGGCGGCATGTGCCTGCCCGACGGCCGCTGCCCGGAGCCGGGAAGCGAGCTCGCCTGGATGTGTGCTCGCCATTGGAATAATTAGCCATTGTCGGGTTATCCGACAGAGGGGGGAAAAAAAAGAAAAAACCCTTCTGAGAAGGCACGAGGATTGCGCCGGAGTCAAGCACATTTTTCCTGCCGTGTCTGGGAATAGTATGTCAGCGCTAGCCAGGTATGACAGGGAAAAAAATCCATATTACTGCATAAAGGAAAAATTAACCTTGCACTAAAATAAAATGTGGATTAAAAAGTATTGCACAGTTCACCTTAGGAAAAAAAAAAATCCTTTAAAAAAGTCCATAAAAAACAGGTTTCATGGTGGAACAGCAAGGCTCCCAACCTGTGTGTGAGCACACTGAGAACGGACATCATGGGCTGATAGAAAGAGTGAGCTGGGCTCAATTCACAGTATATCTGCGGCATAAAGCCAAGATTGAGCTGCCAGCCTAGTTCTGACTTGGATGGTCATCTTCATGTCTTGAACTACTGCACTTCAAATTGAGCTTCCCTTGTAATTTATATCAAGATTAAGATTAATACACCTCTATATATTTCTCAACATAAATGCTTCTGTATCTATGTGCTCTTTGCTGTAGTCAACAGTGGGGATAAGCATGCATTTGGTCCAGCATCCATTTCAGCCCTCAATCCACAGCATTTTCTATTGGTAAATTTACCTGTCACTCCAAACCCAGCATTCAAGGAATGCAGAATTTTGCACATAATAGACTGTTCCATCCAGCCACACAGCCAGTTTGTTTCTCTCCCTGTCATTCCTCTCCAAGCAGACTCATTCTTCCTCTTCTGATACACTTAGTCCATCACAAAACCTCTCTTCTGAGGTTTCTCCCCAAAAGGCCTGAGCTCTGCTGTTGGGAGTCCTGTTACTGGACACTCATTGCTTCCATGGCCTTTGGGAAACTGCTTCTCCAGCACAGGACACAGGACAGCAACAAGAATGCTCTTGTATGGCTGGGCCATTTGTCACTCGTAAGTCAATGGAAAATACTTGAGTCCTCTTGCCAAAAATGATGAATGTTTGGTCTTCTGCACTTCTTTCTGAAAAACCCAAGCTCAAAGTTTACCTTGATGATTTTCATCTTGTCAGCTACTTGCTTTGTTATGGAAGTATACATAATCAGGGAACTGGGTCAAAGAGGGAGATGGGAGATCAGTTTTATGACTATCAATATTTGTTTAGTCTATAAGGTGTTTCCCTACAAGCAGTAACAATCACTACTTCTGGCTGCTTCGCCCTTTGTAATTCCCTTCATGTAAAAATTTTGACTGCAAGGAATCGTGTATATGTGCAAGAGGAATAATCTAGTGAATATAATACAACAGATAAATATTCCAACCCAAGTATATGTCAGTAACTTGAAGAATTTAGTGCGAGTTTCATACTTAAGGATCTGACTACATCAACATAGGTTTGATTCTAATAACACATTTATTGGTTGAATTTGGTCAAGTGTAGTGGCAGCTGCTGCATAAAAGCCATACTAGCATGAGTTGCATACTCCCCCAGCTGGAGAAATTCCTTTCAGGGCTCCAAAAGCTGCAAATGCTGTGGATGAGTTTTAATACTCCAAAAGCAGATTGTATAAACTGGAAGTGAGACTTGAAGGTGGGAGCCTCTGTTGCTTAGTGTTAAGGTTTCATCAGATCCAATGTATCTGCAAAATATCTCCATGACTTGTGATGTCCATGAATTTGAGATCAAAGCAGATTCGTTATAGGGGGGTCCCTATTTCCACATATGTCGATATTAGACCAATATTAAATACAAAAGATTATTTACCTGAGCTTTTATTTGAACCAGTTTATTCTTCTGTTGAGCCTGTGTAGTCTTTGATGTGAGAATATGTTGTCCTGTTGTTGTCCTGGCTGTTGAGAACTCTGCCTAGTTTCACTTTAGCAGCAATGCTGGCATACCCAGGTACCTCATCACCTCTCAGAGCCAATACTGATTAACTTTGCACCAGAGATACAAACTTTTAATACTTTGGGGACACCAAAAGGCAAGATATACCAGGAAGATCTGCTGACTCATACAATGGTTTTTCACATCTGAACCACAGGAAATAATTTCCTACCATAAAATGCCAAGCTGTATCAAGAAGCAGCAAGACCGGGCTGCTCCAGAAAGAGAAGCAAGTTAGAAGTTGAAGTGGCACCACTGAGGTAGGCAGGGCAGTGTCCTCCTGCAGTCTCTGAATGACGAAGATCTGGGGGTGATAACAAGGATCAAACAAAATTACAGATCTCCAGACAAGTTCATAGGAGACAGATCTGAGATTAACTCTGCAAATCCAGGTAAGGATCACTAAGGTGCAAAGTAATGCACTGGTGTAACTGCAATGTAAAACAAGCTGGGACTGGGGCAAGGGCTGGAACTTAAATGCTGCATCCACTCCTTAAATGCAGGGAGAAGCTAACAACACTTCTCTGAGCTTTTCCTCCCACATCAAGTATGTTACCACTGCCTGACACAAGGTTATATGGCTGTGCCAGATCAGAAGTGGCCTTGCACACAGGCAGACAAACCCATAGGAGTGAGGAGACAACAGAGACTGCATCAGAGCCTGTAGCTGTGCCCGTGGCAAACTAGATAAATTTTTCAGCTAAAGCAGTGGTTAAAGGGGTACTAATGGTAGTCTGTACAGAGGATGGAACTTCTGGGCTGAGAGGAGGATGTGAGTAAAATCAGATAAAGACTGATCTGGGAACCGATATGACTTAATATTTTCATAACTTTGCATTAAAGAGAGGGGCTTTTAAATTAATTCTGCTGATAAAATAGGATTGGGGAGAACCAATGTATATTTTGTAATTTTTTTTGCATTTATGTATACAAAAATACATTGCCAGTTTATACAGTTTTTATTCTCAGTGACTCAAGCATAAAAAATCAGAAGATCCTAAATGCTATAAGATCCTGGGTCATGCCAATAAGGGCTATCAGTAACAGTTTCTTATGAGAAAGATCAATAAAGAATATAACCCCAAACTCCTTGGCAGAAGTCAGTGAGTCACAAGGTATTTTTGAGTCACCAGAATGATGCAGCTATGAAATAAGCAAGTAGAGCCTAGGATACATAAAGCCTAGCATCAGGAAAAATATCCCACCTAGGATATCACAGGTAATTATGATCACGCATGTTCAAGAAGAATTTATTCAGACTTAAACAGAGCAGAGGCCTCTGGGGAAAGGAAAGCTTATCTGAGACACATAGATTAGAAGGGTTTGATTTGTTTAACCTAGGAAATTAAGACGTGAGACAGTTCTAAGCGTAACAGGGATGTACGTAATGGATGGAATTGTCATAAAAGGAAAAGAGCATAAGCAAGATACAGATCAGTATAGGCTGGAAAATGGAAGATAGTTTCTAATCATAAGGTGTGGAAACAGCCTTCTGTTAGGAGAGCAGAGGGGAAAAAATAATCGATTTAAAAGTAGACCTTGACAGATTTATGAAAGTAATTCTATGACAAACTTGCTGCAAAAGAAAGGAGGAATGGATTCCATCACCTGTGCAACCCTGTCCTGTGTTTTTAAGTGGACTGCAATCAAAGGATAAAGAAAATAAACATTAAAAACAAGCTTTAAAGGATAAAGAGAAGATTCAGATGCAGCACTTAGGATGACTTGAAATATGTGAACCACAAGAATCAAAGAATTAACCCATTTTAGGGGCAAGGTGAGACACAGTCTGTGATTTGGACCCAAGTCAGGAGGAACCAGGATGTCCTTGTGCCAGGGTTGTGATCACCCAAAACAGGTGTTAGGGAAGGGGCTGGCAAAAGACAAGTTAAAAGACAGGCAAGGGATAAAGAAATGAGATATGTGACTAAGAATCAATATCAAAGTAGAGACCAGAATTAAAGATCAAAGTAGACAAAGGACACATGAAGAAAAGAGTGAATCCAAAACTGATAGAAAACTATTCTTGTGAAGCCCTCTGTTGCCAGGGTCACCGAGTATTGTCAGTTTAAAAGCTGATGCAGACAGCTGCAGGTCAGAAAGCAATCCTGTAAAATTAAGGGGGAAAGAAAGGAAAAATAATCAAAAGAACAGGGGGAGGATAGGATAGGCCTGGACCTAGGTAATAAAGAGAGGGTAACTATAATTTGGAAAGAAAGGCTGTGAAGAGAGGATGACAGCAACAGCAGTCCCTGCATGCTGAGAAGGCTAGAGTCAAAAGCAGAGTTGTTACAGTTTGATGAGCTACATATGGCATCAGGATAGAGCTCCTTTCAGAATAAAGTTCATTTTGTTTCAACCCCTCCATTTTGCTTTGCTCACCACTCCTGTAATTAGTCAGATTAATTAGTACACCCAACCCACTTACTGTCATTGTATATCATTAACTCTTATAAAAGCTAAATGCTCATCTGTTAGTACCTGTGTAATGGTACTTACACATAAGGATCAGAGAAGAGTCGTGGTCTTGCCTGATACTGGATTCTGTGGGCCATTTGGAAGTGCCACTTATTTCTGGTCTTGACTTCTAATAACTTCCTTTATGCCTATGCTGCTATTTTAAGTGGCTTTTGTTTTAATTTTGATCCTGTAAAAATAGACGAGCAGTGTCAGTGGCATTATGTTAGCTTATGTTTAGCTAAGAATATGAAACAGAAAACAAATATAATTTCTTGGCCCATAATTAATTTTTACAACCAAAGTTTTTATGTGTTCTCCATAAATAATATACCTGATGCAAAGCCTTTTGTGGCTCTGTTTTCAGAGAATCAGATAACTGCCAAAAAAGACTTACTGATTTTAATAGCTACTCACTACAAAGAAACTAGAACATTGTCTGAAATGACACATAATTGCTTTACTTTTAGAATGCATTTTAAAATGCTTTCTATCATTCATTTATTTAGGAGATCTGTTGTATGTGAGAAACTGTCAAAATTGTTGGATCAATTTAATAAGAAAATTTAGTGTCTACTAATTTTGCCCTGAAGTCTAACTTTGCCTCTCATGGAAAGGAAATTAAAGTTATTTGGCTGAATCACCAGTGTGGGTTTTATGTTTCCCTGCCAGCCATTAATAAATTGTAAAAAAACAAAACAAAACAAAACAAAACAAACCAGACAAAAAAAAAAAAAAACCAACAAAAAAACCCCCAAAAAACAAAACCACAAGATTAAACCAATTCTGTAGAATAAGATTGACTTGCCTTCCTAAAAATGGATATTACTGCAAAACATGCAGATAGGGAGAGAAACAGATGGGCGATATCTGACAAATAAAATTTCCAGATACTGCCCCATCTGTTTCCTTCTACACAGTTCAGCTATAAGCTTTTTAACATTATAGGGTTGCTTAGGTGATATTCCTCTTTGCAATGACATCACAGCCAGAGACTAGCAAAAGCAGGTTGGTTCAGTAATCTGAGAACAAGGATCAGTTCACTAGATGATTACTACTTCGTATCCTCAATCATAGAAGCATTAAATTTCCTTATTTTATAGTGGAAAGGTTTTGTCTTCAATAAATTTTTGGTAAACTCTTTGGCTTGTTTTTGAAATTGTATTGCCATTCCTGTTGATCTCCTGTAGATTTGAAGACTGTATTTATCTGGTAAGATCTAAATTTTTGGCTTCTCTGCTTAAGTTTCATTATGCTTTCTTCATTTCCCAATTCTTTTCTAAACAAAGTTTATTGTTCCTCTCTGAGACTCTGATGCCTTAATTTATGAAAGAAAAATGTGTCAACAAGATTGCTACATTTCACAAGATGAGAAATCATCATGGCCCTAGCAAGATAACCATACAGGACTATCCAAAAGGCAACACAATCCCTCATGCCTCCCATACACCTGGGTGGGCCTGGAAACATCTGAAATTATGAGCATGAAGTGTTAGAATAAATGTAATCAGCTGCAGGGTAATAGTTGCCTACATGACTGTACCTCACTGAGCTGGCCCTTCTGTGGTTTGATGAGGAAAAATCTTCAGTATGTTTCTAGATCGAGGCCTTTAGAACTCTATCATAGTGTAATTAAAGCTGATGATGGTTGTGTCTTAGAATAGAGAAGCTTGTGACTAACTAGAAAGCAAATTATCAGAAAAGAAGGGAAAGAAAAGGAAGGCAGGAACTCAGGAAATATAGAAACATTGAATTTTTTAAACTACTGTTGAGTTTTTCTCAGCTGATTTACTCCAAAACAGAAAGGGCCAACCAAGAAAAATTCATTAAAGACTTCTTCCCTGCAGCTGCTCTGCAAAGTGACAGATGGCTAGTGTATTTTTCCTTATTTTTATAAAAAGTCATTTGGTACACTTTGTTCATTAGGAAAACCTGGAGAATTTTGTAAAAGAGCAGTGAAGGTCACACTTTTGTCAAATTTTGTCAAATTACATGTTTGTATACAAGAGCAAAAGTGAGTGTCTTCATTTAAGCTGTAGCATAATTTTCCAATCAATAAAGAAGCCTCCAGATCTCATCTGCATCCTTAAAAATGGGTTCTTAGATGTGGTTGCAGAGTAGATTTTTATGACTCACTTGAGTTTAGGTTTTCTGAGGGGGAAAAAATGTGAAAATCTAGAAACTGGAAATATATAAAAGAAAGAATTTTGAGTGCAGTATCCTCTTTGTGAGAAGTGTATATCAGTTAGCAAATGCCCTTGTGTACATCTACAAAAGCATCTGTCTAAGGGACTCAACTTCTGTACTGTTAGAATGCATTCCATTTAGCAACCTTAAAGTATAAACTTAAGGGATATTTCTAACATGCTTACACATCCTCAAAGAGAAATTGTGGCTTGGTGCCATCAGGAAGTTGTTTATTCTATGAAATCAATATTTTTGAAAAAAAAATTAAATGGCCAGATAAAACAAGCATCATTCATTTAAATAAATATCTGATTGCATAATCTTTATTGATAAGCACACTGTATTACTGTTGGCTGGACAGTTACTTTAGTCAAATAAAATTAGTCCGTGTCCTGAACTCTAAAAGCTTTCATTTATGGTATATCTGCCCGTCAGTTAGCCTGCACAACTATGTACACAATACAAATACTACACCTGCTCTCAGCATCTAAAATAGTACCACTTCTGCCCAGAACCAATAAAACATAGGAAGAAAGAGGCATATAGAAAGCAACTCTGCTAATGAAGCAGTTGATCTTGTTCTATATTTATAGGCAAGAAACAGATTATTTTTCAGATACGTCTCGTCAAGATTTAGCTTGACAGCTTGACTACAATAAACAAGACACATTCCTACATTCATTTCATATGAGGCTGGTAACTTGGTGGTCAGAAGAACAGAAGGCTCTTCTCCTCGGTCCAACACTGTAGACTTCTAGAATTTGTTTTGAGATCTGCTTCTTTGTTGCAGAAATAAGACAACAAATGAGGTTTTCATTTTATCTAGACAACAGAGTTCTGTATATTTTATATGAGAAATGGGTTTTTTTGTTGTCTTTTTAGGTTATTGTCCTAAAGATGTCGAGACAGTGTTCCTTGATTTCTCTGCCATGTACAGTCAGTTTGTGGAGAGTTCATGCAGAGCTGGTTTGTGGAGAGTTCATTTGCACATGCATTTGTTTTACTTCTAGGCATTGGCTTTATTGTTTACAAAAAGGATAGAATGGCTTATTGATGTCTATGAGAGCAACACAATAAAATATGACTGTATGCACTGGGCAACTAAGGTACTTTTTACTATTCTTTGCTCTTATTTTTTGTTGCATGTAATATATCTTCCTTTGCTAAGACTTTTGATATCCTCTCCTGCAGGGAACTCACTGAGAACCTGAAGGCACATGAGCTAGATGAATCAACTGTTAGATAAGCTGAGAATTAGCTGGACTGCCGGGCTCAAAATGTCATCATTGATGGCTTGGCAGCCAAATTGTATCCAGTAGTAAAATGGACTAAAGGACTTCTGAACCTCTCATCCAACCAACATTTCTGCCTGTGTCATGTGTATGGCATGTTTGCTGCTGCTCCAAGAATATGATTCGCTCCTTCATAATTGTGAATGATCTTATAAGAAAGTCAGTAGATTCTCATTAGTTGAAAGAGGTAGAGAAAAATATTTTTCCTTGGCATATTTTAGGTAATGTATTGAAAACCATTCCCTTTATAACTAGTTTTCAAACTTGTACATCTTCCTATCCAATTAATGCAGTTAAAAGATACTTGTTTTTACAAATGGATAATGAGGTATGTGACATAAACTGTTTTCTGTGTTTGGAATATTAAACTCAATAAAGTCTTAAAATACATATGAAATGAATATTAAAACCATGCATTATGCTTTAATAACATTAAATATAACATTAAAATAACAATATTGAATGTGTACATATAAATATGCTTCTAAAAGTTGGTATATATAGTTTTAATTTTCTGCTGTATACTATATATATATACTCACTTGCTGGATATTAAATACTACTTTTTAATGAAAGGCATCCATTAATCTATGTAATCTATGTAAATTAATTTTATATATATATATATATATATTTCATAAACACTCTCCATACTATTAGATTTTCACTAATACCATTGTTTTAAATCTATCTAAGTGAAATTTAAAAAACAAAAAAAAACCCCTTAAAGTTGTTTGAAAATTACTTGTAATTTCAGACTTTAGGAAGCTGCTAAATTAGTATAGGCAGTAGTCTCCTAGCTCCATATTTTGATTTTATTCTACTATAAATTTAAGAAAATCTCACTAGCGACTTGTCAAGATTAATCTATTGTTTATGAAAAATACTTAAGAGTCTCCCAGTTCAGAGTATTAAAGGCATATAAACAAAGAACAATTGAATATGCTAAAACATAAATGAAATTCTGCCTCAAATCGACAAGAGGAGATTACTGCTCTCCTACTGCTATGGCAGAGGATACTGTAGTAATGCTTAGGATGTCCTGTAGGATATCCATCCATACAGAATATGCATACATACAGAACTCTGCCAAGTCAGTTCAGTTTCCTAACCTTCAGGTTAACATAAAATGGGTTCATACTCCAAAATGGACTAAATCAGTTAATTTCCCGGACAACTGGGAATTACCAGCATAAATCCTCCCCCATCCCAGGAATCTGTCTGTCTGGACTCAGGACCAGCTGTGATACATTAAGGGCTTTGAGGAGCTATATGAGAAGCTCCTTTGGAGAGCCTTCCCCTTCTTCTCCAGACCAGGACATAAGCTCAGGCTGTCAGCCTGGTTCTGTGCCTGAGTCATGCTGCAAGTATGATTGTTCATACTTCCCTGATTCTGCATCAAATTCACACTCTTGACTTTCTGAGATGATCCCTGACCTGTCTGAGCACTGTAGACTAGATTGCTAATCACTGGACCATGTTCAGCTATTGTTCCAATCACCAGACTTGATCTGTTTTCCTCATTTGGGTACTTCGCTCTTCATCAGGGCTGCTGCCTTCCCTGCCTTGGTGTTGTTCTCAGCTTCGGGTTTGCCTCTGCATGAAGAGCAGCCCCCCTCATGCTGCTCCCAAACACTGACAGCAGAACATGCATAGGGATTCCAGCGGTGCATGCAGCAGGAAAGTGACCTGTGTAGGCTTGGCCCACTATGGTTCTCCAAGGATGTCTCAGGACGACTTTTACTACCAAGTTAGGGATTCAGAGCAGGTTGTAACCCCCCTCCATGGGTGGAAGGCCCATGTTGTTGGGATGCAGGGGACAATGAGTCAGTCCTTGAATCACAGTGCTCTCTCTCCCCACTGTGTCCTGTTGGAATGGATGTTGATCCTTGTCCAAAGGATTTGAATCATAAACAATATACATACAAACCCATTTATGTTACTTGGCATAGAGAGCATTTTCCAGCATGAAGATTTAAGTCAATGCAATAAAAAGTACAGCTTTAATGAGAAACAGCCTACACCTTGTAGACCTTGTAAACAAAAAAAAAACAAACAAAAAAACCCAAACCAAACCAAACCAAAACAAAACAAAAAAGATCAGCTGGGTTAAGAATAGAAAGGGGTAGGAAAAAGAGAAGGAAATAAAAGACCTGAATTTTGGCAAACCAGATTAACAGCTGAGATTTTTGAAGCATTTTTAAATATATGTGTTTGCTACTATAGTAGTTTATTCCAAAATATATTGCATGTGTTTGCCAAATCTATCAATATCCAGCGCTGTACTCATCTAGTGCAGCCTATCCTAGCTTTAATTCTTGGTAAGAGCTCTTCAGGCAACCCAAACATTGCTCAAAGTATCAAAATATGCTTCTTTTCCTTGCTTTGAAGGTGCACTTCCTGGAGGTAACTGATTTCCTGTGAATATCGACTTCATTTTAAAACAAAATGATAATTTACAGTCATATTGATTACAGAGGGAAACTTGATCTAAGTGCTTGATTTGAAAAATAAGAAAAAGTAAATAAAATAACATGTTAAAAACACATTGGATTCTTATAAATTAGAAATTTGTTGGTGAATGCTGGGTGTTTATAATTTTCAGTACCAAACTGAGCCTTTTTTTCAATAAAAATATATTTGAGTTAGTTGCCTGGATTGTTGCTAAAACAGATGAAAGCAAATCCGAACGAAATTAGCATGTCAACCATTGAGGAAATGGTCTTTTTTATCCCTGTGCTACATGTGAACCTGATTCTGAAAAACAAATTCTTTTGGCAGGCTTAGCATGAACAACATTGAAGATTATAATCAGAATTAATAAATTTATTTTTTTCTTACCTCATAAATGAAAAAGAAAAACTGTGGTTTAGAAAATACATTTATGAAAGTTTAGTGTTCTGAGGAACAAGCAAGGATTACTTTGGCAAGCTAGGTAGGCATTTATATCTGAAAAGCAAATGGAATTTAATTATTTCAACAAATCGCAGTGGTTTTCAAGATTCATCACTCATGAAGAAAAATTAATATGCTTAATAAATGATCATTGTTCCAGCCTAGCAATTCCAAACTTTTAAATGCTCTTTTCTTAATTCTAGTTAGCATATAAAGCATGGAATTATAACATTTTAAATATATCATTTGAACTACAGTGGTTTATGTAGGAAATGTGTTGCAGTACTGGTCCAAGCAAAAACTGCTTCATCTCTACTATCAGATATTAGCCTGCACAGTCTCAGCTGTGTTTCCCAGCAACATGAATTCCCTCATCCTTTTGATGCATTTCACCTCAGTTTCTGTCACACTGAGCTCCTACCTCACCTTCCACTGTGACACAGCCTGCTTTTGGTACTTCCCAAAAGTTCTTGACTGAGTGATGGTGTACTTTATAACTAGATTGTAGCATTTGAAAAGCCTCAACACCCAGATCCATAACTACATTTACAGTGTTCTCCTGGATCTGTTCCAAAGGCTGCCCTAACAAGAATATTTTTGGGACATCACAGCTTTAATCATATCCATACTTTGAATTTCTGGGGCACCTCTGAATATCATACCTCATGTGACTTCACAGTCCTGGCTGAGAAGAACTCAAACATTAATGTTTACTGATAGTACAATTTCATCTTCCAGATCCTGAGATGATCCACAGTAAGCTATCAGTTTCAATATATCTAAGTCCTCCTTCCAGGACTTAACACTAGGTTTGGATATTTCTGGTCCATTTGAAACCTAAGACAACATTATCAGGTTCCAGAGGGGAAAAATGTCCAGCTGTTCTCGGCTTTGGGCAGATACACATTCCTTCCAACATCCATGGAAAAAAATCCCTGACTTTTATAAGGAGCTGAAAGAAGAGGCAGCTGCTCACAATACTTAAGTGTCTCTTAGTCACATCTTATCTGCATTAGACACATCAACCACATTTATGATGCCCAATATTTTTGAAATGCCAGACAGACTACCTTACTGTATTGATACTCATTGCATGACAGTTCTTACCTCCATTGCCAGCAATGATACATATTTGCTATTGCTGAACCTTTATACTGTCAAGGTCCACCAGGGCTGCATGGGATAATGGTTTGATGAGGTGTGCCCTTTACAACCTAGATAAAGCCAATGAGGAATCTCACTCATACAGTTGCAGTAAGAATTAATGTTTCCTAGACCTTTTCTCACCTCATGCTGCATTAATAGTCTTGTGGATCTGGTTCAATGAGAAAAATAGTGTGTATTGCAGTGTCTGCAGCCACACAGATTCTACTTGCCCTGATTTATTCTGATTTGTCCTGATGTAAGGAGTCCTCCTCTTTTTATCTTTTTATCTTTTCCGTGGGTCTGCTCAGCCTGGAGAAGAGGAGACTGAGGAGACCTCATTGCAGTTACAACTTCCTTGTGAGGGGAAGAGGAAGAGCAGATACTGATCTCTCCTCTTTGGTGCCCAGGGACAGGACTTGAGGGAATGTCCTGAAGTTGTGTCGGGAGAAGTTTAGGTTGGATATTAGAAAAAGGTTCTTCACCCAGAGGGTGAAGGCTGCAACAGGCTCCCCAGGGGAGTGGTCACAGTGGAAGCCTGCTAGACTTCAGGAAGTGTTTGGACAATGCTCTCAGTCACATGGTGTGACTCTTGGGGTATCCTGTGTGGGACCAGGAGGTGGGCTGGATGATCTTGATGGGTCCCCTCTAGCTTGGCATATTTTATGATTCAGTGATCGAGTGACTCAGGGATTCATATCCTTCCTCCTGTCCTTTATAATTAGTTTCCTGAAGGCACTGGATTTCTTTACTTCTCCTTATTACAGGCAGAAAACTGGGTTGGTTAGCTAGAGTAGGGAAGGAGCATTTCTTGTATCCCAAATGCTAACTTTCTGCTTTACTCTCACTTGTAAATTAAGTTTCACAGCACAAAGCCCAAAGCCCCTCTCACATCCGTATGTAGCATCCTGCTGTTTTGTATGCCCAGTCCTTTTAGAAAAGTTCGGGTCCTATGATAGCTGAATGAAAAACGTCATTTTGTTCAGTGCATAACATAAGGCATGGTGGGTGGCTGCCCACACATGCAACAAGTACAAAAATCTGTCTGCAGGCTGCTTCCCACACATTTTTTAATCTTCCCTTGCTCCCCTGATACCATCCTGAACCTGGAGCCTAGAGTCAGGACATACTACCCCACCTTTTATTATTCTATCACCTTCTCTGAGGTCTCTACTTCTAGACTAAAAACTATGAGAATGAGCAGAAAACTGTGGAAGAGCTCTCTTGTTGCAGGGACGACAGAGAGAAAGGACAGACAGAGAGATAGGCTTTGATGCATCAGTGCATCAAGAACAGGTTTATGTTCTCTTTCCCCCTTCAAATGTTTTGTTTTTACAGTACCTCTCTACATAAGCACAGAAGAGAATTTTTTACTAAACTTCTTTCCTGAGAAGAACCAGTCACTTTCCATACCAGTCTAGTCATGTGATTTGGAAAAAGAGACAGCAACTCGAGATGCAGCAGTGGTGCCTCCCTGTCCTCAGAAGTCCATTGATGGACTAGGAACATTTACCTGCCTCAAAGCTCAATTTCAGGTTGGTGTCATTTGTCCTTAATGGGTATTAGCAGAGCAACTGTGCTGGAAAGAGGATTTCTGTCTGTTGCTTTGACATGAATTACTTCTGATGACTGAAGGCCTGAGGAATTCAGTCCCTTGCTCCTCTACACTTTCTTTTGACTGCTTTCTGGGATGGTCTGGCACTCTTACACAACTTGCCAAGGAAGTCTCCTACTTCACAAAGAAAGAAATGGGTTGAAGAAATACACGTTTCCAAGACAGAAGAGAGCTCCATTGAGGACTGTGAAAAACAGCCAGAAATAGGGAGTTGGCTATGTGGGGACAGGCTGTGTTTAAGCAGGGGATTCAGATTTCTGTGCAGTTCAACAGTAATTGTCTGCTAGCCCAGACCATGCTTGTGCACCGGTATTTTAAGCAAAAATCAATAGTGAGTTTTTTCTACTCTGGGATAGAAATGCAGCTCTACATTAGCCTGTGTAATGACTCAAGGCAGCTCATGTAATTTTTTCAGGAAAAAGAAAATCAGCTCATTTTGAAAAATAAGAAAATCTCAGTGGGAAATGAATGAACAATCACAAACCAGTTATATAAAAGAATATTACTTTTGGACTAACTTTCATATTGTTTTCATATGTTCAACAAACTAAATCATTCTAGGATTTGTTTACCATGATCCAGTTTTCTTTAAATATAGTATTGTAAATGGAATATTGATCCTTCTTTTAAAAGAAAAATTCCTAGCCCTTTTACTTGTAAGAATAGCATTTTAAAAATGTGCAAATGTATCATTGAAACACTAGATTTAAGGAAATGAGCAACCGAACTTTACTTCTGTATCAAGATACAATGAACATTATCCTTGTGTCAAGATGCAATACACACAACATTGTGTGAAGTTAGAAATATCTCTGGACACATCTTATTACTAACCTCCTGCTCTCTCTGAAGACCTTTAACCTGTTCATAATGAGTGCTGTAGGTGCACAGGACTTGCAAAGAGGTGAATAGTGAGAGCAGAACACACAGAGATTGATAGAGAGGGGAAAAAATTTTGGTTTACAATCCTTCTCAGAAGATCAAAATTGACTCTAAAGCAAACAGACATTGTACAAGTTATACCAACACAACTGTTTTTAGTAAAATAAATATTTTCCTGGCCTCTGCCTAGGAAAAGAAAGTTGGGTTGTATTTTCAGCTTTCAAGGCTCAGTCCTTTTTATAGTTTATTGTGAGAAAACATGATACAGATACAATGATAGTTACACTATGCTGTAGATGTATCACCTTAAGTCAACAACAATTTACTTTACCAACTTTTTATAACCAATTTTCTGCATATGCCAAAAATTATTATTATAAATCTGAAAAATTGAGAGCATTTGCCAGGTAAAACAGCCGTGTCAGTAAGTAATTTTCCCCATTCCTCTGGCTTACATGGGAGATTGTGTGAAACCCAATATTGCTTTTCAACTCCTTTTCTCTTAATTGCAGCTAACAATCTCTGGTTGGGAAAAGTGATGAAGCTAACTTTTAAGGGTATCATAGAGTGACAGCTGTTCATTTGTCTTTAATTTCTCTCTCTTCTCTTCCTTTTAGCATGCATTTCTTATTGTTTAACTTTGTCTATCTGTATCAGAAAACACACTGTATGGGTGAGGAACACAGCACACACATTCAGTGCTGCTTTAACTGTGGTAATAACAGTTGGAGTTCTTGTTGGACATGCATTAGTCAGTGGGTGCCCATGGGATGCAGCCGTGATATCCAGGGAGTTGGCTGATGTCATTGCAAGGCTGCTCTGGATAAACTTTGATCAATCGTAGCAACTGCAAGAAGTACCTGAACACTGCAGGAAAAGTAAATGTTACTCCTATCTTGAAGAATTGCAAGGAGGATCCAGGGAACTACAGGCCAATCAGCCTCATCTTGATCCCTGGAAAGGCAGTGGAGTAGCCAATCCTGGAAACTACTTCCAGGCACATAACAAGAAAATCACATGAAATGGCCAGCATGGTTTCCACCAAGTCAAATTCATGTTTGACCAAATTGATGCATTTTTACAGTGAAATTTCTGAGTAGATGAGGTAAAAACAGTGGGTATTGTCTGCCTGGACTAAGGGTATCCTCTGCTGTGTTAGACAAGGTATTGACCTCAGGTCAAGGGAGGTGATCCTTTTTCTTTACTCAGTACTTGAGAGACCAAACTTGGAGAGCTGAGACTGCTTAAGTTAGAGGACGATGAGGTGGGTTCTTATTAATATATGTTAGTACTTGAAGGGGTGGGTGCAGAGTCAATGGATCCTAGCCCTTTTCAGTGGTGCCCAATGGCAGGACCAGAGGCAATGGGCACAAACTGAAACACCAAGGGTTCTGTGAATATATCAGGAAACACTTTTTTACTCTGTGAATGACCAAGCTTGTCACAGGCTGCCCAAGCAGAGGTGGAGTCTCCATCCTTTTATCCAGAACCCATCTGGACATGATCCTGGCCAAGCAGCCCTAGGTTATTCTGCCTGAGCAGAGGGATTGGAACCAGATGAATTCCATAAGCCCATTCCAACCTCAACCATTCTATATTTCTGTGGTTCTTCTCATAAGAATAATTTAGACAAGAAACCTTAGAAACTTAAAATCAAGTTTGATCAGTGCAAGAAACAAATGACATGAGGAATTGTCCATACTAGGACAATACTAGAACTGGTGATAATGGAAGTCTCTCATTCATGTGAGTCCTACATTAAAGTTACCCTTAAAAATTTCAGTAAAACTTTTCATTAAAAATATGTACTGGTAGAGGTAAGAATGAGATGTTTTAAATATTATAAAATTATTTATGTTTTTTAATCATGCAATCATATATGTGTTATGCATAATTTAGGTTGGGTTTTTTTACTTTAGAAATAATGAGCTATGTATTTTACACACACAGTCACAAAAAATCTTCCCCATAGTCAAACCACTTTGTCAACTCTCTTTATGTTTAATGAGCTGGTTCACTTTAAATATACAACAATATCCTTTTTTTATGGCTAGGTGTATAATATAAGAGATTTCAGTAATCAAGAAAGAGCTGCAGGAGTTGGCCAAATGTGATCTTCAACAGAGACTCACAGACACATTGTTTTCTCCATTTTCATTTCTAACTTCTACTGCTAACCCCTCTCTACCCTGCTCAGATTCATAGTTTACTCAGCTCCCTTCTATGAAATTGGAGTCAGCAGCTGGATTTTGTACATACCTTAATTATATACCTCTTAATTATTTTATCGTCTTATAGACTGACCCTCAGAAGTGAAGAGTCACGTGCTTGTGTCTCAAAGGGAATTGTTCATGAGGGCCTGTAATTTGGCAAGAAGTGCTCAGTAATTCTGTGTTTAAAATATGAAAGACTTCTTTATACACAATTTTAGAAGTAACAATAAATCTATTGTATTGCTATTCCAGTGTGTTGTAACACAGCCTGTGTACCAGCTGTGCTTGTTTACAACATGAGAAAACCCTTCATCATAGAGGCTCTTGTTTAAACTGAAAGTATGCCATATATTCTGATCATGCTACAAGCATGTAATTCTTATGAATAATTATATGATCTAATTATATTATTCGATGATTATTTATACTTAAATAGGTGGAGATAGAGTGAATCTTGATCTTTTATCTTATATTTTCCATATATGTCTGTACATGGAGACATATATGCAGGTTTAACTTAGAAATAACATGTTTATTATTATGCTTGCTCTGCTAAACAGGTACTAAGATGCTAATGTAGAATAAATTGGTTTGGTTTAATTAACTGATTTAATTTGCATCTTCTACTGTTTTCTCAAAATCAGCCTATTTTTTAATCTAAAAGAGTGTTTCGACATATGCAATATGTAGAGTGCCCTTCTATTTATGTAATACTGATAATAACCCACCACACAATTCCTCTTAAATTCTCAGTAATGAAGTGCTGGCATGTGTCTGATTTTTCTCCACATGGTTTTAACGAAGAGCTTTTCGGTTTTACTAGTACATAATTAGAATATATGCATAAATCCCACTCTATTGCTCCAATGTAATTAAAGATCTTTCTTCAAGAAGAAAATTATAAAGCTTTTCTAAGCAGAGTTGCTGAAACCTGGAATCCTTGACTAAATTCATTTTTATGCATGAATCAATCTTCTGAAATAGTTCTGAAAACAATTAATAATGGTCTGCTTAAGAGAAAGCATCTTAGTTGTTTAATGTGGGAGAGAAGTTTCTCAAAATTTCCTTCTGCAGAACTTTCATAACAGTGTTAAGAAAAGCAGAATGTTCAGGCATTCTGCTCAGGAAGAAGATACAAAACTCCTTTGTTCTAATTAGCTTTAAATAAAACTCCTTTCAGGTAAAGTTATTTACATTTTGGATGTTTTATAGTATATACACCAGTAAAGTATAAAGCAGAAGACTCACTCTTACTCCAAAAATATACATTATAGAGCTATATAAGTAATACTAATTTATTTAAACTTTACCTCCTTTTGCCCAGGGTGCAGCAAAGGCAGCTAACAGCCATAACACTTCGCACATCTATTTCTGGGCTTCTTTTCTTTGCCTGGGTTGTTTGGAGGACTTCCAGGAATTTGTCTGAGAATTTTGAGGTGCCTCCTGCTGCTGGAAAAGTGTGAGTACTAGAGGTTTTTGCATCTAGCAAACTGAGTTTATAAAAGTATCTGCTAGTCTTTCCTGCTCAAAAAGTGCTCAGAGCTATTGTCTGCAACTGACTCCTTGTTATGGAGTGTCAAACACCCACACCTGGGGCTGGAGCTGTCAAAGGACCTACCACACTTACTATGCATCAAGTAGTAGCTAATGGGCACATTGTTTTTGCAGAGGAGTTATGGAAGGATGTTGGAAAGCTGCTTAAAACAGCATGGGTCTGGTAAGACAAGCTTGGGCATGTGCCACAAGACACAGACCTGTCATCAGCTAGAGCAACTAGCGTACAGCAGAGGCCTTGGCTCAGAGCTCTGAAGGGCAGACGTGACCATCCAGATGTACCAGCACCTGGTGCCTCTCCCTGGGCCAGAGCAGGAGAAGATGGTGTCCATGCCTGCAGGGAATGTGCTGTGGCTCAGAGCTTGCTTTGCCAGCAGGAGAAGGCAAGAATGAGTGGTGTCAGAGAATGTGAAAAAGATTAACAGGATCTTCACAACGATCCTGCAGAGACAAAGGCTCAAATTATCCCCTGCAGTAGAGACGAAGAAGATGGCATTTTCTCTAGTCTTCCTTTTATCACCAGCATTACAGAAGTTTTTCTTCCTGCCCTGAATGTCCCTCACTGGATTTATTTCTATCAGAGCTTTAACTTTCCTAACCAGATCCCTGGCTATTTGGACAATCTCTCTGTCCAGGTCACCTTGCTTACACCCTCTGTAGGCTTCCTTTTTGTGTTTATTTTTGTCCACGACCCTCTTGCTCATCCATTCAAGCCTCCCGGTGTTTTTTCCTGGCTTTCTATTTCTCAGAATGAATTGATTCCAAGCTTGAAGGAGGTGATCCTTGGAGATTAACCAGCTTTATTGGGCCCCTCCTCCCTCTAGGGTTATATCCCATGATACTCTGCCAAGCAGATCTCTTAAGAGGCTGACGTCTGCTCTCCTGAAGTCCAGGGGAGTGAGCCTGCTGTGCACCATCCACACTGCCTCAAAGACCTCCAATTCCATCATTTCATGGTCTCTGAGGCCAAAGCTTCAAATTTCCCAACAGACATTCCATTTAGGTGTCTCCACAATGTCTCCACAATGCCAGTAAGACCATTGTCCTGCAAATGTGTGCAAAAATCTTAACTCCTATTGTTTATGCCCCATATTACATGCCTTTGCACAGAGGCATTTGAGTCCCTCATGAAGCTGACTTACCAGCTGGAGTAGCTGAAATTCCTTTGTGATGCTTTTCAGGTGCTCTCATGCTGACCTGATCCCTCTCTAGATGCTGGACATCTCTTACTAGCACTGGCATCACATTGGTAGAAATGGAATTTGGATTGACATGCCTCTTTCCTGGCAACTTTGAAGTTATTCCAAAACTTAGTTTTATGTAGTTAATTTTAGTTTTAATTACTATATGATCTTACTATGAGTAAAGTATTTCCTCTCTTGCTTTCCCTTACCAGCAGCTGCACAAAATGCGAAAATATCATGAAGATTTCATATGGTTATTCTTCAAGCGGAGACTGGAACAATCCCACATTTGGTATTTATTTTTAATCAGAAATGCTTCTTGGAATTGGACACTGTCACTTCCCAAAGCAACAGTGGTTTAAAAAAAGTCATTAAATGACAAAAAGATGAGATATAAAGAAAAAAAAGGCCTTGTTTTTTAATGGAGTTCTTGAAAGAATATCATTGCTAAAGGGAAAAAACTGTAGAGATAAACTGCCTATGAAGCTTGGTGCATTTTCAACCTAGGGAGTAGAGCACAGCAGTTTTATAGTCAGGAACAATAGAGGTTCTATTCATCTGTTTTCTGCTTCTTTTCTTCTCTCTGCTTAGTCTCATTTAACCACCTGTAAAAGTTTCTATCCTTTTGATTTAATTACTCCATACTGCTTATTTTAATCTGCGTAAGTACTGGTATTTAATTTCAGTTGCGTAATACAAGCAAGTTTAGCATCTCAGAGCATCTCTTTACCTGTCACAGCAAAGGACAACAATTTGTAATGCAGTTCTTTCTTTTTTTTTTTCATTGATGGATTTCTGTGGTGTGACCCTGTGCTATTTCACTATTTAACCACACATTTGAACTTTGTATTAAAAAAAAAAAATGTAAGAGACTGTGAAGAGAGTCCCAAACCATCCTCTAAAGTCTAAAATATCTCACGAAGAATGAGAATAAAATATTTGATTTCAAAATGACTGTAAGTATCACAATATTAAGTAATTAACTTTGTAATTTCAACTGCTCTTAAGAATAAGGATTTTATGGATAACACTAAATGAAATGCACAAACAGATGACAATAATGTCATGCATATAAGCTACACCTGTATCTTCCCCTATAGTGTTCCTTAAAGAAAGTACCTATAATGAAGGCATAGAATGAGTGAAGAAACTCTTCCTGTAAAGAATAAATACTTGAATACAGACATTATAGATGAGCACTGAGGGAGCAGAACTTGCTGATGAAGCAATACAGTTGGACCTGGGAGACTACAAATAAAGACAAAGAAATTGCAGCTCCGGTGGAAACACAAATGCTTTCCTGAAAGCAAAGTAAAAAAAATCTATTATGCTGTGGAACATATGTACAAAAATATCTAGCATGGTTTTCATGTTGTACATCTCAGGTATTTCTGAAGAAGTGGAAATAATAATTTTATGTGCTATGTAAAGAATTGCTTATATCTGCAGCTCTTCATTATCATGGCAGTTTTATTTCTCAACAACTTTCTCAACTTGAATCGTAGTCATCAACTTCACCTGTTAATTGTTGATGTGCTTTATTGCTTTCCTACTCTTCTCCCTTAAGTGGCAGATTGCTTCATCTGGATGTTACATTTTCAGGGAGTAAACTCTTGATCTTCACATTTTTACAGTTCATTTCAAAAGGAAGGGGAGGAGAATGTTAGCATCTATCCACTGTTCACTTACCTACATCATGGAATTTTTTCAGACATAACAGACTATTTATTAGTTGTAGTGTGTGCTATTAATATATGCTTTGCTGGATTAAAGGGCAATATGCTGTGACTGGTAGGTCTTTCACCATACCATCTAAAATTAGACTATATAAACATATTTAGTTTTGTAAAGCTATCATTTAAATTCAGCAGAACAAGAACAAAACTGAATTAACATACCTTCTACTATTATCATTTCAGTTTAAGTTTAATAAAACTTAAGTCATCAGTCATATAAAACTTAAGTCATCAGTCCAATAAAAGCATTGAATGACTGTATAGGTACAGTTTCTACCAGTGCTGTGTGATACTTAGATATTTCCCACAACCTGAGATCCTTTCCCAGTTCTATGAAACAGGTGCCCCTCCACAGAAGGGTGTATGTGTTTTAAAAGTGAACCTGAAATGCAATGCTGAAGAGCTGTAAATGATATTTATGATTTGCTATTGTAATCTTAATTTAGCTCCTTTATGCATCATTACAATAGTAATTTACCACATAATCACATATTTTCACCCCATTTTATCCTGTGCTCAAGGGATAGTCTCCACATTGCAGACAGTTATTCAGAATCAATTTTTAGTCCACATTCTTGCACTCAAGAACCATGAAATTCCTACTCTCCATAAGGTGACAATTTAAGAAATGTAAGCATTCAACTTCCTTAATCAATGAGGGCAAATTACTTCCAAATAAATTAGGCTTCAAATATTGTGCTTATTGCTTTAGAAAATGAGTGAATCTTTATCTAATATAACATTAAGCAATAGGGTTAATTGTTTTAATTTGCATGTATTTACATGTTTGAACAAATTATTGGCACAGATTATTGGCAAAAAATGCCAAATTATTGATATTGATATGCCAAAATTCTAGTGCCAAATTTAATCTGTATCTGGTGAGAGCAGTAAGGCTACATAGCAGCAGCATTTATAAATTAAAATAATCATTCGGGAAATACACAGTATGGGATTCACTTCATCTGTCTTCACAGTGCAGACAGGTATAGAACACCAAGCTAGTAATTCAGGACTTTCCTTATATACAGAGAGAGAAAATGGCCAATTTCATGCCACTAACCCATGGCATCTAACCTACTTCAGGTGCCAACTTTAAGCTGAGACAAACAATTCTTTGGAAGCATCTGTTTTATTCTACTGATTACATGAAAAAGAGACCTAAATGGGTAGCTCAGAAAATTTCTCTGCTGCTCAGAGGAATCACATCCATATTAATTTATGTAAAAACCATGATGCAACTCACCAAACTGTAACTTAAGTGTTGCAGACAGAGAAAATACATTTCTCCATGAGCTATGAGACTGCCTTGTCTCTTCTGGAGATCATCAGCCATCTTACCCCATAATGCTAGCCCTTTCCTAGATAATGATGATTTCTCTTCAGTGAACTAGCCAATGGGAAGATATAAACCTCTAGACATTTAAGGACTACATCATGATACATATGTACAAATGGTCTGAATAAAGGTCAATGACTACTTCTAACATGTGCATCTCTTGAGAGCTTGATTTGTTGCATAAATATTCCTTAAGGGTCATCCATGGAATATGTTTAAATAGCCACTCATGATGAAGTATCTTTCTGTCTTTTTACTTGGCATTTTCTCGAACCTCACAAATTTAATTTCTTTTTCCAGCAGAATATCCTTAACCTTGAAAATTGCCAGAACTGATTCTCTTTTCCTCTAATGCAAGAAATAGAAAGAATATTAGCATGTAGGAACTTTGAGAAACTCAGAGAAGAATCTACACTTCTGGTTACTATGAAAATTTTATGGCATGACTTAGGAAATATTCTACATAAAGTAACAAAAATCTTCATACTATGTTATCCTGACCTTGAACACTTGATCTTCGTAGTTTCCTTTCTACCTCTATGTATATTCTTATCTTCTCTTACACCATACAGACCTAGTTTCTTACAATCTTCATTCCTACTGTTTTCTTTCTTTCTCCTCTATGGGCATAATTCCTTCCATATCTCTTATGCTTTAAATAGCACCTTCTCTTTCTCTGACAAGAGGGATCCTCTACAAATTCTGGTTCATGATTTAATTCTTTCAAGAAACTTTCAAGTACTCATCTGTTCAGTGTTAACCACTCCATTCTTTCCCTTTTGTTTCAAATTGGCATCACAATAATTCTTTTCTCTCTGGATTACAGTTTATCTTCATAGAGCAGAGACATTATCTTTCATGTTCCTCTAAAGCGCCACATGCATTTACACTCATACACTGATACATATTTGTATGCTTGAATATAATTTTGAATAGCTATTTAAAGAGTTGCCAGAGTAATATGCATAGAGCCTACAACAATACAAAAAAAATTCCTTACAGTAGCATACAAATAAATGTGAATGCGAAGAAACCTTTTCAAACACATGCAATCAATTACTAATGTTATTTATTTTTTCATCATGTGTTGTGCCTTTTCTGCATCCACTTTTCAAATTTATATATGTAGCAGAAACACCTGGAGAGGAATTTTGCTAAGAAACCTGAGCATTCAAAGAAACACCTGTTAAAAATATGAAAAAAAAAAATTGTTGCAAATATTTATGTTAGGGATCCATACAACTAAAAATTATATCCTTATTTTACTACTAAAAAAATTCTCAGCTCAGCCATCATTAACCTTCACCACTCAAAGAGTGGATGGATAGTCTGATTTTTTTTTTTTTCTGTATATATTTGTCAAACTGAACAATCTTTTGTTTCAGGCACTTTTTCATTTTGCACTGTCATCTCTATTTTATTTAAAGTCATTCAGTTATCACTGAAAGGACTATTACATCTAAAGAATTTGTTTACCAAAAGGGCCCTGTTGAGCTTCTGGGATGGTGAGGATGCACTTAAACTATGTAACACAGGCTCTCAGCAGTGCACCTGCATTCCTGGTTGCTCCATCATGCAACTGTGGAACACACCCCAAGTCTAGCTTTGCCTAAGATTTTTGTGCTCTCAGACCCAAGTTTATGCATAGGCCTAGTGCATATTGACATGTAAAAACTGAAAAAGACCTTTAGTTGCAAAATGATTCCATTATGGAAAGTAATAGCAGTGTATATCCTCTGAGTATTTATTTATCATTCTAGATACAACATCTCACATACCTGGAAGTGCTGTGTTTGCCCCAGCTACCCTCGAGATTAACAATGGTGAATATTAAAGATTCCTTTTTTGTGGAGAGAACTCTTCTCCATTGTGAAAGGGTGTGCTAAGCAGCAACAATATTCTTACTACCCCAATACTTGAACCAAAACCATGTCCCACAGCAAGAGTTTATAAAAATTCAACATCAAATAAATGCACTGCTATGTAGGATAGAAGCATATGGGGCTGATAAACTGTTTTGTTTGCCTACTTTTTATTATAACACTGAAATACCCTTCTTGTTGGGTGTAACTACAGGTTCTACAGTCATACAAGTTTTTACTAAAACCATGGCCAGCAAAAGTGGCAGCTCTGAAGACCTTATTTCTTTGGGCATAAGCAACTGTACTACAAAATTCTATTGACCAAGAAAGATGTCTTTTCCAAGACTGTTCATATGCTTCTCCTACTCCTGAAATTCAGCACGGTCAAGCTTATGATTCACAGTGACAATCTTCTGCTTTCCAAGAAAATTTGAATCTCAGTTTAGGTACTGAAATAGAAATAGGTGAATAGGTGCCAAGGACAATGATAACCACACTTACGGGCCCACCATAAATCAGGAAGTTTTTCCTAAGACAAGACATAACATTTAATTAAACTTAAAATACTGGCTTGTGTGGATAAAGAACATCTGCAGAAAGAATGTCTTGCGGAATTACTGCATGGGAAAAGTAAAGAACCCTTCAACCAGTTCTCAGTTGTTGCCTTCATTGCTTATTTCTGATGGCTTGGAAGTAGCACAATAAATATGAAATTTACTGTAGTCATCCAGACAGCAGCTTTAAATACAATAATAAAACTGGTTTTGATATATCTTCCTTTGTTCATTATTTATGTCAGTGAAAGAACCAGTAAATGTACAGAGATATAACTAAGAGTACAATTTGCCCTACTGGCTGGAAAAATCAAAGCTGCAGGGAATGAAATATAGGATGAAAAACCTGTGCCCAGCTGATGAAGAAGAATAAATTCCCAGATTGCCATGCCTGTCTTGTTAAATTGTATACCTTTCATTAAAAAGCTGTCTCCTATTAGTTGATTTTAAGACATTTAATCTAAAGGTGGCTGCTTAGATCTCTAAGCAGCATTAAACATAGATTATTATAAATATTGTACAATGATGAGTGGGATTGTCCTGTTCTATGCTGTATGTCAGAAATTAATAACGATATTTCTTTGAAACAAGTAATCCAAACAGTATACCAAGTTTGGGATACAAACATAAGTATTTTATTAAAATTCAGATAGTTCTGGAAACTTCTAAACCTACTTGCCTTTGTTTTGATAGTCAGTAGGGAAGCAGTGACTTTAAGCCAACAAAAGCTATTTTTTTAAAAGAGATTTTACATTTCTTTTGAAGTTCTGGGTAACCATGAAAAAACAATTTTAACTATTATTTCATTTTTCTGACTTCTGGATGTAATGCATCTGGCAGATAAGAGATCTGAAAATGGGATTCCTTCCAGTACTGTAAGAGGGCCTTGGATAAAACTGGATAATTCCTCTCTAAGCCTGTACAGTCAAAAGAAATGTTTCTATACCTAGAGATTTCTCTCGGTTTCCTAACTTGTTTATACTTCCCTTGATTTAGATAACTGCATGAAATCCTAACTAATCTACAAGGAAAACCAAACAAAATATTATATAAAAGAATGAATAAAAATAAAGCAAAGAAAATAATACACACACACCCCAAAGAGGACTTGTTGCTGTCTCAATAATTCTTTTGAGTAGAAAATAAAGATCCTACAAACACCAGATAACCAATGGAATTTCTTGTATAATACTTCATTAGTAGCAATCAACATTTACCTTTGATGGGATTCAATTCCTCAGGATGTTAAAATGGTTCTTATCTGCATTTAATTGATAAAAATATCTTTTAAAATGCTAATTAACTGTTCCATGACATTGTGCCTTTCACATTGGATAAAGCCAATGACAACAAAATGGTCCTTTCCAAAAATGTAAACATCTACAGAAGTAATGCTCCAGAACAGACAGAAAATACGTAATAATGTTTAGCACTTCCCAGGATTCCATTTGTGTATCTCAGATCATTCTCTGTATATTAGGAAAATTAACCATGTGATTTCTAACATTTCTTTTTTTTTCATTTTATAGATGCTGTTGTCAGGTTTTCTTAATTTGAGGAGTATCTACACCTACCACAGATCATTCCTCTCAGAAATCTTCCTGAGGCTTCCTAGTGGAACACCTTCTATTAAAGGAGAACTAATATTAGGTCAAAATTTGCTGTAAAAACCACTTTTGTATTTTCAAGCACCTTCTAGGTCACTCCAGAAGTCCCTGATATGTTTGTGAGATGGCTAGCAATGTTCACTTTGGTCTTCAGAACTACCAATAAATAGATATTTTAACAAGCAAGAGACACTTTTTGTTCATTTCAGGTCAGAAATCAGCAGATTTCAAAATGTGTAGAATACTCTAGAGCACTGAGCAATAAACCCATGGAGTTGGTACATAAAAGTGTTAGAGCTTGAACAAGGTAGGAATAGGAACATAATTACATACTAGTAGTGTCTCTTAAATATTTTTATTTTTTAAGACAGGTGATTAAACTGTGGAGAGCTTCAGAATATTAGTTTTCTGATGAGTGCAAGAGAAATTTCAGTGTCAGATTTTAAAAGACAGAACAGTGTAGGTTGTCTCCATGTTTATTTAATCCTGAGCACATAAGAAAAAAGAGACAACAAGACAACAAGAATCACTGCGTGATTCATTTCAGAAATGGTCAAGTCCTGAGAGCTGCTATAAGACTGCCGTTCATAAATACATACAATACAGCAGAAAAGTCATGGGTTTAGACATCTTGTTCAGAGATATAAAGTTCTAAAACTGTTTTGAGAATTCCTGGAATTTCTTGTAATGGGAAGGACATGCTAGGGCAAGCAAGGGCTGTCACTGCCCTCATATGCTCCAAGGTCCCCATGCCAACCCTTTGTATGTGAACACCTTTTTCAGCGTGATCAGCAGTGTTGTACCAGTTGTTCAGTTGTTAATGTAGGAAAGCTTAGCTGGTAAAACCCAGTGCTCTTTAGAAAGAAAGAGAGAAGGGAAATGTAGGGCAGGTATAGCAAGTAACTAAAGAAAATGTGTACAAATAAACCTACAACAGTGTAACCCAATTTTCTCTCTCTTTACCTGTCTTCACAAATTGCATGGGCCATGACAAGAAGGAAGAAGATACTTCTGTAAATATTATTTTTAGGATTTTACAGGGTGAATAATCATAATATATCATTCACATTCATAAAGTAAATGTATTGTTATAGCTCTAGGTCTTTCCCCTAAATGTTGCTGATAGCAATTAAATAGAGTTACCAACAAGCTACTTTTCTCTTCATTCTACTTAAGCTCTATTAAGAACATTTTTAAAGTTCTACTGACCTCTGTAGACACTAAAACACAGCAGAAAATTCTCACATCTGGAAAAGCAAACTTGTTTACATGCATTTTCTTAGCAGTCAGTCCATCAGTTCTAGTTTTTAATGAAGCATATTTTTTTTTCCTTTTGGCAGAACTATTTATTTGTATTAGAAACATGCATAATTTCTGGGAAAAATTCTTGCAGTCACCTGTAGATGCCTCATGAATGACTGATCTACGCAGATGCCATAGGTAAAAGGAAAACTATTTGAATTGTAAATTGAAGCTTGCAGACTACTAAATCTTGCTGCATGCTACTCTGGGCAGCATGTTGAAGACCCTGGAGATATTTCTTTAGCTGCCATTTGAAACAGGCACAAATAAATGAACCAATGACAACAAACTCCATTAATCACAGCTACACTATCAAGGCTAACCTAACAAAAGGATTGACAACGTACAACTGCTGAAAAAAAATAAAGAGATATAGTGAAAGATTTTACTTTTATACTTGGTATTGAGGATGGCTCACCTGAAGCAGACTTTTTCATCGTTTTTCAAATGCTTTAGGGAAACACCATCTCTCTTTTCGGGACTGGTGAGGTGGGACAGCTGCCTAGACACCGATGAAGAGCACGTGAATTTTGCTAAAAGCGATGAACTGAACAGGGCTCACATTGAGAACAGAGAGGAACCAGATGGACCCCTGAAATTTGAGTTTGATATTTGTCACCAGGATCCAGAATACAAATCCCCAGCTCCCTTGCCACATGCCCAGGTCAAACAGATCACCAGCTGGGAAGCAGGATGGAATGTAACAAATGCCATTCAGGTAATCTTTTATTCCCACACTTATTCCACTCATCATTTGAAAAACCTGGTCATCTCTTAGCCTGCTCTATTTTTCTTAGCTGTATCATTTTGTGTATTCTAAAAGGCTTCTGTGAATTTATTACATATTTGAATCTTTCTGCATAAGATTAGCACTCTGATAAAACAGCGTTCCAAAGGGAAAAACTATACATATGTTATCTGAAGTTTAAAAAGTGTTTAAATTAGGTAAAATTGAAAAGGTGGTGATTGCACCTGTTTTGGCATTGCGGACATTATCTTTATAAGTATATTTGAATTCAGTGACAGGGATGTTTGATAGAAATGTGAGGTAAACATCTAATAAAAAGAGGATGGTAAGAGCCAGACTGACGTCAGACATAAATTTACTGACATGTAAGTTAAATTAGAAATAAATTGAAGCACGAAGCACAAGAAGTGTAATAATACTTGTCAGCGCTAAAGAAAATAGGTTGAATAGACTGAAAGCATTTGGTCCCAGAATTCTGTGTGGAATTTGAGTATCTTTCCAAATCCTTAAATTTAGCATTATATGTTTCAGAATCTTTTTCTCACTTTTCATGATTCATTTCCTTACATAATTCTATCATTACCACTAACTTTCTGTCTGACATAGTAAGAAGAAAGCAGCATCCACAGACACATCTAGTCCCAGTAACTTGTTGCTTAAACACTTTTCCATACCATTTCAGTTATAGAAAAATAATCCTTCCAGTGTCACACAAGTCTGACTATGCAGATGAACATTTGTCCACATATCCAGTTCATCCCTCAGCTCTGCAAAGGAGGAGAAAAAGGACATTTCTAACCCTGGTGTATTTTCAAACATGAGCACCACCACATGAGAGCCAGTGCAATAACAGGGCACTGTAGCATATCATACTCTGAAAGTGTTCAGCTGTGAATAAAAGTGTGAAGTCCTAAAATATCCCAACTGCATTCTAGTAACGCATTTTGTCTTCAATCTCCCTCAGCAGCATCTAGCCAGGACAGGAGTCTGGGTTGAGAGCCCATTGTCTCTGTGAGTTTTGCATTTGATTTCACCAAAGCCAAGATTTCCTTCTGGAAGTCAGTTTTGTCAATATTTGCTGTATGACCTTTTGGCAAATCACATTCTCTAACCCATTGTTTTCCTTTCTGTAAAACAAAAATAATAATGATTTTGTAAATACATCAAGGTGCCAAAAAATCCTAAATATTGCTGTGTACAAAATTACTGTTAATTATTAATAATATAGCTTTCAGGTAAAAAAATAGACTGATAACACATTTTAAAACAAAATCAATTATGCAGTTGCCTATTTAAATTCAGGACAAATTCAAGCTAAATTACCAAGAAAATCAGTAACTATGGTCCAAGTCAAAACTCTCAGCATGCTGAGTGTTGCCTACTATCACTCTCATTCGGTAAAATATTTTAGAAATTAGCATTACAAAGCAGTTGGCTGTAGTTGTATTGAGGTTTCCTCCTAAGGCAGGCTGAAGGCTGCAAAGCCTGGAAACTGCAGTTTCATTAATAGTATAATCAAAGTTCCCCTTTATTAAACTGTATGCATGGGCGACCACATATGTGAATCTATGTACACATATTTGTATTTATTCCTATTTCTCAATGGCTGGCTTTGGGAGCAAGAAATTTGGTTTAGAAACAAAGTAGAGAAATGGAAGGAGAAAAGCAGGAGAGGAGAGAGGGAAGAATATTGAATGGGCATCTTTCAGTAGAAAATAACAGTTTGAAGAAATTTCTATGAATAGCTTTGAACGGAAAGTCGGAGTTGTGAACAGAATGATTAAATCCAAATGTTCTTGACTGGTGAAGACCATCTTTGATAAAATGACAGTTGTTTTGCCCTACCCAGAGGAAAGGGCAGAAGTGTTTTGCATGGCAATTAGAGGTAAACATTTCAGTAGAATTTTGAAGCCTTCTGAACAGTTATTCTAGTGATTTAAATTAGTTTAAAAATGAAAATATTTTGCAATCCAGATTTGTTATGGTAACAATTAAATATTTGGTCTCTGAAATGAAATACAAGGGTTTTCTCACAGTGTTTTAAATATAAGTATTTTCAAACAAAGGAGAAGAGATTTTTATTTTGTTCTTAACTTGAACTGAAAAAATATGCACTTTTGTGCTGATACTGTAAGTGTAATGATTGCTTCAGACATTTAAGTTTCCAGGGAAACACGTTTCGTATTCCAGCACTGCACAGGCAAATCAAAACCTGTGTTTGGTTAATCTGGGTGAGGACAGAGACCATAAAGCTGAGTTAATTCAAATACAAAAATGTACAGCATCATCAGGCAGTTGATGCATGTTGCACTTGTTTGAATGTAGCAGTAAAAGGCCAAAATTATTTGTAATGACTTGTACAGTGGTGCTGGATAGATAAGCAAAGCAATAGTCACAAAAACAAGGTAGTTAAATTCTAATGGTACAGTATTTCACAGCGGAACCAAAGGACAATAAAGACTATTTATTTGCCAGTCACATGGAGTAGGATTTTTGCAAACACTATGGAGAAATCAAACTAAAAGAAAAAGGCATTCATTATATTGTGTTGTGAAGGGGCACAAGAGAATGGAGAAAAAACTGGAGAAAAAGAGAAGTGAAATGATGGAAAGAAGTGAAATAATGTTAATCTCACTTATAATTTATTCCTGTGTAATTTATAACTGTAACTTGTGAGTCAATCTCCACTTAGGTCTTGTGAGGACTTAACACTGAAGAAAGTCAACCACTTTACCAGAAAGCTTCAAGGACTTTCAGTACTGTGATGCCTAAACAATCATTAAAATACAGGCTAACATAATTACACATTTTTTTCCTCTGAATGTTTGGTAAAACATGATGTTTCAAATCTGTCTGGAAAGCAACCCAGCAGAAAAGGATTGGGGGTGTTGGTCAACAGTCAGTGGTGCCCGGGTGGCCAAGAAGGCCAATAGCCTTCTGGGTTGTATAAGCAATAGTGTGGCCAGCAGGACCAGGCCAGTGATTGTCCCTCTGTACTCAGTACAGGGGAGCCACACCTCAAATCCTGTGCTCATTTTGAGCCCCTCACTACAAGACAGACATTGAAGTGCTGGAGCATGTCTAGAGAGGGGCAACAGAGCTGGGGAAGGGTCTGGGGCACAAGTCTTATGAGAATCAGCTGAGGGAGCTGGAGATGTTTAGCCTGGAGAAAAGTATGCTTAGAGGAGACCTTGTGACTTTCTAAAACTACCTGAAAGTAAGTTGTAGCCAGGTAGGGCTATCCAGGCAACCAGTGACAGAGTAAGAGTACAAAGCCTCAAAGAGTGCCAGGGGAAGTTCAGGTTGAGCATTAGGAATTGCTTCTTCACTGAAAGGATTGATAAGCATTAGAACAGACTGCCCAGGGAGGTGATGGAGTCCCATCCCTGAAGGTGTTCAAGAAACAACTGGGTGTGGCACTTAATGTCACAGTTTTACTGATGAGGTGGTGATCAGTCAGATCTGACTTGTTGATCTTAGAGACTTTTTCCAACAAAAATGATTCTGAGAAATCATACTGAACTGAATCTTTGATTCAATGCATCTGATACCTAATCTTGCCAACTTTCATATCCTTCCTTTTGCAAAAATTTATGTTGTAATAAGATTAGAAATACTTGCAGCAGGTGAAATTTTCTTGTTCTATGATCAGAGAAACACGATAGGGTGCTTGACTACTGTGAGTGTTTCTAGGAATAACAATACTTAAATTAGCATTTTTAATCATTATTTTTCAATGTGTCAATAATAAATTACCAATTATTGCAACAGTAATCATAATTATTCTCATTATGTTTCTATTCTGTATATTATACATTAGTTTAGAAAAGACTCAAGATTTCAATAATCATATTTTTGAGACCTGAATATACATATATCTTTCACTGCATGCTTTTGTAACCATACTTCTGTACTGAGTTCCAATTTAGTTTATTTTAACTTAGATAACTGCAACTCTTAAATACTTAACTGGAAAATGCACTGATGCTGACGAACAGAATTAGCAGACTTGCCTCTAAAGATATAAAGGCAAACATCTGAACACCCCTCGCATTAAGCTTTACTGACACAAAATTTAAGCATTTTGTAAATATAAATATGTACATGCTTGTGTGCTTAGAAAGCAGGTCATTAGATGTATAACTATATAAATCCTCTCATCCTGAACCGTAAATAATTTAGTCATGTTTGGATAAATAGCCACTTGGATTTTAACTGCAGCACTTGATCTTAAGTATTTATTTTCCAGACATAAGAACAAGGATCAATCTTTTCTTGAGCACAAAGCAGTAACTTCCTTGAATTATACGTAGTATGTTGAAGCTGATGGCATATGCATTGAAGAAAGAGTCGTACTCTGAACTAAATTATAGACACCTGAGAGAAACTAACTTCTGCACTTCATATCAAGATGTGGTACTGAGAATTGAAGGGAGATGCCCAATGCTGATATCTAAACTAGGACCAGAAAGTAATTCAAGTTTCCAAATGAAACATCAAAAAATGACAGCACAAAGTAAAATTCCAAGATATTAGGATTGTTGTGGTGCTCATATAAATTCCACATGGTGAGTATGATTTTAGCTGAAATGCACTGACAGTACTGTCAATTTTTATTTTTTTTCCCAAGGCTTGCAACTACAAACCCTTATAGCCAGAACTGCAGACCCCAGAAAATTCTGGTGAGAGCCATCTAAATTCAGATCTGTTTTTTCTATGATAGAATGTCACCAGTATGCAATGCAATTGATAAAAGATATATTTTAGAGGAGAAGATTCTGTAACTAGTGCTTGTGCCCTGGTTTTCCTTTCTGACCTTCTCTTGGCGGGAAAAAAATTCTAGACATACATCACTACTTTGTATAATGTTTTATTTCAGCTCAGACACTGTGATAGGCTTCTTTTGTGCACATATTCATATAGCACAGAGAAGACTGCACTCAGGATATATATCTTCTATTCCCAACCCTATTTCTTATTACAAAAGCTCTTTATCAGAAATGTGTTATCCTGCAACAAAGAAATAACATCTAATTCGGAGAAATCTCTTTATTTGACATGTAAGCACAATGCAACAGGGTGGTTTTGAGTTAACTAACTGCCATTCCCATAAATCTCATTAGACAATGCACTTCATCAGTCTGCTTTTTCCTTGGTCAGCTGCAAATACTAAAAAATTATATGTAGACAGAACTCCTAAACTTAGAGAAGTGGTTCATCGAAAACTGTTCCAGGAATATATATTTGAATAATTTTCATGGAATATAAATTGCTGTTTTGCAGCTTTTGACTTTTATGTCATTTGTCACATTATTTGGGCATTGATCAGGTGTGAGGGAGGGAGTGTTGAGTGGATTTACATCAACATAGTCTACTGTAGCTATTAAGGAAATGTTAGGAGTGTCAGATTAGTTTTCCTAAGCCACTCCATATCAGATTTTACATCAAGTAGAAACTCTGATATAAGGTAACTAGTCCACAAAATTATTCCTTGGACATACAGAAAGTCCCAGCATATGGACTACTATAGTTCAGAAAGCACCATACTAGCTCTTGAAGCCCAGAGAAAAGTACATGGGTTACACAAGCAACAGAACAAAGTATTGCAATTCTTTAAACCTTCTAAGTGTTAAAAGGACATATTAAAATATCTTTAGAAGTTAAAGCACTCCTTAGATCTTGTTATCCTTACTATGTGTTCAAAATGGTATTTCTTAACAGATGAGTCACAAGACAGTTACAGGAAGTGTCTCTCTCTGTGTCTCCTTCAGAAAAGATTCTAATAGTCTCAGTATTTTGGCTATGACTGATATACTTTATTAAATAATTTAATATATTGATCTATTTTAAACTAATTAATATATGGAATTTTTATCTCATATAAGATGAGAGGGAAACTTTCTGAAGTATAATACTCAAAAAACCCATGGAATTTAATATGCAACCTCAGCCTTAAATATGAATATCTTGATTCCACTAAGTGTAAGATAGATATATTTTAAAATATTTATTCATAACCAATACCTTTTTTTATATCTTTAACAGATTTTTACCCAAGTTTTATAGACATACCTGTCTCATGTTCCATTATTTTGATAAGAGTAGCCAGAAGCATTGCTGGGCTTTAAGAAATATGAGTAATTCTGTTCAGAACCTAAATTATAACCTTACATTTCAAGAAAGTATTTATTTCAGACTTGATTTTTAGTAATGTCAATTATCCATAATTTCCAACAATTTTAGCAGAAACTCTTCTTGCGTCGTATTTTGAAATATGTATATTTCAGCATCTAAATTTCAAAGCCACCATATTATCTTCAGTTTACTCCTAACAGCAGTTAAGTCATTTCAATTCATAGTATACTTATCCTGGGGTTGATGTTCAGTTTATCAGAGTCTGGTAAAGAAAGTGCTGGAGAATTTGCAGGTGACTATTTCTTGTTAAGAGAGGGCTTCTCATTGACTGTTCACTTGTCATATAAATTTGAAAATTGTTTCATCTAGAAATTCTACTACTATTAATCTTTTAGAACAGCTATTTTATAGATGTGAATTCTCCTACATGAATCAATTGTTAATAGAAATTTTGTGCATGAAAAGGAACAGAAGAACTAGCAAATAACCGTACAGTAGTGTGGCAAGTAAACTGAGAGAGACCAGATCAACTCCTGTCCTTATAGTAGTACTTTCCACCAAGTAATAACATGAACTTTTGCATTAACTGGAATTTTCAAGTTGTTTTAGCATGCTGCCAAATTCAACCTGCCAACAGATGCCCCTAAGGAGGGCACAGAGTCATAAAATAACAGAAGATCCTGAGATGAAAGAGAGCTGTAAGGACTTTTCCTTGGGTCCAACACCTTGCTCCAGTACCTGCAAGGTGCTAAGCATGGTCCTGCCTCCAACATTGACAGAATTCCTTGGGTAGATGCACTGGAGGAGTCTGCCTGTATTTGAACTATTTTATAGCTCACTCAGCTTAAGTAGTTCTCCATTCAAGAGCTTTAAATTCTGCCATTATTCAAAGGCCAGCTACTATCAGTGGTGTTGCTAGAGCTTAATAAACAGTCTGTCAAGTTACAGAGTATGATTTACATGCTCATTTACTTATATGCAAAAAAGTGTGTTCATTTCTATTTCTCCCGTAACACATATGAAATAAGTGATACACATAAGTACCTCAGAAACCTGAACATTGTGCCTACTGCTCCCTGGCTGTTTTTTTTTTTGTTGTTGTTGTTTGTTTGTTTGTTTTGTTTTCATTTCATCACTAGGGAACCTTCAAAGCATCCTGGAGACAGCCTTCTCTGGTGGTGTTAATGCCTAAAAAAAGCTCTGCATTGGAGCACATATAACTTAGAAGAACACACACACACACACACACACACACCGCCATTCTTTTTACATAAAAAAAAAAAGTATAAGGAAAAGTCTTAGATGAATTAATACATCAGGTCATGACCAGTTTCCTCTTCTCTGTACTGCTGCCCCTAATGGGGCATACAGCTAATGCTGGCAGTCCCTCCTGGATGTCTGCCTCTGCCTTCCTCCCTGAGGTCATTACTTGCACCAGACTCAGGCTCTTGGGGCTCAACAGACACAGCTGATAGGCACCACATCCTTCCCCACCTGTGGGAGTATGGGACTGAAGCAGAGTGTGTTTTCTTGTGCCAGTTTAATTTCACATCCTATTTAGATCCTGCTGCTGTGTACATAAAATACTGGTCTGTCTTTCCACCAGTCAAGCAGCTGAACAGAGCTCCTTGTCTTCTATCCAGCGTCTGCCACATCAGAATTCTTTCACTGCCTGTATTGTCCTTGCTACCATGCAGGCTTATCATCTGGCAGGCATCATCTTTCAGGCCTCTTTCTACATCCTCACACTCAGACTACATCCATATTTTTACTACATCCATTATTTTTACTGTAAAACCCCACTAGCACATAGCCTGGTTTACCAATCCACAAGGCTAAAACTGGTCTGAGTACTTATAATTCCCCATCTGGGTCACAGTAACACACTTTTCACTAACCTTTCCAAAAGGTTGGAAAGCTGGAAAGCTGATGCAGCTCCATAACTCATGAGACCACCAGCTCTTGCAAGAAACTCTTCAACCATCAAATCAAATGTAAGCTGCTCATCTTTTCTATAATAGTCTACCATTTTTCTTACTGCATCTATTGACTTTGATATCTTTTTTTCCAGTTACAATTACCATTTTCAATTTGGTAAATACTTAAACAAGCATTCCTCTGAACTTACATGAAGATATTCCTCTGAAACAATTAGAAATGCCCTTTTGATGAAAATTGCACTTTATGAGCTACACTGAAATCACCATTTTCTCTCTTGACTCACAGTGTCTGGTATTGACTCAAGATTTCCTCAACTCCCATCTCTGCCTGGACTTGTGTCTTGGTTTATAGCAAATTTGGGAGGAAACTTCCAAAGGGGTCACTTTAGAGAGCAGATTCAAGCAGCCCCTCCCCCAACTGGTTTCGGAAAAAATTTCCTTGGAGAAAAGTGGAAAAAACTGTTTATTTAACAAACAAAGCATTCACAAGCATTAAAAAAATTATTACTATTAAATAATAAAACCTCTTGCAGTTCTGAAGAGATGGCAAATTGAGAAAGTCCTTGTCATGGACTCGCTCAGTCTCTTATCAGTCCCTCCTGGGCTGGAAATGCCACATCCTAGGTGGGCCACAGGTGTGAGCTCCCGGTGTCCTGCTGGGTTTTCAGACTAGAGTAGGGCTGATCAGTTTTAAGAAAAAGAAAAGCCACACTCTGGGGAACTTCTTTGCCTCAGCTAGCTAAAAAAAAACTATCTAAAGGCAAAGGAGAACTCTGTCCCACTGTCCAGGCTGCACACAACACAGTCCATGAGAAGGATGCAGGGAGCAAGTGCAGTCTCTGAAAACAAACTGTGCACTTCTTCTCCCCCCCCCTTCCCTCTCGGAACCATTATTCAGTCTTAAAGGTGCAGAACTTAATATCCAGAATAAACAGAACAGACAATTGGGGATAGAAACATCATAAAGTCACCTTAGGACATTTTGTTTCTTGTTATCTTACCCTTGTATTTTAAATACTTTGGAGAAGAGACCTATCTTTTGTGCTCTGTTTGCCCATTGCTTTACACAATGGGATTACATTCAAGGACTTCCACGTGCTCAAATAGTGGAAACAATTTTAAAAGTGAGTCTCAAAATGTTTCCTATTTTACAGAAACTCTTTACAAAATAATGATTGTTTAAATGTAGCCTGTGATAAATCAGCTTGACATTTGATTCAGTTTCCACTCTTTTCTCTGTAAGGAATTGATTCTCCTAGCTATTGAGACTCATTGTATCTTGAGCACAAGATAAATCAGCAAAAGAATGTGATAAGAGTACCTGTAGAATATTCAGCCATAAAAAGTGGGCATTTCATCTTAAAAATCCAGATGGCCAAGAAAGAAAATGACAGAAACATGATATCAAAGATATAATGAATAGTGGCATTATGAAAATTATACTCTTTGAAACAATAAATATTACCAAAAACAAAGGATCAAGTAACTGTCAGCTGCTTGAAAGCAAGGGTCCCTTTATGCTGTGGGAGAACCCAATGTGCCATGACTTGTAGCAGAACAAGGATCTCTGGCTCCCTCAGGTGAAGGGAATAGCAGATGTATTTTGCCACTATACTAAAATCAAATTCATCTATCATAATTTTTGGTGTCATCAATCCCTGCAAGCATTTTTAACAAGCTGAATTAAAACAGATGGTGTAATTTCGCCTTCTCTTTTTTAAATTCATGGCATGTCACATGGTATTTACATTGTTATTAGGCAACTTTGAATTTCTGTATTAGTTATGTTTGGCTAGTTCATTGTTGTAATGTTACATTTGACAATTAACTTTCAAAACAAAGCCAAAATTACCTATTATAATTATTCACCAGCTTTCTGTGGCCAAGATAATTTGTATACTTGTTCCTCTCTATAGCATATGCCCTTGACCAGCTATCACTACTGGAAAACATTCTTTTTAAAAATGTTCCTTCTGCCACTATTCTTAAACTTATGAGATATACAATCTCAGCAAATTTGCTTTAATAAATCATATTGAGTCATACATTTCATATAACTCCTCCCAAGATAGCATTCCTCCCAACACAGCAAGAACAGAGTGACAGGCAGCAGAAAGTAAAATATTTTGTCATATAGGTATTCCTTTCCTGTCTTTTCTAAACTTCATTTACTTCCATTAGCAAATTTGGAGAAGGGAACTCATTTCTTTATGAAGTAGAAGAGTGAGTCCTAGGGTTCATCAAGGAATAAAAGTTGACAAGCTCATTTGCAAGTGCATATGAGAATTTAACGCTGAAATAATCGATATCTGAATTATTATAATGTGCTGGTAGAATCAGAAATAGTGGTGTTTGTCTAGTAGACTTTCCACATGGTACAGCTTCTTCCACACAATCCATAGATGGTTAATTTACAGTTTCCTTCAGTGTATAAAATTCCTGACAGCAGTCGATTCACTGAAATGGTACAAGCTTTGTCTGAATGAACAAATGGAACTATTTGAGAAAATAAAAAGCCCTAAACACAGATTATACACAGTATTGAATATAATATATTGTAACCTAGTTTTAGCACAGTAATCTGTATAAAACATTTTACCCCCAAAGGCAATAAAAGAAATGGTCTTCTATCTGTATGTCTTCTCCCTCTTCTCCCCACATACACCACGTTTCTTGGAAAGAAATGTTTCTCTGTTTTCTTGGCCAGTGGCACTAGTTTTTCCATATGTACAATGCTGTGTTACTAAATAGCTAACAAAAAAATGAAATTTAATATTTACTTCTCAAAAATGTAAACATATGAGTCAAAGTAAGGAAACATTCACTTCAGCTCGTACCCACAGACTGCTATCCATTTCAGTTTCTCTCAGTTCATTTCTTTAATTGACCCAAATAACAGCACCAGTAGATCATATTTTGTAGTCTCTACAACAAATATTTTTTGTTGTTTTATGTTATCGGCAGCAATGGCCATTTCACACCTTTCTCTTTACTCTACATGGATATTTCTATTCACGACAGTTTTTGTTGCTGTTTTCCCCTCCAGAATCATGTTCTACTGAAGCTTGAAAAAATGTGGATATGAATTCAGAATATGAATTATATGCAATACAGACTATATGTATCTTATTTTTATAAGGAAAAAGAAAACAAAACATAAAACACAGAAAAGGAATATTAGTTATTTTGTAACTCCAATCCTTTTTTTTCATAGGTCAGTGGAGGTCAAGGATCTCTACCATAGTCTGTACAACAGAATGAGAAATACCTCTGCAAGTAGTGATACTTTAAGTATTTTACATCTAGAAACCTTAAACAGATGTTTTCAATGTGTATTTTATATGTCATATGCCTGGTTTCACAATCTATAACAATTTGATTTTTTGTTGTTGTTTAAACAAGAGTTTACCTAACTTTGCTTTTATGATGATTGCTCACAGCATACCATAAAACCCACTCATATTTCTTTTCTGACCTTTATTTTTATTCTTTGATATTAATTATGCATGTTTGGGAATGTTTATCTAATCTACTTGAAATTAGGGAAATTATTCTACTTTGCTAAAAATTAGGAATTATGTCATTGTAGGACAGAGACACGTCCATTATGTGGATTCATTTGCAACCTCAATTTTATCTGTATCTGTGCACGAGGAATTATCAGGCAGTAAAATCAGTTGCTGCTTCTATTATCTGAAAGGTAGAAGCCTTTAGGGGTGCCACTGAAGTTTAAGTGAGATTAAGAGAGGAAAAGTGGTAGAAATTTATTGTCTATATCCAGCCTAATGGTAAAGGAGCATTTTTTACTCACATATTCCAGAGAAATACAGTTTGATACTCTGTATCATTTTACTGGTTCCTGAAGACCAACCATAATCCTAGACCACTATTTCTGTCTTTGATCCAGATTAACTATATTCTCTCCAGGCTGTGCTCTTAGACAAATTTTCCCTTTATATACTGAACTCTAGAAGTAATTATAGTTTTTTAACACCTAAATTTGGTGGTTAGGTCTGTGCTGAGGAAAGGACAGGATAATATCAGCCAGGGGAGGATTCAGTCACTTTTTATTTACAACTCCTACACCAGTGTTCAGAAAATATAACTCCTCTTCTAGTAGAAGTAACCTGGCTTCCTTTGCAACTCTCAGAGGTGAATAAGGGTTTTTTTCCAATGCAAAGTTCTTTGTAGTATGGTGTTGTTATCTTCCATTTCCTCTTCAGCATTGCTTGCTAAAGTGGTGGAAACTGTGGCTTGTCCCATCCAGGCAGCATTCAAGAAAACTCCTAATGAGCCAAATGCTTTCTCACAGCCTGAGTTTGAACTTTCTAGGCACATTGATTCTTCCTTTTGTTATGTCAGTGACCACTCAAATATAGTTATTTGACCCCCCACAGCTTTCTTTGCTTGTAGTCTCCTAAAGCCCCCCTCTGCTTCCCCTCAAGCTCTTTTGGCCATACGTTCATGGAACTCACTTGCATGCTGCTGTACTGGATGTTTGGATCACTTGCCTGCCTTCAGGTGAAATCCTCGTCTATAATGAGAAGAATAAGTAAGCAGCCAAGAAGTCCATGTTGCTCACCACAACTGACTTTCAGAATAATGTTTGTTTTAGTTTTAACTGCCTTACTTTTTTTATTTCTTTTTCTTCTTTGATATATAACACATAATAAGAACCCTCATTCTTTTTATGAAAGCCTTTTTTCTCCTATGGGGCCAAGTGAAATAATGTTTTCTTAAAAGGTAATTTGCTTGGGAAATTTTCTTTGTGTGATTCAGCTCATTCTTGCAGAGGGATCTGGATTTATGCAAACTAACATTTTCCATCAAACTGTGAAAAATTAAGCATCAAGCATACTTCAGTTTTGGAACAAATATTTAAACCAATAGCAAAGCCTATGGGAGCAGCTGTCACATTTAATAGAAGCAATTTTTCCCACTTATTTTCTCAGACATATTCTTTCCTCTGTCCACTTTTCCTATCTTTAGGAGATTCTTAAGACTAATATGTCCACTAAAAAGAGAAAAAAATCAGTAGCTTCTGTCAGTCAGATAGACACACGAATTTTGCTGTGCAGACCATGCAGCTTCTTTACCTGCTTATCACAGTATATCTTATACCTTATCACAGTATCTTCTGAGCAGTCTATATCTGCCTTATCATCTACTTATGGTACTTGAAGGATTGACAGGTAAGCACTTCTAAAATTCCTGTCAGTATATAAGGCAATTGAAGGCATTAATCACAGAATAAACACCTTAGTCACTGTCCTCTCTGCAGCTGAAACAGGATAGCACTGGCAGAGAAAAAGAATAAGAAAAATCAGGAAAAACAAGATTTCTGAGGTCTAATTCAACCATCCCTGAAGTTAAAGGAAGATTTTTCACTGACATTAGAGGAGATGGATTGGCTGCTAAGGTCAGACAGGCCATAGACAATATTTGAAGTTTTCCACAGAACAACTCATAGTAGTTTTAAATTCAAACTCAGCTGAGCTGTGAACAAACTGGGAAGCAAGAGGGAAAGTAGATGAATTCTTTTCCTGACATCTGTAGAGCTGTGCCAAAAGTTTGGGTAGCCAGTCAGGGAAATGGAAATTCTTACTGCTGAGAAGTAATAGGATATAACTGATATTGCAAATACATGATGCGACAATCAATGCAGACAGAATTTAAAAATAATTACATAAAGCATGTTTACCTAGAAAAAAAAGGTAAAAGAAATGAGGGTGGCACTCTACATTAGAGAGATGATTATCTGTATTAGAGCTATTGTCTGGAAAGAAATATTGTACTGTTCTTGCTGACTTCAGTTTTAAAGACCTATGGTAGACATTGTAGGAAGTATGTAGTAAAACATCATTGAAGTTTCTAAGAATTACAGATGATAATTATCTAACACAAAAGGTATTGAACCTAGCATAAGATAAATCTCTTTTGGGCCTCATTAAATTGGATAAAGAGGAACAAATTGGAGGATCTAATTACATTAATTATGGGAAAACAGAGGACAGTATTATATCTACTTGGTACTTCAAAAGTCAATTTTTCAAACCTGGAGAAAATTATGAGAGATAATTGGTTAGGAAGAATAAATACAGACAGCCCATTGGGAAAGAAACTTTCAAGTTGTTTAACAAGAATTTATGAGATGGTCAGAAGCCACATCTCATAATTAAGAAATAGTATACCAAGGTGTTAATATCCCTCCTTCTTCAGGAGTGAAGTGGATGTATCAATTTTTTTTTAAATGTATGTATAATAAAAGGGAGGAATAAAAGGTGAGAGTAATAATTACGTTACAAGCAGTAACAAAGAGAGGAAATAATGCATCTTCCAGCAATTAGGACAATAAGAAAATTTTTTTTAGGAAGTAGGAAAGAAGAGGCTAGGTTTAGTGTAAAAATTTGAATCAGAGATACTAATCATGGGAAAAATTTAGTATAAATGGAAGTACGTGTTTCTCTATGTGACTATGTATTCTTGTCTGGAAGTACCAGCAATAACAACAGAACAAAGTTAAAAGGGAAGGTATGTGTTAACTACTAAGGAGCAGCATATAAGCGATTTCATTTAAAAGGACAGGTATAAAAACTCACCTATAGATAAGTGTTAAGGAACCAAGTAGAACATACTACTTATAAAACATGCATATAAAATAAACAACACTTCTGTTAAAAGTCAGGAATTTTGCCTAATATTTATGAGGGATGAGACAAAAAAATAAGGCAAAATATCTAAAACTGTATGTGTTCCAGAAGAGTATAGAAGGTAAATCAAAAATATCATCACTATCCAAGTTGAACACCAGAGACATAATGAGCACTGGACTGATGGTATCCCTTGTCCCTCTTGGTACACACAAATGATCCTGGCCAAGTCACTGAGACACAGACACCAGAATATGTGTATATAAGAGTGGGAAAAATTGACGTATATATTTTCTAATATAAGATCAACTTCATCTTCTCTGAGATCTCTCACTGAATTTTCCAACACTGATTTCCTACATTAGTAGATGGAGGCTCTAAGACTCTTCTTAATTCTGAAAGATAGATGCAGCTGAACAGTAGTTCTGCTAATACTAATAAGTTGTTCGTGGAGAGAACCAGAGGACATGCTCATAGCAAAGGAGAAGAGTGTGATATTTTGTAATTTTTCAGGATAGGCATTATGCTATTTTTCATAAGACATTGAAAAGTTAAGTCTCAAAGTTTCTACACTGTGTGTGTACACTTCATTTTTATCATGGACATCTCTGAAAGGAAATTCATCTCAGCTCTGCTAATTACCTGTCTTAAGATAGGTGTGGTTTTTAAATTGATGTGCCTAATTTTTCCAAGTTTAGACTTGGAAAATTAAGTATGAGATAACCACATTTAAAATGGATGTTAAAATGTATCTCAATAGAATTTTGAAGATAGAATGCCCAGGAAGTTTTCACATGGGAGACATAACAAAAGACATATCTGACCAGGTAATATTCAATTGCCACTACAAGTGGAATTTTCAAGAGATTGTGGATATCGTCCCAATATTTTAAAAACCATAGAAATCCTGACTAGTGAAACCTGGCAACAATGGTGAGAAAAGAATGTAATTGTTACTACAGGTTTTAATTGATAGAGAATAAAAAGCTAGAAATATAATTAGCGTCAATCATTATGTTTCTGGAAAAAGAGTTCTTACAGTCCTTATTAAGTACACTTCAAATAATTCTTTTATGACATTGTAATTAAGGCAGTGAAAGATAAATAATATATTTACACTTTTAAAAGGAATTTTGACACATTAATACACAACATGCTGATTTAAAAATTAGTGCAACCGCAGAGTACATCTTAAATGGATTAACAAATGCCTAAGTGACAGGTTCCAAAAAAATAACTGTCAATGCGTATGTATTGTCAAAGGACTGAGTTTCTAGTAGTATTTAGGAGGTTACCTGGTGGAATAATCAGCATCTGGTCCAGTGTTAGTCAGTGCAGTCAACAATGGTTTGGAAGAGGATACAAAATCACTAATGATTATGGTGGTGGCTGAGGAAAGGAAGAAGACCATGGAGGTCAACAAGCAAGTTACCTTCTCATCATGGCATGAGATTAAGGGATTTGCTATATTTTTTAATTTATTACTAATAAAGTTCCTTCTCTGTATAAATACCACAGCAACCAAGGCTTGCAACTGTTTGGGAAAAGTATTTATTTCAAATAGCAACAAATGTTAAACAACATAATTAAATACCTTGTGGAATTGCACTGAAAAGCAGAGATCTTGAATTTATCTTCCTGCTTCTCCAAGAAGATTCAGGTAGGACTCTTTCTGGTATAGTTTCTATGTCTTACTCATATTCCTGTAAGGAATCAAATGCATAGTTGGGGAAAATAGTCAGACTCAAATGAACCATTCCAGTGAAGTAACTACAGATGGTGAGAAAGGCAATCAGAGCTAATTTGGCAGTCTGGCATAGCATGTATTCTGCCTATAGGAAAATTGTCCTAACTAATTTTCAGTTAATTTTTTCTTCATTTCTTTATTTTTCCATAAGACTAAGTCTTAAAGTGAAATAATTTTCTCTATACTTTTGGCTTTAGCATTGCTTTTCATTACATTTAATTTCATTGTCTTTGTCATGCCTCAACTCTGACCATTATTTGATCTTCTTTATTATTATAAATTATTATTATTATTATATTATCTTCTTTATTATCTTAATTACCTTTCAATTTGCTTTGTTTTTTCAAAATGTCATATTTCAGGTTAAAACAACCTATGGAACAGAATATTTTATTTGGGTCTGAAAACTTTGAAACTGAAAATTAAGGAATTTTGATATTTTTCTCTGGGTGCCTGTCTATGTTCATTTTTCAATTAATTTTTCAATTTTTTTAAACACATTTTATTCCTTGGGGAGGTGCTTGCCCTGAGGTAAAGGAGTACGATATAAAGTAATAGGATATCATACTGTTATAATAATAGGAGAAGGCCCATTTTTTGCATTCGTCCAGATGTCATGTATTATTAAATGAGCAGCCAGCCTTGCTGGTGTGGGAAACACACACATGTAGTTCAAACATTGTAGTCAAACCATCAGCAAATTGTTTTCATGTGCACTTGTAATTTGGAATCTCTGTTCTCATTTTTTTGCAAAACCAATTGTAAGTGGATTGGTGATTCCTGGTGACACCTGTCATTCCTGGATGCTTCTGCTATTCTGACAAGGCAAAGAGCTGCTAGCTGATTCTGACATTTTCTTTCATTCCCTTTCTTCTCTTCTCTTCTTCTTGCTATTTCTTCAAAGGCTGGTCACCGGCTGAGCCTTCAGTCCTTTCTCCTGCACTGACCCAACTGTTTACAGCTATGTCCACTCTGGGTGTTTGACAAGGACCTCCATCCAGACACACTGATTGACAAAGAACAGCACACTTCCATCCTCAGTCTAGAGTGAAAATACAAGTCTTGCTAACCTGTCTTGGGACACAAGGGGAAATGCAGCCTGCTGGGCAAATTTGGGCTCACTTCCCACCCAGGGTGAATGGAGTGATGGTAAATAACACAACTACTCAAGATGATCCATGGCAGAAGATTGTTTCAAAAACTCCATCTCCTTTGTCCACAGATGTGTGAGTGCTTTTCCCCTGTGATATTCTATTTCATAAACAGATCACCTTAAAAAAGCATATTTAGAGCTAACACATTTGAATTTGGTCTAGAACAGTTGGAAGTAAAACCACTCAGACTAGAACACTTCCCAGACAGAATGTCGAAACTAAGAGTTATGAGGCAATTTAGGGAACAGTTCCTTTTGCTGCTCATTTTTAACTGATGCCTCACAGCTAAGGCTGTCCATGCCATAATTTGGACATGAGAACACAGGATCAGAAGATTCAATAAATGCCAGTTCTGGGGTCAGACTGAACAAAATGTGCAATGACAAACGTTTCAGGAATTACCTGAGTCCCTTTTCCACTAGCAAAGAATCAGCAAAATATTGCCATGCTCTATCTATATTCTCTATGCACTCATTTCTCATGAAAGGGGCACAAAAGGCACCTCCATTAACATCCATGAAGGGATTTCTTTATGGAAGAAGAATTTTTGACATAAAAGTAATTTCTAGCAGTGCTCTAAACTTGCTGAACAGCTGCAAGCCAGTACCTGTTATATTACATTGACAGTAAAATAATTTATTGAAGATATCTTTTTTTTAGCTAAACTATTTAAATTTGATAATGTTCAGGAAAATGTCCTAACCAAAATTATTGCTTTGGAAAGGTAAGAACAGGACAGCAAAAAATAAAATTAGTTTTGAACTCTAGAAAAGTTATATTTCTTCTTTGAGTGCTTGTGACCATCAATAACACTTTTGGTTATTTTGTGGAATTTTGTTATTGCTATTTTTTATTTTCAACAGAAAAAAAGAAGTTCCTGGAAAATCAGAAAAAGTACTGTCCTTTCATTCCAGACATAGATACTGTATTGTAACGTTCAGTCTTCTTTACTCTTTACGTGCTCTATATCCAAAAAGCTGCAAAACCAGTTATGTCCGCAGTGTATGTTTTCATTAGTAATTGAGAGCTGAAGCTTACAAACTCTAGGAAAAAAAAAAAATATGTCAAAGACATCCGCTAAAAGAAAAACTTAGTTTCTGTAGAAATGTTCAATTTAGAAATTCTAAACTCTAAACTTTTGGATAGACAACCTATGATATATAATTTTAAGAAAAAAAATATATAGGCAAAAATGGGTTTGTTTAATAAGGTCTGAAGTCACAACATAAAAAAAAAATCCACCCAAAAAACCCCACCTCTATCATCCTGTGGTCTGAATTAAATTATTTAGTATAAACAACAAGAAGGAGAAGTTGGAGGTCAGATTTATGTTATGCTCTGATTAAACTAACAATTAAGCATGGAAAAGCAGGGACCTTTGAGGAGGAATGTAAAAGGCTGTGATAACATCTCTCAAAGTCTCATGCTTTGGTTTAGGCTGAGGCTGGTTGTCTTTAACAAACTGAATTCAGCAGGGGAGAAGCCATTGTGTGGGTAAGGCCTGTGCTGACACTTACCTGCAGCTTAATTATACAGTGACCCTTATGGTCAACAGATACTGTTTGAACTCCCAGTTTCAGATTAGAGAGCAAAATAATAACACTGTGAGTATGGAACTAATGAGATAAGCTTGGTAGAAACTGAAAAGAAGTGAGAAAACATCATTGTTCTTATGTTAATATGGAAGATGACTCTGTGGCATCTTCTTGATTTTTTCATAGACTTGGTTTATTTGTGATACTTTTAAATTCAATCTGTTACATAAATGTTCTCCAAGGATTGCTTTCATAGGAAAGAAATCAAATTCAGTTCTTTAGGCAGCTATCTAACTTTCCAGGGAGAGAAAGCTGTGTTTAAAAATGGCATCATATCAAAAGCCGCTGTTACATATGTGCTACCTGCAGCCAGATATCTAATCTTTTTAAGAAAATAGACTGCTTGATGACAAAAAAGGTAGAATTTGGAATGGTTATGTGAAGTTCATGTACAAAAGAAATGCTAATTACACTGCAAGGTAATTGGGTGATGAGACCTGTATTAGAATGGAGACATTGAGTGGGGAGATTTGGGTGACTAAGTACCACAAGCTGTGTAGTTGAACGTGCCAGCTCCTAAATGAAATGGCATCTGTGACTTATAAAAAACGAATGCTGTAAATGAAGTAATGGAAAACAACCAAAAAATGTATCTGGTAAATGACTATTATTATTTCAGTCATAATAACTGAGGTACTTCTGTTTCAACACATAAAGGCATAGACCTTTCTCACTGAAATATATTAGTGCACGTATTTAATTCTTCCAGCTCTAATTCAATCAAAAACTGAATATACATGCTTCTAGAGTGAACCCTAGTGAATTAGGCAATTCTGCTCTTCCATATAATAGGTACTTTGTTTTTCTCATTGGCTTAGAGAAAAAACACTGCTCTAATTTAAGGACTTCTTTCTTTCATGATTGATGCTCACCCCATAATCTGCCCAAAAGGAATAGCAATTTTGTGGCTAGAAGAGGAAAAAAATACTTTTTATATGTTGATGATTATGTAGTGCTTTAAAAAATGCCCGTGTTCAGAGCCCTCCTTATGGATCAGGCTTGGGAGCACTTGAATCACTTAGAAGTGGGATGCTAGGTAAAAGCCCTGCAAAGCTGAGATAGGCCTCTACCTTCTTGATGAGCTCCATCAGAGACAGGTTCCTAGACTGCCTTCCCAGAAACAGTCTGATAGGCATAAAACCTGAGGGAGTTGATGGAAAACACCAAAGGCAGAAACTCTGGCTCCCTACATGGCCTCATGATCGTGATTGTGGATGGTAAAGTCTAAGATTAAGAATTATGCCAATTGAGCTCACCTCTTCTGCTTTGGCTCTTGAAGTTGAACATTACTACCCACTCAGGAACTGAGAGAAGAGTGGGTCACCCCTTCTGTGAGAAGGAGTTTCTGTCAGGGGTTCATAGCTTTTGCAGAGCAGATAGGGTTGCTCAGGTTTGGTCAGAAATAGAATCTAGGTGTGTGGTCCAAATCAACTTCTTCTGTCAGGCCAGAATAAAAAGCATGAGCAAAAAAAACCTCTGATTTCATCATGTCATGGGTGAAGTTAGAAATATTGAAGTAAAAATTTCTGCAGAAATACTTGTATTTCTGCATAACTATGTTTTGTTTCCTCCTTATCTTTCTTCAGTTGTCATGATTAAAAATGCCCGACCAGTCTGACTCATGTGTAATTCTAATTTCATGTTTGTAACATAAAAAGAGAAATATCACAAAAGCATCTTTCTTAAATTGGATGTTTTTATTAATAACTACTCTTCAAGGGTTTTGTTGGTTTTGTGCTGATGGAAATGAAACCACATAGAAGCACAATTTATCCCTTAATACAGAGAAGAAGGAAGGAAAAAGAAAAAGAAGTGTTCATAATGTTCTGTGAAGGCAAAATTCCTTCTTTATTTTACCAGACAACACAAGTAAAACTATGTTCTTTTCAAATGCTGCTTAGTGAAAAAAATACTTTGCATGTATTTTTAAATGTCTAAATAAGCTTGCATGGTCTAGGATCTCAGCAGTTAGAAAAATCTCTCTATCAGCGGACCTAGCAAGAGCAGAGGCCACATGAGGCAGACAGAAGCTGCGGAGGAAGCACAAGCATAGTCTGATGCACTCTAATGCCATTTTCTCTCCAGAGGTCTGTCAAAAATTTTTAGACTGAAGAGAATTGCTAGTACTGAATCTATCTACACTGCTAATTTTAATTGGAGTGAAACTTGTACAGATGATGCTAGAGATGCTTAATTTTACTGATACTGAACCTGTTTCATTAATATGTACGTTGGCTGAATAACTAATTACGAACCTTCTAAAATGTGCTTCTAATCACATCAGTGTTAAATATTAACTAGAAACCTGACTCTGTCATTCAGTCACATTCTCATTTTCCCAGCTTATCATTACATGTGTGTTGATAGAAGTAGTTACTTTTGCTGGTAATTTCATTTATCATAAATAAACACATTTCTCTGGTTACCATGGTTTTAACTTCCTTGGCCAAAGGGTGCAGTACTTACACCATGCAGGTGGGTAAAAGCAATGGTCAGTGGAGCATGGGTTTGGGGGCACAACTTCTTGTAAACATTTTGCCCAAGGGATTTCGTGCTGTCTTTTCTCTCTCTTTTTCTTCTTCAGGGAATATTTGTCCTAGGATTGCCGTATGCTGTCCTCCACAGTGGATACAGTGGTCTACTTCTTATTGTCTTGGCTGCAGCATTATGCTGTTACACAGGCAAAATCCTAATTGCTTGCTTGTATGAAGAAAATGAAGATGGGCAACTGATGAGAGTAAGAGACACATACGAAGATATTGCAAATGCCTGCTGCAAAAAGCTGTGTCCTAGTCTAGGTGGCATAGTTGTCAATGTGACCCAAGTGGTGGAACTGATCATGACGTGTATTTTGTATTTGGTTGTTAGTGGGAACCTGCTGTCACACAGCTTTCCATATGTACCCCTGACTGAGAAAACTTGGTCTGTAATTGCATTTGTTACTCTTTTGCCTTGTATATTTATCAGAACTCTCAAAATTGTTTCCAAACTCAGCCAGCTTTGCTCTTTGGTTCATTTTGTTATCATCTTTGTAGTGATAACTTACTGTCTCACACAAGTGCATCAATGGTCCTGGGCAAAATTCAGACTCTCCCTTGAGTTTGAGGACTTCTTGGTCTCTGTAGGGGTGATAATTTTCAGTTACACTTCACAAATTTTTCTTCCCACTCTTGAAGGTAATATGAAAAACCCAGGGGAATTTAGGTGCATGTTAAATTGGACTCACTTTTTTGCCTGTATCTTGAAAACAACCTTTGCACTTACTGCTTTCTTGACCTGGGGTGAAAAGACAAAGGAAGTTATTACTGACAACCTGCCATCATTTCTTGAAACCCTAGTGAATTTATGTCTCTTAACCAAGGCTCTTCTTTCTTACCCTTTGCCCTTTTTTGCAGCCACAGAAATTGTGTATTCTTGTATTTCTGAAGACAACCATTCCAATTACAGATCTCCACTACTTGCTCTGACTGTAAGAGGCTCATTTCTCTTGTTAACTCTGTTGATGGCCATGTTCACACCACATTTTGCCCTGTTGATGGGTTTGTCAGGCAGTGTAACAGGTGCTGCGATGACTTTTCTTCTTCCTTCTCTTTTCCATTTAAAACTTAAATGGAAAAAACTCTCATTCTTAGAGAAATGTGCAGATATCTCTGTTTTTATTTTGGGCTTCCTTTGTAGCCTTGCAGGCATAGTTTGTTCAATTAAAGGGCTACTTGAAGTATTTGGAGGAGTTTAAAAGATTTCCTGAAAGACAAATAAGGAACAAATCTTATAAATGTTTTTATCCTGTTAGTCAGTATATATGAGATTTTGTCACTAGGTAGAATTAAGCATATGCTTAAATGTTTGCAGATTCAAGTCTTTAACTGGAAAATTACATGTCTCTAAGCAAAATGAAAAATTACATTCACAGCCAAAAAGTACAAAATTAGGCCTCTTTAAAACATTGAAAAGAAAGGTGATGGAGATGGTTTAATAAGAAAATTATTGTAAGCTATCCTACATGGTTTTAGTCATGCATGGCATTCACATCCTGAAATTACTACTGCAAATGATTTCACCAATTTAACCAGAATTCTTCATAGGGTTAGCTACTATTCAGTCTCAAAGCTATCAAAACTATCTTTCAGGATGTGAGTGAGAGAGATCACAGAATCACAGAATTCTATTATTAGATCTATTATTGAAAATGGATGAAATATTCTTTCCCTATTTGCCAGACTGCAATTCAACATGTGAACAGAACAAATCAGTGAATTTTGGTTTTTATGTAAGACAAATTTTACTACTTGTTTTTTAAATGAATAGGCAAAAAGAGAGCTCAGTTTAGAACAGCTGAAAGCCTGCTTTCATCATGACTTCAAATGGGAATACAGTCAGAGTAAAAGGGGCATTCTAAGAGTTCAAAGTCATGGAAAAGAGAATTTTTTCTGAAATAAGCTATAGCCAGTGACTGCAGCTTTTCTGCAAGTCTAACTCCTAAGATTCATGTCTCTGCAATGCAGCTACTCTATTGGTTGGGTTACTAGAAGAAGTCTTACTGGTAGATGAAAAAGTTAACATGCAGTTCTTGCCTTCTTAGGCAGGAAATTTCTTTGATCTGTGTATTTTATCTGATTCTATAGAAGCTCAATGGAGTAAATCAAGTTCAATAAACAGACACACAGTTAAGTTCCTGTACAATTTGGTAGATCTTTAGTTCTTTAGCTTTAAAAGATATTGGCTTAATAAAAAGATCAGCATTGCAATGTATTTCACATTAGTGATAAAACATTATGACAAGAAGCAATCTAATCGGAGTGCTCTAATGAATACTTATTATCTTACCGTACTAAATCTCTGTTATAATACATAATTAAAGTCATTATTTCAAAGTGTGCATTTTTGTTATGAACAATTTCATACAACCTTGTACTGCGTCATATGGAAAAGTCTTTGAACGTCAGCATAAGACTGTGTGACAGACAGCCCAGCAGTATCTGCTCAACTGAGCCATTTTTGCTATGTAGTTTCTCAGCATTAATGCTTCTGTCCTGCATGAGCAACAGTTGCCTCTGAAGGCTGATTTGCTGAATAATAAAAAACATGCAACTAAAATAAAGAGCGGAGTTCTGGAAAGCCTTGTATGCCACCCCGTTCCTTCCTTGTCTGCTAATGTACGTCTGTCATATATAATAGTGATGAAAAATTTATTGAAATAGATTAATTGCTTTACTACAACATTATCAAGAAAACTGGAAATAACTAGTATCTCAGAATTTTATTACTTCTTCCTGGATCAAATTCTGCACTCAAACCCACAACAATTTGAATATGATTAAAATTTGTGCTGGAACAAATAGGAGACTTTTTGCCTTTATGTAAAATGCCAAAAATACAATGCTCATTGAAAGAGTTGAAAGCTTATTATTACTGCTGTGACATAGCCAGAAAGATATTATTACTTGGATGATACTAATCAAAAGATTTCCTTACTTTTTGTGCAGAGAAGTTTTATAGATAAACAAACACGTAGGAACAGTATTTGTTCTGTTTATCCTGTATAAATCTCTGAGGACAAGAGGAAGGTTGTCCAAAGAATTTTGTAAACATTCTTTCAGTTACTTTGCTTAGGAACTCCTCCACCAAAAAAAGAATCTCTTTTCCCGTCTCCTACTTTTATTTAATGTATTTTGTCTCTAACTGTTTGGAAAATATTGGGATTGCCTCAGTGCATTTGTTGTTGGGGAAAGCTTGAAAACCAAGATAAGCAATTTATTTTGTGGCAGTTTTAGGAATTCCATAGCTCATCACTGTAATTCAAAATTGACTTAATTGTATTTTCTTCTCTTAGCCTTTTCAAGCAGTCAATGCCCAGTCCTTTCAAGCCGAAGACAGTCATTCCTCACTAAATCATGCTCCCTCTTATGTAAGATCTTTCCTACAAGGATAAATGTTTCTTGCTTTATAAAATATGCTCTATTATTGTCCTTATTTAATCATTTATGTAATTTCTGTTAACATCAGAGAAACAGCAAGGGCTATGATTAATAAAGCAGTACAACTGTAAGTGTACAAAAGTGAAAATCATCCATGTGCAAGGCCTCAAGAAGTCACTTACAAATGACACTAGATTAAGAGGGAAAGCATAGTTCAAGACTTTTTGTGGCTAATACTCAGCAATTTTGAAGTGTGACATTGTTGTAGGACACAGAATTTTTTTGAGCTTTGCTTTGAAGCCATGCCCATCTTGATGAGAAACTGTCTTCTGAGCTCAAGATTAAGTGAACCTCCCAACCTGGAAAGGCAGAGATGCATATACACAGCCTATAGACCAAGCCTGAATGTGGTACTCAGCACTTAAAAAGACAATTATTCATGGTGTAAGATTAACGCACTGGATTCCATTTCCTAAAACACACAATTCAATATTTTTAGATATAAACTTACTTCTGAACATTTTCAGAAATTACAAAATTCTATTAATAGGATATGTAAAACATTTGCAACTTTCTATATTAGACTTTAAAGTATAATCCATAGAATATGTTTAGAGAATCTGGAAAGGTGGTGGTAACATAAATTATGAACCAAGATGGTCTGCATTCATCTAAGTAATGACTATTTGGAATTTTTGTCACTAAATTTATACTACCAATCATTAGAATCACTGAAGCTAGGAAAGTAAAAGACTGACTAAATATTAATGTATTATTTTGGCCACTTCTGGATTATTAATTGTAATATGATTGTGCTTTATCAAAATTAATTCTGAAAGCAAAAAACTGACAGTAGAGAACATGACAAAAATGCTATGGAAAAAATTATGCGCTGAAATAAAGCATTTTCAAACGCTCTTGCTTCATTTCTTCGGCCAGTAGAAGTATGAGTAAAGGAATCCATTTCAACAATAACACAAGCATTGCCCAAAATACTTCTCCCATTTTGTAGGGAACCCCAAACACGCTGTTCCTACTTCTGACAGTAGTACGGCAGATTTAAGTCAATCAGATTACCCTAAAATTAAAATGTATGCATAGCTAAGTTATCTTAGGAACTTCAAGTGTTTATTTATGAAAGTTTTTCAAAGCTTGAATCTGAAATTAGACTGAAAACCTCACTCTACTGAGTCAGTGGAGAAAAAACCTTTACTTAAGTGGAACAATGTTCTAACCCCTGTAGTCCATTGACAATACTTAATTTACTTTTACACCGAAGTTTGGTCATCACTTTGCTTCATTACTGTAGTTTCTTTTCCACATTAATCCATCGCTTCTCTCTTTCCAGCAGTGAGATAAATATTTTTCCTGCCAATGCTACTAAAATGTTACAGAGGTGTCAGAAGAGCTACTGAAAAATTCTTGAGGCTAACACTACTTCATTAACTCTTCATCCTTGCTTGCTCACTTTATTTCTATTTTGTGAATTCTGAACCACTTGTACAAAACACATGTCACGGTAACTGGTTACTCCGGAAAAGTGATTGTATAAAAACAAAACAAATAAGACGTCCTGAAAATGCTTCATTAAGTCAAGTTACAATTTTCAGTACTTCTTTTCAGAACTACCACTTTTTAAAAACTGATAGCTGATTTCTAGCATCCAGTTCTTCTGCATTACAAATAATTATCTGGATGATATATTTGTCTTAGAAAATATTCATCTTCTAAAATGAAGTAGAAAAAGAAATATATCTCAAAAATATTTTTAAAATATTTTGAGATTTAGTTATTCCTAGGGTTCATATGGGATATAAAATGTTGGAAAATGTTGGAAAATGATGCTGTTTAGTTGCTGACAATTAATGTAAAAATACACAGTCTAAAATCCATCTAAATATTTCTGTTCTCAGTATAAGTATTTGTCAAGTTGCTGACACCCTGAAGTTAACTGTTCTTTGTTCTTCGTTATCATTATCTTTATGTGGTCACCCTTCAGATGTCTAATATATTTGTCTTCACACTGCCTCTTTGAGCTGTGGGAGCTCCCAGATCTTCAATTTACAGTTTTGAAATGAATTCTCAATGCAGAGCTGAACCCAAGAGGGAATCCCAAGGGATCTCTAGGTTAATACTTATTATTATACCATGCCTTCATGGTGATCCTGACAGTCAACATTCCTTCTTTTGTTTTTTTCTCTTATTTATCCTTCATTTTATCTCCTTTGTCAATTTGTGCCAGGATAACATGAAGGTATCTAGCACAGCAAGTAGCCCATTATGCAGCATAAATATTTAACTGAAAGCTGCCTTTCTCAGTTTGGGTTTTTTTTTTTTTTTCTTTTAAGATAGAAGTACAAATTAAACAGATAAATAATTATATAGAGGAGGATGCATCACATGGGAGAGGATTTAAAGGCAGATTAAATGCAACACAAAAAGCAAAAGGAGAGATGATGGGGAAATGTGGTGAAGGATTGGAAGAGGAAAACTGAAAACTGGAAAAATTTGGAGAAGAAGTAAAAAGCAAGAGAAACATCACAGAAATTAAAAAATCTCAGAAGGAGAAAAGGGGAAAGCAAAGTGGGAGAATTCATTTAATGTATAATTTAATATTGTTTGGAAATATTTTCTACAGTTTTGCACAAGCAGTAATTCAAACTATTCCAGTTAATATAAGTCAATACATTCTGTGTGTGAACAGCTATCCTTTCTTTCACTTCCTCAAATCTCTTACAGATTCAAACATTTAAAATAAAATCGTTCTCACTTGTGTGGAATTTCCTCTATGTTTAATGTTTTCTGTTACCCAAAGGAATTTGAAAACCTGTTAAATAAATAGTAATATAAACAAATTCTTTTTCTCTGTGTGTCTTTATCCATTTCTCTTCTTGACTCTTCCACAACAATTCAGAGATATGCTCTGCTTCTAGGCAGTGTTTGTCCTGAAGCAAAACTAGTCCAAAGAGAGGTCTTAAAATGTGTAAAAGATTTTTAAGAATAGAAGAGCACCACAAGGGGCTCTTTTGCAATTTGGGTCAGAAACAAAGCTAATATCCCCACAGAAATCCTGGTCTGGAAATGGCTTAGATTGATTTACCTGTCTGGTAGCAAGCTCCAGTGAAGTGGGAGTTTTGGAAAGCTGACACTGAGATGTCATTGTACTGTTTCCCTGTTGCTCCTCAGGTGACTCAACATGTGAAATGGCAAATTGTAACAGCATAGAAAATAAAGTATCCTTGTGAGGTCCTTCACATTCACAATAGGACCTATTTAGACCGTTCCCCCAAAATCAGCAATGTGTAGGAGCAAGATCCAGTTCCCTCCAGAGAGTATGCAATAGGTTGGCAGGAGATCAGGCTGCTTTTGGATGCAACATCTCTGCTGATCCAAATTCTTCATGGATGCTTCAAAGCAAAGTTTTTGCTCCTACATTAAAAGAAGTTTTGCTATATGCTTTCTGTGCTAAGATGAAGTGTTAATAATGGCAAAAAGAATTGTAAGAAACCAAGGATTTATTAAATTAAATTAAAAGTAAAAAATTGAACTGAAAGGTATAAGGTTAATCTTAATTTCACTGTGTGCAAAATGGAACATAATTTAAATCATGGCTAAAATTTAAGGACTTCATCCTTAACCCTGATCTTAAGTTTTATCTTTAACCTTGATCTTCTGGCTTTGGTGATAGATACAAAAGGAACTGTGTTCAATAATTAATGTTCTTATGTCATGGGCTACCATCTACAATGCGATTTACTCTTCCTACACAAAGCTCTTGACAGCCATAATAATGTTCCTACTCAGGGTGGAAAACAAAGCAAAACCAAAAAAAAAAGACAAGAAAAGCAATAATCAATAATGAACACTGAGTGTAGCCTACCTTAGGCCAGGAGCTCAGAGAAAAGGGATGTAGAGTTAAGTCAACAGGTGACCATATTGTTAGCACTTTAGCAATGATAATAATTTGCAATAGCAATGTAATGAACAAAGATGGGGTAAAGGCAGAAGGATTAATGGAGAGCACTCAGCATACATAAGCCATGCTACATCTAGCAAATTCCCAGTGCAGCTGCTTCAGGGATATTAAGCCTCCTGCAGACAGCTGCATCCCCCTGTTGCCATCTGTAGTTTGCATCTCTGGTGCTACTACTGCTGACAGCTTGCACAGTTGCAAAAGCCTAACCCTCCCCTCCATCAGCAGAAAATATCTGCTCCCACACCTTCTTGCAGGGAGCATGGCTGCCACCTGATCCATAAGATCCAAGGGCTTTCCTGAGATTTGATCAGCTGTTAATTAATCCTAGAAGTGGTGGCTAGAGAGAGGAATGCCTTGCCAGCTGAGACGTCAGATGGGAACATAGGGTAGGAATTAAGTTATCAGTTTTATTAGACAACACTAATCTCATTGGTACAGACTTGCTAATCACACTTGAGGAGAAAGTTTTTTTACAAAGGGTCCGAGAGGAATCTGGAATGGGTTACATTTTAAACGTGGGCCAATGTAAAACAATCCAAATCAAAGTGGATCAACTGACTTCCAAATGAACATAGTGAAACAGATCAGAAACAGATGATTAATAAACACATTTCCCCTTTCTTCAGTCTCACCCTCAGTCCGTTAGCGCTCCAAGCCAGAGACTGTGCTATTGTTTCCCCTCACTACCCAGAAAAAGGCTTTCCTATCACAGTTAAGGCCCAGTGTGGTGTCTGCTCCCTGTTCTTCTTGAATAGATCCTCATTCTACACATCTGCTCTTTGTCCCTGCCTCTCGAACTTTCACATCACAAGGAACTCACCTCTGTGTGGTTTCAACACCTTTTAGGAAACAAACCACTTCCCTAAGCCCCCGCAGGCTGCTCTTGGCCTGGTATAGCAGCCAGGGCAAGGGAAACATAAGAAGGCAGCCTTGTCTCCTAAATCAGTGGTACTGGTTCAATGTGCTGCTTTTACATGGTAATCCACAAACAGGTATCTAAATTCATGGGTTGGCCATCAAAAAAAAAAAAGTAAATAAATCCCCCCCATAGTCTTTGTATCAGTCACACAGCTTGCTGTTGGCCCAACAACAATACCTTAGAAATAGAAGTCATGCAAAACAAGGTACTACCAAATAAAATATTTGCTTTACTTACTGTGGGTAAACCAAATCTGAGCTTGATAGTTTACACATCACAGTGACTCTGTGTATGAAACATGTGAGACCATCAGGCCCTAAAATACCAATTCAAATCGGTTAAGCATTGTACTCTGAGAATCTGTTACCCAACCAAATAAAAATTTTATAAATCAACATTATGGAAGTCTTATTATGAATCTTGCCACAATGCAGTCATAGAGTGCTCCAAGCCGGAGTATATTGTATCAATTGTGTCTGGAGAACAGCACAGCTGTGTTCAGAGCCCTGGAGCAGTACCAAACAAGACAAGAGGATCCAAATTGCAGGAGTTTTGAGAGTGGTTAAGCCCACAGATCTCAAAGTGTGAAGGGCTGGATCAGAAGTCCTAAAGAAGTCTTATACTTCTAGGATGGACAACATGAGCAGCTCTGAAGGACACTTCTTAAATAAATGTCTAATCCAAAGTATTATCCCTTCTGTTTCCCATGCAGGCTTAACTTAAAGATCCAACACCTCAATTATGCCTCAACACTACAATCTAAGATTTACTTGCAGGTGGGCCTAACCTGTTTACAGGGAACAAAAGGATGACCTTGATTTTAAATGAGGCTTCTTTTTAACTCCAGAAACTGGAAATGTGTTTATTTGACAAGACCTGCTGATGAAGCAAATGCAGCACCTCACTTGCTGTTCAGCTTTTCCTTCAATGCAGCATTTTAGCCTAAGGCCTGATTAGGATTCTTTTAGGGTGATTGGACAAGGTAAGCTCCTGGAATAGCACTAAGCCAGTATAATTGGAAGAGGTCTTAGAAGAGATCCAGCTTCTTAATGACATATGGTCAAAAGGTTACTTTGTGAAACAAGAGGTCTTTCTGACTTCATCTTTCAGGCCTGCAATTTCTTCTGGACTCAACCTGGGAATGTGGTTCTGAAACTTTCTTCTAAAGGAAGAACAAAGCAAACAGAGCTCTTGAATGCTTACTTTATGTAATAGAATAATGTATTGGAGCATTGAAAATAGCATTTTCGTGCCCAAGACCACTGTATTTTACTGCTTAATGTTATTAAAACTGCTGACAAAAGATTTCTTTATATCAGTCGTTAATTTCTAATACATAATATCTTATATATAAGAACCACAATTTCATTTACCATTGAACTAAAATAATCCTACAATATACAAGACAAAACACAGAATAAAATTTGATAAGAAAAAATAGGTTAAGAAAAAATAATTTTATATGTTCCTGAAGACAAATACCATTGATTTTGCAGGGAGCGGCAGTTGTAAATGATAATTACTAATATTGATCACATTTAAAGGTATGGTTCGATCACAATACGGTCCGAATCTTGCTTTTATGCTAGAATAGATATGTACAGCATCATCTGTTTAGAAATAACAGATATAAGTTGTATTTACTTAACTGAAGATTTCTCTCCCAAATTCTGGAGGGGGATAGGTATAAAAAATCCATAAATCAAGACAGAGGTCTTTGATAAAATATGGAGTCTCCCTGACTACTGTATAAATCATAATCTTTGAAAACCTTAGCTTTATGGAAAAATACTATTGCATTTCATTTCCATATAAGAAGCCTATAATATATTCTCCTTTAAAGCTCCTGGCAAAAATGGTTGACAAAATCATCCAGGGATGTTTTATGATGCAGCCTACTATATGAAAGGCAAAACAGAGAGCAAGCTGCTGTTTTAATTATGCGCTCAAAACAAATGTAATATCTGCAGCTTTAATAAACATTGACCCTTTAACTGAATGTGCCCTACAAACACATTAATGCCCATCTGGGAAATAATCCAATGAAATAATCCAATCATATCAACAGAGAATGACTGTTAAATTGGCAAGTCAGAGCTCATACACTTTGGTCAGTAGCAGGATGTTCTCTATAATCTTGTTGCCAGAGCTCATAAAATTCCATAGAATTCTTCATCTTCATAAGTAACTTGAAAATCCAACAAATAGAAAGGAAAATTTTCTCTCTGTTACCAAACTGATGTTTAGTGCCACCAGTTATACCTATACTATAATGAAAGTTTCAAAACTTTCCAATTTTGATGTTACAATGGGTAACAAACTCATAGAACTGGCTAGTGTCTCACAGCTAGGTAAAATGTCTCCAGTGAGGTGTAAAATGAACCAGTGAGGTCCAGCCAACTGATATTGATTATTCTATTAATTTAGAACCACTGCATCCTGACAGTTATCAGGAAATTTCAAAGTGCAGAAAAGGAGTTACATTGCTGGTAAGATACATCTGCTGGCATAAGTACAAAGCTGGCAGACAAATAAGAGAGGAACCAGTGAGTGAGAGATTGGCCTGAGATTGGCCTGAGATTTTCTCAGGACTGGACAAAGAAAGCTTATCCTTCTGCTTCCTGTTCAGATATTCTATTCATTCTGCCTAAAATGCCATGATTTTAAATTGCATGTATAGGTCCCTACCCACCAGTCAATGCAACATATTTTTTAAAAAAATTGATTGTCTACAAAGAAAAAAAGTGTGATCTGACTCTAACTATTTGATTCATAGGAATCTGGGGCTGCTAGCAAAGTTTCCATTCATGTTAGGTTTTTTGTTTGTTTGAATGTTGGTTCTAGAAACCAAGAAAGCATTTAGTTAATTCCTCTAAGGTCTTCAGCAACCAGCAGAAAATAACTTGTATTCATTTTAACCTTAAAAGGCGAGGGTTTTCATAGAAGTCAAATACTCATGAACAAACTGTAAAGGAGCATTTTATTCCTACTACCTTCATCAGAAACTGTGGAAAATGGCCACAATGAAGATATGAGACCCTCTTTCCAATTAAAAAGTGTAATTTGGAAACAGAGTTGCACAGATAAATCAACTTTCTGTTGGAATTCATAACTGTGTAATATTTCCAGTTACTAAGCATTAAAAGAGACTTAACTTTGCATGTTGAAAACAAAGCAACTGCAGAAAAGCTTTAAAATTCTTCACTTCTTTTTATTTTTCAACATCACTTAAATGACTCCTTCAGGATATTTCGGAATTTTTTTTTTTTTTTTTTCACTGTACCTGTTACACAGAATTTCACACACAACTTCCTCAGAGGCACGTTGGGTTTTTGGCTTTTTTTTTTTTTTTTATTTTATCAAGATCTGATGAAGTAGTTTGCCTTCTTGGGAGACCAAATATTAGCAGTAGCTGTGCCACTCCCTTCATACCTAAAACCTAGCCACATTTAAGCCTAAAACAAACAAAAGGTAGATTCTGACTGAGAGTCTGCACACATAAATGGGCACAAAAGACTTCAAAAATTAACCTTGATAGTTCCTATAATTTTGTATGAGACATTCCCATGCAAATGAAGGACTGTAACTACAGCTCACAGTATAAGATCAAAAGTCCATCCAGAAGTGTAACACCAGTCTATCAGTGACCAAATACAGATATCTTGGTAATGGTGTAAAAATAAAGCCAGAATATACCAACACTTCTCCAAAATACTTTTTCAGTCTCCAGTGGTTAGTGGTTCAGCAAGTTCCTGCAGGAGAGATATTATCTTTATTTGTGTATTATCTGGTGAATTTTTCTTCTGTTAATTAGCTTTCTGAACAGCTGTACAATTTTAATATCAAAATATCCTGTGGGAAAGAGTTCCACAGTATAACTAATTTTGTTAATTTTCAACCTATGTCTCAAAAATATCATTTGAAATCTCATTTGTTTTTGTAGCAGGAAAAAAAAATATTATTGACTGTCTTGTCCAAGCCATGATGACTGTACAAAATTAACTTGTGTCTCTTGGGCTGAACATTCCTAAACAATTTTGTTGCTCCTCTTATGGAAGCTATTTAATATCTGATCACTGCTATTGTCCTTTCTTGAACCTTTTTCTAGCTCTGCCTTGTCCCTTCCGGGCATAAAAGATATGAGAGAAGACCAGAAACTTAACATGGTATTTTAAAAGTGGACGTAACCTGACATGCTGTTTTGTTCTCTATTTGTGTAGTTATCATTTCCTGCTCTTTTACTGGAAGCATTGCTCCTGCTGTGGTGGCCCAAGGACATATCAAAGCAAGCAACTTGGAAATGTATGTAATATGTTTATCAAAACAAGTGAAAAGAAAAGAAAAAAAAAAAAAAGATACTTTTGACATATTTTTTTCACAAAAGAGATCATATGATGAAGAACAAATGTAATACTTTAAAAAAAAAGTTTTATTTTATACTTGTTCCTTTGACTTTTACTGAACATAAAACTGACATTTTCACAAATTATGTGTTATATATCCAAGACCTTGTTTTGTTGAGCTGCAGCAGGAAGTACGGAGCTTATGACCCTGCATATAAGTTAGGATTGTTTGCCATAGAATAATTTACCATAGAAACCATAGAATGATGGAATCATAAAATATACTGAGTTGAAAGGGACCCATCAGGATCATTGAATCCAGCTCTTGGCCCTGCACAGGTCTCTCTAAGAGTCACACCACGTTTCTGAGGACGTCGTCCAAATGCTAAAAGAACCCTGCCAGGATCTTTCTGCCTTAGAGGGATTCGATGGCTCCTCACAATTTAGTGTCCTCAGCAACCTCCCTTAGTACTTCTTTGAGAATAACTGGTCTGCAGTCTCAGAATCCCTGACTGAAATGATTTTAAAAAATTATTGTCAGAGTCACTATCTTCTGTATCTCTCGTATAAAGGTAGTTTTCAGGAAGATAGTAATTCAGCTATATTTCATCCTCGATTTACTTTAGGTCTCCTGGGTAAATACCATATGGTCCTGGCAGTTTGCTCCCCCGGGGAAAATGTAGTTCTGACTTGCCAGCTGGGGTTAAACCACCACAATTTGTTTTACAACCTCACCCACAGCCAGTTCAGTTTAAGACATCTTCAGACTCATCCTGGTAAAGGTGACTTCTTGAATGTGAATTTCTTAGATCTTCCACGCTGAGGAAATGTGCAAGAATTCCTTTGGATTTTCTGTTGTAACTCCTTCTCTCATTGATATGTCAATTGACCTAAATGACTCCAAGGGAGGATCCCCATGCCGCAGGGCTTTGAGGAAGTTTGCTTTTAGTTTTATGCCTTCAGCAAATAGTCCCTAAAACATTAATTGTTGGCCTGTGATTTTTGTCACTATGTTTAATTTGACAGTTTTCAGGTTTTCTCCCGTTTGGCTTGTTTGGACATCCTTCCGTTTTTTTGAAGAATATTTTCTTACTTCTTTTACTCATTTTCTGTCCAAATCAAGACTGTAAAACGACACAGGTGGAAAAAACAGAGAAGTTCCTTTTGTATATAATTCTTTTTAAGAGAGTCATTAAACCATCCCCCCAACACATTACTATTTCTTTTATTGTCTTTTTTTACTACTTTTTAAAGACTGTTTTAGTAATTGTTTTCCTTTTCTGACGTCATATATTTACAGTAATTTAGTTTATTTTTCTGCTCATTCTTTCCTTCTCTCTGAAAATTTCCTGCTCTTAATTGCTGTATTTCTTTACTCTTTGACTTTTTTATTTTCTGTTGGCTAGAATCTACAGAGCTCATTTTTAGGTTCAACTACGTCACATGCTAATTGCAAATATATAAACTCAGATATTTGTGATTAACATGCTACCGTTAATACATCAGAAACAGAATGTGTCCTGTAAACAAGAATTTTTCTGAACTGTTACACACAGTTAAAGTATATGCTGCGATCTACACACTTAAATGAAAATCAATAGACAGCTATGAAACGACAATACCTTGGGGAGACTAAAGTTCTACTGAGAGCATTCTCTTGGGGAAGTGCAAACATTTCAGACACAAACAAAAGCCATTGATTGAGAGATGAAGAGAAACAGAATTCTAAAATTTCCCTTTAGGAGGTTTGTTGTGTCCTGTATCCTTAGCACCTGATAAGCATCAGTCAAGTTTAATGTTTTCCTTCAGTTGGCTTAGCCACAGAGAAGAATCGTTGTCCTAAGAAAACATGCATGAAATGCCCAGCCAAAGATCACTCACATACTAAGAAGACCTCTAGATCTTGCCTTTATCAGAGACACAGAAAACAAATGTTCAAAGGATGGAGTGTCTGAGATGACTGATGTAATGAATTACCTCATCAATTTTCTGCTGAAGGACCAGGCAATTTCCTGACTAGACTATATTGTAAAAGCGCTTGATACTAATTTTCAGCAAGCAAAAGAATAGCTATCTGTGACTATTTTTCTGTTCACATAAAGCCTGCAGAAAACGCTGTAAGTTTACAAAAGTAGTACTAAGCTGACTAAAAGGCAGATACACAATAAAGCATAACATCCTGCTCTCCTCAGTGTTTCTGTTGAGAGCAAGCAGTGTTTCTTTCTGACTTATCAATTGAAAAAAATTGTGATACTAAAGCCAACCTTGCCTCAGGTCTTCTCTTACAATCTTAAGGCTTCATGACTGAACTGTGATACTCTCTTATCTGTTATACCAAATTAATAGAACTATTTGTGAAACAAAATGCTTTTTGAAAATAAAGGTATCACAATTTGACTGATAGATTGTTTGCTTTGCTCAGCCATTTCTGTCTCTATTATTAAACTACAATTCAAAGGACAAATTAAAACAATTCTTTTTGTTTCTGAAATGGATTTATCTCATTAAATGTACTATTACTTTGCAAACAATTCCATGTCTTTGATTATTTCTCACACACTTTTTGCTGCTATATATGTTCTACTGGGTACTTGCTGCATCTCTGTTACAGGAGAATCATCTCTTTAGTGTTAGTGTTAGTTCATTGAAACAATTAATTCTTGAATTGTGGCACTTCTGTGTGTTTTTTCTCCATCACATATATTTGGCTAATGGCATAACATAAAAAAAAGGCTTTAAAATTACAAAGGTGACTTGGGAGCTCTGCGATATTGCTTAAGAACATGCATACTTGCCGTAGTTTCACAATACTTCATTTTATTCTGACATCAGGAGCTGATTTCCAATACAATACTGTAAGAAAATTTTCAGAGGAAAAACCAAAAGACAAATATTTGCCATCAATTCAAGGCTGAAGGACTGAATGATAGAAATACTCTGAAATTTCTTTTAAATTGAGAGTTTTCTCAATTTAATTTCTTTTAAGTTGAGAGTATTCAATAAATAGAAAGAGATTCTAAATGCCTTCCAAATTAATCACACTGCAAAGTAGGTTGGGGTTTTCTGGGGGGTGAGGAGGAATAGGTATTGGGTTGGTTTTTTGGGGAATTTTTGAAATAAAAACACAAAAACATAAACAACCTAGGTTGGAAGGGGGGTGTGTGGGTCATCTTGTCCAGTCGCCTGCTCAAAGCAAATTCAGCTCAGAAGTCAGGTCCAAAGTGGATCTGCCTTTGTCTTCTCTGCATCCTGAGGCTGAGGTACACAGATCTTCACTTCATCTTCCTCTGGCCTCCCATCTCAGTTCCTGAAGGCAGAATCTGGGCCAGTGAAACACCAAGGTGAGCTGGGGATCATTAATGAAAAGAGAAGGATCAGACAGGATGGCAGATCCCATATACTTCTGCAGTCTTGGGTACCACAATCTTTGTCTCAGGAGACAAGGATATTGCTCCAGAGATGCCTCAGAACTGTGAGGAACATCTTCCCTACAGCCTAAAATGTGGTAACTAGGTTGTTTCACTGTTTCAGGGATCTTTTTTCTAGTATATTACTTAGCACAGTGTTGGATATCCTTTGATAAGTGAACTTCGCATGAGATAAACCAATAGTTTATAGTTTCTGAGCTGCATTCTGTAGGAGGTTTCCTTTTGGTGATTCAGTAGGTTGTACATTTCAGCTTGTATTTCCTTGCCTTTACAATTGTTTAATTTCACAATTACAAAAAAGGAACTTCCGCATTATTGTAGGACCAGGAAAAGAAAAGAAATTAGAAAGAAAAGGTCACTTGTTAACAAAAGTTTTGTAATCCTGTCCTGAAATTATGGTTACTGCTATGACCTTACAGAAAAGCTGGAAGAGTTTTGCACCACAAAATGTGGAGCTATTTGAGTTAATCTGCAGACAGTAGAGTATATAAAGCATTTTAAATGCCTGAGAGAGAAACAGTAACACAACAGTGTTGAGCACATTTTTGGCACTAAACAACTACAGATCTTATTCCTGACATATTTAATCAGTCTTATTCAGAAAACAAAACAAAACAAAAAAAACTTTAGCTTTAGGGATAACCATGTTGGAATAAAAAATGCATATGGACTTCATGGTAAGGTAAGCCTGTGTTAATTAACAGATTAAATATCCACTTCAGAGCTATCCGGAGTACTAGGACAAAGCTGTAAGACAGGTAGCTCTCTACTATCTCAGTACAAGCAAAGAAAGTGGATTTCTGACTGTAAAGGTATTTTCATCAGCTCTAAAGATCAAGTTAAAAGAGTATTTGAAATTTTTCAAATGTAATTACTATGTTTTGTGATGACAGAAAGAGTAACATAGACTGTCAGCATACTTCTCAAAATTAAATCTGCGTGCTATGTAAAATAATACTCTTCCACTTCCACAGCACTACTCTGGACTTCCTGAAATGACATACAAAGGAATAGCACAGTTATTCTGATGTCAGAATACGATTAATTTCTTTTTCAGAATATGTGAGTTTAAGAATCAAGCCTTCAACACCACTTTCCTAGCGAAAATTGTTTCCCATTTATAACCTTCCTGTTAAAGAGTCAGATCACACTAAAGAAGCACTTATACACATCTTGCTCTTGTACCATCAGTGCAGGAACAGTGCTTGCTTTGTGCCAGAATGAGTGTGACTGCAAGTACCTGTGGAGCTAAAGCTGAGCTATGGCCAGCTGGTACAGCATAGATTTCTACCCTTCTTCAGGCCAAATCTATTCAGGTTGAATTAATTTCAAATGTTAGTGTTTGTCTGCTTACAAGGCTCTCAAATATATCAAAATGCCTGCCTACTTATATGCACAGGTGAAACAGCCATTTAAAAATGTGTGCAAGAACATGCTACACACACTGAATTGTGGCAGAAGTATTAAAAATATGGTGGTGTGTATGCATTAGGCAAATTGATTGGCAAGTCAGCGTCGGTGCCATCTTTGCATTAAGCACATCCATATCTTGACTGGGCTTGGAGGCAGTGTGAGGGCAGCTCCAGAATTCCAGTGGCAATGGTACATTTCACAGGTTATAACCATAAGAAGGGGTTAAATTCTCCTTTGTCTTGTGCATTATGCAGTCATTTAAATCTGATGGATTAAGCACAAATATAAATCAGAACAGGAGTGGTGCAAGTGCACCATAAACTGGAGCTGGGCAGTGGGTAAGTTTACATCAACTGAATCTCCTCAAGAAGCTGCACCCTCTTCCTCTCCAGGTCACAACCCCTTGACTCTCCCAGCACCATGTTGGTACAAGTACTTCTTCAGCCATTCATAGATCCACACAGATTCCAACTGAAAAATTTGGCCTTTGATGTTGAGGTGGGATTTTTTTTTTTTTAATATCCACATCAGTCCCCCTGGATATGGCTCCCATGCATAGCTGTGCAGACCTGAGAGCTGGCACAGGAGCTGAGGCAGCAGCACTGCTGCCGACATCAAATTACAGCCTGAGGGACAGTGTCTTGCTCCAGCAAAAGGTGTGTCCAATAGCCAAATACCAATTACAGAGAAACCTGTCAAAACTCGAATTACATATGACGTTTCCCATAACTGCAGAGAAAATTACTGGAATCTCTCATCTCAGGCAGTAGTTATGAGGCTGGTATCATCAGAGTCCACACCTCCAGGCCTGCGTTCCTGCAGGCTGGCATCACTGAACTTACATCCACAGGTGGAAGACTTGTAAAACTGCCTTTGGAGAACACACACACACACACACACACACACACACACACACACACACACACACACGTGTGTGTGTGTGTGCTTTCCACAAGAGAAAAAAAAAAAATTATATTAAATCTCTTTGAGGTCTATGAAGCTCTATAAGAAAGTTGGCAAAATGTTTCAAAATAAACCTCAGTCGCTTTAGCCTTCACATTCTAATTGACTGGTTGCAAATTTTTGGATTGCTAAAGGAGGAAAAGTATAGCAATTTTTGTTGCCAAAAACCATTGTAATGATCACACTTGACTGCCATTTCCCTGACTACATCATGTTTTATGTCCTCTGTGCATGAAACAGTAGCAGTACATTAGGTCTATTACAACATCTGCCTTCAGAAAGAGAGAATATGCTCTTGCATTACATAGGAAAAGTTTATGAATGAAGCTGATATAATTAACAACCAGTTTGAAACCACCACTTCCTAAATAAATGAGAACAGAAACTAAATAGTAGCTAGTGCATTACTGTGTATACAAATTTTTTCAGCCATCAGTATCCATTTTTATTCTGGACTTGTTATTTTTCTCTTCTAAGTGAGCACAGTTCTGTGTCTTTTCCTGACGCAAAGCTGCATGCAGACATGTACATTCATCCTGATGCCAGTATAGATTATACTAGATGATACCAGTATAGATATCAGTAGATGATATCTGGAGCAGACCAGAAGCTGAAGGAAATTGGCTTCAATGTATCCCTGACAGTTTATGCCAGCTGAGAGACAAGATTGCTCTGTCTATGTGAAATGGAGTTTCAAAGATACATCAGAGCACTTTTATAAAATGACCTCAGTTTCTTCAGCAAAGAATTATCTTTATACTCCCCATCTCTCCAATAGGTGATTTTCTACTTTTCCTTTCATTTCTTGTAACAGTAAATTTTGTTGATTTTTTTCTCTTCAATTTTTTGTGGTATGAACTTGAGTTGCCTTGTTAAGATTTGTTCAGACACTTAGATATAAAAATTTATTTAGGCCTCTGCAAGTAACACACATGTACCTAGAATGCACACACATATTCCATATAGCCTACAGGACCATTATACACCCCAAAAGGTTACTAATAGTTGTCATACATTGAACATGTAATTACTTAAACATCAAAATTCCCTGAATATCTGACACATTCAGCTCTCTAATGTTCAGGATCTAACCAGGACTTGCAGTCTCAAAACCTCCACAGATGAAGCACATACTTATTTTTTGGTTTTTTTTTTTTTAATAACTCATTCTCTCAGGAAATGGACACATTTAATTCAACACCTCCTCAGTCAGAGTTTCCAGACCTGCATCACATGCTCAGGGAAATGTTCTGACCAGGATGGAGAGCCTGGAGGGTGCAGTTATGATGGCTGTGTGTCTCCTGTACTGCTGATGGAAGTGGGGCACTGCGCAAAGGGTTGTTTGGTTCCTCTGGGGCTGGAGCACAGTCCTTTGCAGCTGAGAGGTAAAAACATGCAGTATCAGGAGAGGATCCAGGACAGTTTCCTCCTTTCTGAATCATTGGGAGATTCTGCATTTTGTGGGAGACTCCCAGCCTGCTAGAGCTACCTTAAGGCATCCTCTCCCCTGGAGCCTATCTCTCTCTGCATGGCACAGGTCACGGATGTTCCAGAGCAGGCATACAGGACTCCACACTGTTTCCAGCTCTAACACAAACACAGGAAGTGCAGACCTTAAAGACTAGGATGCAATCTGCACAGGATTTTTTTCTGAGACAAGATTTTGAACTCTAATTTTCTCATTTGAGTTTCATTCACTTTCCATAGTTATCTCCATCCATTATCCATAGTGGAGATGCCTCCATGTAACAGGAATATGAAAAGCTTGTTTTATGGTCTAGATTCAAGATTATTCTTTGTCCATCACACAAAATTTTACTATGCTCGGTACTCCTTGTTTTCTAAAAAAAAAGAATTTTTTTTTTTTTAATTGACCTGTGCTGGTTACATAAGTGAGCCTTTTCTCAAATACAATTCATTGCTTACCCAAGTCCTTCTGATTTCTGGGTTCCTGACAAAATGGTTTAAATTCTTTAAAATACTGAAGTGGGCCAAAATAGCTGAGTACATACTGAACTTCAAGCCCCTCCTTTCCTCAAGGAAACCTCTCTTTGGAGGGACTCTTAAGAAACATGTTTTAAGTACATGTTAGCAACTGGTTTGCTCACTAGAGGATATACTGCATCCCATCCTGCTCTAGGTGAAGCCAGTATAAAAGGATATTGTCTAAAGCAGTGATTATTGAATTAGTCTGTTAACCTCACTGCTTTGAGGAGTGACACACACAGCAGCTAATCTGGAAAAAATTCTGATGTGCTTAATTTGATCATAATTCTTCAGAAACTCATAAAATTTTTCCTTACATGTTAAACTATGAAGTATCTTATATAATGAAAAATAATTTGTACCCTCATTTTCTTGAAAGTAATTTCATTAAAAAGCAAACAAACAAACTAACCCAAACAAAACAAAACATAAGAAAAGAATGCACAAGGAAACTTCTTGTCCTTAGGAGGTCTTAAAATAATTAACAATATAAATTTATATCATCTTTGTTGAGCAAATGTATTAGAACAAATTTTGTGCCATGGTCTGTTTGGAACAGAGTGATTAATCCCAGGTACACTGGCTGAGATCACCAATGTAAACTACTGCGATGGTACACCACCTATGACTTGAGTACATTTAAAGTCTCCTGATAAATAAATGGAGTTTCAGACTAATTAATACTTCTGAATTGCCCTGACTGCCTAGGATGAAATCTGTCAAAAGAGCATGTGTTTTTTTCTTATTATTTTGAACAATAAAAAGCAAAGAAATTTATAGAATTGCAAAGAAGTGCTTGTTAATCAAGAGATTTAATTAATAAAAAATAACAGGAATTTTCTGCACTATGCCTGTAAATATCTGCAGAAGGAACAAAAGTTTAGGGTTTTATGCACAGTTATTGATCTCCACCAGAAGCATCACTTAGCTCGACTCACTTCTCAGCTACAGCCTATTTTTCATAGCAGGTGTAAGAATCTAGCCTATTAAAATTAGAGAGACCGATGTTCATACATGAACGCGCTCCTTTCACCACTGGGAATACATATCTGTTTAATGTATAGAATATAGAGTCATTCAGTGTTTTTCTAATGGCCATGTCCAAAGAACACTTTGCTAGTCAGCTCAATGCATTCTGTTCTAGTTTATAAAAAAATCAGGTCTTCTCTGCAGAACTTGTATTCTCATGTTCATTTTCCCTGTCCCCAAATAATCATTTCAAGGTTCAGACATTAGGCTTCACCTGAGAGTGACAACTGTGCACACAATTTTACTGAAACCTAATGGACCATCACATCCTATTGTGCAATTTTCTCACCGTTCTTTGAATTCTTCAGGATGAAGGTGAGGTGAAGATGAGGATAGCAGGCTGCCTGTAAACCTGCAGTCCATCTCAAAATGGACCATCTATGCACCTGGATTTGGCGGCAAATGTTTTTTTCTTCATTTTGTAAATTCTTCTATACTATGTTGGAGACCTAGCTCTAAAACTTGAGCACTGGCTCCCTGTGATCTACGTCATGTGTTTTTTGGCAGCTTGTCCCTGACACCACGTATCACTGATGTGATCTCTGCCTCTTTACCATAATGTGTATGAGATGCAATACAGACTTTAACCCAAGAGAAACAAAACCTTGTTTTTTTCCACCACTATTACACATGCTCTTCCAAAAATGGTGCAGGTTATTACACTGAGTTTAAACTTTTAGAGATTTTTTTCTAGAATCCAGACAGAAAACAGTTGGTGAGTGCAGCCTACAAGACAATAGACAAGCAGTTTTCCTGCTCTGGACACAATCTACCTCCTAACTTCAGCAGTATGAGGAAGAACCAAATAGATGTACCTGACATTCATTGTGGAGGGAGAAAAAGTCTATAACTGCTACAACTCAAAATAACACAGATACCTTTTTATCTCATTTTATCTCTGTTAGTTAAGAAGAGGGAAGAATCTGGCAAAATAATGTCCAATGGCCTGCAAAGTATTTACTGCCTGTACAAAAAAAATTCCCACAGGGAAAGTTCAGACTTCTAAGAAAAAATCCTCCAGGAAATAGCTGCTTATCCAGCCACAAGCACCACTCACACAATGAAGCTCAGTTGATAAAGGGATCCAACATTACAGAGAAATTTATCTTTTACAGAGATTTTCTTACCTCTCACTGTTTTCTGCAGATCTGTGCAGTTTTTAATGTATCTGTGGGTTAAAGGAATCTTGGCACTTGCTGTATCAACAACCCAACTCTCAAGCTTCAGCTCTCTTATCTAAAACCCATTTTCTAACTGTAACCTCGCTATTTATATATATATTGATTCTATATGGGAAGAAAAATGGCCAGTACAGTTTCAAATGGCACGAGTGCTCCTTTCTTTGATAGATTAGTCAACAGAATAATAAATTGCAATGAAGGACTTTTTCTCCCCATGGGTTAATTTCACTCAGTTGTGTTCAATATTATTAGAATTGTTACCACTGCGCCTGATATATGGCCTGTGATATCTCACTAACAGAGTGCCTATCATGTGTATATGTGTGCATGAAGACTGGCTATTTTATCTACTGTTTAAAATAAGCTTAAAAAATACACATGAAGTATTGCTTTCCCTGCAGCTGCATAGACCACAGACTTTGATTTAGTCCTGAAATTTTTAAAAAGGTGAAATTAATAGAAACATTAACCTTCTGAATTTAAGACTTGATTTTGCAGGGCCTTTGCTTATTAACTTGGTTTGAAACATATAGGATTGTTCCCTTAACCATGCTGCAATGCTGCTGTTGACGTTACATGAGGGTTTGGTAAGCATAAGACTTGTCCAAAAAATCTACCAGCAGTCTCTAGCTCTAGTAAGAAAAAGTAACTTTAGAGTGACTTTCCTCCATTATATTGGAAGCAGGCTCTCCCTTGTGTATTTTATTAAAATAATTTGCAACTAAAATTAGCTTCACCTTGCTCATGCCTTCTCTTGTCAGACCTTGTTTTTCTTCACACTACTGGAACACATTTCTTATGTTTTTCCAACAGTCTAAGTGTTTATGAGTTTTGAGTGTTTCAGATTTTAAGTGGTAAATTAGTTAATTATGGATATTTTGCTTTTTGAAAAAAAACACTGCTTTTTAGTCTGTTTTTAGGTCCAGGTTTTAGACCTTCATCTCTCTTGTAATCTACTGATTAAGGCTGACACTTTAGTTCAACTAAGGATTCCCAAGGACACCAGTTATTTCAACGTTTAGGCAGTAAGATTGCTAACATTCTGTCAAACTATCCACTTAAAGTCTTTAGCAAAACTCTTATGTTTTCCACACTAACCTGAAAGTTAGGCATTCCTTGTTGCTAATTATGGCTTTTACAAATAATGTTTCTTTTCTGGAACTGTGTCTAATGCAAGTAAAAGGCAGAGAAGAGACAGAGCAATCCCTTTAATTACATCATTAGCACCATCAGAGTGTTTACCTGGAAGGTAGACACAGACCTGGGTATGATGCATGGAGAACTGGCAACTATGACTGCACTTGATAATACCAGGATATATATCATACCTCTGGCAGCCTGCGAAGCAGTTATTTCCCACTACTAACTCCTTCCCTTACAGCCCAGTAAGTCAACATACTTAATAGGCACAAGAACCTTTCATTCATGCTTTGTTGGTCTTCTCTTAATGTATCACTAAAAATATTTTTCACTAGGTTATAGGGGTTTGTGTGTCTCCTGGTCTCTTCTTTGAAGATTTTCTCTTGTGCACAGATATGAAAATATGGTGAATCAGAGAGCATTTTGTCTAATAAAATGCCCAAAGACCTCATAGCCTTGGGAGGCTCCTTGGGTTGCCCTGCAGCCTGTGGTTAACACATTTATCTGAGAAACGGAAACCACCTTCAAATTCCTGCTTCAGCTCAGGTCTGTACTTTGGACTGATCTGTACTTTGCTGGCTGCCCCCATGATCTGTTCTCCTTAAGTCCCTCTGTGAGCAGGGCTCTCCATCTCCCAATTCTCTGCTGTGTTAAAAGTCACTGAAAATTACAGGCTTCAAATTTCTCCAGGAAGCTAAGAAATATTTTGGATGTCATATTGCTCATCATAAGCAAAACCTTTGGGACCCAAAACAGAGTAGCAATAAAAGAGACATTTTATGTTCCACACTCTCCAATAAAAAACAACGTAATATTTGCTTTGGAAGAAAGGATTCAGCAGAGTAACCTGAGACCCTTTGCTCAGGAGTACAGAGACATGCTGTTATTTGGTAAGGTCCCATTTAAGCCTCCAGAGCAGTCTCACCACTGCAGCAGCTCCCAATGTGAATAAGCCTCCTGACAAAAGGTGGGTGAAGCCACAAGGATAACCATCTGCTGTCTCTCCACAAACTCTTTGGGGATCTTGAACTCCTTGAAGGTGCACTACACTCCTCCTGACTTGAGAAAAGCCTCAGTGGAATATATTTGAGTCATGACTGCACTAAATTTCTCTCTGTTGCTTTCACTGCATGATTTTGTCTCAAATGTAATTAATGAGAAAATGACCTATACTCCTTCTCCCTTCTGTATGTCTGGGATAATATCCAGACTTATTTCCTTTAGCAAATAACTTCACAGAGGGAGTTCAACTTCCTTGTTTTCCAGATTAACTCAGGTTAATTAATAACAAATTCTTAGTCATTAAACTAAAGATAATTCCTTAGGGAAAAATCCCCTTTTGTTTCATCTCATTCTTTTATCATTGTCCAAAGAGAATTTTCATTTCATAATGACAAACCTGAAACAATTTTCTTGATTAAAACCAAAAAGTCTTGTGTACTTATGTTTCTGCCATTCCTGCAAAGCTCTGCAGGTACTAAAACCCACCCCTAAATCAGCATTGGTCCCAACAAACAAACTGAATTTGCCCTTTTCACCTCCCCCTTCTCAGTCTCTATTTCCACAGACTGAAGACTACTTGTATCTGGCTTTTTGGAGCAACTTGTGAGTCAGGCATTAAAAGATCTGAATCTAGGTCCTCTATTCAGAAACAAACAGTTACAGGAACAGGAACATTTAATTTCAAAACATATATTGTACATTACAGTACTTTTGGAGTACTTTTCCACAGTATTTGTGGAATACTTCAAGTGAGTAGAAGTGTCCCAAGTTGTTTATTTGTGATTTCACTTCAATAGATTTTGCGACATTTTGGCAGTGACTGACAATCTCGGTATTTAACCTGTCTAGATATAACACAGACAAGGTCATATTAATCAGCAAAGTAAACAGTGAATTTGACATACTAGAGGCACTCAGAAAATATTAATGACTAAAAGATGCCAGTCTCAGTTCAAGTAACTCCAGTTCCAGGAATCTCGAGTAACAGAAATCTGTGTACATGTGATGGGTAAAACTGTATTGGTGAAGGAGGATCATAAATCTATGTGAAAGCGGTCTGTTTCCACCACAGTATGTGGAAATGTTCATGTGGAAGAGAACCCTGTTCCTAATGGCTCTACCCACAAAAAAATTTCAATCACTTTGCATTGATTGCATGGTTGGATACCAGAATTCCCTATAAAAAGAGGTGGTTAAAGCTTTCGACTTTTGTGTTTCCTGTCAAGGCATTGAGGGAGGTGAGTGAGGTTTGGGACTGCAAATACTTTCAACTGTCTCAAAGCTTGTTACATAGGAAGTGAGGCAATTCATGGGGCAGAATACTTTGTACTCCTGGCAGCAATATCTTTCCTTGTTTAAAGCTGCCTTGTTTGCAGAAAGGCCACGCATGGGTGTACATGAAAGCAGCTAAAGCTGCTGTTTGCAAGATTCCCAAAATACATTAACCTTGCCTTGGAATGAGGCAGAGATTTACTTTAATGGTTACAGCAGGAGCAATGACATTCTTGAATTGATCTCTCACTTGCATCAATATTTAACTTTGAGAAAGGCTAGAATTCAGTCATATTGCTTTTCCCCCCTTGTTTTAATTGGTATCATCTTCCTCTCCCAAGAAACTTGAAGGTTGTAACAAGAAATATTTAGATCCCTCTTTCCATATTCATTGAATATACTGATATTATATTTTATTAAAGAGTCTCAAATAGCTTACATCCTCTTCTTAATAACCCTATGCATTACAAGCTTCTGTTTCCTCAAGCTACAGACAAATCCTATTACAGGGAGTAGATTAAACTGGGCCTTGACAGATCTTTGCAATTCACTGACAAAAAAGGACAAGTTGTCTTACTAATAAGACGACATCATGATCACACTAATATTATGCATCTCAGTGCTCTCAGATGCAAAAACTTTTATGCAAACCCCCTCCAGCAGGCACATTACCCAAATAAAACCCAAGCAATTTTCTTCTAACAATAAGCTAAACTATCTAGTAGAAAGAATTACTTCAGCTTCATATTGTACATGAAGGAGCCATCAGTCAACAGCTGCATGCTTGATCATGCCCTCTGGCTCCACATCCGCAAGGGACCCAGCTCATCCAGATTTTCTTTTGCCACTATGAATGATGTGTATACTTTTGTGTACAAACATGAGCCCTGAACAGAGGGCAGAGACAGGGCTGAAGAGAGTGAGCACAAAGAAGCATTTTGTTCTATTTTCTCTTAGGCTCCACAGTGCGCCAGAGGATAGACCTCTGGTGATGAATGCAAGGGAAAAGAATCACAGTGCACAGAAAAAACATTGTACTCTTTAAAGCATTCTGAGTTCTCTAATAGTGCCTAATTCACAAGGATTTTAACCAATGTTTTTTTATAATCAACAGAAACTAACCGGAGTGATTGGGCACTTGCATTCAGATTTCAAAAGTGGCTATGTGATTTCTTTGAATTATTTTGATGGTGCAAGGATAAAGGAAACTGGTGGCATCACCAAGAGAGCAGCAGATCAGCTTTCACGGCTGCAGTCTGAAAATAACCTCTCGTAGTAATTCTGTTATCCAGGATTTCACACTGCTGGAGAACACTCATGACAATTACTAAAGTTAATAAAACCAGAAACAGGGTGTGCTTCTGAGATTCTATTCAGACTTTCTTCATGTTGTTAACTGAATAGGGCATAAAATTCCCATGGCATTATTTCAGGCAGGGATTATGGCTGGGTGGAAATTAGAGGCACAGTAATGAACCTTCTCCAGCAATATAAGCCTCTTCCTTTGGAAAGATTTGAGATGAGTTATAATTCTCAGGTATTTTTTCCATGGAGCGACCAGGATACCTAAGAAATCTCATCTCTCCAGGTAGTCTGAATGTGCACCTGAAAAAAGAATCTATTCCTTATTGAGCAACAAGTTTAAAATCTCTATTATCTACTGCTGTATCTTTACCTTTCTAGAGCTAAAACATGGTATAGTGGTCATAACACTTTCTTTACAGACTACAGTGTAGACTGTGAAATGAAGACAGGTAGAATAGAATGGCTTCAGGATTAATATGAGAGAGAAAAAAAATTAAATTAATACATATAAAAAAATTAACTTTCTACCATGTTCAACAGGTACGTCTGACTCTCCACACAGGAATATTGATCCATTTTTTCTGTTCCTTTCGATACCTATTTGTTTTTGATTTGTGACAGACTGGCAGGAAAAACAATCATTTTCAAGTGCTAGTTCAATAAAATTTGGGCCAGATTTATAAAATTTGAAACATATATATACAGCAGTACAGGATCCTGTTGCCAGATCCATTTAGTTATATTCAACCTCATCATGTTTAGTCAATTTTAATTATGTTTACTATTTTAGACTGGAAGTATCTTAGGTTTGTTATTCTCCCCCTCATGCTAATCATACTTGAGGACCACTGACTAGAGCTCTGTCCAATATTTTTTGTCCATGATCTTTCTGTAGACTTTTTTTAAATAAAACATCATATAAAAAAGTCAGGAATTCAAAGTCATGGTTCCCATGGCAACATTAAGACTCTCACGTTGCATTGTACATGCACTAAAAATAAACATGTAATAAAGTTATCTGTATTTTGTATGTCAAGGGGCGCAAGTGAATAAGGTCGAGTGCAAGGTCCTGAATGAGGGCCAGGGCAATCCCAAATAAGGACTGGGCTTAGAATGGATATAGGGCAGTTCTGAGGAGAAGGACTGGGTGTTGGTTAGGAGAAGGACTAAGGATGCTGTTTAATGAGAAGCTCAACATGAACTGACAATGAGAGCTTGCAGCCCAGAAAGCCAGTCGTATCATGGGCTGCATCAAAACAAATGTGAAAGGACATGATTTTCCCACTCTGCCCTCCTTTGACCTCACATGGAATACTGCAGCCAGCTCTGGGGCTCATACACTAGAAGGACATGGACTTGTTGGAGCAGGTCTAGAGGAGGGCCATAAAGATGATATGAAGATGAAGCATGTCTCCTCTGAAGACAGACTGAAAGAGTTGGGGTTGCTCAGCCTGGAGAAGAGAAGGCTTGGGAGAGACCTTACAGCAACCTTGCAGTAGTTACAAGAGAGCTGAAGAACAATTTACAGGGGAGTAGGACAAGGAATGATGGCTTCAAACAGAAAAACTGATTAGATATTTGGAAGAAATTCTTTCCTGTGAGGGTAGTGAGGCAATGGAACAGGTTTCCCATTGTGGATGTCCCATCCCTGGAAGTCTTCAAGACCAGATTGGATGGAACTTTGAGTAACCTGGCGTAGTGGGAGGTGTCCCTGCACATATCAAGGGAGTTGGAACTAGATAATCCCTAAGGTCTATTCCAACTTAAACCATTCTGTGATTCTGTGAAGTGACTGAAGCTTTCATTTTACTTGCCTGGTTTTTACAGATTGAAGTTCCCAGTCCCAATATTGCAGAAATATGATTTTACACTGACACAGATCTATAACTTGCAGCATCTATTTACAGCAAGTACATACAATCTGCCGGATGGGCAGCACTGGTTTACACCAGCTAAGCTTGGGACCATCTGCGCGTGTACATTTGGGGGCGTGCTGAGTCTGCAAAGGGGTAGGGACAGCACGTTCCAGTGCAACACACAGGCATTCTGGGGAGTTCCCTTACAGCTTCAGCAGCGCCAGAAAGAGGGGGCAGGGGCACTGCAGAACTTACCCAACCTGTCATTTGCATATCATCACAAATACCAGCACGAGCAGCAATATACTGATAGGCCAACCCGCTTTTCTCTACAATTTGCAGCCCCTTGGCAGTTTGAAAGTATTTCTTAATGGGAAAATATATTTAAAAAATAACTATAAATTCAATGCAAATTGAGACTTACAGTGTCTGAAAGTGTAAAACAAGGAATAACATCGTAAGCAAAGATCTCCTCTTCATACTGGAAAAGGAAGAAGTGTTTTATATATTCTTCTTGTCTTCAAAAGGACTTAAATACAATCAAGAACTTATGGGCACAGAGAAGGATTCTGAGATATTTTTTCTTTCCAGAGACTGTGGAAACCAGAACCCAAAGTACATAAACAGTTTCAATATTTTTTATATGGAGGGCATGATACCTTTTGTATGAAGGTGTCCTTAAAACCATCTAGGTATCTGATGTTCAGTGACTGAGACACGATTTCCTTTTATCTCCAGAACATGTTTGTACATGTTTTGTGTCCTTCATCTTAGACCATCTCATCTTTAAAGAAGGTGTTGTTTTCTCATGCACTGAAGATGCAGCCTGAAATACCACAATGCTCTAACTCATGACAAGTCTCTGAGATGCTGTAGGGCTACTAATGCATCCCATAAGCCACACTAATACAGTTTTGTTCAACCTGCAGCTACTAAATAAATATTATCCCTTGCACAGCTCCATTTAAAATAAATGGATATCTGAAGAGTAACCATGCTATGAGTTGAGTTTAACTTAAAAACAAAAAACTCTTTGTGTTTGAGGTAGGTTTTTGGTTGGTTGGTTGGTTGGTTGGTTGGTTGTTTGTTTTGAATGATCCTAAAAACCAACACGCAGAGAAAGACATAAAAAACGTGTTGTGTAAATGCTTGCAATAAGGATCATAGGCAGTAGGCAGAAAACCAGGGTATGTTTGTTTCTGGAAGAGTATAGTGAGGCAGTATCTGTATTACTGCATTTTTTCCTGTGTTTTTAAAAGAGGCAGTCCATACATACCCTTAACTTTCTTAACACTCATGTTTTATGAAATGAGTTTAATGTAATGACATGACTGGATCTTAAAAATATGATTCCAGTCCTACAGGGTTGAAGCACTTTCTGAACATTTCCATGTGACTGGTATCATGTTTGGACTCAGTCAAGTACTCATTTTGACTCTGAAAGTAGGTTTGAGTCCATTTGCTATGCCTCTTACGTGAAACATGTTTAATGACCAGATTATTTAGAGGCCTCTGAATTTGTGAATGTGTGAAATTCAGATGCGTGAAATGCTTTGCTATGAGTCATCAGAAAAGAGAACTGACTTTAGAGCTGTTCGTGATGTGTGCTTGTGCTAATGATGATGGCGAACCTCTTTAAAAATACTGTATTAAAATGACACACTTGTAAAATGACACATGCCAACAGAAAAAATAACCCTGAAATGCTGTGACCAGCCCAACTTCTCACCTACTTCTACAGCAATTCTAACACTGCTTCACGTAATACAGTAATTCTCAGCCTAAACTCCTGAGTTTTGGAGAATTCATGACTATTCAGTCTTTGTCAGTCAATTCACTTAGTTAAAATTTTTCTCCCACCTATGAAAGCACTGAATTCATTGGCTGGGTTTATGCCACCGTAAATATTAATTGAAAGGTGTATGTCTATGCTGGAGGGGGCATAGACTTATATACTTAAGGGGCCAAAAATTAGGATGCATTTTTCTTTTACAGAAAGCACCCTCCCAAAGTATTTAGAGCAGTGGATTCTATGTAACAGGCTCTATTGATATATCTGAAGCTTTACAGATGATTGGCATAAGTTTTCAGGAAACATAATGCTAGACTGGCCCCCCTGGAGTGTGTACCTCAAATGAACTCAGATGTAGAAACATTTTCCTTTTTCCAAAGAGAAAACTGTGATGGCAGCTGGATAGCAGGGCTGTTTCACACAGATGTTATTGAAAGCAGGGTTTGCATCCTAAATGCAAATCAGCATATGGCATACTAGGTACAATTTTATTTCTCTATCTTTGCTGTTACTGTCTATAGTTATTTATTGCTGGCAAGGCTGAAAGAGGAACAAGCTAGGAAGTATTCCACAGCAACTGCTGTGTAGAACACAGGGATATGTACTCCGTTTCAAATGGATGAAGTATTTTAGGATACCCCCAGTGTTCTACAAGTCTAGTGGCATGGATCACAAGTTCACACCTCACCTGCTTCCCTGCAAACTTGGTCTGCTTCAGGTAACCCTCAGATAAGACTTACCTGCATGCATTGCAATGAAGTAGAGAACATTTAGTCATCTTGTGTTCCTGTTTGGTAGCAGATAGTGAGAAGTGGTGATATTTTTCTGCTCCAGTTAGCTAAGTCCTGACAGAGGTCCATGCCAGCAGTCACTAAAGGAAAATAAAACCCAAAAAGAATGAGAATATTTTCTCTTTGTCTGTTGGATTTTTTTACTGTACAACTCCTCTCAGACTAACTGTAAATGTTAATTCAGTGTAATTATATGCATTTTAATCCTTCTCACCTAATGCTTTTATCCTGTCAGGACCAAGAATATCCCCAGTTGTGACAGCTTTATCATAAAATCCTATGCATCTGGGATGTTTCTGTGGGTTAAGGTAGTGCAAACACTTGACATTCAGAGCCTGGTATAGGACAGGACTAATCAGTTAGAACATGACTTGAGACTTCCTTGATCAACCATAAACAAAATACCATTTTAACAAACTTTACATATGCTTTGGAAGGGAAATTCTCCGTCCAGTACTCTTCCATCTCTACGCTATTAACCTCAGCTATAGGGCATTCACACTTTACAAATGTCCTGCTCCACTCCTAAAGTACTCTGTCATAAGATATCTTTTCAGTTGTTTGCCTTTCTGTTTATACCAGGTGAACTTCTACAGACTTTGCCCCTTGGGAGGTATCTCATTGCTCTCTTCTTTGCTCTGAGGTCCACAGTTCTTACTGGACATCCAGCTTCAGTGTAGAAGAAAGCAAGAGACTGTTGCTTTACACCCTTCCTGCTCATCTTCCTGCACCCTTTCCAACTTCTGCTCTTGGCTGCCATTGCATTTTCTTCCAACACTCTGGAAAACCTGGTAAGCTTCTTTCTTTTCTTTCAGTTCTCATTTTTTATGGTTTCTCATCTATTTACATCCTCTGGAGACTCTTACAAATATCTCAGTCTCTTACTCTTGGGTTCCTTACAATTCCTAATAAGAAAATGTGGGTATGAGAACATATTAATTCACTGATGCCTGTGCATTTTTATTTCTTCTATATGTTTATTTCTTTCTTTCTGTATATCTAACTCTCTCATTTCTCTGTAGTTCCAGGGGAATATCTCATTTTTCATGAGATTTATGCCAAGAACTACTTATCTTAGTTCAGATCATCTAATTCTTGCTAATTACTTAAGGGAAAATTATCATGTAAAAAACACATGGAAAGAGGTACAGATGAACTACTGGACCTCAAATGAATATTTCAGAATATTATAATTGAGCAATTGTACATTTTTTACATATCAAATCCAGTAATTATATAAGAGCCAAAGTTAGATCCTTTTATTTAAAAAGGGCTACGACAAATGCTGTATTTGTTTCATTTAAAAGTATGAGAAGAAATACATGTTGTTTTAGTCAAATACAGAGAATGAGAAATTTCTGAGGAAAAAGTAAGTTACAGAAACAAAATTCCAGCGTTGAGAATTACCTGCTAGCACAGAGATTCAAACTGGAGCAATGAGGTAATTAATTTCATCTTTCTTTAGTTTCTATGCTTTGTGGGTTTGGTTTTTTATACATATTTGTGCAGTGCCTAACTATAAGTGGGTGCTTCAGTTCACGGTTAATAATGGATATCTGAGGTGAGGCTAATGCAGGGAGAAGAAATTACAAACAACTCAAGCAGCTAATATGTTGACTATTAACTAACAAGAGTGATTCATTCGGTGTTGTAGCCAGACAAAACCAAAAGAAAGATGAAAGGGCAATTTAGAAAAAGACTATAACTTACACAATTATCAGCCGCAATATCTGAGACCTCGAATACTGGCCTAATTACAGCTCATCTGAAAGGTATCAGGGTCTTATCCTCTACAGGAAGTATTAATAGAAAATTACTTGTCTTTCAAAGCCAGCAAGCCCATCTGCAGGTCCTATATCAGCTCCTGCCAGACATATATCATTTTACACATGGGTGGTCTGTCATACAACGATTGACTCAATCTTGAAAAGAAAAGGGATGGAAAAACTATCACTTGTGTAGATATGACCACTTGTGACTTTGGCAGGTGAATCAGTACAGATTGCCCCAACCCTTACTTAATTGCAAAAGATAGCATTTTCCTCAGTTCTTCCATTTTCATAATCACCAACCAACATGCTTATCCTTCCTGTGTTAACTAATCCCCTCTCAGACTATGATTCCTGCCATATTTTGTCCATTGGAACCATAGGTAACACTGATATTCAGTGACACTGAAGCTACTGAGCATTCCTTTGCATAGCCAAGTAGTGCTGAGAAACACTCTGCTACACACGTGCAGGTATTTTTCATTGTCAACAAGCTTATCACATTTCCACCCTCTTGCTAAGGTGATACGTATTTATGTTCAAAGGTGATTGAAAAACTCTTCTGCCAGGATACTGGCACCCTGGATTATGAGCAGAAAGAGCAATTAGAAGGTTGTTTGAATGCCAAGATTTTGTCAAACTTAAATAAAAAACTTTTGCCCAGCATTAGGATATTAACAAAATTACGTAGGATGTTAATCCCTCAGATCATGGCAGGGACTAAGCCAGTTCTGAAGTGAGTCTTTAGGATATTCAAATTTCATCAAAACGTAATTTTGTTAGTTTTCTTCCCCACTGACCATCTGACTGAGGTACTCAGTTGAGGTGTTGTAGCTAAGCACAAGGACTATTTCTAAACTTGCTCATCTTGATTCTCTTGCAAAGGAAAATATCTCTATTCTTGCCTCTTAGAATTCATCTGAAACAAAAAGCAGGAGGTACTACTACACCTAATGTTTACTCACATTTATTTACAAAACAGATGCTTTCCAAAAATAAGGTACAAGAAGGAACACAAATACCTAATCGCAAGATCAATCTCTAGGCTATGTTTTAAAATAACCTTTCAGTGTACCTGAATGTCACTGAAGCAGGAAAAAGAAAAGAAATCAACTACTACAATCTCACTTGAATAGTAAAGAACTGGCAGATGTGGAATCTGAACCTGAATTAGTTACAACTACTAAGGAGAAACAGTAAGTCTCTCAGCGTGGGACACTTTTTTGTTTGTGTTAATTATATTAATTAGAATTAGAACTTCCACCACTCCAATTTCTTGCAGCTGTGTGGTGCTAGCTCCTATTGTTAGCACTCTCAGAAAATACTCCAACAGAGGGCACCAAGAAAATTACAATCTGAACACCCACACAATCCTGTCGCATTGGAAAGACTGCAGACAGAATTACTAATAAAGTTATTGTGCTACTTTGAAAGAATAATAGCATGTTTGAAGAGACCACATTAACCCTGTTGTAAAGTATTGATTGCACTCTACAGTAAAGAAAATGAAACAACAAAGACATAGTGTTTTAATTCTTTTCCTGTTTGCTCTTGCTAGTTTTACGCTTTTTCAATTTACACCTATATTTGAGAACACAGAGAATGTATCACCTATGGTTCCCAAAGGCAGTTTTATTTTCATAGACACTTTTTCAGCAACTTGATGTTTTTAGGATTATTGTTGAATTCAAGCAAGTGGTTGTGAATATGAAAGAAATTCCCATCTAAAATTGCTTGAATCCTGTTTATCATGTTTTCTTCTCTTTTAAAAAAAAAAAGTCAATTAAAATGTCAAAATATGTCAGCTGAATGGTTCTGGACATTTCAGTTTAGACATGTTACCAAAAAACCCTATAATTATTCTTTCAGTCTCTAAGAAAATGCTCTAATTTCATATCAGTGCATTACAAACAACCAAAGCAAGTGGTGCTCTCTGCAACAATTGCTGCTGCTTTGAAAGTTCATCTGCTTTCCTACATTTGAAATACAATGCCACATAATAAAACTGTATAGATCAAACTGAGGCAAATATTCTGGATGATTGTAAGTTTTAACATTTTTGCAGCATTTAAAGCACTAGTCCTCTCATTAAAATATTCAGATTCAGTTACTTCTAGCAGATTTGTTTAAACCTGATAAAAGCTATTTTCTTATTCTGTCCTAAACTGTGAATTTAAAGGCAAGAGGAAAACCGAATTAGCAGAGAATGATGAACAATAAGAACATCATCTTTTATAAACACCAATACATAAAAATCAGCTATCATTCTGTCATATTGTGAATGAACAAAATTTGTAACCAGTCTATGAGGTGATTTCATATATATAAAATCACTTCACCTTTTTTTTTTATCTCCTCAAATAGTTCTTTTAAGAGCATGATTCCTGTAATTGCATTTCCTTCCTTTGCAGTGAGAGTATCTGTAAAGACATTTGGCATCTCATCAGCAAAAACAGCAGATGGAGAAAGGCCTTCCTACGTGCTCTGTCAAGGGAATTGCAAGTTTAGGTGAGGTTTTAATAGACATCAAGGCTTTAGTGACATGCCAAAGATTGCATGCCTTCACTGTGCTTATTATTTGTGCCTTTCTCTTTTAATAGAAATGAAAACAATTACTGTGCAGAAAACATTTAGCTTCTCTCTGAGAGTATCATACCATATGGTATGGGGGATGTATAGCTGACAAAATGAATGTAAAAATGAAGTACATACACTTCAGATGATGCTAGTTGAACTAAATTTATGCTTGAAATTTTAACTGAACTGATAGAAAAGTTTACAAATAGCAAAAAACTTCCTATGTAAAAAGCACTTCAAATAAAACATTAAAATACTTTTTAGTGAGTTTGGCTTTATATAAAATGGCCTTGGGGACCAAAGAACATTTAAACAACTAAGACAACTTAGACAACTAAGTAAGCACTGCAATTATAAGAATGAAAATCAACAGAGTTTTTCCAAATAACAGTCTTGTTATCACATGATAGCACATGAAATTGCAAACAGAGCACATACTTTTCTCAGTTATTGGGAAAAGAGATTTTCCTGATAGGACATGAAGTTCATAGATGAGGCACGAAGATATTTGTACTGGCTATTCAAGGAGGGGGAAAAACCCTTTTGGTAGGAGAGAAAATTCACAGCTTATATCTTGCATATTTCTCAGGGAGACATTAAAAACTCTTGTATCTGATGATTTAAACCATCAGAAAATTTACCAAAAACCCCTAAAACTATCCTGATTTTGCACTTTCTTTGAATAAATAAATGTACGCCCAGAAAGTTCATTAATGTTCTCTAAATCCTACAGGACATGAAGTCAGTGTCAAAATTCTCCATCAGGCATAGATGTGAAATGCTTGGGCTGGTACAGATTCTGGAGCTGGATGAAAAGATTTTGTAAAGAGCCTTCAACAACCTATTATCTTTCAATCTTTCATGATACGAGCTCCCTCCTTGTCTCACAGAGCAACGAGAATTTCTGTCATGCTCTAGAATTCAGTGAGGAAATACAGAAATAAGAGAACTCAGCATTAGGTAGAACTTCATTGAAATGGTGACAATATTCCCATTCTTGCAGCAAATGTTATTTGTAGAAAGTGAGAAAAGAAAAAGGAAAAAAAAAAAAAAAAAAGAATAAGATTAAATAAGATTTTGGGACTTTTGGAATAGCATAGCATTGATATATTAGTTTCTGTGTTATAAAAGCACAGGGAAGTTGTACCAAGAATGCTGCAGCTGCAGGAAGATCTCCTGAATCAGGTTTCACACAGCTCAGTATCTGGGTGCACAGGGGGGAAACACAAGCTATTAATTGCAATATTAATCATATATTACCACTGTAGTATTACAAGGAAGTATGTTACTTCATGTCCAAACCCAAATGTCAGTAATTTCTGCAAGTACTGAATTCCTTACACCAAATTGCTACAGAACCTTCCCTTCAGGGGAAAAAAGTAAAGATATATATTCAATCGGCTGCCTGAGTATATCACTGATCAAAATTCACAACAGTCACATAATCTTATACTCACTTTCTGAGTACTAATCACCAGGCATAAGGCACAAAGAAAAGTCTTGTGGAGTTTCTCTTGTAAACTTTCCTACGCATTTTTTTTTCCTGACTTCTCTTTATCTTTGATCCCAAAATTAGTCTAGCCTTGATATCATCCTCTCCCTCACCAACGCCTGCTGTCTAAGGACAGCTGCATGCCCAGACAATGTTCTCCTTTTACTGCCCCCACCCCTGAATGATGATTTAATTTTGGCTTTCTTGAAACAGGAATGTGCTAAGAAACCAATAATTTACATTTCTGGTGTACCACTGCCCAAAATAGTACTAAAACATTTTATGGTCTGTAAACCTCCTAATCTACACCTTTGAAAACTTTTGCAATGATCAGTGTGCAAATAACACTCACATATTTAGGGTGCTCTGCCCACTACTCCTGAACTCACTGAATTTTATAGCTGTACAAGAAGAGTCACAAAAAACTCATGGTACATCCCCATCCATTTCGAAGAGGCACCGAAGCACAGAAATGAATGTGATCAGTCACAGTTATTATCAGTCAAGATTGCTTTCTCCATATAAACAAATGCAGAAAATAACCTTCCTTTTCTTTTCAAACAAGGGACACTCAGAGTAGCTGAAAGGCTTAGGTATTTGGGAAAAAGACATTGAGGCATTTTTCTGTGAAATACAGTTCAAATTCAGACCAGAGAGCTGATGTTCTCAGACATCCAGATCACAGAAACTGCCATTGCTGTGGTGGTTAGCTTTGGTGAAGACCTGAATGCATGACCTGAATAGCTGAAACAACCTCTAACATCCTGTATGTTTCCCTGGCTATGCAGAGTAGGGCTGAAATACATTTGTAAGATATCTCATGGAAAGTTGCATTTTTGTTAGTTGCACTGTATCTGTACTGGGGATAAACAGAGGGCTTTCAGTCTCCCAGGGCTGTCAATCTGTCATCTTACACACACGGAGAGAACAGGTTTTGCCTTTTAAAGGAAGAACACTGTGAACAGAAACTCATCATTAATCAAGGCTTATTTTTCCATGTGAAGAAAAAAAAGCAAAGTCAAGTCACCATCTCTACATTTGGAACTCTATTCCACTTCACAAGCATTTTCACAAGCTGTGGGTAAAGAATATAAAGTAGAACCAGAAACTTTGTCCTTAGAGAGAGGAAAAAGAAACACTTAGGTCTCTGTGTGGGATATGCTGGCCTGTGGAAGTTGAATAAACTTTTACAATACACAATACGATGACTCACAGTTCTTGATGGAGGAGCACTGTATGCTATCCATCAAACATTTGCTTCAAGACAATCCCTGAAACTTTGAACACAGCAGGATGAGTAGATCACAAACCTCTCTGTAATCCCTGCATGCTGCTAGGCACTCTACCTGCCTTATAGCAACAGTGGTTATAAAAAACCCTCCATGTGCTAACCTGAAATAAATTAATGAACCTGCTTATAATTTATGACTGGATAGGTAGGCTTCCACTTTGTGATCCCAAAGACTTGTTGGAGTACTCATTGTAAGAGTAAGCCAACAGAACAACCTATCTCCTCCAGGTGTTAGAAATGCAGATTTCATTGTAAATCAGGCATGACTCAAATCCCTGACAGTTGATGATTAAAAAAATTACAGTAAAAAAAAAAATTCACTTAAGTGCTTGCTAACAATATATTCTTAATAATTTTATTACTGACAACCCTCCCTGAGATCTGTAGTATATAGATAAAACAGTAATTAGTGTAGGCAAAAGCAGACTAATTTAGAGAGATATTAGCAAGAGCAATTTTTGGAACTTAAAGGTTGAAACATTTTCAAAATTAAGTTGATTAGTCATTGAAACCTATTAAGAGGCAAAGTGTTGGTTAAAGACAGACTCTACAAAAAATAAAGGCTAAAAGCTTCTTCAGGCCTTTAATTTAGCTGAACACAAGTGTGGTCATTTAAAAGGTGGTCATATCATTGGATGACACTATTACTGACGCTGTTACACATAAAGCACACAAATGATCCATTCTAGTGGCCTTAAAAGCCACATTTTGAAACCTCAACATTTTCACCATTTTGAATGATTTAGTATGTAGTTTTCTCTTCCTCATAGTTTGAAAATGCCCTCAGGAAGGGTGCAGGGGAAAGCAGGGAGGCAGGACAGAGAGTTATGAGATCTGGCCCAATCTAGCAAACTATTAGCATCAGGCATGATGAATGAGGCTCTGATTTCAGTGAGACTGTTCACAGTACCACATGGAGAACCTCTGTTGCTGGACAGAGCTTCCATCAAGTATATAACAACCAAATAACCAGACCTGATGCTCTACAAAATGCATTATCTGATTGCATTGAAAAATAGAAGGAACATATATTCTCTAATCTTTATATTTGTAGATGTTACTTGTAACCTGAAATGCAAAAAATGTAAGCTGAAGTGAGATTTTAGGCAGACTATACTCCTTAATAAATGAAATATTTAGCACTCTGGAATTAACAATTCTAATCATAAATGCCAGGCAACCACTTTTGAACTGCTACCATAGCTAATTACTCCAGTGGGAAAGGAAACAGCAGAAAGGGCATATCAGCTGTGCAAGGACAGGTTCTCTCTGAATTTTTATTTTGTCCAAATAAAACATGTAGTTAGATGGAGTTCATGGGAATCCTAACCCTTCCTTCTTAGGAGCTAAAGTGTTTCTGATGATTGTATTTTTCTTCCTACTGAATAAGCTAGCGATTATCGCTAAGACTAACATAATTTATATTTATAGTTTTCTTTTTTGTACTTTATCATGGTCTATTTTCTCCTCTGGGAAAATGATTTGATGATATTGTTGTCTTAGTGGTATTATGACTAGTGCTATCATTATAGTGATGCCACATGGTGAGTAGTCATTAAGTACTGGCACTCAGGTGGGCACTGAAAAAGGAGCAAACAACAAGCTACCTCCTCCCACTGGGACACCAAATAAGACAAACATGACAAATCACTGTGAACAGGACTCACGAGGTATTATGGCATTTCCTGGAGACCAAAATATTTCTGACTGAGAAAACCTGAAGATCCGGTCCAATAGAAGTTACTGTGAAACATTTTTTGGGGGCTCAGATTCATTCATAATGTCTCCTTTGAGGTGTCTGAGACTAAAACAGAGCCCTGCTCCTCTTTGGAGTATGAGCAGCCAAGCGTGGGGAGGAATAGACTAGAATGTGGAGAAAAACAGGCTGAGATCCTACACATTTCCTCAGGTCTCCTTGAGTTAGGGAGATAATGAGCCACCCTGAGTCAAAGGGTTAAAAGATTCAGGAATTAGAAACATGGTCAGCAAGATGTAAACAACATGTCAGATAGCAGGGCCTATCATGATAATTAGAGGATCAAAGAAGAAACTAAGGGTTTAATCATTAATACATAGGTAGAGACAATCTATCATGTATCTGACACTTAGCATTGTAAGAAATCAGAAAACAAAGACTTTTGATACTTGGAGCCAAGAAAAAGAGCCTGGACCATAACCAAGGGGTCCCAAAGACCTGGCAACAGGACAAAGTGGTGATAAAGACAACTTTACTTCCTCCCACATGGCCACTGACCCAAATCAAAAGGACCACTGCCTCAACTAAAACTGAATTTAGTACAAAGCAAAGATGGATAATGCATATGTATAGACATGCTAGGTAATTTTATGAATATGTATGATTTTTAGAAATATATATAAAACTGATTCTTTGTGAATTCAGCGCATCTTTAGGACACTAGACCTCTGTGCTCCAGCACTGAATAAACATACAAATCTTTCAACCTCAAATTAATTGAAAGTTTTTTTGTCCATGATACACTTTTAGTGCATCAACCCAAACCCAAGCTGAAGGTGTAAACCGGCCAATCCTTTGTACAGAAACACCACCTTGTAAATTGTATCAATGTTACTACTGCCATCAGTACTGAAAAGATGTAAGATTTCTGTTTGTATCCTGAGTGTCTCTGCCTAGTAGAGATGGCAGTTCATGATGTATAGGATAGGATGGATAGGATGATAGGGTGGGATAATGCAGGGTGCAGCAGTAAAATGTCCTGATCCGATTGTTGAACCTGGAGAAATTACCTTCTAGTAGGCCAAAGGAAGACCCATAGGCACATTTCAGTCTGAAAATATTGCTGAGAACCTGACGGCTGTGGATTTTTTGAGGGATGTGGCATCTGGAAGGACTTAGGCAAAACAAAGAATGTGGGGTTATTTACAGCACATTAAATGATAGTAATGTACGGTATCTTTGTCCCTGATTATGCAGGTTAACATTGCATGGGTATCCTTGAACTGTTCTACTGTCCTCTAGTCTGTCATTGTTGAGATAAAACAGACAGTAATACAACCCAGCAGAGTAAGTCAAAGCCGTAATAATAAAGAATCATCCCAGCACAGACAGAAAAAAACCCCATACAAGTTCATTATAACATCTTCCAGATTATTCTGCATGAAATATAAAGTAATTTTCCTCTGATCTTTATTGAAAGAAAGAGAGTTTCAGAATCCAGTTTAAAAATGTATACAGAAGATACATTTTTAAAACTAAAATAAACAACTGGGCCAGGTAAAACAATTCTCTCACATAAATGCCTGAATGAACCTTTTTTTCACGATACAACAACTTCTATAACAAGCTTCCAGTTGAACCCCACTATTTCTGGTCTACAAATTTTTTACTTTTCAACACTCTCCAGACTCAAATAAAATGATTGTTAAATGTATTACAGTATCCTATTTCAGGTAGCATTGTCTTCCGGAATGCTTTTCTCTCCCATTTTTCTGATTTGTTCCTATGAAGTTATTCTAGAGAAGGAAGCAGTCTTTCAGGTATTTCGCAACTAAAACTAGATATAAGAAATCTAAGTTTTAAATTTAGACCTAAAAAAAAAAAAAAAAAAAAAAAAAAAAAGAAAAAGAGAAGAATAGAACAACTTTACACACAGCTTCAACATCCTGACATACAGTAATTCAGAGTGACTCACTTTCCATCCAGCAAAGAGAGAGTATGGTAATTCAACTGCCTATAAACTCTTTGGGCAGAAGGTAGCCTACTTTGGATAAGATAAATATACATCTATTCTTGGAGTAAGTAGCCTTTTTCATTTTAGTAGCTTATTATAAAAACTGAGAATTGAAAATATCAGCTCTAAAATGAAGGAATATAAAAGCAGAAACTTAGGGCTTTATCGTAGATATCTGAAAGTCACACTGAAATCTTGGAGTTAAAGTACAAAAAACTGAGGTAGTAATATTCTAAGAACAACCAGAATATAGCTGTCAGACCCCAGAGACAAAGTCTTTATGAGTCTGTAAGATTTATCTGATGAGACTTTCCACTTTTGAAGAGAAGTTTAGTAGCAGACTTATTAAAGACTGTTCTAATAGAGAAAGCTTTTGTGGAGTGACATGAGCAATCACTATACCAGATGTCAGTTATGACTTGTGAGTCTGCTGAGTATGTATTAATGTGTCTTGATTAATTTCCCTTGAGGTAGAAATCTTCCTAAAACTATAGACAAGATGGAAACCATGACTTTTTAGCAATTGTTTCTACAAAAGTATTTTCAGAGCATTAACAATTCCTCAGGTTTATATGAGGCAAAGAAATAATTCAATATCTATTCCTCCTTCTTTGAGAGGTCATACTTCCCTACCCCAGCTGACAAATTTACACCACAGGCAGAAGAAGAGAGGACTGTATTTTGTTTAGCATCTTTCCCTGCCCAGATCTCCTTTTCCCTCTGGGTAATATCAGAAAACCTCTGCCAGGTGTGAACTTTCCTGTTCTGGTGGGCTATCACGGATCAGCAGTATAGTCACACATATGAACTACATGTATATAGGACTCAGTTTTGCTTTCAGTTGGAAGCCAGTGAGATTGCAAAAATAAATATGAGTATAGTCCTTGACTTAAAATATCTTTAATCATATTCCTGTTCCCTTGAGTATGGACTGACTGATTGCAGATTCCAATTTTTATTCCTGGCTATCATTAAAATTTGTGAGGGTAAGGTTGAATCATATACTGTGCTTCTTCAGTCTCTTTCTTATTCAAATCATAGCCATCTCTTGGTTAACAGGAAGAACCTGAATTAATTCCTTTAAAATGGATAGATATGTCACAGCATTGGCTAATGTTTTCTGTATTGTCACTTACTCATGGTTGTTTATGCTCAGGGTTGTTTTCTTTAGACCATTTTATATTCAGGCAGACTTCTCAACACCCTCATATATATCAATTTCCAATTAACAAGAAGAGGTGGAAACAAAAATTCGGATCTCACAGAAATTTGGAGCATACCACTGTAAAACCAAGAGTTATGACAGGGAGACTAATTGCTCTCCTCCAAGCCAAGCCTAGCTTTCTTTCATTTTGATAACAGGTTTTACAGTAATCTGTAGAGGACATTTATGCCTGGATAAGCCAAACAAATCAACCCCATCAGACCTGCTCAACACTACGGAGTTCTGTGTTACTTAAAAGGCATTTGTGATTGATAAGCTTTACTCATTTTGATTCAAGATTTTCTGATATAAGCCTTCTTTCAGATTAGAGTTCAACAATGTGTGCAGTTGAGGATCTAACAGTAATCTCAAGAACGGTTTATCCATTAAGGGAAGAAAGACTGAATTCTCAATTTATTTTACTTCTAAATACTTAATTTGCCTCCAAGCCCCCTAAATAAACTGATCACTGAATGTAGCACAACTGAACATAGCAGCACTGTGAGAGGTCTTAAGGTGATGGTTGACTTGTATGCCATTACTCTCCCTAGATAAGTCACACCATTCAAATAAAGTTGTTGAATTTATTTGTTAGTAAAGGGGCCAAAATGCATTTCAGATGTCTCCTTCTATGAGATGTCTTCCCTGCAACACCAAAATCTCTTAAAATTAGAAAAAAAAAAAATCATAGAAAGGACCTTAAAGATCACCCAGTTCTAACCCCCCTCCTATGGGCAGGGATGCCATCCACCAGACTAGATTGATCAGGACCCCATCCAACAGCTTTGAACATTTCCAGGGAAGAGTCACCCACAGTTTCTCTGGGCAACCTATTCCAGTGCCTCACCACTATCATAGTAAAGAATTTCTTCCTAGTACCTAATTTAAACCTACTTTCTTTCAATTTGAAGCCATTTCTCCTGTCCTGTCACTACATATTCTTGTAAGTAGTCTCTCTTCACATGTATACTGTCCTCTTTTACTAGGAGTTAGGTCACAACTAGGTCACTTCAAAACCTTCTCTTTTCCAGGCTGAACAAGCCAAATTTTCTTAGCCTGTTCTCATAGGACAGGTTCTCCAACCCTCTAAGCATCTTGGTGTTCTTTCTCTGGACTTGCTCTAATAGGTCAATGCTCTTCCTGTGTCTGGAAGCCCAGAGCTGGATGCAGCACTGCAAGTGGGGTCTCACCAGGGAGGAGCAGAAGGGCAGAATCCCCTTCCTTGCCCTGCTGGCTGCACTGCTTTGGATGCAGCCCAGAACACAGCTGGCTTTCTGGGCTGTGAGTACATGTTTCTGGGTTATGCACTGCCTCTCATCCACCAGCACCCCCAAAATTAAGTGTTTCAAGGCCTATCACTTGACAATTCACAAACTGCACGCTCTTTAAAAGTTCTCAAGATAAAATTATCCAGTTCTGCATTTCTTTTTTATGCACAAAATATCCCCATGTTTCTTATGTTAATCACAACATGCTAAGCCTGGGTTAAAGGTAGACGAAAAGTGCAACTTTATTTTGCATCATGCTGATTTTAAGTTTCTTTCATCTGTTAACCTTTTACAAACATTTTACTCACTGAATTTTAAATGTGTATGTTTACTCAATTAAGCTACAAGTATATGCAGATTTACCTAATAAGGAAACAGAAGCAATAATCTGTGATTTATCCTCCTGATCACAGACAACTATTTAACCCCAAAAGCTGCAGCTAAAATGATAGCTGTAGAAAACCCATCTATATATTTTCCTTTTATAGTCCATCTTCTATCAGCTTCTTGTTTTCACTGCACCAGATTAACACCTGCAAGACCTCATCCAACTCAACCGTTCTCTGCTGTTGGATCTCTTTGTCTGCTGCACTTCAGTGGCAACAAATGGTCTAATGCCATCTGTCCATTTTTCTTCACAGTCTCTCACGAATCTTTGCAGGGCACATTGAGTGTCTTTTTGGAGCTGTTCCAAGACCTGAGCAAATAATTTCAACTGAGTTAGAGCTCAGCTTTAGTATTGTGGACTTTAAAGCTCCACACTCTTTCAAACCACTGCAAGCAGCGGGTACAGGTACAATATTCCAAAAAGAAACGGGCAAACAGTACAGCAGTGCAATGTACTTTTGCAAGTCCTCAGAAACTTCTAAAGTCTTTCTGCTGTCTTCTCCAATGGCACAAAACAATGCTTCCTCCTATGTTCCTAATGAGGAATGTGAGCATGAAGCTGTGATGAATGGCATGGGAGTAGAAAGTGACTGGTAAGAGGCTTATAGGCAATGTGGAAAGGTGCATTTGCTTAAACACATACAGACAGAAAATGTGTAGCAAGAACTTGTTTAAAACCAAGCAGTTCTGAGGAATTTAATGCCTTCATAATCACTGGTCAATGAATCACTCAGACATTCTGAGTTTCAGCTATCAGCCTCCAGACACCAGTTCTCGATGTACCTTGCTTTAGTCAAATAGTGTCTTACAAAACAAGACCCTATTAAAACAGAGACTTCTACAGGACTTTTTCTTTGATATTTAGACAAATTCAGGGACCAGTTTCTTTCTGGGCTGGACCATGGCATGAGGATTGCACAGTACAATTAATTTTGAAAGGATGGAATTCAGTAAAACAATTTATTTTAGAATAAGGCCATGCCTCAGTCTTTCTTGAAGACTATTCCCATGCTATATTTCAGTTGTCAACTATTTTGTCTGCTCAAAGAAAAAATAAGGCAGTATTTGGTCAATAACAAGAAATGTGCTCTTTTTTTAAAAAATCACAGCCTATTCTATTAAAACTACAGAAAAGACAAACAGTTCCAAGTAATATCCCATCTCTGGACAGATGGTGGAAAGTTCTACCCTGAAAGGTGAACATTGCTGAGAATGATGTGAGAATGGGAGGCTCAGGATGGGAAATTACAGTGATAGAATAATAGAGTCATTAAGGTTAGAAAAGGCTTCCAAAATCACTGAGCCCACTCTTTGACTGAACGAAATGCCACACAGTAAAATCTGTAGTCACAAAGGCTTGTCACTAGCTTTGATGACAGGGGCTTGGAGAATGTGAGCAAGAGCTGCAGAGATACCCCTGTCACTGGGCTGTTCAGCTGTTGTGTGTCCTGGTCTCACCATGTACCACAAGTAGCAGGGTCAATGTGGGATGCTTCTAATTGGAAGATATTATTCAGGTCCACCTGTGCACACATAATATACATCAGTGAATCCCCATACTTTTTAGACCTTCTGACTGCCCCACATTTGCTTCCAAAAAAATATGAGAGGAGGCTGTTGAAAGGCATCAGCAAGACTCTCAGCATTGTCTCTTCCTCTTCAGTCCACTTATTCATGGTTTCTTAAGACAAGAGTGTTGGCTGCTGATTCTCTATGAAATTAATATGCTCTCAAAAAGACTCTGTGAGTACTAAGCTTTAAGATAACACGTTTAATTGAAATTTGAAGTATATTTCATAGAGGTATTCTTTTCAGAAGTCAAAATACAATGAAACCCCTTCCATGGGCATTGCTGGATAACACCAAGGAAACCTCAATCAATACAATTCTCAATATTCTTCAGGATCTCCAACCTGGAAGAGTCAGAACTTCAAGGCCTGGGATCTTGCTAAGGCTCCCAAAATAAATGAGCAGATTTTCTCAAAGGAAGCAAATGTGCAGAGGGGTGGAAAGTTGGATGGGAGCAGCAGGATAATGAGAATACATGACTATCTTTTTTTGTAAAATTTCATTTAAATCTCTCCAAATCCCCTTGTGCTCTAGGACAATGGTTAAAGGTTCCTGAAAAAGAAAGGAAAGAAGAGGGAATTATTTTTGCCAGTTATGAATATGTAATTTACTATAACATGCCTAGACTTTACATGCTGTTCAAATACCAGAGGAAAATACCATGTTAGATGTGGTTTCTATCATATAGCACTAAAATATTGCTAATTTAAGATATTTTGCTGTGAAATGATATATTGTGATAGACATCTGTCAGTCATTACAGACATAATTAAGTGATAGCCTGCGTTAAAAATATGCTATGACGGGCTTAACAACACATAAAAGTATAATGGGAAAGTTTTAACTGGGATTGCAAGGAGGGTAGAGGCATCTAGTAGAGTTTCAGAACCAGTTTCTTGAAATTGACAGAGATTTATCTGACACTTTATTTAGACGTTGTAATTATTAAGATAAAGACCAGACCTTCCTTAACTGGCTGGAGGGAAAGTTGTTACTGTGGGATGTCTCCATCTTTCTGCTATTATATTACACTTGCATTTAGCATAGTTTGTTAGCTCAGACAGTTTTTAAAAGACACATGGCAGTCAATAGAGATTTGCTTGCTCCTAATTGAAAATGTAAAAACTGTAAAACATTTAGAGCTCTAAAAAATATGAAAGGTAGAGTAAAAATAAACCCATTCACATCATATAGCATAAAAAATACCTGAAACCTGAAGTGTAAGTATTTGTCAAGATGCCAAGTATGGTAGAAGGACACATAGAGTGAACTACACATAATAGTTCAACAGATGCACACACACCTGAGGGAAAAGTGGAGTCACATGCACATCTCACCCCTGCCTCTCAAGCCTGAACTCTCTAGTCAAGGAAAAAAATAGCAATGATAATACTTTTTGTTGCTTTTTAATAGCAACAGAATAATGGGAAAGGATGAAATCTCAAGAGACTCCTACTGAAACATATGTAAGCTGTCTGGATAAAACCCAGATGATTATACATCATCAGTGGGATCCGTCACCTCAGAGCAATGAAATAAGCAACAACCTGAAGCTGCACGTTCACAGTCTCCTAACAATCTCTCCCCCTGTAGATGTGACAATCTGCAGTGCTGACCACCAGAGATATCTGCAAGCCTGTCATGGAGGTAAAGGGGAAGGAGACATTAGTCTTCCTCTTCTCTGCCTTCCCAAACAACTGACGAGTTATCTGGCTTGAAGCCACTTTTACAGTGTTAGTTGTATAGCTCCCAGCATGAAGGCAGGCATCAGATACCCACATACTCCCTCACACCAATATGACTTGGTACATCTCTTTCATTAGCAACAGAAATGGTGATGTATCCTCAGGCATCAGAAGCTGGCACACTTCTTTCTTTCACCTTGCTCAGAAAAATTTCCCATCTGGTATGTGGCCCATCCTTCCTGAAATACTGGGTGTCATGAGATCATCTCACACAGCTCCCATTCTTCTTGAAGTTCAAACAAAGAGTCAGTGTTCACTGAAGCGCATCACTTACAGATCAGGGTAAGCATGCAAGTGGGTTTTCAGCCACTCCACCCAAACGAAGGACAGGGTTTTCCAGATGTAGAGTTTTTTTAGTGTTGGGCGTGTATGAACTACATAGTATTTCATATAACACGTTGTGATTCACGGTTGTGGGGTTTTTTGGTTGTTTGGTTTTTTGGGTTTTTTTTTGTTTGTTTTTTTTTTCTGTGAAAACCTGAGGGCTTGTGGGGCTTAAAGGCAAACCTATCAATTGCCAGACAATGGCTGGAAAGGATTTTGAATCACAACAACCCTTTGACGAACCTGGATTGAATTTCGAATTTGCAATAAAACCTGTGAGTTTCCAGTGGTTTCAGGTTCCGTTGTAATCATTATACAACCTCTCTAATTACAAGCTGCCACACGAAAATCTCATAAAAAATAAGTTAAAATAATTTGAGGAGATTGTGTTTATTTAAACATAAATTCCATCACTGGTGACTTTATTTGTTATTCTAAATGCTTTCTGGAGTTCTAAGCTCTGGAAGCATAAGGACCTGCAGTGCTTTTAGAAACAGAGAACAAGGCCTTTATTATAGGGCATACCTGGGGGCTGGATCAGGAGAGAGCATCCTTTGTCACAACCCACGGGTGTCAGCGTCACACAGCTGCACACAGACCTATCTGGAAGGTCAGAGTGATCACGCGTGGAAATGACAGGATAATGGCAATACTGTTTATTACAATTCCAATTGAGAACAATGAGCCTTTACTGGCGTTAGGAGCCAGACAAGTGTTGCCAAAGAAAGCAAAAACACGAACCCTGACTCGAGGATTCAGCCAGGCTGTTTGATGCGCGCTGATAATACCACGCTCTCCACTCGATCTATACCGCGTTTCCAAGAGCGGGATGAGCCAACAGATCCCAGCCGAGGCGTGGACCTTCTCCCGAAACCAGCGCCCGAGACCCGCAGCCCCCGGCCGCGCTCCCTGCCCCGACCTCCCGCCCCGCCGGCTCAGCCAGCGCCTTGTCCCTTCCGCCGCTCTCCCCCTTCTCCTCCAGCAGCGGCAGGTTCCCCTCCGGAGGGAGGCTGAGAGCGGGGGACTCGCGCAACCGCCTGTAGCAGCCCCTGTGCCGTGCTGAGCCGAGCCGAGCCGAGCCGAGCCGAGCCGAGCCGCACTGAGCCGGGCTGCGCCGTGCCGGAGAGGGCGGAGAAGAGCCGAGCCGAACTGTGCCAGGGAAAGCCGAGCCGTGCCGAGCGGCGCCGCGCCTGGGAAAGCCGATCCGAGCGGAGCGGAGGCGATCCGGGCAGCGCCGATCCGAGCCGGTGCTGCGCCCGCGCCTGCAGCAGGAGGCGCTGCCGGGCGCCGCTGCGCCCGCGCCGGGCTGCGGGCCGGAGTCCCACATTCCCCGTGCCAAGTGCCGAGGAGCGGGGGTTGGACGAGCGCGCTCGGCTCCTCCCTCCCGCCCCACTCGCCCAGCAGCAAAGTAACTCCGGAGTACGAGGGGAATCGGTGCCACCGCCGCCGCGCTCATCGCGCCGCAGACGGCTGCCCCAGCGGGCGGCCCCGGGGCCAGCGGGCGCCCCTCGGCGCGGAGGTCTCCTGGTGAGGCGCCGCGGCGAGAGGGGCGGTCGAGGTGCGCTCCGCCCGCCGCCGCGGGCCGGGGCAGCACCGGCCTCTTTCAGAAACTTCTCCGCAAGTCGGCATGGGCAGGGGGGCCGGCTCCGCCGCTTCGCTGCCGCTGCTGGCGGCGCTCGCCCTGCTGGCCGGCCGCTCGCCCGCCCTGCTCGGAGCGGCCCGGGCCCAGCTCTCGGCAGGTGAGTTCTTGCTCGGCGCCCAGGTAAGGGCGGGCGACGCGGCAGGGTCGCGCCGTGTCCGGGCTACCTGCCGGGAAAGGGAGGGGAAGGGAGCGGAGAGGGTTGGGAAGAGTCGCACAGCTTCGGGACCCGGCTCCCGCCCCGAGGAGCGGCGGTGGGGCTGCAAAGGGGCTGCCCCACACTCCCACCCCCTCCGCTCTGCGGGGAGAGGTGGGCGACCCACGCGAGAGCGCAGGCTGCCGGCGCGGGGCTCGCAGGGGCGGCGAGAGCGCGGGCTTCGGGCACCTTGCAAACTCCCCTTCCTCACCTCCTCCTCCTTCTTCTTTCCCCCGGCCAGCTTCCCAGGTGCCGGCGGGGTTGGAGCTGTTGTCGCCCCTTCCCCCGCTCAAACTTTTCTCGGCACTTCCCTGCCCGGCGCGCAGGGCGCAGCCTGACCGCTCCCGTCGCCCCGAGGCGTGGGGCGGGGAGACACGAGCTGCCCCTGGCCACCGGGATCCCCCCCTCCCCACACCAAAACAAGAGTGGTGGGTTAGAAACGCGAGGGAAAGCTCCGATAGAGTCCGCGTCTGTTTTGTGCGAGAGCAGCGAATTTCTCGCCCCTTCCTCCCTGGCCGCCTAACGCCACGGGGTTTTGCGGAATGAAAGCCCGCGGGGCCGGGCGGTGGGAGCGGCGGCCGGCGCGATGGTGAGTTGTTGGCCCCGGGGGAGCCTCGGGGCAGAGAGCCCGGGGCTGGAGCGGCAGCTCCGGGAAGAGGGGGCAGCATCTCCCGAGCTGTGCCGGAGCGATGCGGGGGGCACTGGGGACTCGTGTGCCGGACCGTCACCCCCACCTGCTCTGCTGTAGTTTATGAAGAGCCCTTCGTTTGCTTGAGGTGAAGCTTTGTCGTGAACGTGATCTTATTGTTTGCTGCGTGAAGTATTACGCCAAGGACTAACCGACTGGCAGAAATAGACTTAAGGCTCTCGTTTTTCTTTCTTCCCTCCCTCCCCTCGTTTGAATAGTACTTGCAATTGCATCGGGTGCGTCAGTTGGACAGGCATTTGAGATCTTTATCATACGATACTGATTTGAAAACTGCCATTAATAAAAGTATCTACACTCTTGAGACTTTAAAGGACTGATGTGTAGTCAGGGGGCTTTTCTTCTTTTCCTCCTGGTCTTCTGTAAATTAGTTTTTAATTGAGACATTTGAAGTGTCATCGATTAAGAAATATGCTGAAGCAGTGCTACTCTGAGCAGATTTCATCCATCCCTGTGTGTCTGACTTTGGTGTGTACAATTTAATGTCTCTGTATCAGAATTGTAAAATTATGTAAGCACCTACGAGCCCTTTACCAGGGGAAGGGAAATGTACCATCTACACAAGCTGGTATGTTGTAGGAACAGTGAAAATAAAATATTCCTAAGCATAATATCTTTTCATTCAAAACCATAGTTAAGTCAGACCAGTGATTTTTGCTTTACTCCTAACTCATCAGACTAATGTTAACACCAAAGGTAACACTTACGTAAAGATTTTTTGTAAGCTAGTTCACTGGTGTAAGGAGAGTAGGAAGTTTTGGTAACTTATATGGTCTGTGGTATTTTCTGCTGAAAATGTGGCATGCATCCAATTTTAGAATTGCAAGTGCAAGCAGTCAGGTTGGTACTGTGGGGTATGTGTTAGGTAACAGGAAAAGAATGTTCAATATCCTTCTGACCAGACTAGGTGAAGCTTGTCAAGGAGTTGAACAATTGTATCTAGGAAACACAAGATTATTTTTGTGTGTGTGTATAGCTTGTCAGCAGCTAGACACTTTAGTTTCTATTGCCAAGGATCAAGAATACTGATGTATTGCACTAGTCAGAGGTTTGTTAATCGTACAAACTCAGACCATTTTGAAGGTTTAGTGAAATAGAGTTGTTAGTACCTGGTTCTGTCATTGTACTTGGATTAAGGTATAGTTCTTGGGCTCTTATTAAATACATTTGATATCCACAAGTAGAGCTATGCTCTACTGAATTTGGCAACTGCCACAAACTTTGTTTCATTACTTATTCTAAGCCAGTCCCAGGAGTGTGTGTGTTTGTGAATCTATTGATAAGATTTCTTTATCCTGGTGTTAATGGACACACACACAAAGGTTTGAGTTCGCTTGTCCCAGTGAGAGCCTTTCTGTAGCCTACAATGAGAAGTTTCTCCAGTGCACACTGGAGCAATCTGTTTTATAGCTAGGTATCTCCGTTGTTTAACGTGAGTACTGTTTTGCAATCATCTTTCTTTGACTGCCTTCCTCCATTATTGTCACCATAATATAACAGCCTGTACTTTTCCAAGTTAAACTAAACCTAGCTAATTCTCATTTCCCTTTTTATTATATTCTTCTTGTTTGATTTGCAAGAATTGAAAACTATTAATTTGCCTTTGCCATTAATAAAGGTATTAAGTCAGTCTGGACCCTTCACAAATCTCTCTCTCATTGTAATTTGATTTTTATTTCCTTTTAATGATGCTCTGTACTACTCCTGAGGATGAACAATAGCAAGATCCAGAATTCTTCATAAAATTCTTCATAAAAACTTTGACATGTTTATTAAGGGTCTAATCAAATTACAGAGTATGAATTTCTTGAAAGTTGGCCTTCTTTGGGAACTGTGTGTGATAGTTTGCCGTCTGTTCTTCCTTCTAACATATTCTGTGAAAGCAAATGGGAAGGAGCTGCAGAAACTTAGGAATACGAGCAAGATACATTTTGTAATTTGTTGCTGTCTTAGAAATTGTGCTTCTATATCTTCTCTGCCCCCTTCTGCACATAATTTAGACGTTTTGTCTTTTGTTTTTCTCCCCAGATTTAAAATGAAAAAAACCCCAAGCAAACAAAAACCCCAAGCAGCTTCACTCTGCCCTCCTCCCCCCTCCCTGCCTTCCCCCCAGCACAGCCCTAATCCACAGTGTAATGTTTTCTGGTCTCTGTAGATTGTTTCTTTACACCGCTGCTTTCCATGACCCTTCAACTTGGGTGCGTGCCTGTCAGAATCTAGGCCAAAATGTTTTGGCAGTGTGTTCTCTGTTGAAGTCTAGCTATTCCTTATATAGCACCTCCTTTCATCTGCAACTCCTACAGTTCGATAAAGAACAAGTTCAGCTTGTTTTCACAACTCAATCACTTTAAACTTATATTTTTTAAAATTTTATTTTTAGCAATTTGCATATTTTCAAATTTGAAGGGAAAAAAAAGGAATATTGTAGAAAAAACTTTTGAAGAATGCTGCTGGCTTGTCAGCTAGCTGATAGAAATATGCATTGCACTGCATCTGATGGTGTCTGTGCAAGTGTGTGGGGTTTTTAATTACTAAATAAAATAGATGAGGACAAAAATTCTAGATGCATCAGCTTACCTGAAGTTATCTAACTGTGGTATTTCAGACCATAAGGATAGTTAAGCAAAAAAACACTGTATGTTTTATGAGTTGGAATAATTTATTAGAATATTTATTTCTTAGACATTTGCATGTGAAGTAGTTAGTGTCACAAATTAACACATAAGAGTAAATATTTCTAAGTTAATATTTTTCCCTTTCCCTGATAAAATCGTTATAGTCTGTCTTTGGAAGTGAATCTAACTCAGAAATTTGGTACAATAAAGTAGAAGCCATTATTTGTTTTATAGATTTTATTTTCTCCCCCATTAAATATACTTACAGAAAAATATATGAAAATTGTAACCAGCATATCTATTGTTTGTAATGATGTAGTAGAAGAAAGAGCTCTTTGAAGATATTTTAAAAAACTTTAAAGTAATTAAACTCTAATTAGGTCTTTGCTGCCAGAACAGCAAAAGATACTTCAGTCATATTTTACCTTAAATGTACCACAATTTCCATATTTGTGAGATATACAGGAGACACTGGTGCAGGTAGCATGCGTGTATAAGAAATTTATCAGTAAGTTTTTTATTTCCCATCAAGCTGTTAAAATGTGTTGACAAATTATGTGGAAAATGAGTGAAATTAGAAGTGAAATTATTTTCCTGTTTTCATCACCTCCTTCTCAAAAGTTTTCTTATCTTTTATATATTCAGCTCCTCCCATGGCACTGTGGGTTCACAGATCACTTGTCAATCTGTATTTTCAGGTGCAATTTACACTTATACAATGGATATAAATTTTCTAATTGGAACTTCACTGATTCATGTGAAATTGAAAGCACCCAGAACACAATGACCTCAGAAGTCTCAATTAGTCCCTTTTGTCTGAGAATCACATAAATGCTTGATTAGTGTGGTAGTGATATACACAGTGCACCTTAAAACAAGGAAGATGTCTTGCTCTTACTGAAGATCTACTTAGGATAATAAATAAAAATTTTAAAATCCCAAGGGTGGGGGTGAGGTAAGAAATCTGCACAGGATGAGGTGAGAGGTCCACTTAGTCCAGTATCCAGTCTCTGATGGTGGGCACTTCAGGAGAGGGATTTTTGGCAAGGCAAGTGACTTCCTCTGAGTACTGTCTGTCCACAGTGACAAAGTGCTGGTGTTTTATATTGTAAGTGGACTACATAAAATTGATTGTGCCTAATGACATTTTCAGCCTGTATTGCTTTTAGCATTTGCCTTGCTTCATGCTAAGGAATCTATAAGTTGTGTGGAAAAAACTATGGTTTAAGTTAAAAACTATGCTCCTTTGGTTTTTTTTGAAGCAGCTTGCTGCATTTCATATATTCTGGCTCTTGTACGAAAAGATAAATAATAATTTCTCCCATTTTACCTTCTTCAGGCCACATAGGGTTTTTCCACTCTATCTCAACTATTCCTTCAAGTCAGAAAAGTCCAGTCATAGCCACCTTCTGTGAAGCTACCATTCCATATCTTCTTTTTGTCTTTTACCAGCCTTCTCTTTCTGTTCCAGTTCTACATTGCTCAGAGCATCCATGAGATCTCATCCATGAGATCAGATGCCTGATGCATTTATGTAGTGCTTAATAATGATTTCTGTTCTCTCCCCTATTTGTAGGGTGATCATTCCTGTCATTTGCTTGGCTTTTTTGACCATTTGTCTCACATCTGGTCGTGAGCTGACACTTTTATGGTACTATTTCATTACTGAAGAGCTAAGATATTGCATTAAATTATGGTCTGTGGGGTGGCTGTGTCAGTGGACAGCAGGACTCTTGAGAAGGAGAGAGTCTTTAACCAGCCATTTTTGGAGGAAGGAGAGGTTTTTTGAGCAAGGCTCTTGAAGGACCTGTGACCTCATGTTGAATGTTTGGGAGAGTTTAATGCTTATCACTGTGGTTTGCCTCTTTTTCTTGATATGCTCTTGTTAATACAAGTGAGTTTAGAAGAGTTTATCCACTTACATGTGAAGATTGGCAGTATGTGGATTATCATGCAGAGATCTGCAGCACTGCTGTAGTTTTACTTCTTGCTCTTGAGGCTTTGTGGTCCTCTAGGTCAACTCACCTCTTAGGAGCTGCTATATGGCTGTCAGCAACTGTTTTGATGAAGTCTCTACTCTTCCTTTTGCAACACAGATCCTGTTGAATATGTAATAGGAAGCTTCCAAAAAAATCACTTCAGTTGTTAGCTGAGTCAATTAGGACATACTTCGTATTTCCAGGTGCTGATGGAATCCCATCTGTCATAGCTTGTCATTGTCATGAAAAGATGTCTTTGTAGTGCTGTTCCCAGAAGTTTGTGCTCTGATTTGGAGCTTCATTTGCAATCTGCCTATGCTATTAAGCTGATTTAAATTACTGCTGCCACAGAGGGGGGTATTTCTATCACTTGAGTGGCTCTGAGTCTTTGTCTGTGCTAGGTCTGGCCACCAAGTAGCCTGTGGGTGAGTTGGTTTAGCTTTATGTGTACCCCCTTGAAGGGGAGATGGGGCATAGGATTAGTTTCCTAGTAGTTCACTGGCAGATGTGCAGCCACCTAAACCTGACATAAGGGAGGATGAGGGCTGATGGTGGGAAGGCTGGGTTTGACAGCTGTGATTGCAGTGCAGCTCATGTGAGGTGAACCTGGCACTGGTTTGAGTCACACTGGATCTACGCTCTGCTCACCATGCCAGCACTTCACCCACCCAAGGAAGTACAAAGAGCAGGCAGGAGGACATGGATTGAGGTGGGAAGAGCGGCCTGGTGCTCACTTGGGAGCTGGAGGGGTTAGACTGGGTGAAGGTGTTTGAGGCTGTGTTCTGGCTGACTGCATGACAACTGATGACAGCGTTGTGCTAGTGTTTCTGACATGCAGCTTTGAGTAAACTGGGCATAAATGTGTTCTTTTGTTATAATAGATAACGAAAGCATTTATTATATAATTGTATAAACAAGGAATGGCTTACTCATAGCACTTAATCGAGAGCAATGGTGATGTAAAGCAACAGAGGACTTGGTGGTGGTGACACCTAGATACAAGGCTAGAATTAAGAGGATGCTGTGACACCCAGTTTGGGGCACAGCAGGAACTGGTTTAAAGCTGGTATCTGTGATTTCACATCTGTCATGATCTGTGCATGATCTGTCCTTGGCCATCCTCTGGGGTTTTTAAATAGGATTGCTCAAGGGATGTGAATGTGGATTGAAGGGGAAAAATGGCCATGGTTTCTAAAGGCCAGGGTGAGCCAGCTGGGCAGTGGTAAAAGGCACTGGTGACAATTTTGTATCATTTGGCTGAGCATAAAATCCTTCTGCACATAATTTTGTAGGTCAGAAAGGTCATTACCTTGTGCTGCTTCCTGGTAAGCCTTGACTACTGGTGGCTTTAAACCAGTTGTTTATAACTATGCAAACTACCCAGCTGAAGTCACCTATAGTGCATACCTGCTTTGTAGTTTTGAGTCACTTAGTCTGCTCTAACTAGGAAGCCATGTAGTTGAAAGTTGTGTTTGCATTTTCATTAAAAGATTTGAGGGATTTAATTTCTTGAGGATTGGTGCTGTGAAAAACTTTATTTCTTAGCCAGTACTAATGTAATATGAGGCTACTTTTGTTAGCTAGTGTATGAAAGATTGGACCTCTCAGTTTGTCAGAAAGTCATTTACTTGTGTTGCCACTTACTAAAAACATGTGATTATGTTTACTAATTGAGTAGCAAAAGAAGCCATTTCTCAACTACCATGTCATGAAATTAATTCTACTGACTTATGTGACACTGTTGAATACTTTAAACCAAGTTCTGTTGCAATTAAGTTATGGTGTGTTCATTCTAATTATTACACACTGGTTACTCAATTTATTTTGAGGTGGAGTTGTATGCTTTCTTTTGTGTGTAAACACTTGCTCTGTAACAGTAAAAATAACTGATGACTATTAACCAGAAAAGAAAAATACTATGAAGAATAATTGTGGCTATAGTTCAAATGAATTCAAAACTGCTTAGAGTTAAATTTTTGACTGGATAACTGACTTCTTGAACTAATTTTTGTACTACTATTTCCAAATAGAATTTGTGTTTGTTTGTGAGTCCTATAGTGTGGTTTATGATATTTGCTGGGTTTAAATGATTTATGGTTTTAAGTAAAAAAGAAAAATTTATTGAAGCACTGAATTTTAGACTGCTTTTGTCTTTTTCACTATAGGGAAAAGTTAAAATGACAGGACCTGGCAATGAGTTGTCCTCTTGCTATTAATTAGAAAAATGCTCTGATTTTATATTTTGATAATCCATTACATCTGTATATCTCTGTGGTATTAGGCTGGGGTAAGATCAAAACGGTATCAGTTATCTTGTTTCTCCCAGTGTCATCCTATTCAGCCATGATAGTGCTGAAGAAATGTGACTGAGTTCATGACTAGATGAATTGTCAGTGCTGACTGCCATCACCCTATTTAAAATACTTTAGAGGGATGATTTTTTCATAAAAATACCCTGGACAGTTTTATATTTTGTTCATCTTCTGATTCCTTATAAGAAATAAACTTACAATTGTAGAATATAATTTTGTTTTCAGGTATCTCTCCAATTAGTATCCTTAAATCTGAGTGTTGTATACATTTTAAGTACACAGTACATACTAAAACATTGTTGTGTCACCTTCAGTGTTATTTGTCATGTTTTCCAGAGTAAATGGTGTTGATGTAAAAAAAATGTTAAATAAAACAAAAATCCCCAGACCTGTCTCGAAATTACCAAACGGTCAGTCCCATAATCCCTTCCCCCATACCTGAAGAAAGAAGTGGATTGTCATTTTTCCCACTCTTCTCACACTGCTTATCCCTGTGGTGGTGCATCCTCCTCCCACCTCCCCCACCTCGGCCCCAGGCCGGTGTATCTTTAAGAGATCTTAAACACTCATTTGAAACAGCCCCCTCCAGGCTCTCCTTGTTTTTTGTTGGAAGAGTTTAATGCTAGAGTTTCATGCCATAAATGAAGGGAGATAAGGTAGATAAGATTCCTTACTCCGAATGATTAAGTATAAACAGCATAAATAAATACTTGAGTATAAATATCACTTTTTATGAAGTTTTTGTGTGCTCCTTTACTTAACTGGTTAGCTGTATCTGTCTTTGTCGATGTCACAATGCTGTTTGCTACATTCTCCATTCACTTTTCAGGCTAGTAAATTTCCAGTTAAAGAGGCTTTCCACTTCTGCACAGCAGAAGTATAAAAAAATGATCTTTTCAGTCTTTTCCTTAGTCAATTCAGAAAAGTCAAACATTCTTTTGCAGTTAGATTTTACCAGTAATCAGTCCTGACTCAATCTGTGAATATACTAGAAATTGCAAACTCATTCCACAGGCTTGCCAGCTTTTCAGCATCTGAATACTTTGTGTGTGTGTGGTCTTGTTTAGTGCAAAAGGTCTATTTATATTAGGTTTTTCGCATTTGTAAATTTCTGTGGGTCGGCTTTCCTTTCTTGCTACCTTTCCTGTCAGATAGCCTGACAAACTATTCGCAAACCCCACCACAAACATGTCCTTGCTCTACTTAGTTTTAAAATGTAAGTGGATATGTAAGGGTAGAAAGATATTTTCCAGGTGAGAGCAAAACCTGTGTAATGATTCAGATTTCTGAATCAGTTGAACTGAAACTTGGTAAGGAAAAGGATTATAATTTTCCTGGTAGACACAGGCTAAATAGGTGGGTGTGATGTCACAGCATGTAAAGATTTAAAGGTTGGGGTTTTTCTCTGGCTGAGGTGGCTGAAACCTGGAAGTGAGAAGTTGTTAATCAAATTGGTTTTTGTTTTAACTTACTATTTTTAGACCACTTCTGTTAGTAGTTACTTACCTTATACGCTGTTATTAGCCACTGTGGTTGACTTTTTTCTTTGATAGGTAGTTAAATGGTTTAATGCTTTGATTCTGCTTACCTAAGTTCGAGAAAGGGTTTCATTCCTAGGTGCTGTGTTATTCCCACTCTTCCCCACCCCCCCCCCCCCCCCCCCCCTTATTTTTCCTTTCATTTGAAGTACCTGTATGCTGATTTGGTTAAGTACTCTAGGGTAAGTTAACAGCTCCTTCTGAGTCATGCTGAAGGCATGAAGTGCTTCCAGGTCTGCAGTTCTTTCCAGGGATGAGCCAGTTCCTGGCCAGTTTGTGTATCCTGTTGTCTGCACAGCAGCAGTTAACTACCAGACTCAGTTTATAGGTTGTTTTAAAGCTTTGAAATGCATATACCAGACAGCTTTTCTCGGGGTGGTGGTTGTTCCCTCTGGTTCACTTCACTGTGTTTTTTGGGTTTATACTCCAAATGCTTAATCCTTTTGGTGATTTATTGTGTTTCTGTCAAATGTTGAACAAGGAATTAAGTGAACAGCGTTTTGGAAGGGCAAGAGTATGCTCTCATTTAGACAGACTGCACAGATGTTCTTTATGAGCATTCAGAAGAGGGAAGTCTGTACATTACTTTCAGGTTGACAGAAATTATGTATTTAAAAATCCTTGGTCTGACCTTTATGGTCTATGTGACGAGGCTGTGAACCTGAAAAAGTAGCATTTATGATTAATAATGACATTTGCAGACCCGAGGAATACTGGAATAATCTGTTGGATTGCTTTGCTTGCATAGTGATAGTATCCAGATGCTAAGCATAAACATGTCTCTGTTTGCTTAAGCAGGGAAATGGGAATGAAAACCAGCACTAGATAATTTGAGTTTCTGGGAAATAATTTTGTCCATCCATCTCTTTAAACAGCTATTAAGTAAAAAGAAGACTTAAATAATTAATGGGACAGACTTATTCTGAGATGAGGAAGTTGAAAGAATTAGAAAAATAATCTTTTAGTGGAAGTAAATATGTAATTAAAAAAAAAAAAAAGAAAACCAACAAAAAAACTTCCTCTGCAGTTGGACGAAACATTTGCATTGTGAACCTAAACCTAAAAACCCCCCAGCATTAGCAAGTGGAAGCAAAAGCCAAAGAAAAGACTCAAATTTACTAAGTTTGTACATTAGGCAGTCCCCAGAGGACACAGGAACAATGAATGAAGTTGGTAAATGTTTAGTTATTTCACTAATAAAATAACAATTTAATTCACTTTTGAAGTGCACAGCAGTACTGATGTTGATTACCTAATAGACAGTTTGTTAAGTTGTGACCAAGTGCTGTTTCCTGGGCGCTGCTTGTGTAGTGCTTGCAACAAAGCTGTAGTGGAAAGTAGTTTTGGTGAATTTCTGGCCTTGAATAATACTTTGAAAATGGGAAAACACATAATCTTACTTTGATTTGTGAAGTATAGGGGAGGTTTAAGTGCACTACTCCTTTGTCCTTCAAGGAAAAACAGCGGTTCTCGTATTTGTTAGAGGAAAAAATTAAGTACTGGGACCACAATTTTGCAATAAATAAGTCCTTAAACCATAAAGATCCCAAGGCCTCTTACATGTTCTTCCACATCTGTTCCTGTCCTGTGTAAACAAAATAGATTTGAAGAAGCAAGTGTAAAATTAGGAAGCGGTAGAAGTGATCTGTGAATCCATTGCAGAAATATTGAAGTTGATGAGTTCCTTCAGTACTGTGCCATGAATGAGGAGGATGTCTTTTTTTTGCCCTACAAGATGCAAAATGGGGACTGAGAATGAAAGAAAGATAAGCTCATCCTTGTTGCTGCCCTTCAGCTTTTGGTACTTTAGGAATAGCTCATATTTTATCATCATCTTGTTAACACTGGCAAGTTTGTGGGCAGTAATTTGTAAAATTCTAAACAATTCTGTTCATGCTGTATGTTGAGTGTATTGCCAGGTGAAAGAGGTCAGAAAAACAAGCCAGCCTACCTGCCTGTAGGATGAATACCTTCTTAGTTAACACTGAGTTACGGGTAGGCATGAGGTTTTGGTGACTTTGCTGATAATTCTCCAGTTTCTTCCATGTGTCTGCTTAGCTTTTGTTTTATTGGTGTGTTTTTTAAACTCCCAGATCAAGGCACCTTTATCTTTCTGTTTACTAGATTAAAAAGGCCCTGTCAAGAAGGAATCCAGGTAAAACTGGTTTCCTTTTATTTCCTAATCCTTTTTTGAGACATGCTTCGTCCAAGATGACTATGTATTGTTTATCATAGTATTCTTCCTGTTGTTCTTTTACATTCTCTCTTATCTGCTTGCTTACTAAATCTCAACTACAGTAATTAAGAATCTGATTAAATTTACATTTCTTTAGGTAAGAATTAAGAAAGAGCAGGCAGTATATAGTCTCAGTATTTAAGCAAAATTTGTTCTTCTATAAAAGATTACTTTGGCTATGTTTAGGTCCAGAGAAGTTGCTATTTCCTTATGCTTTTGCAGTTCGGAACACAACTTAGAAAAAAGAGTGGGATTGAACCTCAGGATTTCTGTAATCTGTCAGAGGAAAAAGCAGAGAAAGTGCAACAACATTAAGAACATTAGAGTTGCACATATTAAAAACTTCTGTCTAAATAAGTTGTAATTAAGAGGATTTGCCTTTAGCAGTATAAAAGATAAACTTCCAATGATTGTATCTTCTATGTAAATGTTCTATAATTGATGTATAGCTCATAAATGGACCCAGTGGCTGTTTGATGAATGTTTATACATAGTAAAATACATAAATACATCTGGGTCCCTGGAATATTTTTGATTTCTTTCATATATGATTGATCAGTTTACCTAAGACACAGACTAGTTTGTTCTCAGACACAATTTACGGATTCTGGCATGATGAAATGTTATAATAGCAGGAAATAAAATGCATGGGCAAAGAAGATACTCTTAATGGGGAACTCTAATCAGTGTTTGAAAACTGGCTAATGGATTGCAGAAGATAGCAGCCTAACAGACAGACAGCAATAAAGACCATGTATGAAAATGCAAATGCATGGTAAAATTAAATGAAGTCAAAGCTTGGATTCATGTACTGAAGTGTATTTCAGTTTGCTTTCCAAAACTTATGGAATGAAAGGCTTGGACAACCAAGAAGTCATCCATTTTTAATTCAAGCTTTTAACTTTAATGTCTGTGAATAGAAAAATTAAAAAAAAAATAATTTCCAAAGACAAAGTAAGGTTATGTTTAAGTTTTCTGCACACTTAGGTGCGCTGTATTTTGCTTTTGTAATCTTATGAGCTACTACTGTAAGAAGTTAGAAGGATCTTTGCCGGTTTTATCTGTACCTCTAGTACCTGTCAGGGCAATTCTGCTTTGCTGTGCCTTAGACAGACGATGCCTGTGTCTGCATTGATGAGCAATTTAGTGCAATAGATGCTGAATTGAAGCATTACAGAGAGTGAGACCTTTTGGAACCATTGCATGTGGTGTAGCCAGGCAGGGTTACCTCAGATTTTGTGGTCTTCTCCTGTAGGCTCATTTTTTCTGGTGTCTTGGGTTACTAAGGATCTCATGGTACTAAGTACATGGTACAAAATTTATGAGATCCTTAGTCTACTGTCTACTAACTCTAAATCAAGCTTCTCTGAGAACTGTTGGAGCATTTCAGATGTGGAGCTTCTGGTGTGCTTGTCTCTGACTGGTGGTGAAGTTCACATGTACAAGAACTGTGATGAGAAACTAATGGTAAATGAGGCAAACAAGGCATTTATTTACCTTCTCATTTGAACCAAATTCCCTACGCAGGTACAGCTTATTAAAAAAAAAAAAAAAGAAAAAAAAAGGACACTAGACATGCTTTCTGCTAGAGAGTATATAAACATCATTGGGACAAAAAAATTGAAGAGTTTGTTCTGAAAAAATAGCAATGTTTTTGAAATCGTGTCTCTTGCCCTTCTCATAAACATGCCCCTCTGTTGTAGTTTTAACTGTTTAGCTAGTAGGTTTTTCAAGTGGTGAACAAATAAGATATGAAGATGATGATAAAGTGGTAATTTAGTGATTTGAGTGTTTTCAAGACTGAGAAGCTAACATGGCAGGGAAAACTGTAAGCATGTTTAGATAGTGAAATTAAATATTGTATTCAAACAATGCTTTATATTTGGTGGGAAGAGCTGAGATTGATTTCTAAATGTTTGAGGCAGATATCCTGAAGGCTAAAGATCTCTGGTTCTGTTTTCCTCTCTGAGATTGTGCTGCTCATTATGATACTAATATTTGAGAAACCTGAAATACTTTAGCCTCCTGATGTTCCTGTGATTTCTGTCGTGCTATACCCCTTATTTAGGATAGAGACTTGACTGTCAATTTGGAGAGTGTACAATAAGGCATTATGCTTTAATTTCTTATGTTCTAACTTATATCCTAGTTTGTTACCTAGGTGTGGGGTTATCCCATCCTGCAACAGGTGAGAGAAATTTTGTATGAAGCAAGGCTGCATAAAATTATACCCCACTGAGAACTAGTCCTTAAGAAGGCAAGCATTGTCAGTGTGTTTGCAAGTAGCATTGAAGGTAATAGCACCTATTGGCAATGACACCAATAACATCTCAACCTGGCAATAACATCAGTAACACCTACAATGTTTTTGAGGAAAAATGATTTTGAGGGAAACTGTTAGTAAAAGGGACATTTTACTGCTAGGTTTTCCTGTGAAAATCTCTGAAAAGAGGTAGGGGTGGGAGAGAGAACACTTGTTGATAAAAATGAAGTATATTATATTAAGCTTGAAAATGGAATATAAATTATAGGAAATTAGAGTTAAAATAAGAATTGGTCAGAAGGGGGAAGCTGCATGCTAAGGCTAGCTGAGATGTCTGCCCCGACAGAGTTTAATGTCTCACTATGTGTGAAGAGTGTGATCTGGAAATGAGATTAAAACAGGAATTGACCAGAAACAGGAGATGCACCATTGCAACTTCTTGGAGGTGTCCACCCCAAGGATATTAATACCACACAGACAAGGAAAATGTGATTTGTAAAGAAGATAAACTTGCATTCTCCATATCAAGCAGATCATCCTATAGGACTTGGAGAGGAAATAGCCTTGACTTTCTGAGACTCTGACTCCGTTGTCAAATAGATTCTTCCAAGGCCAATTTGAACATTTTACTTTAGCAAACTTAGTAACAAAACTACTATTGAATATTTAATTAATGTTGTAAAGCATATTGCGGCAAGTTCATGCTTCTCATATTTAATCTTCTTCCTTACATGGTAACTAATAATCAGATCACATTTCTGATTAAGCAATGAGGGACTGATGTAATTATTGACATATGAGAATTTCTTTCCCTCTGTTAGTGCAACAGCTCCCAAAAGCATGGAGTTTCAGAGATGAGATTGTCCTTTAGAAGTAGGGAAGTGCAAACTTTTCATAGTTTGTCTGTTAGAATGAGGCAGAATATGTTTGAGGTTTTTATTTGACAGTTCAGTTAAATACAGTATTTAACACTTCAGTTTCCCCTTTATTTTCAAGTTCTCCTAGTGACTGTTTTCACACAAGAAGTCATGGAAGTGTTAGTATATAAAACTAGTCATCTCAAAATACAAATCCACATGAGATATATTTGGTTTTACACTGGGTATATCTGATGATGAAGAAAAAATTTCAAATCTTTGCCTGCATCCTTAGTTTTAGTGTCACATCTTTCATTTGTATAGGTTTGCTTTGGCTAGGAGTCATGTGGATGTCAGCTATCAAAGTTGTGTGTTTCACTAGGCATTCAAAAGAAAAACGTGATTGTAATTCATGTCATAGTAACAATACCTACACTACCACTTATTGCTGTCTTTCCATTTTCAATGCCAGTTTTTCAGTAGTGGATGACCAGTGGTCCTGGTTCTGTTGGGGGCTGTCTGTTGTTGAAATGGCACAATTTACAAAGTAAGTCATGGTGTCTCTTTCTTCTGCTGTGGTAATCAGGAGACATGGGCTATTTCTGCAAGCTGGAAGAGCTTTGGATTGATGATTTAATTTTGAATGGACTTATGAATGGGATCTGGACCAAGAACATCAGTGCATGGCCCAGTCTTGGCAACAGGAATTCCTGTGGGTGCACACTGGATAGTGACTGGGTGATGCCCTGCAAGAAAGGGATTTGTGATTGATAACTGGATGGGTATGCATGTGATTTTTTTTTTTTTTTTTTTTTTTTAATTTGTTTGTTTGCTTCTGTGGGCCTTTTAGATAACTTTTTTGTTTTTCTGAGCAAAGTGAATGGCATACTGGACTGCACTGAGGAGATTGTAGCCGGCAGACTGCAGCAAACTACTGTTCCCTCACTACTTAGTGCTGGTGAGGTATGTCTGGAGTATTTTTTTGGGAATTGTGGCTCTTGCCTCCTCCCTGGTCATGAAGGATGTGGAGAAGCTGAAGCCTCTTGGGAAGTTACCAAGGTTGGGGCCTGGATGGTGTGACCTAGATGGTGTGCTCTCCAAGGGACACCTGAAGGGAGCTGGGCTTGTTTAGTCTCAAGATGAAGAAAAGTAAGGGGATAATCTTAACAGGAGGTTGCAAGAACTTCAAGGGTGGCTATGAAGATGACAGAGACGATCTCTTTGATAGCAGCAAATAATACAGTAAGGGGCAATAGGTGCAAATTGCAGCTTGGGAGGATCAGCTTGAATACTATAAAACTTTGCTTATGTGTAGAAGGGTGGTGGAGCAGAACAGACTGCCCAGGGCAACCCCTGTCCACTGAGGCTTTCAGTCTTCAGCTAGACAGAGCTGTGGCTGATCTTATAGTCTTGGTGATAATTCTACTTTGAAGGGGGTATTTGTCCTAGAATGGCCTCCAGAGGTGTCTTACAAGCAACACTTCTTTGATTCTAGTAGAAGTGTAGCCTGCAATTTCATGGGGTGTGGGAACAGGTCGATGCAGGTTGAAAGTGCTCTAGCCTGGAAGAATGGCTGCTTGGTCTCTGCTCCAGAGAGATATTTTCATAAGCTTAGCTCCTTCTCTGAGCAATCAGACTGGATTTTTTTTTTCTTTTTTTTTTGTGAGATGATGCATTCACAAATAAGCCAGGAATGGGTTTGTAGAAACACATGGACTTCTTTGCTTTTTTTGCTTTCTCCTCCACCTGTAACTCTGTGAGTTGGGCAAAATTTATGCTTCTTCATGCAAACATATATAAACTTGATTCACCCTGCAAGTCAAGCATGAAGAAAACAAGGGTTTGGCATATAAATTCTTGCTACTGATATTTGGAAAGTATAGCTCTCCTCATAAGAGGATGTCTAGAAGTTCTTCCATGTGATTTCCATTGTTCCACAAAAAAACCATCTTACAGTTGCATTCAATGCTTGCTGAGGTAAAACCCCTCAAGCCTGTTTAACTCTTGGCTTCTTAAAGGGGTGGTGAAATGAAAAACTTCATTTCCAACATGGAGGACACTTTCTGTGAAGTTTTTTGCCTGTCACAGAAATGTTTCTAGATATATTTCTCTCTGTTGTCAGACCATTTCTCAAAGCATGTGTGAAGGTGATGTGTCCATATGTGACAATAAGGTCAAATTAAATCAATTAAAATTAAAAATTAATTTAAAACAGTTTAGTTGAATCATGTTAAAATTCTGTGTGGGTTGCTTTCATTCAGTATTAAAATGTCGTATTAAAATTCAGTTTATTATAATTCACCTTAGGAACGGATTACGGTAAATTGGATTAAGTAGACTAATTCTGGGAAAAGAAGCTACACATGTTTTTCAAAGTGAAATAAAATGAATTTAGAGATTATTTAGACTAATTTTCATTGTTTCAATGTGTCATCCTATGGTACATAAACACTTTTGTCACGATTAAAATAAGGTAGGTATATGATTCAGCCCTTCCTTCCTCTGCTGAGGATAAACATCAAATCTCTGTTTTTTAATGTTGAGCCCCTATTTTATCCTTTTCTTTTGGGTAGTGTCTGAAGGCCATGTTAAACCTTTTTCCTCTGTGTATCAGGGAGATATATTTTTCAAATTCTCCAATGAATTTACTTGAGAAGTATCATGTTTTCAGATTATATATTGTGCTTACTCAAGTTGAGCTCTCTAGGCTGCCTAGCTTTTAGTACAAGGCTATTTTTAAAGCTATCAATAAGGAGGTGTATATGATGGGGTGTCCCCAACAAACACCAGTCACTTAACTGAAAGTATGGCATTAAGGTCTGTCAGCAAGACTGATTTATCGTTTGTGTAGTGCTTTCTTCGAGAAAGCTTGGCTTTAGCCTCAGAAATACTTCAGATAGTTAAGGTCCCCAAGGCATCTAGTGATCTGTTTTGGGGTAATTTAGGGAATTATTATCCATGAGTGTCTGCACCAATAATCTGGGTCAGAGCTTGAAACCAACATGCAGACCATGGAGAGGGAAGTGTGTTTATTAGTCCTTTGTGACCACAGTGGATGGCCATACTTCTGCCAAGGGGGCTGTGCTTCTGCTTAGCAAAGTGGGACTTAACTCCTTCAGCTGATTTCATTCCAGTGGGAGTTAGAGCAGTGAGCACACTGTGTGGACAGATTCTGAAAGGGATTATCTTAAGTCTACTTGAAGCTGTGTGCTCTGAAGTTGTTACAGGCAACCTTCTCATGGTTAAAAATCAAGAAACAAGCTACTGCCTACCGAGGTAACCATGCCCTCTCTCTCCCAAACCCTCAAACTCAAACAACCACAGAATAACACCTTTGTGCATGATGTGTTTGATGTGATGGATATTAGTATTTGTGGAACAAGCTTTATTCATTTTGTCAAAACTTTTTGAGCTAATATATTCAGACTATTTGGTATTTTGATTGGCTATTGTGTTTCTTAGTGCTTAATTACAAAATTAAAGAGCGGATTGAGTTCTCTTTCACTTAGCTAGCACAGAATTCTTCAGCAATTTTCTGTGGGCAAGGTGTGTTCTGTTATGGGATGCGTGCCTCATGTAAAGATCACCCAGTGTCAGTTAATATCACATTTACTATATTTGCAGGAACAGTCCCTTATTTAAAGTACATTCAGTTCACTAACCTTTGAGACAGCTGTGATTGTGGAATTTTACTTCCACTTCTACATCTTGTGTGTTTATTATTGTGTACTGTCCTGTATTACTTTCTGCCCCTCTTTTGCATGCTCTATTCTAATTCTGATGAAGAGTTTGATGCACACTCAGGAAAGCTGTAGAAGACTAGCATAACCTGTTGTCATGAAAATAGGTGCTGAGGTTAAAAATGAAGATAATCACAAAATGTTTGCTTTAAACTTCTGTTTTGAGAAAGATCAGGATCTTAAGTTGCTTTAGATGGTGGGAAAACCCTCTTTCCCTTTGGTTGCTAGTAATGTTTCCCATTGAAATGATAGAACTGTTGACCGAGATTTTTTTCTTTATTATTTAGTTGGTTTCTTTTTTTGTATGGTACATTATTGATGATCACTCCTTGCCATTCAAAAATTCAGGAATCATGATGACTCGGATGCTTTTTCAATTGGAAACCCCATAATATTAATGAAATATTAATGAAAACGAGGAAAGAATGAGAAGCCAATGAACAATTGAAGCACCAAAACAAGGAGAATGTGTTCAGTGGAATGGCTGTTTTAATTTTTTTATTATTATTTGGTATTTTTCCCCACTCTCTGTGATTTAAAAGAAGTATAAGGAAAATGTTAAAACACTGCTTATTGGCCTAGACCTTTGAATCACATTCTTAAATCCTGGCAGTGTTACATCTCATTGAACATCCTTGAAACTTCTAGTTTCCTGGGATTTCTGAAAAAAATGATTAAACTCTAAAGGGTTTTCCTTCATTATTCTTTTTGAACTGACTGTACTTAGGAAAGTTAAACAACCCCATTCAGAGACTACTTCAGGACTACCCAAAGCAATTAGCATAAACTGTGTGGTTCCCAGTTAAAACTTATCATTCACAAGAAAAATCTATCCCATTTTTGGCTTGCTATTTTGAATAAAAGAAAACTTCTAAGCTTTCAAAACTGCATTTGTGAAATAATTTCAAATATAGTGTGCAGGCTTCCAAATTGCTAGTTGAAGACTGGTTTGTTTAGGATGATGTCAAAACCAATTAAATGTAAATTCTGTTTGGTTTCATGTATTTGGAGGTTGTTCTTTGTAGAATATTGAGCTTTCCTAGGATTCTGTAGTGGTAATGTGTGCTGCTTGAACGAGTTAACACTGCTGGCAGTTCAAGTAGAAAAAAAAACCTGAGGAGAAATTATGTTCAAGTGGGTAGCCACTTGCAATATGATACCAGTCTTGAGACTCCTAGAGCCAGATTAGTGTGATCTTGCTTTATTCCTACAAATACGGAATTGGGGCTTGGGGCTTTCTTCATTGTCAAGTGAGCATGTTGAAGTCACAGTTCACTGTGGAGCCATGTGTGTTATGGATATTACATACTTTGTAGATTGAATAAGGAGGGAAAGAAATGAGAAGTGTGAATGTTTTTGTTTTCAGGCTAGCTTCTAATGTAGAGAGAGAGAGAGAGAATTTGATAGAGCATTTGGCATTGCTAGAAGAGAAAAAAAAAAGTTAAAAATTCTGCTTGCATTCAGGAAGATTGGTATTTCATTTCCACTTCTGTGTTTCTAGGAACATCTTAATTAAACAAGAAATCTTTCAAGTGTTGCCAAAGCAATGCTGCAAAATTGTTATACCTGTTTTCTCTGAAACTATAACTGCCTGTAGCAAATTTGTGAATTAAAAATCATTCACTCTCTACCTTTTACATGCGACAAGGAACATTTTGAAAGTTTTCAATAAGGTGCATATATGCATCCCTAGCTATTTTTTATTTTTCTGCATATTAGTTTATTATTATTACCCCTACTCTGTTTTGTTTTCTAATTATTGAACACTCATTTGAGTTGCTTTCACTAATACAAACAGGAGGGAAACCAGGAGAGAAACCTTGAGTCAACTGAAATGATTGTTTTTCATGCTGGCAGTTGAAATTGATTTATTCAGGTGCTATGTTTCTACATTTTTCTAGGATTATCAACTGCAAGTTTGATTCCCTCCTGGGGGTATAAATTTATCTGGCCTAATGTATAATTTAGAGCTGATTTTACAGTGTATTTTTTTGATTTGTTGGAGGGTTCCTTCCAGCCTGTCTGAAGTTTTCCAGCATCTGGAGGCAGGTGGAGGATCTTTGAGTGATCTTGAGTATCTTGGAGTTCCTCTGAAACAGAAACTTTGACTGGTACAAGACTGCCCTGGCACCAGGGATTTATGCTTTTGCCTGACTTTTTTAGTAATTCTGTGACCTTTCTGCGTAGCCACCTCTGAGGGTAGTAACCAGCTTCCCTGTGAAGACGCTGGAAAGTGGGAAGAGACTGGCTGGAGCTTGACTTGTGAGATGTGGACGGCAGTATTACTCATGGTAGCTTTAGGCTGTCATGAGACTTTGGGCTGAACTTTACATACAGATTTAGTGCTCTGGAAAATATGTGGTTATGGTAATTGTGTCTTCAATCCTACTTCATTCCTACAGATGGAATGTGGAAGTGAGGGGTTTTTTAACTTCTCCTCAAGCTTGAGTAGATTTGACTGTTGTCAAATAACTCAAAAATGTGAATGCATCTGGGTTAACATGACAAGCAGTTTTTCTTTTTCTCGTTTTCCTTGCATTAAGGTTAGGAGTAGGTTCCTTGGCAGCTGACCTGAAATGGTGCTTCTCTTGCTGTCTCTCTTCCCTTTCCCTTGGCATGAACCTGCCTGTTCCTGGTTTGCCAGTCCAGCCTGATAATCCAGCAGGAACCCATTCCTTGAGGTGCCACTTATGTGGAAGGGAGGGCCTGGAGTCATGCTGTTGCCAGAGGGAGACAGCAGGGCCAGTGGCGATCCTGGGAGTGCAGGGCTGATCCCCCACCTAAGAAAGCTCCAAATCCAAGGCTTTGTGGCTCCTGTGAGCGTGAGTACCCAGCACAAAGGGTGGAGGCTATAGTTGGTGTGCCCCTAGGTAAGGTTGATGAATATTAAATCATTCCCCTAGGTCTTCCCTTCATCTATTATCCTGCTTGCTGGCAGCCCTTTCAATTTCTTCCCCATCAGACACGTCTGGGTAGCTTTCTAGGGCTTCAGAGTTAAGGCTGTGTGTTTTGCTTTAACTTGGGTTGACTGCTTGCTGTTGGTTAGAAAGGAAGAAATACCCACTCCATTTTCCTGGGCTCCCTGCAGTTACAGCTGCAGCTGAAAAGGTTGGAAATTCTCCAGAATTGTCTATCCACTTCTGGGGGAAGGATGCAATTTATTTCATCCTGAAACACTGTACAATGCTTGTTGCCAGCAGTCCTCGAAGAAAACCAACAAATTGTGTACTGTCATATTCAGCCATATGCTGGTTTATCCAACTCAAATGCTGGTATTCTCTGTATGCCTCCTCTATGTAAACTTCCTCACACCTCCTGTGTTATGTCTCCTGTGGCCTCTTGGACACTTTATTAATATCTGTTTTGAAATGCTCAAAAAGGTTACAGTGTTACTTTAAAGGGTTTTGCATGCTTGTAGTTGTGACATTATTTTTCTCCTGTGATTTCAAGTGGTAAAAGGTCAGAATTGGGATTCAAATCTACATTCTTTACTAAACTGAACTTAGAATGTTTGTGTCCCCTTTTACCAATTATTTTGTGTCCGTCTGTAACTTTCCTTAGATAGCACGTGGAAACTTTTCATAAGCATGAGCATGCTAGTATTAGTGTGCCAGCATGCTGGAAATATTTTTCCTATTGGATTTTTTTTCCTACGTAGTCCTCCTTTAGGATTAGGCAAATAGGGAAGCAGACTGTTAATGATATTACTAATTTTGTGCTGAAAGACTTGAAGAGGAGAAGCTAATGAAAGAGTTGAAGTGAAACTATTTCATTTTTTTAATTCAAGGTAACTTTGAGATCCTTCTACATGACATTAGTCCTGTCTGGAAGTTTCTGTAGTGATACATAAGTTCGAAACCAGGTAGTATTTTTGTAAAAGTAAATCTGTTTGGCATTGCAGCTTAATAAGTCCTTTTTTGTAAAAGGCTGAAAGTGCTACCTCTTCTAGATGAATCATTCTAATTATATCTTTCCACTGTAATTGCACGTGTAGTATTATTAAGTGACATTAAAGATGTAAATAATAAACATTGCAGATTTAGTCTTCAGCTTGTGGTTTCAGGGCTCTGTTTTCTGATTTCTTTGTGTTGACAATGTTGCATGGATGTAAAGTCTGCTGCTTCTAATCACACTTTTATTTTATTTTATGAGTTCCATGTGTTCCAGGTTTTAACTGCAATGCTTTGCACTGATATGTATTTTTCTTGGAGCAATCAAGGAGAAATAGATAGTGTTATGGAACTAAAACCACAGAGTTTATTAACTGGACAGTACAGAAATTCTGACTCTCTCTAGGATTTTCATCTGTGACATTCTGGGTTTTTGGAGGTGTCTGAAGTGGACAAGTAATAGAATTAATTTTGATAGTCTGATTAACAGAAATACATGGTCTAGGCCTACTCTATACAGCCATTCTGTGTTACCAGCACTGGTGTTACCATTAACTTGTTACCACATTTGCATTTACTAGAGCTGTAGGTTTTTGGTTGTTAGTGATCCTATTTATTTATTTTTTTGTTATATTTATTTATTAAAAAAAGAATCTTGCCAGGGGCTGCTGTGGTTTTCAAAGATTACTTGGTAGAAAATAGGCAGGAAACTTGTGTCATATTCAGTACTGACTTTGAGGACATGAATACACAAGCATCTGATTTTGACAGACTGCTCTTAGAAAATACTACTTTTTAAAATTATGTTTTCAAGGCTTAATCACCTGATTTTTTACCATTGTGTTCTCCTATGCCTAAACTTTGAGTCAGATTTTGTAGCTCAGCAGCATTTAGAACAGAATCCCTGTATTGAAACATCATGGTGATCACAGTGCCAACAGGGAAACTGGATTTGAACATACAGATTTGAAGCTCCTCGCTTTTTTTCTCGTTTTGTTTGAGTAGGATTGGATCTATCTAGGATAAACAAGAGAAAGATTTGTATTGTTGTTCTTTATTGTGCAGGCAAACTAGAATCTGTGCTGTCAACTTATTCTCATGGTTGTCATTTATGTCCAATTTGGGAAATAAAGGGGTTCTCTGGGAAGACACAAACCTAGCTTAGAGAGGTTGCTGTACTTGTCAGAACAGTCTGGATTTTGACTCTATTTAGAGGAGGGACAGAGAGCACTGTGATGTATCTGAGAGGTGTTTGTTGAGTTTGTGACAACCTAATCAATATTGGCAATATTCATTAATGTTAAATTTTGTTGTTAAATGCCAAAATTCATTTTGTTGTTAAATATAAATGTTCATTAATATTAAATATGTAATGATAAAGATAGTTTTGCCCATAATTGTTCAAAGACAACCTTTTTTTGTTGTTGTTTAGTCCTTAAAATAGGCACTGGAGACTAACTCAGAGTTAGCTCAGTATTAAATGGAACATTATCTGTTCTACCAGTCAGACTCGTAAAAAAATGGGATCTCTCCTCTTCAGCAGTGGATGTAAAGCGGCTGTGAAGAAGGTGAAGATAGTGTCTGGGTAGATATAGTAGCATGCCTTTTTGAATATGGCATTCTTAGCTAATAGCTTTGCTACAAAATTCCTTCTAGAATTACAATTTTAGACTGTCCTCATCTGGAATCTGTTTGGAAGGTTAAAGTTGGTTCTAGATCTTTTGAGAGACAGGTTTTACAATATAGTCAGCTAGTGCTAAGTAAGGCATTATTTTAATGCTTCTGGGACACATCAGAATAGATACCTCCATTTTCTCACCCTTCCTGTTTAATTAATTTTTGTTGGTCATTAATTCTATGTTGATCCCTTTGTTCAAGTCATGGAAGGAGGACGAGACCAGTAGGATTTATTTAAATTAGTTATAATGTTCCCATTGCCATCAATATAATAGCTGAATGCTTTATGAAAGCTATGAAATTTGATGCAATAACTTCCTTGTTTTTTAAAGAAGGTTCATGGGATTTAATACTTTCTTTTAGGCAATGTCTGCAAATGAATAGCAGAATGCATGACAGAAGAAGAGAAATAGTGTTGAGAATAATGCAGAGAAATGCATTTTGCAATCGCTCATATTACAAATGCAAAACGTCTCTTGGAGGTAATAGAAAACATGAAATTGTAAGTGCTTACAAGCTGTGGTTACAAACCCTGAAATTTGGGAGAATGGCAGTTTATCTTTTTTTGAAAAGTAGTCACTTTAAAATACCTAATTCTGATTAATGGGCTGGTACTCTGCTTCACTGCAGACAGTTATTCTTTCTTTTGGGTCTGCAGTGGAAAAGCCTCTAACTGGGAGCAGTGAAGAAGTAATCCTCCTCTTCACTGACTGCTGCACTTTATCTGTGGAAGAAACCTTTTGAGAACTTGCTTTTATATGTTCCTCTTGATTTTTCTGTGTCCTTTCCCTCTTCCATTTGGCTTTTGTTCTTGCAGGTAGTGAAGTTTGGAAGTTACCAAGTTTCATAACTTCTGAGCATTAGTACAAAGTCTGAGGACTTCTACTGTGAGCAGTGGTCAAAGTAAAGATAAAGAGAGAACCTTAACTATTTAACTACTAAATTTTGGCACAGATTTATACCTGGAACTTGTTTAAACTTTTAAATATTTCTAACACAGCAATTTGTGAGGGAGTTTGTGTGCATGATTTTCTTGTTTCCATAGAGCTATAAGTGTGAATGGTATTTCCTGCACAAAAAAATTGTCTAATTTCCCTTCTCTAAAACACTTATGAACTGAAACACAGGAGAAGCTGTGGAGCAGTAGCTTAAATCAAGGAGATAAAAGAATGAGCAGGAAAAAAGGTATAATCTGCTTCTGAGTTGAGATGAAATTCCTTATTTTATTCTCAGATTTTAAAGATATTGTTAATCAAAACTTTGTAGCAAACCTGCCTATTTTAAGTAGCATTTTTTATTGGTAAAAGGAAAGCTGAACATAGAGCAGGCTATGAGGACATAATTTATTATCCAATGTGCAAGCACACATGAATGGAATAACATAAATTAATAGAGGAGGCAAAAGTGCCATTTTTCATAGAGATTGAATTTACAGGACAGCATTAACATTGTAAACATTTTAGCAGAGGTCAGTTAACCAAGCAGTGATTTATAGGGAATGGCATAATTTTTTTTTTTGGTCGACACACAAAGTAGGGCTTAATTTTCATCTGCATTTGCTTATTACTTGCTAGTGTTTCTTCCACTCCCCCCTGGTCCCTCACCCCTCCCCCCACCCCACAAGCATTCCAAAGATAGCCCAGAAATACTCTTGGGTAAAATCAACTTGAAGGCTCTGGAGCGCTTGTTGTAAGGAAGAGATTAGATTTGTTTGGACAGGAATGTAGAGTTGAGTTGCTCGTAGTGTGGTGTCACGCAAGTGCATGTAAATTGTTCTAACAAACAAAGTTGGACACATTTTATTTTACATGTGTTGTTGTTATAAGATCTGTTTCTATAAGTAGCCTATGTTTGAGATAGCGGAAAGCATCAATTTCAGATGCTTGTAAGCCACATTTGTAAATTACAGAAGTTATGTGTGGGTGGCTTATTTTGTTTGTTTGTTTTCTTTTGGGTTCTGTTTCCTTTTTTTAATTTTTTTTGTTATGAGAACTGTGGATAATTTTTTATGAGAAAGAATTCTGTGTAATTACATCTGCACTAATTATGCAACATTAACCTGACATTTAACCACAAAATCAATATGTTTTGCCAGATGTTTAAGTAGTGTGATTTTTGCAGGCATTGAACATGTGAACGATATTTCTTTTTTTTTTTTTTTTTTTTGAGATAGAGTCTTGGATGGTAGTCTTAGGTACCACAGCAAATGCACAAAAGCAAAGAACATAATTTTTCTGACACAAACACATACATTTTCATGTATTAGTTTTTTGACTGAACTTTAATTTCTCTTGGAATGTCTACCTTCATATATACAGTAATTTTCTTTAAAGTTGGGTCCAGTTTATTTCCAGAAACAAATTCCTTTTGTCAGTAACCAGGAAGTAAAATGGAAAAAAAAAAATCATCAGAGAAGAAGCTTTAAGAAAAGACTCAAGATGAGTGCTTTGCTTCTCCCTACCTTGTGCAAAAGTGTCTTTTTCTTCTCAAGCCATTTAGTAGTGGGCATGAAGGGATTTCTGATGTTCCCAAATTGTCTTTTCCTAACTAGCTGGGACCTATCTAAATGATGGATGGGGGAGGCCTTGCCTGCTTCCGTGGGGTTTAAACTTTCCGCTGGAAGAGCTCCAGGAAGCTGACTGAAAGCTGTAGTATGGTTTCAGCAGTGTATGGTATCTCCTTCTGGTACTGAAACACATGAAAACCCTGTTCTCTAGGGGAGACCTTCAGGAAGGCAGGTGGCAAGAAGAGATACGGCATAGACAAATATCCAGGTGACCTCTCCTCAGCTTGCAGGCTCTCAGGCTTGCCGTGGAGCAGGCCTTTTGTAGATACCTGATAGTTTTTTTGTTGACACAGACAATGCTGCTTAGTTTTTTCCCATTTCACTAAAACCTAATGCAGTCTGGGGGAAGCTGCTGTTGGGAGCTCAGCTGGCTTGAGTTTGTCATACTATTTGTTTTTGTGTCTCCTCATTTTTTGGTTTCTCCTTCTGGCTTGATGCCTTTCTTTCCTCTTTTGGTTGGCGGAAGCAAATGAAGCTTTTAAAAAAAACCAACCACCACCAAAAAAAAAAAGCTCTCATTTCCTATATTTTCCTAGTTTGTTTTTCGTGGTTTGTTTGGGCATTTTTGTGGGTTGGGTTAGGTTTGGTTTTCCCTGCCAGTGAGTTTCTCTCGAGACCACCTCTAACCCCCCTCACTCGCCTTCTCCCGACTTTCCGAGCATCTTTCGGAGCTGTTCCGGGCCCTGCGGGCCGGCAGGGGCCAGGAGGTGGCGGTAGAGAACTCGCCGGAGCCGCGGGCGCTGGCGCGGTTCGTCCCCGCGGCCGCGGAGCTGCGGCCGGAGCGCGGAGCCGGCCCTGTGCCAGCAGCGGGGTCCGCACCCTGCCGCCCGCCCCGCTGTCAGCCCGTGCTGACAACGCTGCCTGTAGCGACGGGCTGTTTGGTTGGTTGGCTTCTTCTTTGGGTTTTTTAATTTTTTTTTTTTTTTTTTTAAATTTGGGATTTTGACTAGGTACAAACTAGGGAGAAGAGAGGTAGCACAGCAATGTATGTGCATCTACATGTTAATAAACAAAACCCTCCAAACTCTCACTACCCAGCGTAAAGAAACAGTGACTGGGTTATTTGAGGTTATGTGAACTTTTCCTGTCCCAAATTCCCAATCTGTCCTCATCTATTCCTCGTCTTGCAGTGTTGGAATGGCTTGGATTTTGTTAAACCAGCCATCCTCTTTGCCCGTAGGTTTGTAGAAATTCATGAATTGGAGGTGTGAAACTGGAGAACTGTTAAAAGTTAAGGAAAGCCGATTAGCTTTATTGGAAAGCTGAAACAGTTGGGAGTTTGAATGAGCAATCGTAGCAGTGAAGTACTTACTCTCCTCCCACTTCTATCTTCATGCTGTCACGAAAATGTAAATTTTATTTGACCAATTTAGAAGCCTGTGCAAGCAACTTGTGCTGTATGAGTACTAGTTCTCACAGCCTGTCTTTCCCAAGCCCACAGCCTGCTTTGGGAAGGCCATTCTGCACACTGGTACAGGTTGAGATTCCTTGATTGCTACATCAGATGTGCACCTGGTAACACAGCACCACGCTGTTCTGCTGTTTTTGAATTCTGTTGTCAGTCTAGATATGGGCACAGGGAATGAGGCATAGGTATATGGTATAGGGCTGTTGTTGTCTGCCAACAGGATGCCCACAGCCTTTGCAAGGGCCAGTGACTTAGCTGTGCCTCCCTACACCTCCAAAATGTGGGGGAGGCTGGAGCTGACCTCCTCAGCCTTTGGTGGGTGGACTGCAAGGGGATCCCCTCTGGCTGACCAGATACTTCTTAATTATCTTAACTCTATGTGGCCACCTACACCAACTTTTAGGACATTTTACTTTTCAAATTGTATGATTGAGTATTTTACAATCGATTCAAGAAACAGTGTAAACAAATGGTATCCTCACTGCTAACTTGAATACAAGTGTTGGTTGTATATGTTGAGCCACTTTCCATTTGAATTCTATGACCCTGAAAATAGCGTCCTATTCAAAATTGTAATTAGCATAACTTGTTATTATTTAATAGTTGTGATATCTTATGTTTTCTGTCATCTGTATCTTGTGTTGAATTGCTTCCACAGAAGAAAAAAGCACTTCAGTTTTTGTGGTTTCCCTTTTCTGCTCCCTTCCCTCCATTTTGAAGTTTTGAAATGCTCTAAAAGGCTCTCCTGGAAAATCAATTTGCTGTTCGTGTTGGTTTAATGCTTAACACTCACTGTGTGTCCTTTGTACCCGCAGCTGTGGAATGCTCTGCTGCAGCTGAATTTGTGCATTTTCTGACAAGCACAATAGAGTGAGAAACTTCCTCATGAGAGGAAGGAGTTTAGGTTCATTTACAGAGCTTAGTATTTTTGAAAGAATGTTTCAGGATTAACAATTCCAAGCACAAAGATTTATGTCCAATCTTGTACAATTTTTCTGATGTTGCAGTTTGATAATTAATTTTATATTCAACTTAGTAATTTGCAACCACTTTAGATTTTAGAACAGAAGTGCTACTACATTTATATTACTACCTGCCACCTCTGTTAAGGGGAAACATGAGGTAGGAAGGAATAGAAGCTGGAGTGTGTTAAGTACTGTAAAACTTAAGTGATATATTTTATTTTTTTAATTGTTATTTCTGTTGTTTGTTTTCCACACTGTAGGGAAGAGTGAGTTCTGATCCCAAAATCACAGTAGTTAAAGCTTCTTGTACTTTGTGTGGTACAGCAAGACTGACAGGCCTCTTTGTGAACTTGTTGTTTCTCTCTAATATGTCTTTTCAGGCAACTTGCTCGTGTAGAATCCGCTTTGTCAGAAAGAGAAAAGGAAGCTCAGGGAGGCAGTGGGAATATTGCATAGATATTTTGAGCTGCAGTCACTAGTTAGGATAAAAAAAAAAAATCTAAGATTTTTTTGGGGGGCTTATCTCCCCACTTAAACTTGTTTCAGAAATCAGGAATATCATCTAATAGCCAACAGATTTTTTTTTTTTTTTTTTTAACTGTAGTTTCCAAACTTCCAAGTTTCTAGCAGTCTCTAAATACGAATTTTGCTGATAATTTCACAAGGACAATCAACTGCTTTGAAGTAGTTGCTATCCTTTTGAGAACCATACCAAAACCAGAAATAAGCAAGGAGACAACAGGAGAAGGAAACCTTGTAGTTGTTTGCATGTATCTTGGGACTAGCTGAGTATGTAACTGTGAGGAACAAATGCCTAGTGGCAAGGCTTTGAAGAATATTGTAAGAGATGTTAGTTAATTTAAATTGGAATTTATTTTGGTAATTGATAAGGGACATTTGAAACATGTTTATAAAGAAGAAAACAAGCTTTCTTTACAGGTATGACAAATTGCAAGTGGGGAAACTAAAACTAGTTTTAATAAAAGTGAAAAGAATATGAATACTAACTGTGGTTCTAGTTGTAAATCCTCTAAGAGATTTAGTGAAGTTGCTAAAAATGGGAGTCATGCATTTCAGCTACTGGAAAGAATTCTGTGGGTCAGAGAGTCCTCTGGGTGCTCCTAGGCCACAGGAAACTTAAGGGTAAAAGCAACGTCCATGGTGGCAATGCTGCCCTGTAGAGAAGCCTTACCAAATTTTGAACCGAGGGCTATTATCAGTGGCTGCTAACAAAAAGGAAGAGTTTGCTTTTGAGATAAGACTGGAAAATTTCTAAAATCTCAAGCTGTGGAAGTGTGTGCGTGTATATAAATGTACTGTAGGCATTAGTTGGTTTCAATACTGGCTGTTGTCATTGAAATGAGCAACTTCTGAATTTTTTTTTTAAAGTTCTTTTTCCTCTTGATGCTGGTACTTTCTGTTTTTTTCAAAGGTTATATCAGGAGAGGATTTCACTCAGTGCATGCAAGAGATCGTAGGGTATAAACAGAACAAATGTGTGGTATTGAGACACAGAGCTGCATGCTAATAAGGGCAAGCCTGGACTTTGAAGGACCGTGTTTGTGACCTCTGATGTGCCTGTAGGGAGACACGACACAGACTTGTGCAGTGTTTTGAACAAATCAGATCTGTGCAATAATACCTCTAAAGCATTACAGTGTTGGAGAGAGCCTGCCAGGATGTTTCAGACCACAAATACCTCGTCAGCATTGTCTAGTGGTGCTCTGGAGAAAAACAGGTTTAGGCTGACAGCAATTATAATACAGTTAACGAGGAGGGTGCAGCTTAAACTCAGACCTTGAGGGTAGAGTCCAGTGTAATAGGATTTTCAAAGTATGTCAGAAGATATGAGATAAAAAGATATGCTATTGATAGAGGCTTTCATAACAGCTAATCAAAGGAGGTAGTTACCATGAAGAGCAGCTGCTTATACAGAGTGCTTTCAAAGACAAATGAAGAGGTCGAACTGTGCAGTGAAGGGCAGTGCTGCACTATCCTTGGAGAGGGGAAGGTGATTCTTTAACACATTAACAGTCCTTCTGGAGTCAGAGAGGGAAGGAAAAGTATTAAAACAAAAATGGCCTACTTTAGTAGTTTTCACTATATTCACATGTACTTCTGAAACTCTGATATTTATCGGCTGTGATAGAGAGCTGGGTAGCATTGTACTGGATTCATACTCCATAAAGCACAAGGAGCAAAAGATTTACCATTTGTTCATTTATTCAGATTTGGAATACCCTTAGAAGTGCTTTGATAATATGATGAGAAGAGTGAAGCAACAACTCAGATTATCTTTGTGTATTCAATGGTTTTATATTTTTGGCATGACACGAATAACATTTTTGTTTTGTTTTGGGTTTTTGTTTGTATGTTGTTTTTTTTTTTTTTAAACAAAACAAATAAAACACAGATTTATGATATGTCCCACCTTTTTTTGATTCCTGTAAACTGAGTTGCTAGAGTCTCTTCTTATTTTCACTCTCTCATATGAGTCTCAGTCTTAGGACTGAATATGAGAAAGTTTTTTTTCCCCATAAACCTGAGGGGATAGTATGTAGTTAGTAGCCTCACACATCTGTGTGTTTCAAAGCCTTAACAGCAAAGTGACTTCAAGGAGGGGAACACTGAAAGAATTTTAACCCCAGCAGGGAGATTTCATGGCAGCAACAGCTGTGTTGCTAGTCCACTTTTAGTCACCAGTGCTATCTTCAAGTCTGCTGAAAACAGATTGCACTAATTTTAATGAGACATAAGTTAGATGAGTCGAAGTTATGCCTGAAACCAGCTGTGGAACTCTTGTAGACCTGTATCCAATCTCCTAGAAAATTAAGTTTACAGCATCTTATAAAGTGGACTCTTTTCCTGTGGTGCCTTCTGTCCCAAAGGAGTCATAATTCATTTACATATTTAAATTAAATATGGCTGCAGATCTTCTTGGAGTTCAGCTGTGCAGCAACAATGAGAAGCAGCAATTGGTGATAGTGTCTGTTCAGAGTAGTGATAACTTGACCCCTCTGAGGAGAAGGCCCAGAGTAGGGTGGTGCACTGCAGTCCTAGAAGAGTTACCCTTTGTGCTTTTGGTGGCAGAGTGTGCATGCATCTGTCACTTCAACTACACTTTCAGTGCAAAAAAAGTAGTTAATTGTTTTTGAGAAAATATTTTCAACCTAGCTAAAAAATTATTGCCACTAGGGTGAAAGCCTTGACTGCCTAAAGTTTGCTTTCATTTTTTGGGTTGCCTACTGTTTTATTTGCCAAATGAATCCAAAAGAGTGTACATTGAAATTTATAATGCAGTCTCTATAATGCAGGATTACTTTATTCTGTGGCTAGTCATGTTGTGTTCTTCTGTGGTTAGGACAGTGTCTGCATAGGTGAAGTGTGCTGACTAGTTAGGTTTTTTTGTAAAGGAGAAGAAATCAATGGAATTAAGAGGGAAATAGTAGCAACCTTTAGATAAGAATTTCTTACGAGAATTTCTTTCAGACACTTGTTGCATGTAGCAGAACATGTAAACAGATGGAAATATCAGGCCCATTTCAATGTTGGCTGGTAACATGCCTCAGCATAAGAAGGAATTCTTGAAATTCTTGTGCTAGTCTCTGTGAAGATATGAAAAAATGGTGCTTAGTAGCTAAGCAACATAAATTTGACCTTCTGTTATTTGTACTTTGACCTGTTATATAAACTATTTGATTGTACTGGGAAATGAAGTAAAGTTTTTTAAAACTTAATCCTAGAGACACTAGACGTGTTCCACGATCATTGAGGATTGTCAGCAATATTTGTTTTTGTCACCTGGTACTGGAAGCAATATAATGAAATAGCTGAAAACTCATTATCTTTTCTGTGATCTGTTATGTCTCAGACTATGGAAATATCAAGAGATTTGTGTTAATGTTACTACCCTTTGAAAAGGGCAAGTGATCAACTTAAATTTGAAACATAGTAAGCTCACAATATTTTTGAACTTGAACCAAGAATCATGACTAGTTGACACTGTAATGCATAGGAGATATTTTCCTGCCTACAAACTAATGGAAAAAAGGAATGACTGTTTTTTTTCCCCAGAAAATAAAAATGTCATATACTATGCATTACAGCAGAACATGCTATAGAGTAGGAAACATTTCATTTTGATATACAGGAGATGATTTTTTTTAAAAATAAGTTTTAAGTATATGTAAATATAAAGGTGTGCAATAAGCTGTATGCACCGTGGAATTGAAAGACTTGTATTAGGCAATTCAGACATACCAGTTACATTTGCATTTGAGAGGAAACCTTCCAGTTGCAGCTTTTAAAATCTTTTAAAATGCGAGTGAAATGGGAATGAATAGAAAATTTGATGATTGACCAAATACTACTTTATAATATTATGGTGTGCTAATGTTAGGACCTTAGGTACTCAGTTTTTGGGTTCTTATTAAAAAGTTCATTTAACCTGGGAAAATTTTTGTCTTGGGAAATATTTCAGAATTTGAATACTAGTTTTTATAACTTCTCATGCGCTTTTCTACCCTGAACGCATCAGTCCATTATTTTGTAAGTACATTGGAACAGACTGCAGCCTTTTTTATCTGTAGATTAAGGTTGAACTTTGAATTGTTGATTTAAGTTGCATCTCTGAACAGATTTTTTTTCCTTCATCTTTAGAACAAAATAAAAACACCCAAAGCCTATATGAATTGAAACACCTCAACAGTTATGTCTATCACTGTAGATCGTACATCTTAAGCTTAACATCTTCAGATATTTAGGTGTTAAGATAAGAAAATGACATTCTCTTGGTACCTTCACTTAGTAAAATCTCCTTTTTCCCCTCTCATGTTTACCTTTGCCCCTCACTCAGACTCTCCCACAGGTTGGTGTCTATTCATTAAGATAACGTGGAATTAATCACTGTGTGCCGATTTGCAAAGAGCATTCTAGTTGTGACGAAGCAGTGGATATTCTTCATGTAGAAAAAAGTGAAGGAGGACGACACCAGGAAAAAAACTTTCAGTTTTAAGATCAATTTTTATATTCAAGCCAACCTCAAACTGGGTTGTGCTTCTTAATCATTCTCTCTGAATTTTATTTAATTATGTTAATCAAGGAATAGCTGAAGAGTAGCTAACCATTAAGCTATTCCTAATGGCTATTTTATTAATAGCTAAGGGCTAACATTGCAGTTAGCTTGCTGATTTCTTTTTTCTTTGCCAACCTATGTATCTTTTCCCTTGCTTTTCTTACACTGCGTACTGCTGATCCCACTGAAGATGCTAACAGAGAGTAAAGCATTTCCCACCAGCTATTCATAACACTGGTATAATGATATATTTGTTTTATGCAATATGCTTCTAGCTATGTTTAACTTTCTCCTAATCTTAGAGATAGTGCTTAGAACATTTTAAATGAGCTTAGAATCAGATTTCTTCCTCCAACATAGCATAACTGAAGCCTTTAAAATTAGCAGAATGTGTTCCAATAGAGTTGAAACACCTGTGGCAATTGCCTGAATGTGTAAATACATTTCTCTTCCTCTAACTACTAAAGATACAGGTCAGACGTGTACTTAAATACACTATGCCCATGATTCATGTGCCTGATATAAAATGGAGAAAACATAAACTGAGGGATTTTCTTGATTGTCCTCTCAAATAATGAATTTTGTTGATTTTTTTCAGTCATTTGTTACCTTGTGTTTTAGTGAGTCAGATTCCTTTTTTCTGCTCAAGTTAAAAGCTTAGGAGATTGAAGAACCATCTCTCAGTATACCATTAATGGGCTTGTCCTTGGTACAGATGCTTTAAAAATGCATTTTTTAAATTCATGGAATCTTTAATACAACATTGATGCTGTTGAACCCATCGTTTAACAGGAGTTAGGGAACATCACACATTCTGTCACCCATGCAGTTAAACCTTTTGATACTTGGCTTATATGAGCCAGGAAGTTGTCTGTTTCCATTTGCAAAATAGCTGTTACTAAAGGTGGTCTTTTGGGAAAAGGTTAAAAGTTCCTTGCATTAGGAAGTGTGGCATCCTTCCACATAGATGTAATATTTGCTGAAAGGAATTAATATGTGCTTCTAGTGGAATCCTCAGCTAGGCTGAAGTCTACCTATTCCCATGATGGATTAAAAAAGAGCCAGGGAGAGTAGTCTGGCTGCTACTTCTCACAGTTGGGTGAATTCAATCTCCAGCTGTTAGTTCCACCTTCCAACACTCAAATCCTTTAGTGTTACCTGTCTGCTCTTTCACTAAGCCTATGAAATATAGATTAAAACATAGTTGACCTGTTTTATTTTTTAAAAAGAAAATCTGGCATAGGGAACTCTCACACTTTTGTTGTTCTTGTGACATAGATTAGGAAATGGGATATATGTTATTTACTAGCAGTCAGGCAAAAGCCAGTGATGAAAGCAGGATGGGCAGTCTATTATGCAGGTGTATGGGGAGACAGGTATGCTGAAGTCAGACCACCTTCCTCACTATCTCTTCCTGGAGACATCTACTCCCAGTGATTATATTCTGGATGGTTTTACTGTTCTGTACTTGCCTGTACAGGACTTGTTTTGCTTTTTTTTCTTAATGAGGAGCATGAAAGAACTCGTAGGGTTACAAAAGGAAAGATTTATATTGATTGTAAGTAGATTTTTCCTCTTTCTGATGGCAGCAACCAAAACACAGGAAGTTTTATGGGAGTAGAAAATTTACTGGGGACATGGTGGTACTGGTGGAGGAGGATCCTGAAGGATGTTTGCATTTCTGCTTGTGTAATAAAAACTTGTTGTTTGTACATACTGAGTGTATTGCTGCCAGAAGGGGAGGGTTCTGACTTCTGTTCTACCTCATTTGTGTTGTTTCTCTGATGCCAGTGGAAGGATGAGTGGCCCTGTCCTCAGACACTTTTCCAGGGACAATGCCTACTTATGCTCACTGGCTTCACCAGAATTAATGCAGCTTTAGCATAGATCTTGACAGGCTTGAATGCTTGTCAGTGTTGTTTTCCTTTTATTCAAATTTGGCACCTAATGCATTCAAAGACATGTTGGCAGATCACCTAATTGAGAGTTTTGTATTTGCTTGGTTGGAAAGATTTGCTGAAATAGGATATGCTTGACAGATTGGTTGCAGACCTCCTAGGGATGCCATTATCAGTGGTTTAAATTCCAGGTTGTAGGATTGTATAGCATAGGATATATGTTCATCACATCTCAGATTAAAAATGATTTAAGCAGTGATCTCAGTCAGAAAATAAAAAATAAGATATTGGCACTTTTATGATAAAAATGGGTTGTGTAATTATTTAGATCTGTAGTAATTGTTAAGTTTAACCTGTGTTATTTCCATTGACGTTTTGTGCTCTGGATAAGTATTTGTGAACTGGGAATCAGAAGTCATAGATATAGGGATTTTAATGAATTTATTCATGGTCTGCTGGCACACAAAATATTGTCTAAATTCATCTGATTGCTTCTCAGTTTTATGACTTAAATGAAGCAAGGGAATTGACTGAGAAATATGATAAGTAGTCTTATAGTAGTACAATAAGAAGTATTCTGGGAAAGCACCTTTTAAAGGCAAACATGCTGTTTTGCAGACTGCAGGTATTTCACTTTTGCTGTGTAGCCTCAAAGGAGAATTGGTGTGTGATGCTCAGCTTGACAGCCAATTACATGCTCTTGTGGAATTGCTAAGTGAAATTGGCTAATTGATAATGAGGCTACTTATTCTTACTCATACTTTGCAGTTTCTTTGTAATAACTACTCCAAGAGGTTTAGGTCATGTCATAGCCTTAATGAATGTGGATAAATAAAAAGGTACTTGCAGTCTTACTTTGGCTTCAGAAAGTAATTTTTTAGTAATCATGGATGTAGAAACAGGGTGTAGAAAGATACTTTGTAGAAGTCTGAGACTTATAGTTAATAAACAAAAGCAAGAAGACAAAACTATTGTGCATTTCTGTGAAAATTTACTTGTAGTAAATTATCACAAAGGCTTTATTTCTGTGATTCAGGTAATGGGATATTAGGCTTTTTAATTTGAGATCACAAGTGCTTGTGTGGTTCTGGTTCAGTAGTCAAAATGGTGACACATGATGGGGAAAATGAGATAACACAATATTCCAGTACAGTTAATTCAAATTTATGTTCAATTGCAGAAGAATGACAGAACAAATACACACAGAGAGGTTGAGTCACTATCTTGGTTTTGTAAATAACCCTTTCCCAGAAGCAGTATTAACATTGTCACACATGGGGCTTTTGTCCTGGAGTTCCCATGTAGGTTTAGATTTTAAGGGATAAATGAATGAATCTCGCTGTCACCCTCATGCCTGAGAGTACTAAATTATAAATAAAAATGCTGCTTGCATAAAGAACCCCATTTGGATGCTGATGGATGATGACATGTCCAAGTTTATTATAAACTTTCATAATAGAAATAAACCAGTATTCAAACACATATTAGATTTTTCATGTGCTACCTACCATGAACTATTAAAACTTGGTTGTTTTCCTGTAGTTTTTCTCCTTTTTGAGTCTAGAAGGAGGAAACAATCAATGATCATGAGGTGTTAAAGAGTCCAAGGCAGTTGTGGAACAGTTATCTGTGAACATTTAGAGAGTGAAGAGTAGCTAGTGTTGACTCACAGATAGCATAATTGCCTCACACATAGCGTAATTTCCCTTTCTTTTTTTCATTCCCTTAGGCCTTGCAAAATTGTTTTGTATCTTGAAACATATTTAATAGAGCTATTAAGAAATAATATCTTGTGTTTAGCAGCTGCACTGCTATCATGGGATACCACCAAAATCACTGAGATCATAGTACAGTTCTAAATATTTAAAAATAACTTTTGTTTGTTGGAGTTTTGTTTGTTTGTTTGGTGGGGGGTTTTTTGTGTGGTTTTTTTTTTTGTTTGTTTGTTTTGTTTTTTTGGTTTGGTTTGGTTTGTTTTTTTTCCCAAATTGAGATGACTTAATATACAGAAGATCTTGTTGTGATGAAATGTAAGTTTGAGACTTCCTGGATTAATTTAGGCTGTTAAAAATCACAGTGTTTTTTTTGTTTTTGTTTTTGTTTTTTTTTTTGTTTGTTTTTTTTTTTTTTTAAATTTTGATGTATTTTGGCTGTCACTGTTGAATTAATACGCCAGTTATTACAGATGGTTAGATCTAATAAGTTGTGGTGGTAATACTGGATACAGTATTCTTTATTGTTGATGTCATTTTGGAAGATGGAAAGAAATTCTGAAAGTTTATGTCTTAAGAAAATAAGCCTAGTTGGGATACATTTGATATGTAACTCTTCCTGTAGAAATGACAGAATTTGAGCAGGTTAGTCTGTGCTCAATTTCTTTAAATGTTCATGGTGATTTCTGTTTTGGAGGGTTCAAGTTGTTCTGGCTTTGCTTTCAGTATCCAGGCAGGGAAGTGAAGGTCAACAGAGTATTTCTTGCTAAGTAGGCTTGGATGAAAAACGTGTTAGGCTTTCTACCTCTTTTTTTTTTTTTTTTTTTTTTTTTTTTTTTGTGGTCCTAAGGGTTGAGAGGTGGTGCAGTGGGAGAAGGCATCATCTGCCATGCACGTGCATTCTCCTATGCTTTCCTCAGGTCAAATGAATAGTAAAATAAGGGATTTTATCCTCTTCTTTTTTAGCAGCAGTTTGTGTCCAACTTCCCTGTGTAGATATGAGGTATAGGTATTTGGGCAAGTTGTTGCAGGCTGAAGTAGGGCATGAACTTCAAGCATGCCAATTGTATACTCTTGTATAAAATTGTATACTCTTGTGTATCCTGTAGTGCTTGCCAAGTGCCTAGGTTATATTGAAACAGAATTTAAGGGCTAGTCAAGGAAGCAGGAAGAGAAGGACTGGCAACTGTTTCTTTCCTTGTAATGTTGCACAAGGTTGAAGCAGAGCTACTGAGTAACATCAGCAAGGGATAAGAGATTGTCTTGGCTCCTGACTCTGAGTAGCGGGTAGTATTTGTACTCCAAATTACTTTTGCTGTGAAATGAAAGTTATTTGAAGCGTCAGAATTAATAGCACGACACTTTGGATGCTTCCCGAATCAAATACAAAATTATATTGCCTTTGCAATCTACAGAGAAAATGGTTTGGAGGTCTGTAAGGCAGAATAACCTGGATAAAATATCTTTAAAGTTCTCTGGGATGCACTGAAAATAGGGGCAAAAATTGTCTGAATTTGTGATAGCCATAGGTGTCTATAGAAAGGCTTATGACTGTCTTAGTCTAGACTTATGACTATGTGTTCTTGTACTGAAAATATGCAGACATGAGGTGTTTTTTAGATTACAAGACTGGCTTGCAGATCACTGAGAAAACAATTGAGTGATCATGAGCACATGATCTACATAGATGCCTGTAATCTGCCTTGTAACTGAACAATGTGTTTGGATGAGCTAACTCTAGGAGCTCTGCTTCCTCATGTTTAAGAAAATTAAATATGTAGTGAAATAAGCATGGTGGTGGTAGCAAAAATGTGTGACTTAAGAAATAAAAGTTAGACTCATGAGCACCCTGTAACATGTATGGAAAGTTTGGTGTTATAGTGTCTTGGTGCAGCTATATCTGTGATGTAAATTCAAGCCTCTCAGAAGGCAATTTTAAACTGCCTTGTATCTGGACTGTATTTCATCTGGGGATCTACTTTCATAATACAAATTTGTCATGCGTCTCATGTTATTTTCACATCAGGTTATTGAAAGATGATTTTGACTGTTTCTTGGAAGAGTCTACACTGTGCTTAACTGTAATGATTTCTTTACATTTTGTTATTTTAAAATTTTTTTTAATGTTTTGTTATCCCTCCAGTTGGCAGTTTAAACTTTCAGAACAGTTAAAGACAAATTTTCAGGTGCCTTTTTGAGCCAGGACATGTTACGAGATTAGTTTGACTACCATCAGGTTACCAAATCTGTTTCACTAGAGTGTGTACATTTGACTGTTATAAGAAAAGTCAGGTTTATTTTCTGAAGAAGATCTTTTAGTACTCAGGAATTATGGTACTGCTGCCAGTAGGAAAAGTTTAGAAAACTTTTTCTACATAGAAACTTAACCTAACCTCAGAGAGCAATAGCAAATTGAATGATTTTTCATAGCCAGTTTGTTGACAGTTGATCAGTTTCTTTACCGACCTCCAGTCAGTTTTATGTTGCTTATGTGAAGTCGGTGCCTTTTGTTTTGTCTTAGTCAACACTTTACTGAAATTACTGACTAGTAGCTAAGATCACTGTTGTTTTTCAGATATGAAAATGTAATGGGATAGGCATTTGTATAACAGGTGTTTGAATTCTGCTAAGGACTTAAGAAATTTGGAGTGTGTTCTCTTGTGTTTTGCCTTGAACCCTACAGTTAATTATGGTACCCTTTGTGAAAAGAATATTTCTGGATGATTTGGGGATGTGCTGGTAGGCAGATAGTGAAAATTTGCCACTGAAATGGTCAGAAGTTTAGTTAACATGCAAGATCTTGAAAAGCATCAAGCATTATAATGCTTTGACTGCTGGTATACTTCTCTAGTTTTCTGGTTCTTTACAATGTTCATGTACAGCTGAAATATTTTGCCTGCTTTAAGAGTTTACAGTTCTGCTTTAAATAATTTCAAATGTTAGTGGATGCTTTCATACTTTAGAAGTGCAAGATTAAGTGCTCTATGTGATACAATGGTACTGTGTGCTAGGGTGGTAATGAAATACTAAAGAGGTGCTCAGCATTCAGTGTATTCTTGCTTAATCTGACTGTGTGACTGCCAGATGTTTCAAGGGAGTCATCTTTCTGAAGTCTGACTTCTCCAGTGAGCTTTTGGGGTGAGGGAAATGGTCTATGTCATTAACCTTTGATTGTATGTATTGCACTTGACATAACAAGGCAATTAAGCTATTGACAATGCTTTTTTAATGTCAAAGTTGTATGCCACTCAGAAACAAACCCCCTTTGTTTGGGGATATAGACATGTTTCTTTGCAAGCTAGTTCAAGACTGGCAGTACACAGCTCTATTCTGTCTGTAGGAACTTAGGGAAATCCTGGAGGGTGCATGCTGGCATTATACTGCACTTGGCCAACAGGAGGTAAATAACAGTTAGAAGGAAGAGTGGTTTTACAGTCATAAAAAGCAGTGGTGGTAATTTTCATGCTATGTGTAACAGAAGGTGTTTAATTAGGTTGCAAGTTTGCAGTGGGGTTTTTTGACAATTTGTTTCTCATCAAGTCATAAATCCCTTTCTCCATATAAAACTAAAGCTATTTTTGTTTGGGGTTTAATGAGCTACAGTTTATGCAACAGCAAACCCGTCTTCGTTCACTTATATAGGAATGACAATACAGAATTTTTCCTCTCCATCCTGGATTACCAATTTTGGGATACCTGATTTATACCAGGTGTCTATTGAGGTACAGGAGTTGTGTGTGGGCTGTTTGTGTAAGCAGATAAATGGTGCATACAGGAAATGTGCATTGTTGCAGGGACCTGCCTTTTAAGCAAACACAGCTTCTTACTTTACTAGTAAAATACAGATATTTTGTTTACATTCACATTTTAATCACGAAGATATTTTGTTTTAAAGCTAAGGGAAGGGAATAGGTTGGATAGTAGAATTTCTCTTATGTTATGGAATGCACTTGTTTTTACAAAATTTATTGTCTTTCAGTTGGGGTTTGTCTGGTAATATTTTCAGGCTTAGGGTATCAAAGTGACTTTGGAAAGGAATTGATAAATTGCTTTTCTGCAGATTGTACTTTCTGTCCTATGATTTAAGTTAATGGATTACCTGGTTAATGAAGTTACCTAGTGACTTACCGTGGCCTTGCTGTTGACCATGAGAGGGAGGGAATATGTTAAATGACAGCCGTCATGTGAGATCCTCTGCTCTATGGGCTGATGTTGATGTCTGGTACTTTTCCATTAGCTGGAAGCACAGGTACGGCTTCCATAGCACTGAGTGCTTGACTCTACAATTTTATCTCCATGATAGTAAAGTGCTTCAGAGAATAGAAACAAGTGCAGTGCTTCGTGAAGTGTGTCTTGCACAGTGTATCCCTGAACTTATTGTGTAGGAGTCCCTGAATCTGAGTCAGCTCACTCCTCAGGAGGTTTCCCTGAGCTGTGACTACTAAGGTTTGCTCTGAATAGGTGGGATTGGTGTAAGGCACTACTGAACAGTAGGATAAGATCTGTATGGTTTTTGACCAAACACCATTTCTCTACTCACAACTACCTAATTTAAGTGACTTCTTTTTCTTTTTAGTTTTTCCCTTTTTAAATTTTTTTTTTAATTTTCTTGCTCCTTTTCTGTATAGCTTCATCACTAAAAAGGTCAGAAGTACTGTGATGAAAATTTCCTAATTCTGTATGCAATATGAAGAATAGCTGTGTTCTTTGTTTCTAAGTTTGAAATGATAAGCAAAGATATAAGCATAGTATTTTAAGACAGAAGGATATGGCAGTTTTATTTTGCTCCTTATCCCATCCACATCTCCTGGTATTCATTTCTGTCATGACCCGAGGGCAGAGATATTGACTGTAATCAATTCACCTTCTCTTATTTCTCCTCCTCTGTGTCACAATTTTTTTCCTGTGACCTGTGCCCTTGCTGTTCTATAGATGGATGTAAGTATCTTATTGAGCAGTCTGTAAGATGAAGTATTCCCTTATTTCTGTCTCTTTCCTTTACAGCCTCCACTGTGCCTTGTGGGGAAAAAAAAAGAAAAAAAAATAAGGGATAAAACCCAAGCCTGTGACACAGAGCAGAAACATGAATATATAAATAACTGTTAATAAATGTCTCTGACTGAGCAATGCAAAATTATGTTAAATGTCAAAGGAGTTTTTCTTTCACCTTTGGGGTAATCTCAGTGGCTATCAGTAGCAGCATTTTTTCCTATTGAAAACAGTTTCTAAACTGGAACATGTCAGTTTATAGGGGTTTTGTATCACTTCATTAGAAAACCAGGAATGCTTCTAAAGGGAGAAAGGAAATATGAAGAATCCTAAATGCAATCAAAGCTAGGAGCAGATTTTCTAACTTTAAGAGATATACAAAAGAATTTTTATAAGTTGCAGGAATGCAAAGAAGTGTTCTCTTCCTGCTGAAGCTTTGTGGCTGAAGAGGCTGATGCATGTAGCTGCTTGTAATTGCTGCCATGCAGAGGTGACTGCTGTTTTGCCTTCTACCTCCCCTCGCTACACATTTGCTCTTGCCCACTTGTCCAAATCAGTTGTGTAAACAGGGTTTGCCCCGCAAAGCAACTTCTTTTTTTTTTTTTTTTTCCTAGCTGGTAACTAACATATGTGAAGCATTCCAAATGGCATTTTTTCATAAATGGTCCTCCTTATTTAAAGAGCTGGGGGAAGGAAGAAAAAGAGGATTTAGGGGTCTTGTGATGCTGTCTCCCAGCACGTCAGCATGTGAGGTCCATACTGAATAGTGTGCCAGTTAGTGTGCTGTCTGTAGTCTTGTTGGGTGGGACAGGATGTGATTGCTTTGGAGAGATGGAGGGGGTGTTGTTCTATTTTTCAAATATTGGAGAAATCCTTTTTTTTGTAGTGCAAGGTTGTATTTCCTGGTTTCCCAAGGAAGGCTCTAACTTGAGATTTGGTGATCTCTGACCACTGTGAAGAGAGGCAGCTCGTTTGATACCACCAAGAGTAGATGCATAGATTCTGCCTCCTTCTCTGTGTGTACGCCTGTGATTGATGTTTTTCATTGCTGATCCTGACATGTGGCACTATTGTACTGAGGTGAGGTAGAGAGAAATTGTCAGATTGCTTAAATCCCTGTGAAGGCTGACAGCAGAGTTGTGGTGGAGGAAGAGGGAATACAAATAACTGTGAGGCTGATTTCCACCTCCCTCCCCCACTTCATTCTGCCCAGCCCATGTCTTTTTGAATATGAGGGTAACACAAGGCAGTTCCACGTGGGAAAGTTAAGGAATTAATGTGCCATGTCTCAGTTTTACTGTACTGGGGCTAAACAGATGGTGTAATTAGCGTACAGCAGTGAAGACTTATTTTTCTGATAAGATAAAAGGAAGTAGTTGTAGGTGGTAGAAGAGGAGTCTCCTAAACTGGCAGGGCTTACAATGTTTTTATACAAATGTATGAAATGTATAGGTATTATAGTTCCTTTTCAATTGCAGTTATTAATTTCTTTATATTTTTGTTTGTTGAGTGGCTTATAAGGGAAAAAAATATTTTGTTTTTCAACAATTTTGCCAATTGGTAAAATTACTCATCTGGAAGAGTGAAGGAATTAAGTGAAAACAGACATTCTCTTTGCTTGGCTAATGGAGATCATATCTCTTTGGAGTGATGGGGGGGAAAAAATTATCCTTCCCTGTTGAGCCTTGAGAGGCTGTTGGAGGATGATGAGGGTCTGTGGGAGGTCTGTTCTTGACTGACCCCCAAATATTCTGGGTTTTGAATTTGTTTGCTTTTCATCTCTGTTTCTGGCTTGTTTTTGATTGGGATATTTTAAAAAGGCAGGAGCAATTATAAATAAAAGTTAGAAGAAATAAACAAGATTAGATATGGCTTGCACAGCTTGAAAAGGAAAGCATCTAAATGAGAACGGTGGAAAAATGAAGGAATAGCATCAGGAAAAGCAGAAAAATGGTTATATTGGGAGAAAATACATCCACAACTGGATCAAGATTCAGTTTTTGTTCATTAGTTTATAAGTCCTTTAAATTACTTTTGCTTTCTTATGAAAAGATAATGGGCATACTTGCTTTTTAATCTCAAGTCTTCAGGTTTTGACCCTAAATGAGTAGGATCTCATCTATCAATGAGTTAGTCACTCTGATTTCTTGATAGTTTGGTTAAAAATGATTTCTTAGATATATTTGATAAAGGACTTACTATTGGTGAGTAGAAAATGTGGCAAAAGCATTTGCGTTGAAGATTTTTTTAGTTTTATTTTTCTGCTATTATCTGATATTTTTCTTTCTTTTTTCCCAGGCAGCAGTTAGGTTTGGTACATTGGTTTTATTTGCCTTTGCTGATAGAGGCTGCTTTCTGTTGTGCAGTGGTAGCTTCTGCCTGTGTTCAGAGCATCTAATTCATCTGTTTACTTGAAGGAGAGAGTATATAAAGTCTCCTCGTATGCTGTGATTTTTTTTTTTTCCCCTTGCCATTAAAAAGACCCCAAATATCTCTCAAATCAAAATTTCAGCCTTATTTCACACACCTTGTTTTTGCATCCTCTTTCCTGGGAGAGGAGGTGGCTGGGGAGGGCTGTGTTTTGGCGGTGGTCTGTATTAAAATAGTATCTTCAGGAATATCCACAGGATTCTGACCCCCACTACTCTCCCCCCATTTGCCCCAGCTTGTAGTCTGAAGGATACCAGAAGGTGATGGTATTCTAAAAGGCAATTTATACTCTACTTCAAAGTATGTATCTAGATCCAAAGAGAAAGAGAGCAGGAGTGGGAGGATAAAAATAATAAAGGAATGCAAAAAGCTTATCCTAACATTGTTTAGTTAATGAAACCATTAGGGCCCTAGTTCATACAGCATGGCTTTTGGTTGTTTATTTTTGTTATGTTTTGTTGTTTTTTGGGGGGGTGGAGGTGTTGGTTGCTTTTTCTAAAAGGATATAATAGACTTTCCATTAAAAGTGGTTGAGAAAACATGGTGATAAATGACTTTCCTGAAGTCTCTACGTTACGAACATCAGTTGGGTGTCCATCATGTAAAAGCACGTCATGACTCCTTTTAGGTGACTGCCATTGTTACAGAACTTCCCACCATCATAACCTCATTTCCTCTGGCAGCCTTGGGGAATGAGTGGATACAACCTCTCAGCAGCACTTACTAAGAATATTTCATCTAGTTCTGAGTACTCCTGCACAGGCAAAGGGGCCAGAGGGTCCCAGCAGCGGTTTTCAGGTTGAACTGCAGCCCCTTGCTCTCACTGATGCCAGCTGCCTGCTTCCATTGGCTTGGCTGTGTTCCCTGAACACCTTGCTCCTGGGCAGGAGTGGCAGGTTAGAGCACTCAAAGGTAATGGAAGAAGATTTTTGAATTTACCACTCATCTATACTTTAACTTCATTATTCCTTCAGAAAGAACTATGGATTAAACAAATTAAGGAGGGGGAAAAAGGATAAGAATGATATTTCAGGAGAGAAAAAAAAGCAGATTTTCAAGGAATTATATATAACGTAATAATATGTTAAGGATATTTTTGAAAGTTCACTTAATTCCTGCCTTTCAAAAAGGTTTTAACATTGTAGCTGACATTTAGGTACCTAGTTTTAATCAAAGAGAGAGGTGGTTAGATTTAGGTTAAATATCATTCCTGTCAGCTCCTCTTTTGGTTTAACAAGAGTCCGTGTGTGTGCATAAATAAATATGTGGGTGCATATCTATTTTTGAAGTATACATAAGTAACACGTATACATGCGCTCTATGTAGTGTACATATAAAACTAATTTTATGTAAATACAAATCATGTGTGGGACAATGTAAATTTCTTCTACCTTTCTTTTGTGAGGAAAGAAACTTGAGAAATAGTGATTATGTTCACTTTTATTTGTAAGAAGTCTATTGTAAGATTAAAAGATTTATTTATTTATTAATTTTTATTTATGCATCTTTTGGCATTGAGAAGGATGAATAGCAGAGCTTTTCCCTCTCAGGTATTATCCTAACAAGTCATGGCAAATCTCAGGGAAGTTTTCTGTGCCCCCCACTTCATCAGTATTGCAAACAGTCTGTTCTTAAACTGCTGAACAAATTCAGAATGCTTTTCTTTTTACTAGATATGTATCAGTTTATAAGAATTTGTGTCCCTCTTTCAACTATTGAATTTTATTTTCTACTGCCCTAATGTGTGTAATTGTTTCAAGTGAAGATTTTTATGAATTAAAACATGCTTTTAATTTTTAAGACTGTCAGTTTTGATTTCCTTTTAGTTTTGCAAAGAAGTTTTTTTTGAGCTTGAATTCTCCAATATTCAGATGCTCAGGAGGATGCTTAGTGGCATTACTTTTCCTACTTGAAAGTGTGTGGACTAGAGGCTTATCTTGTTGCAGACACAAATACTTTGTGGACTAGAGTAGGTTCTCTGCAATTGTGCAGCACTTTTACTTTTGAATTATGGTGTTTTCTCTATCACTGCTTGTTGAACAAGGCCAGATAAGGTTATGGAAGTTGTTTTATGTGTTGAGTTAATGAGCTCAGTGAGAGGCAAAATGCAAAGGCTGAAGAGATCAGAATGAATCCTTAGCTGTTGATTAAACACACCTTGCAAACCCATGTGAACTTAATCAAATTGCTTGATTTAAACATTATATTACTGTTGTATTTTTTTCTTAGTTCAGTAAAAGACCCAGATGTCTGCTTTGATAGACTGAAAAAAAATTTAGGCAAATTTTCAAGGTTGAAGTGCTGTCTTGAAGTTGATCTGTTCTGTGTTTTGTCATGCCATGCTCTTTGCCCTCGCACAAATGTGAAACCAACATGTCAGCTTGTGGGGAATATACACTCTGGCTGTCTTTCTCAAAAGACAAATGCATCACTTTGTAAATAATACAGTGTAACAAGAGTTTAGAGATACTGAAGGGCAATTCCAGAGCTGCTTTTGTTTAATGTCTTTTTTATCTTATACAAGGATTATTTTGGGGAGTGTGTGTGTGTGGTAACTATTGGAAACATTCACTGAAGCTATGTATTATCCCATTGCTGAAGACAATGCTTTTCCTTTTTAGTAGCTGTTGCTTGCTCTTAAATATGTGTACAAGCAAGTTTGAAATAAACATTTCTGCTTAATTAGTTTTGATACATTTACCTTGCTTAGTTTTCTTCGCTTACTGAGTCTTCCCTCCCACTATTCTTGATGTGAGGACAAAATTACAGTCACAATAGCTACTTTCTAGATAAATTTATTTGCCTATGGAGGAAGTGATTTAAATTAAGTTGTGGTACTTGGTGTAGTTCACAGAAATTGCTGTGTCCCTTTGCTCAGGTTAGCTGAGCTGTGTTCGGAGGTCAGGGCTGCCCCAGAAAGTTGGAGGTCACCTACTGCAGCTGGCAGGTTTGGACATGCTTTTGCTAGCATTATACAGCGTCCTTACATCAGCATATGGAGAGCTGAAAATATTTAGGAGGTTTCAATTTACAGATGTCCTCATTCTGGAAATCCACCAGAATTGCCTACTTTGGCAGAAATTCCTCAATAGACTGGGAATAACTGTATGAGAGCTTTTTTAAGGTGTTTTTAAGAGACTTGTGATAAATCATATCTTTAAAATGTGATTCAGACTTTAAGTGAATGTTGGCTTTTTTTAGGGGTAGATACCTTATGTTCTCATTTACTCTTAAAGGTGTATCTCAAAAGAAAAAAACAGAGAAGCTTTGCTGTTACTATGTCTCGAATAGGCTGAAGACTCTGCTTTCTGTTGTCCCCTGACAAAATATTTTAAGAATTTTAAGTAGTCAGCATTGGTTCACTTGATAGACTGTGCTTGTAAACTTCTGGGATTATTGTATTTCAAAAGGAAAACAGGGATGGTGGTGTAATCTAGGTCCACTCCTTTTATCTAAAGCAGTGAAATAGGTCTCATTTTGGGGAACTGTCAATGCTATGTGCTGTTCTCTTGTCTGAGAACCTGCAACAGTGCAAGAGAATGGGAAAGGGTAAGAGTTGTTGCAAAAATGTGGAAGAGACCAGCTGCTTGTATTCTTAGGTAGATGTCTGAAAAAATCTACAAGGTGCAAATAGGCAGAAACACCTGATTTGTTCTGGGTTTAAAATACAAAATATGTTTAGGAGGCTGATTTTTTTTTTTTTTTTCTGTTTTAGAACTAATTTATGTTTTCTAAATAAAGTATTCTTTTCATCCAAAACCCCACCTCTGTAGTGATTTTAAAACATCAGGGAAAAATCAAAACCAGAAGGCCAGATCAGGTGTGTTAATGCCCTTCTTTCCTCCTTGACATTGTCACTCTCTATGGTACACAAATGGTACATAGCCTTTCAGTGCAACATCTGGCCTGTTTTAAATATGTGTAATCGGTCAGCTGTAGGGTAAAGAAATTAATTCTTAGTCAGAGTTTAAAAGCATCTTAATTGCAATGATGATGACGTGTTTTTTTTATCTCTGCTTGTACTGAAAGTAGTTGGGAGTAATCTTGTTCTTTGTGAGTGTGTTGAGCACTTCTTTCTACCTGCATCGCTTTGTGGGTGACATGTTGAGAAACACTGCTGAAGCAGTGGGTTGGAGTGAATGGTTGTCTCAGAGGACACCTGCATATCCCAATCCTTCCTTTTAATTAGGTTTTGAAGTGTTTATAAATTAAATTTCATAAATTAAAGCAACTGATGGGTGGCAAGGAATTTGTGTGATGAGGTAATGCATGTGCTTTCTTGTGCCTTGAGGAAATTGAGTGGGAATATCACATTTTGGGCAAATCCCAGCTAGATGTGTGGGCAACTGGGGCAACAAATTTTTTTGAGACAGAAATAGAGAGAGGATGATTCATAGGCAGGGGTGTCTGGAACAGAGAACAAAGAAAAATGAATCAGCAGGAAAAAGAAAGGAGATGAAGTTTATGGACATCACAGTTTTAGAGTGAATGTGAAAGGGATTACAAAGAAGTTTGGGCTGGGAGGGAGAAGTCATATGAAAGCATCAGGTATAGAGCATTGGTTTTGCCAAGAGAAACTGTAAGAAACCAATCTGCCTTGCAAGCTCTCAGGGTAAAGTTTTGCCTTGTTTTCCAACACAGAAAAGTAAGTAAGCAGTTCCCCCCACCTCCTGCTCTTGCTCCCCTCACTGCCCCTGCTCTCTTTGCACACTGAGCTTCCAGTCATCCTTAGTCAGGCAGGATGTCAGTATTTCCTTAGGAGCTTTAAAAGCAATTTCATAGTTTCTTTAAAGTGGGTATATCTATTTATGGAAATCTTAAAATATTCTCAGGATTTCACAAAGGGAAGTTTGTAATTTAATTTATGTGTGTTAGCTTCAGGCTGAACAAACAATAAAGTACTTAACCTTGCATGTGCTCACTTGGTACTAATAGGCTTTCTTGAACAAATGTTTAATGTGTGAACCAAGGCCACTTTAAACCTGTGGAAGTATCTGTGCAGATTAAATTTATTTATGATTTGTCTTTGGTATTATGCACTCCATTTTCCAAATATTTTGTGTTGGAGCAGCTTGATGGGTGGGTAGAGCATAGTAATCATGGTTTGAATGGCTGTAGTTAACAGTGATGTTCTTGCTATTTTTGGCCAGAGGCAGATTTCTGTAAGAGTGGCTTAAAAGCACAACACTGCACATGTTCACATTTTGAAGGCTTTTTGCATTTTTCATATTCTTTTTATATCATCTTCTATCTTGTAAAACCAAATGCTTTTGCCCTTTTACAGAGTATGTGGAAAAGCTATTTTTAAAAGTTCTTTTCCATCTGTTGGTTTCACTTATTAACAGAGAAGAAAGTGGAGGAGGTGGAAAGGAATACAGCAGTGCAAGCTGGTATTTAATTCAGCTCAACAAACAAGCACATTTAATTATTTTTTTTTTTACATAGCTGTTTCATTCAAAATTTTCATAAAGAAAATCTCTTTTCTGTTTTGAAGCACCTAAAATTGTCTAAACACATCAGTGCAGTCTTCTTGACTTACATTAGTGTTTGTTAAAGTAAGAGGTGAGACTACCCTGCTGGTGATTCTTCCTCCCCCTCTCCCTCACTGTGAGAACATGGAAACAAAACAGTTCCTAAGTCTTCAGGACTTTTCTTCTTAAAAAAAGTGCTTTTAGACAACATTTCATGACAATTTAAATTGAATTAATAGCAAACATGTTGAATGTTCATCTATTTATACTTCCCAGCAGAATTTCAGAGGACTGTGTAGAACTAATATGGAAGTCACTAAACTTTTTCAGTTAGAATTGGTTCACATTGGTTCTCCACCTCTTAAGCTCTAACATATGTGCTCACATAAGGAGGAAGCAGTATTTGCATTTTCACTAGTTTTCTGCAGTGATGGACTTCATTAAGTGACTCAAATTTCAGTGAATTGTGGAACACTCAACAAATTCAGCCTCATTTTAAGTTTGAATTGATGATGGAAAAAGGGACTGTGTGCTTGTTGCTGTATGCTTGTTTCCTCTGTGCCCCATCAACAGTTTTTCTTATCATTAATGCTAATCTGCTGATTTTGCCTCCCCAGAGGGAGAAACAGCCTTCTGAGTATCTGGTTACCACTGTTTCCTGATATATTTGTGAGTCAATATGTTTGCTTATTTTTAGAGAAGTGGAAGGAAACAGGGGAGGCCAAGGAAGTTGACAGGAACTGAGGCGAAAATGGTTTGGAGCGAGAGCTTCACCTTTCTTGTGGTAGGTGGCAGTGGGTCAGCCTTTCCTCCCTCTCTCCTGCAGGGTTCAATGGCAGGAATTGGATGTCTTGCTTTTGAACTGCTCTAGACAAGGGAGGTATGATGATGACTGAGGAAAAATGTGTGTGGAGGTGGGATACTATGGTCTTAGGTTAAACAGCCTTGGGTCTAGCCCTGGTCTGGTTACTGAAAGCTTGTTTGTGTCTGTGTATCTCAGAGCATATCTGTGATGTGTTGCTAGTCAAGTAGCTTATATGGATTCCAATCCTTAAATTAAGGCAAGAAAATAACTATACATTTTGTAACAAATATTGCTAAATGGTAGGATTTGGGAAATTCCATTCTGTTTCTAGAGTGGCCTAAAAGTCATAGTGTCTTATTGCTCTTGTGTAAAGCCTGGAAATCTTATAAGGTGGTAGAAAGTGTTGTTGACTGGGCAGTTGGACATATTTTCTTTTTTTCTCCCTAGTGATGTGAATTCAGTCAAAATATTTTTGAGAAACAGAGTTTAAAATTACAAGGCTCTCTCCAAACTGGTAAAGAAACATTTACATATGCTGCTATCAGGAACACGCAGCATTTTAATTATATTTCCTGCCTGCCCTCAATTTTGAATAGCACAGCTGGGAGGTAACTGGAAAGAGGGCAGAGGGAAGAGGAAGATGATTGTGTCAGAGAAGTTTATAAGCACTCTGTCTTGGAAACTCTTTTGTAGAACTCTTCACTTTAATAACAACAGATGAAGATTTTCTCTTGCCTGAGATCCCACATCCTTCATCCTTCTTATGGTAATGGAGAACAGACTCATGGCTGAGAGAAATTGCTTGCTAGGCAAGGGCTTCTTCCATGTTTAACTGTGTGCCCACAGATATTCCTGCTCCAAGTGGTATCCATTTTGGCACCAGGCTAACCCCTACCCTAATGGAACTCTATTCAGGCACACTAGAACAGATTCTGTTTTATTGTGACAAAATCATGGTTCTACCAGCTTTCTTATTATCCCTTGGTCTTTATCTAATGCACTTTGGATGCCTTTGTATGTATTATGAATTACTGTCTGCTCAGCTCAGAACTTGATGATAGGCCAAAAGGCCATTTTGCCACACTGGAAAGATAATTTTATGAAATGATGAAGTCAAATGCCCACCATCCCAATTTTGCTTCACACTTTTTCTTTCACATGTGTTTTTGAAAACAAAATGTAAAGAAAGGACCTGCAGAGATGAAGTTCTGGAGTAGCAATATAGAAGCTGTGGAGAAGGACCCATCCAGGTGAGGTCACAGTTTGCAATATGGTTTATAGAAGCAGAGTCAATCTATGCTTGGGGACTGTGTGCTTTCACAAACTTCAGGTTAGTGTGATGATTCACTAAAAGTGGACATGTGATCATCCCCTTCTTTTAAAATATAGTGTAGTAGTTTTTGCATATAGCATAATTTTAATGAGGTTAACAAGCTGAGTGAGAGACTAGTGTTCAGTGGAGATGAAGCTTGTGAAACACCTGCTCTCCTCTGCCAGCCTGTTGATACTTTTCATGTCATTTGATCCATTCTGTCCAGCCTGAGACTGCTCTTATAGAACTTTCTTATAGAAAGCATTTACATCACACTGTTTCCTCTTAAGCAGTAAGTATACTTGAAATAAAAATCTGTGTAACAGCAATTGTGGAAGGTGGAATGTGCATACCTAGTCATTTGAAGCCATGTGGAAAGTCTTCCACCAAATTTGTGTGATTCAGATTCTACAATCTGAATGTAGAATAGAATTCCATATGTTAAGTAAAACAAGGTTTCTCTGAAAGATATTAGTGGACTTCGTACTCTTGGTTTTCTTTTGGTCATTTACAAGTTTAACCAGGTATTAAAGGTGATGGGATGAAGTGAAGGTATAACTTGAGGATCATGAAATGTGGTTAATTTCTAACCATGTAATTCAGTTTCAGTTTAAACTTAACCACATTTAAGTAGATGGGCTGCCAATTTATTTTCTAATGCAGACATACCAGCCTTCTGCTACTTACTGTCTGTATTAAAGCCTTCTCAATGCTTGTGTTTGTCACATTGCACGTGACTGGCATAGTGCAATATTGCATGGTTGCAGACTCTCTTCTCACTTGCAGATCTGTAAAGTATACGCACTTTCAGCAACTTGGAATTTGGGCTTCTCTAGGATTAATCATCACAGACAAAATCTAGACCTGCACATGATTTACTTTCTCTGCCAGTTAGTGTGGGGTGGCAGTCCCTTGTGAAGGAAAGTTTACAGGCTACATATTGATGGTGGAGGGAGTGGCTGAGGATAGATGTTGTACACCCACAGCTCCTTCCCTGGTACGGAGGCATTTAGAAAGTCTTTGGGAAGTCCAGATTGTGAAGTGGTACTGCAGCAACAGAAGAGGCTGTTGAAACCTTCTGGATTGTTTTTTCTGGGTAGTTAGGAATTATGGAATCTGCTTCTCAGCTCCTGTCTGATCTGGTCACCTGGTGAGACTATGAAGGGCTATGCAGCTGTTACCACCATTTCTGCATGAGTTTTTGTGGGTACAGCTCCAGTGCTTGCAACCTTAGACCAGGGTGTCTCCCCAAAAACGGTACTAAAAATTACAAGTGTCCAGTGTGTATTGGTGCTCACCCTCAGTGGAGCTCCATGGTCATTGGGAAGAAAATGTGAAGCAAAACATAACCCTAGATCATGCTAGAATTACCCTAGACATAGTAGAAACTTGTTATAGGGGAAGGAGTGGTTCATCATGCAGAAAAACTGCTTTCTTAAGAGCCAAGAGGCTTAGATTCCAAGTACTGTTTATCCTTGTTTCAGGTCTACATCCTCCCTTAAATTTAATCTCTTACTCTGTGAGGACAAATAGGAGGACACTGTCAGAACAGAGGTGATTTGCTAAATGAAGAAATATGCTATTTCAGTTTCTTAGTAAAGGAAAAGAAATTCTTTTCTTGTACTTAATATTCTCTCAACAACACCTGCCTATTGCACTTTGGGCAGTTCCTGCTTCTTCTCACCAGTTTTTGGATTTAAAAAAAAACATGTTCAGATATATTAAAAATCAGAATGAAAAAATTCTTATGCCTGCTAGCTTAATATTTGAGTTTGCTGGAGAAGTGAAAATTTTCTTTGATGCCTCTGTGTTACACAATGTATGCTTGCAGTACTTTCTAATAGACATGAAGCTATGGTGAGCTTTTAAAATAATTTTGAGTGGCTAGTAGTCTTATCTAAAAATGCAAAGGTTCAGGTGTGCCCTGTTGGTATGAATGTTCTGAGTATTGTTTGTTCTTCCTACATACAAAAATAAAGATGCCTTCTTTGGACTTAGCTTGTGAGTTCTAAGATCCATATTAGGTGTGCATTAGTTATTTTTATTTTTTTTTCTTCCAATTGAACATTTTAAAGTAGACTTGTACTAAACAGCACTCTTGATTTTATACAGACTGAAAATCTCTGAGTTTGACCACCCTACCCTTTCTCCCTCCTTTTGTCCACATTGGCAGTAATGGTTTTACTCTGTTTCTTGTGATGAAGATAGTCTTTTTCGTACTTCGTGCTCTTTCACTGTATTTCCTCCCATTTCCTTCAGACTGATACAGTTTTTTTCTGTACTGCTTTCTCTGATTATCATCTTTGCTTGTTTATTCCTATATTATTTTATATTAGGCTATCAATTTCTAATACTTCTCCCTTTTTGTCAGTTGTAAATAAAATGCATTGTGTTGCATAGTTATGCTTGTCATTTATTATGGGTTATTATACATATATAAAAAAGATACACACAAAAAAAAAAAACCAAAAAACAAAAAACCACTCCAAGGAGTCTTCTGTTTGTTTGGATTGTGAGTGGGACAGCCCTTACATGAGTGTGCTCATTTAGAGTTTGACGTGACCCTTCTGACTTCAAATACTTTCTTCTAGGATTTGAATATGTGTAGGTTTTTAATGAATGTTAATCCTGTACAAATGAAAGATGAAGAAATGTGCATGATGATATGAGCCCTTAATTCAAATTTCAGCTTAGTAAAGCTTTGCATAGGCCCTGGAGAAATTTGCTACTCCCTATTATGCCTGATGTGAGTACAACAGATTTTAAATAGCTTGCTTTGTTTGCTCTTCCATGACCTGCTCACTGCAATATGAAAAGCAGATACATAGCTGTCCAAGTGTGATTTGGAGTTAATCATATCTATCTTAATTTCATCTTGAGTCTTAAAGATAGGGCTCTTTGTTTAACAGTCATCTGGACTCAGTTGTCTAACTGGAAAAGGTAGTCTGTCATGTCTTGTGTCCTTTACCTGTGGTTTAAGGATGATGTTTTTCTAGTTCCTCTTTACTTTTATTAACTTGGGGACTAGCTTTTCTTCCCTAGTTAAAACTTCTTTAATTGAGAATCATGGAGCCCTCTTCGTAAGCAAGGCAGTAAGTATTGTTATTAGGCCTTTTTTTTATCCAATGGTAAGGTCTCTCTCAATTGTTTTTGTAATTTTTAAAAGAAATTATTTCTACTGGATGGAGTCCTTTGACATGCCTCTCTTTGCTAGAATGTTGCAAAGTGACAGTCTAACCTGTGAGAACCTGGTTGTGAACAGAAATTGTTGGGAAGGTTTTCATGCTTTTAAGGGGATATGAGGTAGTCTTCCAATGAACTTTTAATTGACAATTAGTGTTCTTAGAGACAGTAGGCTGGCTAAAATGCACCTTCATTTTTCTGCATTGCTCTTCAGAGCTAAATGTAAATGTTGAATGTTGATTATTCGACCACAGAATCAAACGAAGTGGTTGATTGGTTTCCAGGTGCAGTTGCTGAAATCAGTATATGTATGCGAGGTGTTATTGTGTGGCCACAGTGGTGTCTTTTGGGTTAGATTATTCCACAATGCTATGTATGCTGCTGAGCTGCTGCCATCCTTGCTGTCTGAGGAGGCACTAGAAGTTGGGTTGAACACATGACACAGGTAACCTTGAGGCTGTGGTAGGAAACCCTGTAAAGCTGTAAGGAATCGTCTGTGTTTTTTTCTCTGTTTTCCATTCTAATGTAAAAGGTCCCTCACACAGCAAACTTCACCACTGGGTTATATGTTTAGTGCCTGTACTTTGCTTCAGGGCTTTTTCCAGAGAGGTAGACAGCAAGCATCCCTTCCACCAGATTGTGCTGTTCCTTGGGCCCACAAGAGGAAGGACACAATCACAGGTGGGGGCCTGAGGGGCAGGGGGTTTGAGAAATCGGTGCTTGCATGCAGCTGTGCAGCACTGCAAATCTTCATTATCCTCTACCTCGTGAATCACACTACTACTGTGGTATTGATGTATAATCACCCATAGCACGGGAAACAGTGTTAATGTTTATTGGCTTTGTCTTTTCTCTGCTTGGTCATGCCAATTCCCATCTATAATACAGCTTGCATAAAGATGTATCAATGCGTAATGAATACTGAACATCCATATGGAGTACTGTTGAGCACTTTTTCGGTAAAAGAGTTTGGAATTGCTAGCTGACTATTTAAATGGCCACAAACGAATCTTGTGATCTTGCTGTGTTTTATAAAACTTGTCCTAAATATTTAGAGACAATTTTGGGCTTTCAAAAATTGCTTTATTGGGTATTAGTGCAGCTCTTGAATTTGAATTGTGCTTTCTCAGTAAGCATGTGTTTAAAAAAGTAACCCAAAATTATTATATGCTAAACTGTATGTGATAAAATATACCTCAACTATGTAGTTGTGCTTAGTAGTTTTCCTGTTGAAGCTCACTTGAATTTCAATGCCATCAACAAAAGATCTTTTTTCCTTTTTATTTTAAAATCCCAATTAGCCATTAGGCTTACAGATCATTATTTAATGGATAGTGTATTAGTGGACTTCCCACCCTAATTACTGAAATGAGTGCATCACAAATGCACTAGTCAATCAATGACTGAATGTGTGTTGGATCTTGAACTCTATTCTTGTTCACTGAGTTGCCTCAGATATCCTGAGAGTTTGTATTCTGAATTTTAGTCACACCTCAATAATGTTTAGAGAGACAAGTTGTAGACATTTTGTCATTGAATTCAATGCTATTCTTAACTTGTTACAATTAACTGCTCTTTTTGATAATAATTGGAGATGGTGATTTTGTTGAATGACTACAACCTTATTTGGTTCTGCCCCATAGCTCTTAAAGCTCTATTAGCGATGATAAAGTGTAAGCTGGAAATACGTGAATGTGTGTGTATGGATACCCATCTGTTAATTAGATACATATAAAGGCACTCATATAGGCTTATTTATATTAAGGCTCTGGGCTTAATTGTTCTTGTGCTACTTTAATGTAAAATCCTTACTTTAGACTTGAGATATGCAACTCAGCAGTAATACCAAGGCTCAAGCTGAAGAATAGTTGTTGAAGCTATTTTATTGAAACCAGTCAAAATGAGCAGTAGCAGTAAGGCATGATCTGGGCTGGTTTTCAATGTGTGGTTTTCCTCCTAAATACTTATTATATATTTCAGAGACCAGGCTAAAACCCTCTTCTAGGAATCGGAACCAAGAAAACGGGATCTCTTAAAAGAAATTGAAATTCAGTAAGAGGATTAGTATTGTGGCTTGTAAACAAGAATTAACAAAAAATGTAGCATTTTACTTAAGCAACCTGTGCCATTTGACTCTGTGAACCAAAGCTGTTTTCTTTTTCCAGGTGCATCCTAAGGTATGGGCAGTGGGATGTGGTTGCTTGCACTCTGCCTGCTGTGAGCCTATTTGGCTCATTTATCTTCTAGGTCAGGTGTCTCCCTGGAAAACCCCAGAGTACTGAGATGGATCAAAATTAAAAAAAAAAAAAAAATCTGTTTTAAGTTGAAATCATTCAGTGATAGAAGACTGAATGTAATGAACTTGCTGTTGAAAATAGAGGGAGCTAGTAGAGACTAGTTTTCACCTGGATTCTAACTGCTGAGCCAGTGGCCACATGGGCAGCTAAAGAGGTTTTTGATAGAGGGTTGCACATTAGGTTGCTGAACACTTTCTTTCTTTCCCTTTTTTTTTTTTTTTTTTTTCTTTCCTGTCTTATTATTGCTAAGAACATTATGAATTGTTGCTAAGAGTTAGCAAAAAAAATCCTCAGCAATTCCAGGTCAAATAGACTTGAAAGAAGATCGCTGGCTATCATACAGGGCTCGATTGACAATAGTGCGGTAAGGCAGTATAATCCTAGCTTTCAAAAGACAACCATTTTCTTCCCCTCTCATGTGGATTGTTCTGGAAGTGCTGAATAGCTTCTTAATGAGTCATAGGTTGCAACCCAATCTGTGCCATGTGTGTAACCCCCTTTCCCCCTTTGGTCAGTTTATCACAGAGCTGACACAACACGACTCTTTCAACATAGCTTCCAGCCAATTATTTTGAGGCCTTGGAGTCAGCCAGAATCAAGAGCTGCTGATAAGAGTGCAGGTTTTTCAAAAATGATAATGGAAGATAGGAATGCATTTTTATCCCTCCAGGCAACCTGTCTCCTTGAGCCACTGCTGACCTCTGCTAGCAAGGGAAAATGACCTTCATAGTATAGCAGCTTTTCATTACTAAAGTTATATTTCTATACTTCACTTTTTAGACAAGCTTTTGAATTCAAAAGTAAGCATTCTGGTGTTTCACAAGCAGGCTTCAAAGAGTGTGCTGGTTTTAGAAATAAGTTTTTCCAATGTTTGCATCTTCTGAATGAAACATTAAGTTTATTCTCTAACATGAGAATAAATGTTCTACTGTGGCCCAGCCATAGATAGACTAGATGCATCTATCAGCTTATGAATTTTTTTTTTTTTTTTTTGAGGAAGACAGTAAGGTAGATGTGCCACTGTTTTTTGTGTGTTCTGAAGTTTTGTTTTTAGAATGGCAATAACCTACCAATAGTGCTGGAGACAGCAGTGTTTGCTGTCTCTTAATGTTACTTAAGAGAAGATACATCTCTGTATCCCTAAATAAATGTGATAACTACTTTCAGTGACTTAGGCTAGTTAAAAAAAGCATGTTATGTGCCGACTAAAGAGATGATGCATATATCTACGCACCCCAAATAAGTGTGGAAGGAACATGTCAGTGTTGTAGCAGGCAATCAGTTATTGGTTCTCTGGCTTGTTGTAGTTTCAAAATCCAGAGTTTTTTTTATATGAACCCAGAAGACCTGCACTGAGAAGTTGAAACTGTTGTACAATCTACTTTGTATCTTAAATAATCTGTGGGAGAAAAATATCTAGTATGTCAAACCTTTTGGACTTTACATGAATGTTGTTTTTCACTTAAATGATATAAATGGATGGAAATAAATTTGGAAAACATTTCTGTATATATGAAGCAAGCAGGTTTATTCAAGCTGAATTTTGTGTAAGGAGAGAAACTTTTGATGTGAATACAGTGAATGATGCCAGGATGAAGCAGAGTTTGATAGAGCTGTAGTACAAACCTGCTGTGATTCCAGGTTAGACATCTTTTTTGTGAACTTCTTTGCATGGCTGATGTAATTGTGCTATAATATTTCTTGTGCTCAAATTTTATGTTTGTGGTACTGGCAATGCTGTTGTATACCACCATATAATAGATGTTAATCATGCAAACAGCACACGGCTAAAATGTGGAGACTTGCCATGCTAAAGTGACTGTTGTTTCAGAATGTTATTTAACCTCTGAGGGCTACTTTTCATAACTTTTTATTGGATTAATCTGAATCTTTCTCATCTGATTCCTCCACTTTTATGAAATAAGTCTGGTCTTATATGAAATGGAAGTGGTAAGGAAGGGTTTCAACCTAGTGGAAGGCAATGTAATTTTATTTTGAAAGGCTTAGTCTCTTAACTATGAAGACAAAGATGTAGTGGACCTTGATTATGGCCTAATGCACTCATTAAGTATTTGAAGTGTGCTTGATCTTCTTTATTTTTTTTTTTTTTCTGCATCCTTCAAGTGATGTCATGGCCATAAAAATACTTCAGGTATCTGAAATTTGGTTAGCTGCTGTAAAAGTAGTCTTTGCTTTGAAACAGTATGCTGTGAGATGTGTAGTGAGAATAAGTTGAAAACAGACTGTGAACTATGCAGACTCTACTACAATAACTGTTTCTTAGGTGCTGCAGTTCTAGGCATGTTATTTAAGAAACATTAGAAAAACTATGGAAAGGCAGTTTTTTAAAACCGTGGGGAAGGCCAAAAATTGTATGCCTCAGAATTTTCTGTTGTCAGCAGGGCATTATTAATCTGTTAATTGAACATTTCAGTGTAAAGAACTGTCAATCTGATATCTGGCTTCATCTCCCCCCTGCCCCACATTCCCACAGAAAAATTCTTATTTTCACACTTACAAGTAACATTTACTTTTTAAAAATTAAATATATTTTTCAGGCGTTCAGGTGTTCTTTTATTTCTCTATGCTTAATCTGTTTTATGGTAACCTTTCCAATGAACTTTCACAGGTTCATTAATTTTGTCATTTTTTGTCATTAGAATCTTTTGTCTCTTTATATTCATGACATGAATCCAGCAGGGCTGGATTTGGGAATATCTGGATGGTGCCAACAGAAGCAGCAGTTTGAATATCACTGTTTAATTTCCTCTTAAAAAGGATCATGTTGCCTTTGGGGCTCTATACACTGGAAATATTCTAACCAGTTTTAAAACTGTTTGGAACACTTATGTAGATCATGGTCTCTTCTTCAAACAACACTGGTTTGTCTGACCTGTTTTCTCTTGAAATAGCTCAATAAAATGACCCCAGACTGCAGTGTTAATATGCTGCTTATTGCTCTTCAAACAATTTGTGAATCTCTTGTTCCACTTAGAACTGTTCCTATACAATTCTAGATTCCAAATCACTTTGTCTTTATTTCTTCTTATTTCAGTACAATATGTTGTCAAGCTTGACTTCTAAAAGGTCAAGAGGATTTGTAGGTGTGAGCACAAATTTGAGAGTGCTAATTAGGGTAACTAATGTAGAATGTACCTATTTGAGGATTTATCTGCTACTCAATGGAGTTTAAATTGTCTTGATTTGTGTGTAAATTCAGGTCAGACCTGCCAAACTGTTTTGACCAAAGATTTGTTCATAAATCTGGTATTTAGCTGATAGCACAGTTCTCTGTATTAGGAGGTCAGGGTTCACTGTTATTATTGCTAATGTAAATCTGGCCATTTCTCTGTGTTATGTTGGCTTTTTGCTCCAGTGAAACTTACTTTTTTCTGAAATGGCAAACTACATTAGAATGCTTTATGACTTTGAGCAAAATGTTTTAAGGTCTTTTTCCCCTGCTTGTGTGTGGAAAAACTTGCCATCAAGTCTTCATGGCAAAAAAGTATCACAACTTTTTGTTTGAGGCTTCTTCCCCACTTCTTCTCTATGGAAAACAAATCCCAAGAAGTCACCACAAACGGAAACACTTTTGGATGGGCTGTGATACAAAACTATTGTTGTTTACTGGCTTTAAAATTTTATCTTAAGCACTGAAAATCGTCTTGTTTTGATAGGGGTGTTTAACATATTGAACAGCAGCTGAACCTTTTTTTCTGCTTTAATTTGTAGTATAAGCTGTTACGGCCATTTTCCAGAAGTGATGACAGCTCTCTGCTGCATTTTTTTTTCGACGCAGATGACTAATACTGGGTATGCCAATAGAGTGTTTTACATCAGAGATGGCTGAGCATGCTCCAAGCCTGAGGAATATCAGGTCAGCTCTTATCCAGGGACTGTGCTGACCCAATGCAAAGCTCAGGCCAGGCTAATATGATTTTTTTTTTCCAATGTGAGATTTTTAGTTCATGCTGGCCACTATGTTAACACAGTTACCAGGCTTTCCAGTGGCTCACAGTGCTGGCAGGGCAAACTTGCTTCTGCTTTAGAACCTGGGCCGAGCAAGTCCCTGTCTGCCCAGTAGATGTGCTGACTGTATTTAGTGAGCCTGACAAATCATTGCTTTCCTTAAACTGATGTTCTGTGATTGCACAAGATGGTAGACCTTGAAGGAGCACTTGCAGGGAGGCCTTAGGGCTGTGTGCACATGGCTGAAGTGACAGCAACACTTTCGTTCCTTTAATAGGTAGTTAGTGAGGAGCCCACCTACTTTTGGAGAAGCGTGGATTAATTTTGTGTGTGTTACTTAGGAAGCTGTAACTGCAACAGATTTGATAATGGGAACACAGTTTTTCTTATTAGAAAAGAGAGTCTTTTATGTTTGTGCTCATTAAGAGAGATTTCACTGTTCTTCCTGGACTTGGCTTTGTCTCTTCAATAAAAAAGACTGTGGATTTTGATAATTAGTGGGATTTGCACATGAGAGTGGAAGGTTTTCAGGTGGTGGTGCCAAATCTCTAGTTGTATATGCATTTTCATTATATTTCATAATCATTATATTATATATATATATATATTCATTCATAATTACGCTAGGTGTTTTTTACTCCATTAACCAAATTCCTAGCCTTAGAAATCAAAATGGCTAAAAGTTTTTCAGACTGTCTCATTCCCTAATCATTGACTGTCAGAGACAAAATTTAATATGCCATAGCTACAGTTCTTATACTGGACACTTTTATTCTTCTTGCCTTTGCATTTAGAATGTTATTTTTTTTTTCTGTAGTTTCTCCTGTCCCTTTAACCACCCCACAAGCTGCCAGCCCAGATTTAGGGGTAGTATTGGAAGAGGGAACTACAGAATAGGGTAGAGAGAGTTGCAAAAGAGGCCCTCTTACCCCAGGATGTATTCCAAGGCCTTTATTCCTTGAAGGGAATCCGGGGCGAGAGAGAGATCACATGGGGGGAGAGGGGTTTTTATCACCTTTGGGGTCGGGGTCAGGTTACCTGTCCGATCCTATAGGTCAGGAGACCAGGGGGCAGGTAACCCAAGCCGGTTACAGTTTCTGGGGGAGGGGTTTTGGGGGATAAACATTCCTAAAGGGAATACAACATTTTTCTGTCAGGTTTTTAGAACATCCCCTCCTCTACTGCAAGCAACACCAAAAAATCCCCACTCTACTAAAATTCTAAAGCTGTTATACTTTACTTTTCCAGTTGTAAAGTACTAACATGATGTTGCTGAAAGACAGGACTTATTTTTTATCACAGGACAAAGCACAAAAATATCTCCTGGAAAGGAGGGATACACATGAGCAAACATTTTTGTCGTTCACAGGAAATCTTAAAAACATGGTGTAGATAATATCTCATTTTTTGGTCATGCATGAGAACTCTTTCTTGCACATTACTATTTTTTAGCATTAAGTCAATGTATCTTCACTTCTAGGCTGAATCTATGCTGACCTTTTAATCAAAAGATAATACTGCTGGTAATGTCATCTAGGATGAGAAACTGCTGTTCTGTGTGCCCACATTTTGCTTGTAGGACAGAACACACCACCGATATTCTCTATTTTGTATTTTTTGCATTTTAGTTGTTGCTATTTAAGATGAATTATAGTAATAAAATTACAGTTCTTAGTATGCTGACAGATAAGATAGAAGACAATCACAAGTGCTACATTTGGAAGAAAAGTCAGACTGAAGAGAAATCTATGAGAGGGATTTGTGTGCTCTCAAAGCAATTTGGTCCCCATTACGGTGGAAAAATTTTTTGCTTTCCTCTCTGCTTAGTAAGCAAGAAGGAAGTGCTAATGTAGAGTAAATTGAGTTGGAGTCCTTTAATGACCATTCAATTGTTTTCACTTACTAAGCAGGAGAGTGGGTGGTCAAGTAGGTGGTTATAACAAAGCTCCTGTGTGTAGTGGAAGCTTCATGTTCTCTCTGTTTCTTCCATGAAAATTCTGTACTTGTGACACAATAATGTAGCATCCTCAGCATCTAGAATGTATAAATAAATCTTGTATAGTTTGGTGAAAGTTTCAACAACAACAACAAAAAAAAAATTAGTCTCGTTCTCTTTTCTGTCAATTTAAAGTTCTCTGCTGCTCTTTCTCAGTTAGTGAGTTGTGAAGCTGTAATGAGTGACTAATGCATAGCCAAAAGCATGGTAGTGACCATCATCTCTGGAATTTTCATTTTCTGACACTCCAGAAAAGCTAATTAGGAACAACAGTGGCCCAGCAAGGAGCTGTTGCAGCAGTTTGGCATCAAACCTCAGGATGTATTTATAGGCTTTGAGATGAACTGAAACAAAACTGATTGTTTAGGAGTTGTTAATCCACCCTGTCTTTAGAGATTTCTCAGAAAGTGAATACTGCCTACTAATCTCTCAAGAGATAATTTGAAAACAAATGAATCTGTAAGAATAACTTCAGATTTTTTAAGCACGGTGTTATACTGAAGAAATAAAAGTGTGGTACAGGTAGTTCTTAACAAAAGCTGAAACTGTTCTGGTTTTTACAGGACTTGGTTCTCACAAAAATAAAATGGAGTAGAAATAATTGGAGCAGAGCATTTCAAATAGGGTAGGTGAAAATCTTCAAGCTTTTTACAATGAAGCTATGTTGAGCGATGCTGTACTGAACCAAAGCAGTAGCTGCCTCTGTCTGTGCAAGGGGAGTGAAACACCAAGCAAAAGCATCTTATTGCCAGTGCCCCGAGTAAATTCCATTTTATTAAGAATGTTAGTTTTAAGTATATTTTTGTTCATTCTAATATCATGTATATGATTAAAAATAGAAATGCAGAAATTTTACCACTATTTGATCCCTGCTTATATTATGAGGATATATAAAGCATTTTTTCCTGCAGAACAGTACCTGAAGTCTTCCTTTTATAAAGGAGTAGGCCTAAACTTGACTGAAGCTACTTGTTACTTTTGTAATTGGTATCTTTAAGCACTGACTGACTTAAGACTTGCTCATTTAATTGGGAGTTTGACGTTTATTGAGATAATTCATCATGAAGTAATTAACAACAGTGATTCTAACTAGAAATATTTTTATTGATTTTTTTCCAAGTATTCATTCTGTTTGATTTGCATTGATGACTTATATAAAAATAATTCAACATCAAGTCCTTTTTTCCTGGAAAAAATCAAGTATAACATCTAATGTTTATTCAATGTTATCCTTCTCTTTCACATTTTTCTTTTTCCTTTCATGTTATCCATTTAAATTAGGATGCTGTTGATAAAGAGGAGCACCTCTCCTCCTACCTATTGCCTTCTATTTTCGACAGCCTGAGTTGAAGAAGGCTGCTGTGTTAGAAGCATTGCCATGTGTGTAAATAGCCCCTGTATGCATAACATTTCAACTCAAATATCTGTGCTAAAAAGTTCTTGTAATTTTAGCATCAATCTGCACTTACGTATTCCTACTATATTTAATCCTGAGTAACAGCTAAGGCTTACTTGACATTGATTATACATATTTCAGGCACAGCTGATGAGAGGACTCTTCAGCAGGGTTATGTCCTAGGGCAGAACTGTGTCACTCCAGTGCTGCTCCTCATCTTCTTTCTCTTCTTGAACTGACACTTTCTTCTTCTTGAATTCTTTACATCAGCAGCGATGTTCACTGTCCCCACCCAAAGGCCAACTAGTATATTTGTATATCTAGTATATTTAAAACTCTGGCTACTTTCTGTCAGCTAGTTGTTTGCAGATTAAAGCACCGGTGTTTGCATCTTGTAGAAATGTAAGAGCATTTAATTTTCATGATTTTCCTCTTCAGAGAAAAGAAAGACGAATCTGAAGCAATTAGTCTAGCATATGAATTGGTAGCAGGAGGTTTAAAGGTGACCTGAAAATGTTGATTGAATAAACTTAATTCATTTATGGCTGTATAATTTAAAACTAATTCAAATTAGATCCTCCTCTGCTTAGTTTCTGAAATTAGAGTTGTGAATTTCTGGTTTGCAAGACCTAAAAGCAGCCAAGAATTAACTTACTGTATCAAAGAATGGCAATGTCCACTTGTTCCTGATGACAGAAAAAAAGACAACCTTCTTCAGAGTAGCAGTCATAAAAAATAAAAATTCTGGCCTAGAGGAAAAAAGTCTTTAGTTCTATTTTTATTTTTTAAATTTTTTAAAAATTTGAATTGCTTCTAATAGTATTTCACTATTTCTAAACAAGTATAATTGGTTCTGGTGGTGTAGAGTTAATATCTTCTATATTTCCCCTCTATAATGTACAGATTTAAGGATGTGGGGTGAGGAAATGGCCTTGCTTCATCTGTATGGTGAAAGTTCCTTTTCTTAAAACCCACTGTATCCTGATAGTGCTATTCCTACTCTGAAAAAGGAGTTTTGAGGATTTGATGGGGTACTGTCTTTTTATGTTTCTTATTTGCTAATTGATTCAGAGTTAGTGCAGATTCTCTCTTCTGTTGTTTTTAGAAGTATTAATTGCAAAACTATCATGTGGTGGGTAGTCACTTGTCTTGAATAATATCTGAGAACACTTATCTTGCCTAACATTTTCTGCATAAAATAGGAGAATGGATTTGGACCTGCATGCCTTTTGGTAACTGAATGCTTAAGAAATGAAAATTTCTTCTGACAGTCAATCTCCTTCATGTTGGGTTGCCTGTTATCCAACAAATTAATTTATTTCTAGCACTTTAGCTCTTTAGTATTTTCTAATTCTCGAATTTATGGATTGAACGTAGTAGTATTGAGTGGCTTGAAGTAGATGGATTAGAAGGGAGGTAGCAAAATATTTTTGGTAATCAGCTTTCAAATTTCATTACTGCCACTGTTGATGTGTGTGTAAAAATCAAACCACAGCATTTTTTGGACATGAAATTTCTTATGTTAGCCCGTGACTGCTCTGGGTTGAAGCCTATGCTCTGTTTGTTGCTTGCCATATCGGCGAGCAGCTGCGCTCCACTCAGCTGTAATGCAGCTGGGTCCCAGGCTGCCTGCATGCACCAAGGGCCTCTCTGGCCAGCACACAGGTGCTTTGGAAGCATCCTGAAGTAGTGATGCTGAGTAAAACCTCATTTCTGTGTAGTTCCTTATCCTTTTCTAGTGGGTTGCCTCTGACAAACCATGATGTGACAATCTGGCAATAAGAAAAAACCCCTTGATATTTGATACCAAAACAGATCTGGGTACAATAAGTCAATCTTTGTTACTGTTTTAGCAAATGTGTATTCAAAGTGAGCAAATGGCAGAGCAGTGTGACTCAGCAGTGGCAGCTGGGGTAGGGATACCATCTGTAGTCTGAAATGACACTCAGAGTAGCGCAGAGTTACACGACAGCTACATGTAAGGTAGGTGGGCCCAGGCTGATGCAGGATATTCAGGCTGTGGAGTAGCAACACTGAAGAGCAGATGTCCAAAGATGTGAGGGATCGCTGGGTGGATCCAATATTACTGCTGTGTAGACTGTTATTGGGATTTTTGGGCTTAGAGGGAGGGTGCTGCATCCAATTTTATCAGGTGGCTGTAGTAAGTCAGAGACCTACTGAGAGTGTTGCTGAAAGAGAACAGATGTGGATTGTTTTGTTAGAGCTCTTTTTTGGAAATGCTCTGCTACTGACTTGAAAAAACACTACTAGAGATGGAAAATATGCCAATTGCAGTAAGAGCATGCTGCAACTGCCAGTTTGCAATTCCTGCTTCCCACAGGATTAAAATAGTATTAACAATAGTTATACAGACAGAAGTCATCATCATAGATAACTGCTGTATGGATTGAAGGGCAACACCAATTAGAGCTTTGAAAATGTGGAGCGCTGGTCCTCATATCCACTCTTATGGTCTGTTCTATTGAGCTGCTCTTGCAGAGACTGAAAACAGTTGCTGGTGTTGCAGAGTAGGAACAGATCACTTAAGAATTATTCTGGATAGGTTTATTAGTGGACTGTCTCAGTGTACCTTTTAAATGGCATCAGTCATTAGCATTTTCTGCTATAAGTCTGCAAAATGGTGTGTTGAATTTAGGACCTCAGAACAGCCAGTGCTAAAAATTAGCTCTGTCATCTTGACTAGTCTATGAGATGGATTATTCAAGAATCTTCCAGCAAATTCTGAGTGATGATTTAGTGCTACACAATGTAATTCATCTTTATATAACTGATCTGGGTGTCCCCGAAAAAATTTTTTTTTTTTTTTTGTTATTTCAAGGGATTGTGTTAAGAGAATAGAGCTAGGCTCTTCTCAGTAGTATTGCTCTCAGCTGAACAATACAACCAATCTCCAAAACTGATTCACAGGAAGTTCCACATGAAAATGAGGATGAACTTCTTTACTGTGTATCTGACCATGCACTGGAATGTGTTGCTCAGAGAGACTGTGGATTCTCCTTCACTGGAGATATGCAAGAACCATCTGGACAGCATTCTGAGTAACGAGCTCTAGGGTGTCCCTGCTTCAACAGGGAGGTTGGACCAGATGATCCATTTTTGTCCTTTCCAAGCTGACCCATCCTGTGATTTATCCTGATTTGAGGGTGATTGTTTCTGTCACCAGAAGGTGATAGGTTCGCTTTAGTGAGAGAGCGATGGACAAGGAAGATGTTGAACTAATGGGATCAAAATGGTGTTGATATGCCTCAACTTTCCCCTAGTCCCTGCAGCGTATCTCCCTTCCTGGATCACAAAAAGGAAATCTGTCTCTAAGGGTTTGTAGCTGTAATGATGTGTTGGTGTCTACCAAATTAACTCTAGCTGATACTAATTTGGGCTGGAAGATGAGGAGGGTTTTCCATATAGCTGGGTTGTATAAAGATCATGACACAAGCGTCATGGTGTGTGGATCGCTAGTCACTACAGAGAAGGTGCTGACAATGTCTCTCTCTTTTCTTTGGATAATAAAGGATGTGCTGGAAAAGTCAATCCTTTTCAATTCTCCTTGCTCTGTAGGTGGCAAGAGACGCAAGCAGTGCAAGACAGCAGAATAATGCTACTGGCCTCTTGGTCTTGCTCTCAGATTTGAGCTGTACTTGCACTTCATTCTCAACTTCAGAGATGGTATCTGGGCAGCCATAACCAAAATATCTTTTAAAAACTCTGAAAAATTACATTTTGTTTGCTACCCACAACACTTGTGCCTTAGTTAGGTTGACCATTCTGACTCTTAAAGAGATGTTGTTGTCAACTTAGATGAGCTGTGTGGTAAGATTTCCCCTTCCTGGCATTGGATACCTATGGGCAACTAAAAGGAGGAAACACAGCCTTCAAAGGATTTGCTTGCCTGAGCCTTCATGCTTTCTCATCTCCCTTCAAACACATCTGGCTTATTTTACTATTCTAGCAATGGAGTCTTGTAATCTTCATTTTTTTTTGGTGTGTGCTTGTTTAGCCCCTCATTCCTTCTTCACTTCTAACTCTCTGTGTTAAATGTCTAAATGAGAGGAAAGCAAATCCAACAACAGCAACAGAGAAATAGGTTTCTGCCAGTTGCTGCCATGAGTTCTGTTGAGTTGAACTGGCTGGCTTTCTGTAAGTGGGCTTAAACAGTGAAAGGTAACAAAAATAAAGTTTGTTGTTTGAAAATGGAGACAGAGGAAGTGAAAGTGGAATGCAGCCAATGTGATGGGCTTTAAAAAGAGTCTTTTCAGCAGTGCTGTGAATAGATAAATGTGGGAGAAGACTCATTTGTCAAGGCCAGAGAAGAGATGCCAAAGTGATCGGGTTAAGGGAAATGAAAGTTGGAAGAGAGTATGTCTCAGAGAAGCTTTTCAGTTATCCTTCAAAAATTGCATATAGAAGGAGTGAAGGACACATGAAGAGGGTTCAAGGAATATGTCAATGTTGAATGATGGTACCTGTAATACTTGAGAAAAGAAGTGCTGACCTGAGATCAAGTGTAGAGTGAAAGTAAAAGGGTGATTATAACTTGTGCTGCTCTTCTCTTAAGAATGTCAGAAAGGCAGGCTGAGTTTCAGTTTAGACAGAGGAGACCACTTTAGATGAGGAGCATGATGCAGTCAACCCCACAGAAAAAGGGTTTGCAAGTGTGTTTGTGGATGAGGACACCCAGAGATGAGATGCAAGCAAGAAGAGCTGGAGTTTGTCTTTGTTCCTTCAAAGTATATGCAAGGAGCAGATAGAACCTCACCATGCTTGTGGGTGGCATGGATTTGTACTTGAACGTAAAACAGCCATTCTCAATTTTCAGCACCTGCCACTTCTTTTTTCTTAACAAATTGTGGTATAACAAAACACACCTGTATTTCTGCTGTCTCTTACTGTTTTGGGGTGGATTGTGATATGGCAAAAAATGAATTAGGAAACTTTTGGTTAGACTTTGAGTCTGTTTTATTGCAAATTGCTTATTTTCCTCTGGTACTGAAGTGTTGCATTTCAAAATCAGCAAAATTTTTACTATGCTTGTTGCTTCATTCATTGCATCCAGATTGTGTATTGGCTATGAGGTATTGATTTTTATGTTGCATTAAAAATATTTATGCTTTTCTTGGGTTTTGACCTCTATGAAGTATTTTCTTCTGAATGTCTGCATTATGTTCTGTACTTTAACTTTTAAATGATAGTTTGGTAGTACAGAGCCAATTTTGAGCTTTCTTGAAGTTATAATAGAGAAAAATTAAAAAGGAGAGAAGAATACTGCTTTTGTGGAGAGGCTAGTTTTTTATTTTAATTTTTAATTTTTTAAAAGTTTATTTATGGTGACAAGTGATGCAAGCATTAGAACACACATTGTCCTCTGAAACAGTTCACATTTTTTCTTCTGGCTCTAAAAAGCCAAAACAAACCCCAAATGTGAAACTCTTTAAATATTTTTTTATTCTATGAGGTTTTCTCAGATGGGATATAGTAGGAATTTTAAAAATTCTTTTTAGCAGCTTATCCTGCTGCAGCATTTCTTTCCATTCCCTAAAAAATTGCATGATGTTTTAGGTAGTGGCATACCAAAAAGTGAATGTTAGCAATATACACCTTTTTGAATATACTACCAAAGGATAACTGAAAAGGTATTGTGAAAACTTGGTCATGTAATACTTGTACAAGTTCTAGTTGAATATGTAAATGCCTTGTCTAATTTTTAAAAAGAGAAGTTAGTCCAATAGTGAAGTGTGAGATTTCTTTGCCTTTTTTTCCTTTCAAATATTCTCTAAACCTTTATTATTTCTATTATAACCCTTAGGAAATGGAAAACTAGAAAGCCATAAGAATTCTGGATGTGGCTTATAATTTTGCAAAAAAATATTCAGTACTCTTTTTAAAATTTTCGCTGTTTTAACTCTTGAATTACATTTTAGCTATTACGTAGCATCAAATGGATGTTTTCCTGAAAATACTTAATTCAACTTTAAAATCTAAAGACTGAGTGGCAAATTTATGCATTGACTAGTACTAGATAGATGGTACTAGCGTCTATCAGTGTCTACCAGGACAGTTTTTAGCCATAGTTTTTCTTGCACTTAACTTCTGTGCAGCGTATAAAATGAAGGGATATGTTTTCACTTGTGTGCTGAAGTGGTAAGATTGTCAGAGTAGTGTTTAGTTTCTCTGTTCTCCTTGCTGTCTTTTGGGCAGTGTGCCTTCAGGACACGGACAGATGATCGACTTCAAAAGCTATGACTTCATTGCACAGTATAAAGTAGGTTTTATCTAACCTTCAGGCTTACACTACTTTAAAAAGCCAACGCAGTCAGAATGTTTCTCCATTTAAGAAGTGGAGAGATTAAATACAACATGTATCTGCTTGAAAAATACTGTAGTACAGTTAAGTCTTCTTGTAATAGTTAGTTTTATTGACCCTCAAGTGCAGATTTGCAGATAAACCCACAAGTTTAAAGTCCTGGAACTCAATTCTGTGGGAAGCCATAAAATAACATGACCTCTGTTTGTTTGTTGAACTGTAGTATTTCTACCATTCTGACTAAATTTTTCTACCCTGAAATAGTGACTTCTTGCTAGAAATTTATATGTCTATTGCAATATCTCTGTTAAGAGGTTTTTTTTAATTGCACAGGAAAAGCTGAGTTTGATTGCATATCAGTAAGTTTTGTCCAAAATGGTGTGATGATTTGTGCTGTTTGTTCATCAGAGGTCTTGCTGAGAACCACATCTGATGAGAGAAGAGACACATTATTTATTTACATGCACAATTTATATTTTAAATCAGTTCAATGACAAGTAGTGATTTGGCTACAAGATATAAAGGAAGAAAGGGAGTTGTTAGCAAGATATAAAGAAAGAGAGTTGTTAGCATCATGTATGTTTCTCTGAGTATGTTAAAGAGTTTAACTGTCAGATTACTCTCTCCCAATGCAATCTACCTAAAATATTTTCCTCACAATTAGGAGGTATTTTGATAAATTTTACTTTGATGAAGAATGATGTTAACAACTAATATGAAGAGTAGTGTGTGAAATGAATCATCTATTTCATATTAATTTGATTCTGTATGGCACCTGTAAAGGAAGACTCAGATTTGTAAGTCTGAAGAGGGAAGGTAGAAGACAGAAGATAAAAGACAATTCTCTATTCTTTGTTTGTTGTTCTCAGCTGTTGTTTATTATGAAAAGTTTACATATAAATCTGGGTTTTATCTTAGATTTTCTGTGATATTTTAGTCCATCTTTAAGCATAACATAATTATATAGTAGGCAATAGTTATACTTGTCTTTGTGATTGAATAAAAGGTGTTAAAGCCAGTAAGGAAGTGCAGAGCTTCAATTTGATACCAGGGAAAATATGAAGTATTGCTGAGAAAAGTTCAAGATAAGACATTATTTTAATAGGAGATTATGCAAGGAGAGAACAGGTGAGGATAGGCTGCTCCATTTAACCTTGATGCTGGGAAGGGGATGGAACAGCTCATACTTGAAGCCATTTCCAGATCTGTGAGGGGCATCAGCAAATACTGCTGTGACATCAGTGAAGTTGTGGACACTGTCTTCCAAACAGAAAGAGTCCCACTGAACACCAGGAAACACTTATAAAAACACTCATGGTTTTTGTTGTTGTTTTTGTTGTTTGTTTGCTTTGTTTGGGGTTTTTTTGTTTGTTTTCGTTGTTTTGGATTTTAACTGTGTGAGTTAATGTGCACTGGCACAGGTTGCTCAGGGAAATGGCAGAATCTCGATCCTTGGGGATACTGTCTGGACATGGTCTTAGGCAGCTGCCTCGAGATGGCTCTGCTTGGGTTGGACCAGATGGCCTGCAGTAGTATCTTCCACACTCAACTGTTCTCTGATTTTGTAGATTGGGTTCTGTTATATCTTGAATTTGTTATTTGTTGATCTATATCTCATTGGATCTTTCACTGAATTTGGCTGTTTCTCGTGGGTATAGAAACCTTCATTGCTTTCAAAATACACTTACATAGTTTTTCCTTCTAACCTTCCTTTCATCTTGCTGGATTGAAAAGATTTGCCTTATATTAAAGTACCTGCAACTTTTCTTACTAGAAAATAAGAAACTAGAACAGTATCTGCACTTCTGATACAAAAGGATTTGGCTTTTAGTTCGGCACTGCCTGTGTTAAGGTATATTTTTAAACTCAGTATTGCTCATTGACCCTCCTATTCATGTGCCCAAGTTTTGTGATTCACTGCTAGCTTAATTCTTTATGTACCTTGATGTTGTTTCTCAAAAGATCTCTTCTGAGAGGGTCTTGTCATCCTCTTGAGACTCTGGATTCATACGATGACTGAACTCTTCCATCATCTCTCTACCTTCTTGAACTTACCTCCTTCTGAGACTTCAGAAATGATCTTTTGTAACAGTTTCTGTCATTTTCAGTATTAGAGCTCTTGCATGTAATTTGATCTTCCTTTTTGCATGATCGTTTAATATTTTATACAGTTTTATGCTCACCTCCTCTTAGAAAGTCCTCAGCTTTTATGTTGCTCACATTCATTTTGAGCTCCGTACCTTGTCTGTTCCTTGAGCTCCTTTTAAACTTCAGTCTGCATAACTTACATACTCTTCTCTCATTTACTCATTTATCTGGCTTCTACACTGATGTTGTGTTAGTTGTTCTCAAAGAGGAGACATTTTTTTTGTTGAATAGTTGCTCCTATTGTCTAGCTGTAAGCTTTTGTTCTTGTCTGTTGAATGAAGTTTTAATAACTGATAGCAAAAAAGATTGGTTCTAGAACAAACTTTAAATAACTTGTATTGTCCCCATCACACTATTTTATCGCTAAACTGTCAAAGTTGTAATAGCGTGTGATGAGATGCTAAAAAGGAAATGGAGAGGCAGTTGAGGATCCTGATTGGCAGAAGGCTGAATACGAGTCAGCAGTGTCCTGGCAGCTGGGAGGGCCAAGTGTGTCCTGGGGTTCATCAGGCACAGCATCACCAGCAGGGCAAGGGAGGGGATTGTCCTGCCCTGCTCTGAGCTGGGGCGGCCTCACCTCAAGTGCTGAGGGCAGTTTTAGATGCCACAATGTAAGAAAGATACTAAACTATTAGAGAATGCCCAAAGGAGGGCAACAGAGATCAAGGGCCTTGAGGGGCAGCCGTATGGGGAGTGGCTGAGGTCACTTGGTCTATTCAGCCTTGAGAAGGGGAGATTCACATAAGACTTCATTGTGGTCTTCAACATCCTCATGAGGGGAAGAGAAGGAGCAGCACTGATCTCTTCTCTTTGGTGCCCAGTGACAGTACCCAAGGGAATGACCTGAAGTTCTCAGGGGAGGTATAGGATGGATATTAGAAAAAGGTTCTTCACCCAGAGGGTGGTTGGGCACTGCAACAGGCTCCTCAGGGCAGTGGTTACAGCACCAAGACTGACAGGGTTCAGGAAGTGTTTGGACAGTGCTCTCAGATGCAGGGTGTGACTGCTGGGGATGGTCCTGTGCAGGGACAGGGGTTGGGCTTGATGATTCTGATGGGTCCCTTCCAACAAAACTTATTTGGTGATGTGTAGTTGTTAGGCCTATTTTTGTGCTTGAGTTGGTGGCATGATTAGTAGAGATAGAGGTTGAAGTTAATATGTGAATTTATTTCTTCCAAATCCTTGTTTCATCTTTTTTTTCCCTTGGAGAGTAAGTTACAAAATAACCAAGCACTCAAAGTAGAAAATGTTGTGATTTAATGTACTGTTTCTAGAGATGTCTTCATTTAGCACTCCCCCTTAGTTTAATCTTGTTCTTATCCATTGCCTTTTAACAGCATATTGTGAGAATGTTTAGGAGAAATGGCAGAGACTGTGATATCTACATTGGATTTTCTATAGATAAGCACCAGCAGTGTCTTGGTAAAGGCGTTATTTTCAGAAGCAGCATTGTAAGACCACATATCTATTAAAAAATTGAAGTTGGTAATTTATTTTTGAAACTCTCAATTGTGTTCTTGAAGTCACAGACTTGTTTGTTGGCATTTTACTACTGGTAAAATTATAAAAATATTTATTAATTTCAAGAACAAGATTCCACCCCTCAATACCCCATCTTTTCATATTTGAATGGTATAATTTCTTGTCACCAGTGCAATTGATCAGAAGTTTGCTCAGAGTACTGCAGGAATACTGAAGCTTACAGCCTATGAGCTGAAATATGAAATAGTTTAGTTGTTCTGTGGATGCTTTAACTTGTATATTAATGAAAATCTATACATCATTTCATGAAACTGTTAAATCTTCTCATGGTTTCAGAAATATCTTGTGAACTGAAATGGAAATTGTCTTGGCAACTTCAGTTATATAAAGTAATCTGCATATGTAGGTAGGGTTGTTTGCTCTCTGCTGCCTTGCCCATGTCAAGGAAGGATGAAAAAGACATTAAGCAATTGTGACTTTTTATAGCTACTTGTCACCCCTTCAGTAAAGAACAGAAGAACTCCTTTTCCCTGGAGAACAAGAGGAAATTTAAAGACACTTTTGTTTAGATTATGTTTTGTTTAGTTTGAAAACTGAAAGACAGATAGCATAATAGAGACTGCTCTTTTCTCCCCTTTGTCTCTTTCCTTTTTCTATCCTGTTCACTGCTGGTAAATCATGGAAAAGATTCCCCTTGGCAGTGAATGTGAAGCCTTTCGAAATCGGAGATGTACAAGCCTTTTCCAGGCTGGCTTTAGAAAGTGAGAGAGGTTAATTAAATAGAAGAAATCTAATAAATGGCACGGTTAGGTAGACCACATCTAATTTTGAATCTTTATGCTCTTCCAATATTTGAGGTTAGGATAAATGCTGGCATTAACAGTGATATCCTATCCTGAAGAGTACAGGAAAGGATGTCCACCTCAAGCTTCATGCATTCTCCATAACTTGCACTTAATAATTATCCGGTTCCTATCTTTCCATTCTAAAATTAGCTATTATTCAGTTAGCTATTTATTAATAGGGAATATGGAAGACAGAAAATGAAAAAGAATATACATAGATCAGGCTTGATTGTGAGCTGTTTAGCATTTTCTCCCCTACTCTTCTCCTTGATTATGGCACTAATTAATGACTTTTGAAGGGTAGGATTGGTTTTAATTTCACAGTGATTTATAGCAAGTACTGATACAGGAGAGGTTTGTCCACTTCCTTGTTAGAAAAATTTATATTTGTAGAGATGTTAAGATTATTTGACTGTTATAACAACATCAACAAAAGCCCTACAACTAAAACATAATAATGTTAATTTAGGAATAATTTGCCATATTTCCTATTTTGCTGTTGGTGTTTACATTCTTGAGACTTGGATTTCTGTGCTGAAATTCCTAAGCTAAAAGGGTGATTACAACTGATATTAAGAGCAAGTCTAGAAAAATTTTAAAAAACATTTGCAGGTAGTTGAATTTAGTTGATTTTTTTTGCTATTAACTGAAATCAGTTGTTTTGTGCAATGACTTTTAGTACTACAAAATAAGGTACTACTCTAAGGAAGATAAATATTCTTAGTATTTAATATGACTTCTCCCTGTAGTGGAAAATCTGTATACTTCTCCTTAAGTGCAGCTCTTTTCATGGTTATTTTTTTAACACTAAATAGTGCCCCTGATCTTCTGCCTTTTTAGATGCCATAGGTTAATTAAAGTTGCTTCAATGTTACAATTCAGTAGGTAATACTTTACATAAGCATTTCAACATAAGTCATTAAAATTTATTCTCAAACTGCATTAAGATCAATTCTTAGTGTAGTCTCAACAGGTATCTGAATGCTCTGCAGTCAAGGTGTTTTAAAATGTTCATAACAGAAATAATGTAGTGCATTTAGAAGATGAAAACATCGTGTGCTTCAAGGTGTACTGTAATATAAACAAGTAAATTAATGTGATAGGTGTGTGATTTTTAAAAGCAGAACTTGTACCTGGATGCATATTACTGAAAAGACACCCACTATAGCACCTTTATCTTCAACCTTTGAATTAATTTCTCAATGTGAGAAAAAAAAAATAAAAAATCGCAGGACTTTTACCTAACATCACAGATCAACATAATTTTGTACTGGGTTCTTGGGTTCTTGCCATGGAGCTATTTACCTTGATAGATTTAGAGCTATTTATTATACTTTTTATAGCAGGTGGTGTAGAAAAAAAAGCATTCTCTTGAATAAAAGGAGCAGATTGTTCTAAGCAGTCATTTGAGCTGAATGAGAAGAGTATTTCACCCCTGACGCGACACCTTCACTACATGGAAGTCCCAAAAGAAACCATTGGTAATTGAGCCCTGTGCACAGAATTTGTGCTGCCAGAACTTTCACTCTTCTCTTGTGCTCTTGGTTTGTTTTTTTCTTTTTTCCCCTCCTGTATTGGTGGTCTGCTTGTTCCTAGTGGATGAGTTTATGGGCTCTCGACCAGCTCCTTAAAACGGAGGAGCATGAAGTTTAAGATATTACTAGTGTGTTTTGCATTTTGCATAACACCAGAAATGGTCAGATGCTTTCAGCTTCTACATGTGCCTTTCTGAGGCTGAAAAAATCCTTTGCCATGTTGATAGGCTATAGAACTAAGTAATGAAGGGCACTTCTAAAATCTAAATATTAAAATGGGCATACAGACTTTTTGCATGTTATTAGCTAATAGTATCTTTTATCTAGACGTCAGTAGATCTCCAGACCATCCATATAATGCTGTCTATAATGAATGTTATGAGTATCTTAATTTTAATTTAATGCTGTTGTGCAACTGAATGTTTCTATTCTAAATAGTAGAAGTGGCATAATCTCTAGAGAGTGCAGTGCCACTTTGGAATCGTTAGATAAAGATCAGTTATTCATATTCAGAATCAGTTTTTCTTTTTTGTCCTGAGCTGATGAGCTTTACTGCAGAGTAAAGTCATAATGGGCATCCTTTAATCAGTGGTGATTGTGGACACATGCTTCTAGTCTTAAGCTTATTTATATTTTAACCTGGTGGAGAAGAGATCTGTTTAGCTTATCTTTCCTGGGTTATTATAAAAGGAGCTAGGATAAATCAAAATAGTCAGTAGGGCAAAGTCAGTAACGAGTTTTGCTGCTAAGGAATTATAATTGTAATTTAGAAAATATGTAATTTATCTTTAAATGTAAATAAATAAATAATTCAAAATAGCTTTTTATAGGTATTTTGGGTTTGCGTGGCAAAGTTTTAGTGGCTGGGGGGAGTTACAGGAGTGGCTTCTGTGAAGAACTGCCAGAAGCTTCCCCTGTGCTTGATATAGCCAATGCTAGGCTCAAAAAAAGACCCTGGCATAACCTGTCAGAGGCAGTGGCAGTGCCTCTGGGATAACAAATTTAATGGGAAAAATTTTCTGTGTGACAAAAGATTTTTTAAGATTTGGTGTTTTTCATTATACTGCACAGATTTGATTGGCAATAAATCAAGCTGAGTGTGTTTTGCCCATGATGGTAATGAGTGACCCAAAGGTCTTTCAAAATATTTTTCTCTCCCCTGAGGAGGGGATTGACGGAGCAGCTTTGGTGGGCACATGGTGTCCAGCCAGGGTCAATCCCCACCGTAGATTTACACATAATCTTGACTATATGATCTTTATTAAATCTTCATAAATTTTGGTTAGTTTGGGGGATTTTATGATTAATTTTGAGATTAAATTTAGGTTAATCTTGATGACCTTGTTATTAAGCAGAGCTTTAATTTATTTTCTGAGAGTTTAGTGTGGGATATTAATCTTTTTATAATGAACATTTAAGATTCTTTATCTTTCATAAATGAAAATGGACATGTAGGCAGGAAATTTTTTGAGGCTAGTATGATTTATCACTTATCTTTTAAAAGGACGTTGAAGGGGAGTGTGTGAGTTCTCGGTCTGTTTAAGCTGAAGTTGATAACATAGTGAAGCTTATGAGAAAAGATAATGGATACAGTGAATTGTGGTTTCGCTTGGTTTCCGTGAAATGTAAATGTTTCCCAAATACTTCACAAGCAACTGAACAAATTTGATTGATACAAAATACAATTAGTAGTTTGACAAAATAATCATAGACACTTAAAATTCTGTCTTCCTAGTTTTCTGTTCCAGTTGTTGGTGGGAAGTTTGTTTCTGACAGTTTACCCGCTTTTTTCTTTTTTTTTGTCTTTGGTTTTTGAGGGTGACCTGATGGCTGCTGCCACCACTGCAGGTGTGGCAGTTCATGGCTCTGGTTGATGCTGTCCCATCCAGCTCTTCTGGGCTGTGTCCTGATAACAATGTTTTTAGAAAGGAGGAGATGCTACTGACTGTCTTGCAAACCAGTCCTTTGGCCCTCATCAGGTTGCTGAGGTCAGACCAATCTGGTATATTATTCTTGATCACTGCTGCTGCTGCATTTTTTTTCAGAAGCATGATAATAGAAATCTAAGGTAAATGTGGATTTAGGTACTGCAAGATCCAAAAGTATTTGAATGTTAGCACTGTGCTTCCAGCCCAGAGATGGAGCAGAGGTATACAAATCTCTGTGGCAGGATAGGTGCATTGGTAGGTATGGACAAATGTAGGTGGTGGGGTAGTATTGAAGAAAAAAAATTAAGTTATACATCAGCAGTAACTGAAGGAATGTAGTAGTGATAGGTAATGGGACAGTGGTTGATAGTGAGGTACAGTTTTATTGAGTTTTGGGGGAAATTACAAATGGCTTAGTAGGAGATTTCTGACTTGTCATTTGTAGAATATTAGCAGATTGTTGTCAACATGTTAGGCAACAAATATGAATGGGTACTTGAGTTCAGCTGCTGAACTTCATTGGAAGGTAGTGAATGTTTATCAAACTGATTCACTATCTTCCCTGAACAATGATGTTACATTATTGTGGACAGTGACCCAGTAGCTGGATTAGGATGCTAATAAGTCCTGACCTACTGAGAACTTTTGTCAGATGTTGTTTTATGTTTGAATGGTTTAAGATTTGATTTAAAATGTAGGCAGTTTTGAACAAATGGCTGGGAAAAAAATATATCACTGCAGGTTTCACCCACCCACCACCTCTTCTCCTTGTGTTTTCCACACAGCATGTTGCTCTAGGTTTGTCTCTTACTGCCTGGAGTTATCAAGATAGCATGCAGGCAGTTGACTGTTAAAACAGAGAAGGGGAGATCTGAATTTGCTCATGTCTTAAGGAGTAGTGTGCAGGGGGTTTGAAATGCTTGGCCTGTCTTGTGTTGTACTAGGTAAAACACTACAGCATTGGTTATTTACTTTCCTTGAAACGCCTTGGTATGTTGGTAAGAGGTAAGGTGGCAGTGTGCTCCATGAGAGGAAGCCACTAGTTCAAGCAGCTATTACAGGGTTGATTTTGTAATGAGTTCATAATCTGTCCTGATAAACTTTGCTCATGTGCATGCGCACTTGCTTGTCCGGTGGGTGCAGCCATGATGTGCACACAAGGAGGTTGGGATTGCTTGCTGTGTATTAACAGGCATGTTGTTATTGCTAATCAGAACTCTGATAACTAAAATTAATAGCGGGTACAAAGACAAGCAATTAAGGACATTCATCTTCCAAATGAGTCTAAAAGATTCATTGGTAGTTTAAATTTATATACTGAGGGCACTTAAACCATTAAAAAGGGTAATGGGTGCCCTGCAGGCATGTGCTTCAAAGCCGTATGTCATTTTGGTGCTGGGACAGCAGACTGATAACTTCCCTTTAAGGGAAACTGCTATTCATTTATCAGTAAAATGTTGAAGGAAATGAACATTTTTTTGCTGTAGAATGATCATAGAAGTGTAATGTAGGTTAAATCAAAAAGTAAGATTTATGTTCTAAGTCTTTTGGCTTTATCATAATAGATGTTAATTAGAAAAGTCTTTCACTGGTAACAGAGGGCACTGAAGTTGGGACATTGAAAAGTATAAATATTTCTCTGGCACACAAATATTTCTCTTGTGCCTTGCTGTTTTTGACAGTGACACTGATGTTGTACCCGACTTTGTACAGGGAATAAAATGTTGCAATGTTTTTGCTGCTGCTGTTGATGCTCTGCTTATGTAGTCTAAGGGTGATGTTTGAACAAATGTTGTTAATGCAGAGATGCATATGAAGTTTTAAGGGTTTATAGTACGAGGATTTAGCGAAAATTTTGCTTCAGTGTGGAATTTTCTTTCTGTCCTGATGTCCTTGCCAGCTGAAAGGTTGGTTAACAGGTAATTCTGGGAGTACCTGGGCACGTATCTGGGAATGGGTTTTGGTGATGTAGGATTATCTAAAATTTCATTTTGTCATTCATTCAAAATGACAAAAACTTTTGCAGATCTGTGGGAACTATTTGAGTTATCCCTAATTGAAGATGCAACATGATCTCTTGGAGTGGGACACAGCGTAGATTTGCTTATGCAATTTAGTAAAAGGAACTTCCTCTTCCCTAGATATGAACTCTTTGCAAAGTCTGTGTCTGTTATGTGATATTTGAATATGCTGTTTTGGGTGGTTTAAAAACATTTTCATTCTCAATTTCGTGACATACATGCACATTCTTCCTTTCCTTTTTCTCTGGCCTTTCTGAGTTCCACACCTGTATAGAGGGCAGGAATGAGCAGAGGCTGTAGCTCAATCTCCCCTTTTCCACCTCCAGCCCATTCACCTCCTGAGTGCAGCGTGAGCTGGTGGGACCCTGGCAGGCCTGGAAGGGTGTTGTCTGTTTGTGCTGTGGCGGTGACTCATCATAGGGCAATGCTGGAATCTATTGTAATAAGGGCTTTTTGTTTGTTCTTGCAGTACTTGTCCCATATTTTGTATTTAGAAAGACAGACAATGAAGTTATTATAAATACCCCTGTTATTCTAGAAATGTCTTAGCAAAAGGAACTTTTGTTGTGATGAGCATTGTTATTTGGATTGATGTGCCCGAGTTACTGAGGACTGGGAGAAGAGGATGCAAGAAATATCTCCCCTGATTTTCAGAAATTGTCTGTAGTCTGTCTAATTCTTTTGTTCTTACATAACTTTTCTGAATTGAAAACTACCACCTAATGATGATGAATGCACTGTGTTTTCGCTTTCACTCTCTTCTGCTATTGCCTTTTGTTTTTGAGTAGAAGAAGCAAACTCTAGGGCTGTGTGCCATGCACAGAGATAACAGCTGCTGCAGAATTGTATGCATGGCATCTGTATTTTCTTGCCTTTACATTCTGCTTTTTCTTTGACCAGGCATTTTTGATTCCTTTGTTTCTTCCTTCTCAAACCTTGATTTTTTTCATTGTGTGAAAAAACACAGCATGACTGTGATTGTCATGCTTTCTTCTCTCTTTTCCCAGCCTACTTAATGGCCTTGAGTTAAGAATGGAATAAAAAACTTACTGAATGAGACAGGGCAGACATTACTGTGCTACATGGGAATTCTTTTTTTTTCCCTCCCATCATTTACATTCCTTCCATTCTTCGTTCTCTCTGTCACTTCTCACAACTTTTGTTGTAAGGTTTTCATATCTGTTGTTTGTGTGACCCTGAAAAAATGCCTTGCTATGTTATGCTAGACTGATTTAGTAAATCAAGATTACCCAATTCGTTCTGCAATTATTTAATTTCTAAGTAATTTTAATTAATTTTTCTGACTGTTTTGAACACAGTATTTCTCCTTGTTGTCAGTGTTTGTACTGCTTATGCTTTCAATGCATCAGAGTTTTTGATTTTCTTCTTTGATCTTTGTGCTTTGTCTATTCTTTTCAGTTTCCCCTGTGGTTTAGATAGCATGTTGCTTTTTGTCACATAGACTAGGAGATAGGTTTCACTTGAATTGGTGACTTCAGGCTATGATTTGCTCTGACAGAAAGTGCTCTTGGAGGAAATTGGTTGTTTGGAGTTGTGATGTTTTTACCAAAGAGAGAGGAACACTGATAGGTGAGTTGTTTGCAGGTTATAGCTTTGTAGATGCAAGCCTGTGAACTGTAGTATAAAGCTGTGTGGGCACTGCAGTTGTGGTGGGTTGCAGAGAAACACCTCTGCTTGACTCTTGGAAGATCTCTGCTTTTAAATAAACTAATAACAAGTTTCTTCTGTAGGAGGATGCACATTTGATGATGGTCCTGGGCCCTGTGACTACCACCAAGACCTGTATGATGATTTCGACTGGGTGCATGTCAGTGCTCAAGAGCCTCACTATTTGCCACCTGAAATGCCTCAAGGTGAGAAACCTCACAAACACTAAAGGATGAAAGTTTCTTTATAAACTCAGAGCCTTACTGAAGCTCATATGGCCTCAGGGCCATGGTCTAATATCCCCACTTTACCCTTGATAATGGAGGTAAAAAGGAACAAAAATAATAAATGTAACAATCTTGGTAATTGAGAAGCCTTCTTAGACCAAATACCCCTTTAAATCTGGGGTGAGGTACAGGGAAGGCAGAAAGGAAGCCGTAACTTCCTCTTTATTCCCTGTGGAATTCCTCTTGACTTGAAGTCAAATTCTGTGTTTTATAGACAGCCAATGTATCAATTCAATTATTCAGGAAAGCACTAGAAAAAATGGTGAAAAAAGGGATACATGCAAAAAGTCTTCTTTCCCCTCCCCCCCAACCTCCTATCATCGGAAGGTAATCAGAAAAGCTTTGATTTATGGAAATATTGCTGTTGTTAATTACTATTTAGGACAGGTAATGAATAACTGAAGAGGCACAGCCTCCATGACCTTGCCTGCTCACCTTTGATGAACAACTTAATCGGTGCTTCCCAGACAGAATGATATGCTGAGAGAATGAAAGCATTTGAAATTCAGCTACATTTTCCAATTAATAATACATTAAGTAATTAATCATGCAGAGGAGGAAAAAAGGTCATGGCTATTTTATTTGTATCTAAAAGGTTTTGTGAAGTGAGGTACGTGTGGAGAAGGAGTGGGAAACGCCACACAGAAATAACCTCACCTCTGCACCATTCCTTCCCCTGCTTTTTGTATACTGTTGTGAATTATTAATTGTGGTTGGTCTATATAATTTTGCTTCTTAACTGCGACTTAGCTGGGTTCCCTCTGCTTTAGAGTCACTGACATGAGCAGGTGTTACCATGCCCAATAACTTGCAAAATAGGTTAATTAAGAAAGACCCACACTTTATTTAATGGACTTCTTGGTGCTTCAGTTTTGCATAAGGAAGAATAAATTTAAAGCCTGAAACCTCTACATTTGTGATGGTTTTATATTACAAAAACACTCAAAACAATATCTTCCCTAGTAAGGCCGAAATTAGTTACTATTCAGTTTTCATTATTTGGAATGGACATGTTTTTAATAAAAGTTGGAGGTATCTTAATTGTAATGGAAACACCATTTTGGGAAAAATTTGGTATTCGCAGACCTTTGGCACACCTTGTATAAGAGGAGTAACTTGAGGAATTGTATTTTGAATGAATTGAAATGACAAGATTTCTTCTTGCTTATCCCAAAAAACATACCTGTCGTCCTTAGGTGGTTGTCAGAGTTAAATGACACAGTACACTCTGGCATGTGATTTCTGTTCAGTTTTGCTATAGACTTGATTTTCTCTGAGCATAGCAGATTCTTTAGAGGAAGGTTTTTTTTTTTTTTTACATCTGTATGTAAAATTGTGGGTGCTCAATAAAATCTGTCAGGATAAAGGAATTTTTCAGAGATTGGCCAAAAGAGCTACGTAAGAAGCTCTTGTTATTATTCTTTTTTCCCTTGGTTAGAATGCTAGACTTCTTATATCAAGCTTGATGTTTGGTGACTGAGATGTGGACTAAAACTAAGCTTCAAATCTGTTCTGATCTGATGAGCTTCCCCTTAAGAAGTTCACATTCTGAAGATGCATGCCATACCTAAATATTCAAGTTCATTTGTGTTTGAAATAGAACGATTTTAAATTAAGGTAACATGGTTCTAGAGTAAGTGCTAAATTCTTCTGGTGGATCTGTAGGAAATGGAACAGCAAGAGGTTTAGGCAAAAGCAGGAGGGAAATAACTGTGTGCAGTCATCTGCTGTGCAGTGTTTTAATGTTGATGACCCTGATTACTGTTGAAACTGTAGGTATGAAAATGTTCAACTGCTTATGAAGAAGTTACCCAAGTAGAATAAGATGTGGTAATGAAAGTATAGATCGAGTTAAACTACTGCAGTGTTCACTTTGAAAAATGCTGTGTTACATAACCTGTAGAAGAAGCTGGGACTTCTTAGTGCCTCTTAGGGGGGCAATTTTCCTGTTCTGTCATTGACAGCAGAGAAGGGAAGGAGTAGTCAGACTACTGAAGTCCTAGAGTAGGGGCCGTTTTCTTTCCATCTCTTCTTCTCAGGATCTACCATCCTTCAGCTAGGCACAAACCTCTGATTGGCACCTCCTCTACATGAACATGTTTTTGGAGTGTTTGGAGCCCTTGTCTTTTCCATCTTTTTGGAATACAATAAAATGGGGGCTCCAGGTATAGGTTTCTCTCAGGAGGGGCACTGTTTTAACACCATGATAACAAGATAATACCCTTTCAGTGAGTATGCAGCTTTCAGGGCTCTAATTTCACCACATTCACAGAGAATCATTGCAGTTATATAGGGTTATACTCAATTTTCAAATGACAATTTTCAGTCTTCAGTACCTTCAGAAAGAATAAAAAAAAGCCCAAACAACAAATCTCCCCAAAATAAAGAGTGCAGGAGAGAATAGGACATGTAAAAAAAGTAGGAAAAGAGGAAAAAACTGACAATTGCTAATGTTATGGTGTGTGCTAAATTGACAAGTGCCAATGTTTTACTTTTGATTCAAGGGGAGTGGTAGTTCAAATCACTATTGTGCTTTGGAGAGTGATGATGAATCATGGGAAATTTCAGACCTAATGGCACGTGCTTCAGAGTGCTATGAAAAATATGAAAACTTCTCCTAGTGGAAAACATGATACCAGTGTAGCAACAGTAAATGCTATTGGTAAAGCAAGTGTAATTACTTCTGAGTAATTAATGCAACTTTAGGTATTTTTTTTTTTTTAGACTGACCTACATTGTATTTCTCAAGCTGTGAGTGGAGGTAAAAGCCACTTACCTTCTGTTATGGGAAAAATAAATGCAGTACATAATGATTAATTTCAAAATAAAGTGAACACCTAGAGTAGGTGCTTGAGTACAGCTTTAAATGCCAACTTGTAAATTGTCCAAACTGCAGTGTGGATGATAAAATCTTTGGATTATTTATTAGGATCTGGGAAAATGCCTGATTTCCAATATTGGCTTTCTGTGAGCACATGAAAGTGACTATGCTAGATTAAGCTAAAGATCTGCTGATTTTGAGTGTAGCCATTAGCAGTTGCCTAGGCAAGAAATTGTGACAAAAAAGTGCTGCACTGTGCCCTGACTGTTCTTCTACTTTCCAGCTGTTTGGCATTTAAGGATGTTCTCAACTAGAAACAGTCTTTATTAACAATATTCTCAAGGAGCCTATGGTTTTGTTGTGTCAGTCTTGTCTTACTATGTGTGGACTCCTTGAAGACTTCTAGTATCTGCTAAGGGCTAAAACACAGTGACAGGTTTTGTTACGGAACATGGGGAAATTCAGCTCTTCCTTTTTTTTGGCTAGCATCTCTTTAAACATGTTTGTCTTCTGTACAGGAGTGTGCAAAGCTGAGTACTAATGGTCTCCTCCCATCCATTCAGTTTTTTTTAAATACCTCGTAAAATACAGACTTTTCTCTGGGCCGTCATTCTAGGTCCAATAGTCCAAGACTACTGGAATGTTCCATATGTGGAAATGGTTCTGTAACTATACATTTGCATTTTGTGGGAGGCAGGTCTGAAGCAAGTGTTGTATTTTTATAGACACGGTGAAAAAAAAACGAAGTTCAAATATTTACCTCATGGACTTGGTCCATCTAAAGAAAGACATCTTCTAGATGTTCAAACAAACCCTTTAGAGCATGTATTATGTTTTCATGTGTGTTATTTTAATACACAATGCTATACAAGATAGAAATTGGAGAATGCTCTTAAGCTGAAATCCAGTTTTGTCTATGGATATTTTCCAGTTATTTTAGGGGATTATTAATTGTGTGTGGATAACTTAATTTTGCAGAAGACAGAGTAAATAATAATGCTTTCTTATACCACTGGAGATGTGCAAAGGGGGATTTTATCTATATTAATAGTACATTTACTGATGGTTTTACTCCTAGATAGAGAAGACAGTGTATTTACCCTGTTTGCTTTGCCTGTTAAAAGCAACATTACTCTGAGGCTATGCATGGTCGGGACATGAGAGCTTGTAATGGGCTATGTGATGGGAGCCACTTAATGAAGGGCTTTTTTAATGTAAGGGCTATTACCTTCCTGGTTACAAATGATTTTTGAAGAATGTCTAAATTATAGTGGACAATGCTGATGTGCTGCGATGTACATCTTATTTCTGATCTCTCAGATGGATAATGTGCCTGGATTGGATGTGTGCTAATTTTTAAAAATTGATTTTGTAGAAATCTGAGAAAAGTAAATCAACAGCAGTGAGGGAAGTCTTAGTTGCACTTGTCATCTAGCATGACTAAAGAAAAACAAATTGAATCTTTAAAGGTGTTCCTTAATGTTGCAGAGTTTTTCAAATACTGACTTTATTTGTTACAATGAGAATATTGTAGAAATAATGTTTTTACTTTACGGAAATTGTATGTAACCTTTTATGCTGCCCCATTGAAGAATAAAGCTTAATTCACTACTCTGAAAAAAAGGAAAATAAACAAAACAATTCTGAAAAGTAAAACATTAACATTTACATATTCTGGTTTAGGCTGGTATTGTAGGGGAGCCTACACAGCTATTTCAGAATGGAGAGTGTATATGGTGAAAGGTATTGGAGATGGGAGGAAATGTATTGACAAAAAAACTTAGGCTGTACTTTCATGGTAATTTCTTGTTAATTTTTTTTTTTTTTAGGTAAAATGTCTGACTACTCATTACCACATCCTGTCATACCCAGAGGCATTCTCATATTTCTGCCTTCTCCCAGTTGCTTTGAGATGCATGTGGTTGTGTACATGTGTAGATTGGAAATATAAAAAGTATGCAGCATGGGTCAGTTTGTTAACCCAGTTAGTTCATTGTGAATCTGTAAAAAGATTTGCTATGTTCATGCAGCTGATGAGGACCACGTTAGCTGGTGGCTTACACAGGGCTTGTGTAAACCTCTAGGGCGCCTGAAAGAAATAGGAAAATTATATCCTTAGATTTGCTTGAAACTTAAATGTTCCTGTACAAATAGCATTGAGTATTTGTTGTGATCTGAAAGGTCAGTTGTGCTCTATTTAAGTTCTGCCTTGTACAGAAAGGAAATAACTTTTGTGTCACCTGCATGACCCAAAGTGAATTTCAGCACAGGACAAATGTAAGTGTTTATGAAATGTATAACTGAGAGAGGGGAGACAAAAGGTCATGAAATTTGTGTTTTAATATAGATTTCATATGGATGTAGCTCAGGAAGGAAAGCTGGAATGTAAATGTCATATAGATGAGACTTCTGGCCTTTTACTTCACTTAAACCTGTATTTTTCTCCTGTAAAAATGAATCCACCAACTCATGAATAAATTTAAATTATGTGGATGTGCAAGGGTATAGTCAGATGAAAGCTAACCATGAAGCAGTGTCTAGTGAAAAAAGGTGTATTTCTTGAGGCATGGAAAGGATTGAGAGCACAGCAGCAGGAGAATCCTCACCATGTCCTGGTGAGGTTACTGAGCTCTTCCACAGTGATACTGCTCCACACTTGATGTGGCAGCTTGCTGTTTTGTGCTACAGAAGGGTGAAATTCAAACAGGGTCTCTTTCTGGAGCTCTTTATTTTAATAGACAGGTGAACAAAGTTTACCTGAGCAGAACTAAGTCTACTGAGCAGCTGAGAACTGAACTTTCAATATTTTGCTGCTCTATGACTTTCATTGCTGGTGTAAAGATCAGAGAAACTGTGAGCAAGGGAATTTGTTGACTAGTTCTTAGATTGGCAAATGCAATCCAGGAATGTAGTGGTTTTAAAATTTGATAATTGAAAGCTTATTTGGGTCATTATATTATGAAATAAATTGGAAAATCTTGGGTCTGTTTGGGGCTGCTAAGAAATTCTGATTGTCTTTCTCCCTTTTACATTTCTTTATGTGATAGGATAGATATGTTTTATTTATGATGGCTTTATTCTTTTTCCTTGGATGCTTAAGTCTTCATATTCTCCTTCAGTCCAAAAGTTGACTGGTATTTATTTCCTGTTTAACTTGTCAATGCACTGCAGAACTGAATTTATTTGAAGTACTTCCTTAATCACAAAAAAAATATTTTTTCTGCCTTTCTCATGTGGTAAGCTTTGAGATTGCTTTTTTGTCTGTATTATTTTTTAGTGGCATTTTTAACCGAAAGAAAGCTATTTTGTTAGTCCAATGCAATTAATATCTGCCTAAAGAACACATGTAAACATCCTGATCCTATTTGGCTGATTTAGTGCAGTGCACTATCAATCTATTGACCAATTCCAAGGATTCCCTGTTCTCAAATATACATGGTATAAAGTGAACAGTGGACAGGCACAGGGAAGGATTTTTAGATATTTCATAGTGTATCAGTGCTTTTGTACGTTTAGATAAGCCATTTTTTCATCAAGAAATTTAGTCATTAGTTTAGTAAAAGTAAAGTTTTTGTAGTAATAATAATGGCTTTGGAATATGAGTAACAATTGTGTTGAGTTTTCATTCATTGACACAGATTTTGTGCTGAATTTACACAAAATTACTTCACCTTCAAGGCCAGCTACTATACCTGCTATTTACACTGATTTGTTTGGGTTTGGGGTTTTTTTTTTTTTTTTTTTCATCTTCTAAGTTATAATACTATTTTGTTCAGCCTTACCCTTTCCATACAGTGTATAATATGCTCCCTTCTGAGAAACTGCTTCTTCTTTTTCCTTTTTCTTTTTTTTTTTTCCTAGATCAATATTTGAAATATATTGTTCTGAATTTGGTCTACTAAATTAAAGCAAGGGGAGAAATCTGTTTGCTATAGATAGAGTTTCAATGTAGTAGGTCAATCTTGGACAAATCCACCTTTGCCATCCTGGTACCAACAGAGCATTCGTAGCAGTATTCCTGCTTGTGACACAGCCTTCTGTAGAGTGGTGCAGCTTTCTAGCTTCTGGTATCTGTATCTCAAGGAGTTCAAATGGGATTGGTTGGCACTGTGAGCAGGGAGAAATGACCAGTTCTGGTCAATTCTTGCCACTCTTGGTCAGAAGCCTGGGCTGTAAGTGGAAGATTTTGATTGCTTTATAAAGTCAGCTGTTGCTCCGGGAGTTCTGAATGACAGTAAGAGGCATTGCCTGAAACTGCTATTTTGGTAGTGTTGTGAAGGATGAACAAAAAGCAAAATGGTGCTGTGCTGTTCTTTCAGAACTGAAGGGAAGACAGGGTTGAATAGCACCTTGGTAGCCTGGAAGTTCATAGTGTGCAAGGCTAGAAGTCCAAAGCACAGCAAGGAGCAGTACTTATTTGGTTTCTCACAGCGTACCTGCATGGAGAGGAGCAAGCCAGCCTTTGGCTGCTTTTGAGTAGTGTGTCTGCCTGTTGTGCCATTGTCCTACCATCATTTTCACTCTCAGCCTGCTTGTGTGTGTATATATGTATTTATTTTTTCTCCTGAAGACGGCAGTTGCCTTGCCTTCAAATTTTCTGGGCTATTTTGGAGTGCAGTGAAGGGTCTGTCTGACCCAAGTTAAAGTACTGCTGTTTCTAATGTGACTTCATTTAGCATGAGCAGAGTTTGTGTGCTTCTGCTTACAGATGAAGACATAGGTAACCAGTACATCTGGTCACCTTGAACCTTCTGTTTGGCACCTTTTGGCTGCATCTTTTTGGCTGTAAAAGATAAAACCCAGACAACTATTGAAGTTATTTTATGTTTGTATGGCTGCTTCAGTTTGCTGTAAATGTAGGTGGCATCCTTCCTGTCCCTATCTACATCTGGTCCTATTCTTTGGCCTTAACATTTCTGTAGGTTGCACTGACTGGAAAACTCATTGCTCTGCTTTCTTCTCCCACTCACCTGTGTGCAGTTTTTAGCAGAAATATAACCACATCTTGACATGTAGGAGATGGAGGAGAAGCCAGATTAGAAGTAGGGAAAAAAAACTTAAAAAATTTTACTATTTGGAAGAGGGAAAAAAAAAAATAAAATGTTTTTCTGTTTGGAAGAGGATAAGTAAAAACAGCCCCTAGGAACTCTTTGGGGAGGAGAGTGAAGAAAAAATACTGTGATGTATGAAAAAGATTGGTGTTCAGACAGGATGGAAAAAAAGCCCCATAATAAAATGATTAATGTACAGTGGTTGCTAATGCAGGTTATTACTTCTGAAGCAGTAAACTTCAGGAAAAAATGCCATCTATTTCTGTGGCTAGGCTGCTGTAGTAACCCTTTGTGCATGGGTACCTCCCCTTGCCTGGGCTGACTTCTGACTTTTGTCACAGCAGATGTGAAGCCTCTTCATGGAAGGGAAGCTGTAAGATACTCTGAACTCACTGCTGAGTAAGAGCATTCCCAATTTAGTACAGGATCTGTTATGCAACTGTAAACTAATATCTGAATTACCTACAAATCTATATCCAAAACAATGGCAACCCCAACAATAGAAGAAGCAATGCCTATATAAACAAACAGAAACCTTTAAGTAAGATGAGATAAAATTCAGTAAGCCAAATAATAGCGAAAAACACAAATGAAAGTATGCTTTCCTCAACGTTTTCCATGTACAGTGCCTGAAATTTTCCTGTCTGCTTAAATATTGATTTCTGAGCTCCAACCCTTTTACTGCTCAGCATGTAATTTATGTTCCCTTGTGCTTTTGCTGCAGGTCCATGCTGATGCAGCAGTCATTGGTGTTTGTTAATAGTGACTACAACTGAAGTATTAATAAAATTATTATTTTATAGAACAGGTTTTAAATCAACTGAGAAGGTTCAAACTTTTCTTAGGTTGAGGTGAGCAAATGAAACAATTACTATCAACAAAGTGCACAATATTTAATTTGTGCATTTCTATAATTACTTACCATAGATACTTATTCAATTTGGGTTTTTTGAGCTAGTTAGTAACATTTGTTTCATCTCTTTTCTTTTTTTTTTCCCTCCCTTTTTTATTTTCTTCTCTGTCACTCTCCCCCACACCTGAACCTCTCTGCTAGAATTATTTTATTCCCTATTCCATCTTTGTACATAAAAACACTTTGAAAAGGCAAATCTGTTTTATAAGGATTACACAAATCTCATTTCTGAGCATGTAGGCTGTGAAGAGGCAATTGCTGAGGTGGTGCTTATTAGGGAAGGAGCAGGTGTGTGTCAGGTACAGGAACTGATTCGGTTGTGTTGTTTTGCTTTCCCTTCTATGTGATGTTTGTGTTTGTTTCTGAATCTTGTTTAATCATTAGCATGTGTAGTGTTGCTTCCACACACACAGTGACATTCAAATATGTCTTTTTATTTTTTGTCTCATCTCCTCCTGGGCTTGAAAGAGAAACCTTATTTAAGTACATTTTAGAGTAAATTTTAGAATATTACTAAAAAATTAAATCCATTAAGGACATAGAAAAATATTATTTTTGAAATGCAATATATTATTTAATTCCAAAACATGTTGCTTCTGTCCAAAGGGGAGTGGACTTTTATCAGATTTAAACTGTAGTCAGAATTAGCAAGTAGGAAAACTTGAATTAGATCATACATTTTTAATTTGTTTGTCATTTTACTACTGTCTATCTTGCAGAGGGAAAAAGCATATTTTTCCCATCCCCTCTAGGCCCCGCCATCACCTCAGCAGACTTTGAAAAACACCTGTCTTCTATCAGGACCCTACTTCTATCCAGACTGCTCTAGTCTGAGAGCTATAATTAAGTAATACTCTGACCTAATAAAAGCTCAAGGGTGGGATTTTTTTTTTTTTTTTAGTTATTTTTTTACTTATTTCTTGAAGAGAAGAAGCATTTGATTCTTATTTGCTTCAGAGGAAGTAGCTTTTAAAGTTCCTAATCCATTCTGCAGTTTAATCACAGCTTCAGGAAAAAAAGAAAAAAAAAAAAAAAGAATTAAAATGTGGAACTTAAAGGTACACTTACAATGTACAGTGCTGGACTATCCCGAAGTACTCCAGTTAACCTGGTGTTCCTGAGGTGGGAGAGATGGACACAGCTTTCCCACTCTTGCTGAGTTAGCAAAACTCCCAAATTTCCTTGTGTTCTCCTGTCTTTTTAAAGAACAATTCTGCAGATTTGACAGTTATTTACTCTGTTTGGGATCAAACTGTTTTTAGTTTCAAAAACCTAGTCTTGTATAAACATGAACCAGACATAGTGTACTGTTTTAGAGAAAGTCAACAAACAGTATGAACTAAACATCTTTCTTGTGCATTTGTGTTTTCTTAACTTATTCCCATGAATGAGAGATCAGTAAGCACATGGCATACAAACAGAAGAAGCTGTTATTAATTTTTCCTCTTTGATATCGCTGACATCTACTAACATAGCCTTTACCTTCCTCCAGCTTCTCCACTGTGTATGCCAGGCATATGGCTGGCTTTGAAATCTCCCAACTTTTCTTGAAAGAGATAAAGAAAATATGCAGCTGAGTGACACTTGTAGTGACATTAGCAAGTATCCCTTGTACTAGCAGTAGAGATGGCTTCCTGTGTCTGTTGGTTACAGTGCATGGGAGCAGGTTGCCTTGGCTCCAGGCTTTGTAAGTGGTCTCTTATCACTTTCCTCCAGACTAGCAGTAAGAGCTCTGCTTTCTAATTAGGCTGCAGTTGCAGGTAGATACTAAGCCAGTGTAAGTTTCCAATTAGGTTGCAGCTTCACAGGTCACAGTGAGCCAGCCTAATACTTTACTGTTGAGTAAAGGGATTATTCTGCTCGTCTTTACTCCCTCTCCTCCCTTGCCTTCATGTTTCAGCCAGATTCCTCAGCTAGCTTTACTCATCAGAGCTCACAGAGAGGTGATACAACTCATTATCCCCAAGAAAATATTGTTGTTTTTCTGGATTCATCTGGCTTAGTGAATTGACTCGACTCAAGTCTGACAAGCATCGCAGCCAGCAGCGCAAGGGAATGAAGAAGCTGAAAGGACATAAAAACAAGAGGAGAGGCAGACACAGGGAGTTGCTAGGTCATGTCACCTGTCAGCTGTAAACAGTAGTTTGTGTTTCGAATTTTGTGATAAATGCAATCTTAATTTTCACCCTGTCAGCCTCGAGGTTTTCCTTGCATGGTCCTGCTAGCGCCTTTGCATTGAGTCTTGTCTGGAACCAAGAGAGGGTCTATTCATCTTGTGAGTAAGACAATGGATATTCACATTTCTGTGTAAGTGCTCTCTCCAAATGTGGAGAAGCATGTAAGCAGCTTCTTTGGAGGATTCAAGCAGATGCATACTTTTCCTATGTTGATTGCACACTGTTGGAAAACATTTTCCTTTGGAATTCATTAAGTGTATAAGGAGGAGGAAGTTACCATCAATTGAGAAATATTGGTCACCTGGGAGCAGATGACTGCATGGAGACAACTGCTGTATCAAGCAAATACAGCCTATTCAACAAAGTGGTATTTGTGTAATGGCTTAAAGAAAGCATGGTAAAAGTGTACAATGAATTTCTTAGATAAAAAAATCTGATGATTCCCTCTAGAGTAAATAAATTTTGCAATCCAATCAGCTGACCTAATATGAAAAATCTCCTTAAAATTACTATGCAAATTTACTTACATTGTATGAAATTCATGTTACTCACAAGGTACACAATTTATTTTGCATATATAATTTATATTTATATAAAATTATATTCATGTAGTACTCATGTGAAATTTATATGAAGATTTTGATAAAGGAGTGTGAAAGAAGCAATGCTGCAAAACAGTATGTTTAGTTTACGGGTAAGAATCAGAGAATAAATCAGCACAGGTGATTTTGCTGTGAGTGTCTGCTACAGCATATCAAGATCAGGAAACAGATGAAGCCCTCTTTATGCAGTTGGTGAAAGCCTGCCTCATAGTCAGATACTCTGAGAGATGCTTCACAAACCTTCACAAACAAGGAAGAGCTGTTTGGGTATGGTTAAGGGCAGCGTCAGCTGAAATGATCATGAGCCTTGAGTTTGAGATGCTGAGAAGGGTCCCCAGGGCTAACAGCAGATTTACAGACTTGAATTTTGAAGAGCAGCTTTTGACCTCTTCAGGGACTTGCTTTTCAGGATCCCATTGGGAGGTACCCTGAAGGGCATACGAGTTCAAGAGGGCTGGTTGATCCAGGACAGCTTCTTGGAGCACAGGGACGAACTGTTGCCTTGCGGAGAGTTAAACAGGCTTGGCAGAATGGTATTATGGACGAACAGAGCCTGTGCACCAAAAAGAGTTCACAAAGTGGAGAGGCTACTTTGAAGGATATGGAGATGTTGCCTACTCATACAAGGATGGAGTCAGGAAAGCCAAGCTCATCTGGAATTCAACCTAGAAAAGGACCTGGATTACAACAGGAAAACTTTCCTCCATAGGTACACTGGCAACAAGAGTGAAACTAAGGAGGGTGTAAGCCCATTGTTTAGTGAGTTTAGGGACCCAGGGACAAAGGAAAGAAGATGTACTTGATGCCTTCTTTGCTTCATTTTTTAGAGATAAGGACTTACCCCCAAACCTCCCTTTCATAGTCTTTGAGACTGTACCTGAGGAGATGTGGACAGAGGGATCACTTAACCACTTGGACATTCACTAGTCTGTGGGACCAGTTGGAATGCAACCAATATTGACAGATATTGTGAGGCTGCTTTTCTTATCTTCAGAAGTTCATGGCACTCATGGGAAACTTTGCAGGATTTAGAAAAGATTGTTTCACATCACTTCTTAAAATGGATTAGAAAAAGGATACAGGGAAATACAGATCATTATAAAAGCAGTTTCCAAACACATGAGGCAAGAAAGGGGTTGGTGAGAGCAGCCAGTAAGGCTATGAAAAGGACAAATCACACTTGATGAATCTTACTGCTCTCTGTAGTATGAGGTGAACAAGTTAACATGTGTCCCATATTTTGGCTTTAGTAGGCCTGTAACACAGTCTTTCATAGTTTACTTTTCTCTGAACTGGGGAGATATTATCTCTGCAGATAGACGATGAGTACAAAATTGGCTGAACTCCCAGATTCAAGGCTGTGATCGGGGGTGCAAAGTCCTGCTGGTGGTCAGTTTAATGCCTTTAATGTGCTGTATGGCAGAGCTGTGCTTGAAGGGACATGGACAGTTTGAAGAGATAGACTGACAGGAACTTCTGAAGATGAACGACAGGAAGATCTTGGCCCTGGGGAGGAACAGCAACCTCATGCAGTAGTACAGTCTGGGGCCTGTAGTACAGCTGAACAATGGCTTTGCAGAACCTGGGAGTCCTGATGGAGCTTGAGCCAGCAGGGCATCTTTGCAACAAGAATTGCTATCAGCCTCCTGAGGCTGCTGGAGTATGCACATGTGATCCTTCCCCCCTGCTCAGCACTGGTGAGACACATCTGAAGTGATGTGCCTGGTTCTGGGCTCCCCACAGTGAGAAAGACACAGGCATGCTGGAATGAGTCCAGCAAAAGGCTACCAAGCTGATCAGAGACTGGATCACAGGACATTCAAGGAGAGACCAAGAGTGCTATGTATGTTCAGCCTGGAAGAGAGATGGCTCAGAGGAGACCTTATTTATGGTCAAGAAATGCCTCATTGGAAGATACTGGAAAGGTAGAGCCATGCACTTTTCTCATGATGGTCAGATGAGGAGCAGTGGACACAAGTGAGAATATGGAAAATTTTGGTTTGTTCTTTTTAATGAGTGGTAAAATCAGAGCAGATGTCCAGAGGTGTGACAAGCCTGCTATGCAGTTTTCTCTGATCTGAGCAGTGTCTTGGAGTAGAATGGCCTCCAGAGGGGCCTTCTGACCTGAACCACTCTATGACTTCATGAAAACAGGTATATGAGCATGTTGATTAAGAATTAATATAAATTAAGAACTAGAAAATTAAGATGATGAAAACTAAATAGAAAAAATAGACTGAGTTGAACAAGATGGAAAATGGTGTGGGTTTTTGCCTGCCACAAATTGGTGTTAGACAGTATTAGTACAGATCTGAGAGAGCTGAGAGTTCTGCTCAGGAATAGACACTGTGCAGCAATCTTTATTCTAGTAAGAATGTATTTGCTTTGGGTAATAATGTACTTTCTTCTCCCACTGGTAATTGGGATACCAAATGACAACTGCTGAAAAAGAAACACATGTTAAATCAGTAGGAAAGGGCAATATCCATGCAGAATCTTTTGAATGAAACCCTCGATTTGAGTTTTTTTTCAAGTCATTTAAGATGACCTAGATTTTTATTTTTTTTTCCTAAAGACTGTAGATTATTCCAAGTTTTTGTGCTTTTCTTGTTTCAATGTAATGGTGACCTTGTTGATCTGAAGTTATCATTGTATGAGTGAGGATTTTTTTGAAGACCAGAAACTATCCAAAACTTGGTTCTTTTTAAAATAATATGCTTGGGAAGCAGTTGATATTATACTGACAGTAGAGCAATAACAAGGGATGAATGAGGCTTAAAGGCGGCAGCATAAGTAGATTTCGTTGTTTTATGAAGGTAGTGCTTTATTCAGAGTATTCTTTCTTTTGGTATCTGTACTCAGCCATTTGTGACTAACTCTCTTTGTGGGACTGCAGGTTAAAAAACAATGACTCAAAAGGTCTTGGGAATGACAGGAGATTTTACAACTGTGTACAGACATAAGTACAGTTGGAGTATAAATTGTTGGTGGGCAGATGTAATTGCATCTGTAGTGAGCATTTGCCCTTGTGATGTTGTCTATTTCAAAACCAGATGCTGAGAAATGGGAAAGAACAGAGAATGGAGCAATCAACAATGTTAAGGATTTGGAAAGTGCCTCTTGTTGAGACTGAAGAGTGAGTCTGTTGAGTCAGTCTGGAAGAAGTTTCAGCTCTTGTGAAAAGGTCTGGAGTGGCTGCATGAAGAAAGGGTTTAATTGGTGATGACTGTTTAACCCAGCCACTAAAGACACTGTGTCTAGCGACTGCAAGCAGAAATCATATAAAGTCTTCCCTGCCCTATTTTAAACATTTCTTTTCTCACTGAGGGAAGTTAACATTAAAACAATTTGGGTTACTTTAGATTTTTTTGTTGTTTGTTTTGTCACTTTTTAGTTTTCAGTGACTGTAATTGGCCTACTTCAGATCTTGGTTTTGTAGCTTGCTTATGTATTTATTAGTTTCCACAAGTGCAACTGAAAAAAGAACTATTTATTCAGTCTGAAGTGGAGAAGTGATTGCATGGATGTATGTTATGAAGGTGCAAGATGAGTAATGAGCTGGAATGCAAACGCCTGAAGGCAGCTAGGCATGTCTCTTGGGAAGAATGTAGTTTATTCAGCCAGGAAGTTGCTCAGTGGAAAGATTTATTTACTCACTAATTCTTATATTTTCAGGGTATGGCAGCATTTTAAAGTTTGTCCCATGGATTGCCAAAATTTTCAGATTGGTAAATCGGGAAATTGTTGTGTGGTAAAGAGTTCAGCACCATCTTCCTAGACCAGGATCACCCCTCACCAGCCCAGAGCTCCTCCAGTCTGCTAACCTGTCACTCCAATCTTCTAAAACCAACTACCTTTTCCATGTTCTTCCCCCACTTCTTTGAGGCAGGTTCCTTGTGCTCCAAGGCTCATTCAGGTCTGAGATCTCAGGGGCTGACCCCATCTGCTCTGTGCACCAGCAGGCAGGTCTGAAGAGTGCAGCTGGGACCTGGTGCCATGGCTGTGGTCACGCTTGAAACCATACGAATCTTGAAACTTTATTCTTCTTTCATCTCTCTCCTTGATCCATTGACCCATTGCTGGTGGGAGAGGTCACAGCACATCTGGAGAGTCATATGAATGCCTCCTTGAGGGACCTGCATTGCTTGTATATAGTTAGGGTTTTTTTTATATAACATTCATATATTTAAAGAAGCCTTCAACAAAATTTTCATAAGTAGACATCACATACAAAACTGCCCAAGGTGTACCTTCACCTTCCTGGTTGTGGAACTTCGTGTACTATTTAAAGCTTGTTTTAGAGGTAGCAATATTTTACAGTTTCAGCCTTTTAAGACAGAGGAGCAAGAGATGTTTTCTTTGTCATGGTAGCTGTGGCAGGTGTGTATTTAGTGAACAAGCCCTTGTTAAGCCAGAAATTTGAACAGATACCTCAGGTAGGCTTCATGATGACAGCTAATTGTTTACAAGGTAACAAGTGAAAATTAGGGATTAATGAATGTTTTAACTTTTCTGTGACTAAATCAGAAATTGTGGTGTCATGGGGGGGACAACACATCCAAACTCTGCATTCAATGTATTCTGCTTAACTTGAGTACCAAGTTCCCTTACCAAGAGGTGGGTAGCAGTATTCTTCCAGATCTGTGCTGTCAACTATCAACTTCTGAGAAGGCAACTGGGAAAAAAAAAAAAAAATCTTTGCTGCTCTTTTTTGAGTCATGTGTTGTTTCTGGTTTGCTTGCAGACTTTAGCTGATTTGCTGCTAGGAGAGACTTTCAAATATATCTGACTTAAATAGATGAACATTTATCTTCCATGTGCTTTGATAGTTTCTCCTAAAACATTTCCTGTTAACAAAGATATTTGCATGTAAATGTTTATCTCTTGCATTCCATCTGCTCCATCTTTTTCATCCTTAACTCAAATCCTAATTATGATAGCACTTATGATTTTTCCCCAAGGAAATTGTGGTATCCCTTATATAGGATATAACATTTCTACAGCAATATTTGAAAAAGTAAATTTGAAATTTTACTAGATTCTTTTCTTAATAAAAGTTTGAGCTGTACAGGGAATCAAATTTCATGAGTGTAAAAGGGAGAATAAGAAAGTATTTTTCACTTTTTCTCCAGTTCAGTAAAATACCTTTGGGTGAGATGCTTGCACACAACTGATGCTTGCCATAATGTGTAGGTACTGAGTTTAACAGATGAATGATGTTTATTTACTATAAATCCCAGTGTTGTTCAAGGGTGGAGTAGGTTATATCTGTTTTTGTTTTATTCAGGTGTCCTGCATTTAGCTTTTTCTTAAATAGTTAAAGCAGAAAAAAATATTTGTTGTGAAAATAATGAAGAAAATAATTACTATCTTGGACTAAACTAACTTATGCATGCCAGCATATTGGGGAACTAGAACTTATGATAATCTTAGAATATCCTAGAAAATTCCTCTTTAATGACTTGAGTAAAGGTTTTTATAATTTTCCCACTCATAATCCTGTAGGTTAGTGCTCAGGATACTGCAGAGTGTTTGCAGAAGGGATCATTATAGAGCATAACTCACTGTGCTCATCCAGTTGCAGATGGACGGTTACAGACACAACCTTCCCTAAGTTGTAAAACAGCTGCTTTGGAGGTGTGGAGAGTGCCACATTCCCATCACCTGTTTGTCTTCTTTCACTCTGAGGCTCAGCGTGACTCATTAGAAATGTACTGAAATCTTCTGTGGGTAGTTGAGCATTACAACCAAGAAAACTGACCTAAAGGAAAAAAAAGCAACCTGTAAATGTTAGCTGAAAATAAGATCTGTTGTGTCCTTCTATCCCTTCCTCCAAATATAAACTGTAAATGTGGGACTACAGACTCTTTGTCTCTTGATTTGCTTCTCTTTAAAATGCTACAATTGTAGTTACAAAGAAAAAGAAAATCCAGTATTAATATTAATATTAAAAAATCTGAAAGTTGTAGTCAAGGAGGTTTATTGTTAAAAGTATAAGATCGTAAGCTAAGGGACTGAATGTTTAAATTATTTGGCAGGTTTAATAAATATTTTATGATTTTGTCTAAATGTTCATATTTTAAAGTTTGAGAAATAAAACAAAAACACGATCTAATCTAAAATGCAAATATTTTTAAATGTAGACTACTATACCAGTCTGCTCTCTGATAATGTAAAAAATATTATGGAATGTTTCATGCTAAACGTAAACCTAATGTTGCTTTTAATTCATCATTTACCACAGCAAAGTCTTTGTTCTGCAATATCATCAGCATATTAGTTCCCTGTAAGATCTAAACCACTACAGATCTTGGAAAACAAACTTTGATCAAAGATCTGAATTGGAAATACATGTATTAATTCTTCCCTTAGACTTGGTAGGATAGTGAATGTTCTTTGTGTTAAATAAGAAAGTTCATTTTAGTATTTTTAAAAACCTACAATAATTTGCTTGCTTCTCTAATGCCTCTGTACTTGATTGAAATTTATGGCAGAAAGAAAAATTACACATAATATCTGTCTTTGACCTTACACGTTAATTAGAACTAGAGATAGTTACCATTTTATTTCACTGCCTGAAATGACGAAAACCATTGATTTTGTATTTTGTCATTTCATAGCCATCCCTTCCCCTTTTTGCTCTGACTTATCTCCACCTGTCTTCCACTCTCCTGAAATGCTTTTAGCTATCCTTGCACAGATAGGCACAGGGTCATAAAATAAAAATACTTCTGAAGCTCCAACCACATGACTTTGGTGTTTCACAATCAGTTTGTTTACTTACATTAGTACATATGCACAAGATCCTAAGGATTCTGCTATTTCTTTCATTTCTTTCCCTCCCTCAAGTACCTTCCTATGTGCTAAATGAGACTAAGTGATGCACTAAGGAAGCCTGAGGCAAAAGAACTAGCATTTTTTTTACATATTTGCACTGCTTATCAAAAAAAATTAATGACTCGAGTTTTAATCTTCTCTCAATTTGATGAGATGCGAGCTGTTTGTAGAATTCTTAATTGACCTTTGAAATATAATCAAAGAGTTATTCACAAAATTAATTCTTCTGAAAAGAAGTCCTGAAGACTAAACCATTCTAGTGTAGGTGGCTCTATTGGAAAGCAATGTAAACATGTAAGTAAAATGACCTAGGCTTTGCAGGATGATTTGTTTGTTTTTTATTTACAGAAGGCTAACTTAACATATAATGTTTAGGGAATTGTTCTCATTGCTTTACAAGCCAGAGTATATAGAGAGTTGTAAATGGCAAAATTTAGGTAAAATGTATCTGATTTGTAATTTGAGGTTCTGTCATAATGAGAGAGAAGAGACAGTGAAAGGCTTTGAGTCACATTTTGTTAGGGTAGAATTGATGTTTTGAAGGCCAAGTTATTGATGTTTTGAGCTTCATAAAATTACAGCCAATCTTCTGCTTCTGAAGGAAATGAAAGTCTAAATCACCAATGAGAATAATTAGATGATTTTATGGAAAGCCTATATTTTAAGGGTTCCTTTGCCCAGGTGTTTTTTCTTGAAGACCTACTTAAGTGAAGACCTACTTAAATACACAGTTCTTACAGGATGCTGCAGTTTTACTTGTGAGCTTGCTTTCATCCAGTAGGCTCCATACCTGACACTAGCAAAATGGGCACTTATAAATTTGACCAAATGTGCAGTCTTGCACATCCAAACTAGGAAATTGGGAACTCTTGTCAATGCATTTAAATACCTGGAGAGTGTAATGAAGACTGAGCCAGTGTTTTTTTTCAGCAGTACCCAGTGACAGAACAAGAGCCAATGGGCACAAACCGAAACAAAGGAGATTCCCCGTGAACATCTGGAAATGCTTCTTTGCTGTGAGGGTCACTGAGGACTAGCACAGGTTGTTCAGGGAAGTTGTGGAGTCTCCATCCTTGGAGATACTCAGAAAGTGCTGGACACATTGTTGTGGGCAAACGCCTCTAGATGACCCTGTTTGAGCAGGAAGTTTGCACCAGATGACCTCCAGAGGTCCCTTCCAATCTCAACCTGTTCTTTTTCTGTGAAATCTTTGAATTCTGTTTCCATTTTTTCTGTAATTGTAGAATAATTTTATGTAGATTTAATACTTATGAACAGCAAGACAACAGAGCTTTCCAGCTCTGAAAATATTGTCAATATCTTTGTTGTTGTTTTCTGTACATATGAAAGCAGATGTTGTCTACTTCTATTAGGAACAAACTGAAGGTTCACTGGAGAAAAAATTTCCAAGTGTTGTGCAGCTGTTATGATTCCTTTGTTACTTTTTCCATCTAATAGTGGTACTGGAACTCAGAACAAGTTTAACTTTGGCACAAAATCTTCATCTTATGCCACTTTATTTTTTTTTAATAATAACAATTTTATCTTGAGTTTTCTGATGGATTTCTCATGTTGTCAGTGTTAATTTATATACAGTTTCCTGGGGCAACACAGACAGTTTTATTACTGTTATGGCTTTTCATTATATTGAAAATTCTACAAATAAAAGACATGCATGTCAATATTAGAGATTTATGGGGGAGAGAGAGAGAGAGAGAGGAGGCAAGTGTAGATTTGTTCAAATTTTCTTCAAACTTTGCCTAAGTTTGGGGTTTTTATATCAAAATATAGTTGTGCAATAAATAATTTCTAGAGATTTAATCTACTTTGAGATAGTAAGAGTTTTTAAAATTGCAGAAGGTAGTTATAATTTTAATGATTTTCAGGTCTGAGGTTTATGACTTGCCATATGGTATTAAGTGCGTGCATAAATTACAGTGCATTGTGCCTGTAACTGGTGTGATATAGTAATTTCAAATCTTTAAGCACTCTGTTAAGGGATAGAGATTTTGGAGATTTTTTTTGCTTCTCGGGAGAAGAGAATGTAATTAAAGGAGGAGCAAACCCACATTTATAAGATATATGGCACATCTGGCAGCCTGTGTGAAGATAATATGTTTGTTTGGGGGTGGGAATGCCTGCAATTTTATCTGCCAATCTGACACAGTAGGAGTTTTTGCTAATGAGGTTGCTTAGCAAAAAGTGCATCAGGAGGAAGTCAGGGTTAAAAATAAGCATACATATGAAGAGTGAGCAAAAGATTTATAATGGGTATAGAACTCTTCCAAGTTGTTATGGCAACTAACATTTTAGACCTATAATTACCTATTAACAATGCTGCCAATTCTACATAGATTGTATTTTTGTTACATGTTTTTTTTCAATATTTTTTTTTAAATCTTGAAATATTGCCTAAAGTAATCAGTATTCAGTCCTTAAAGGACTGTCATTGTTAATGGAAAGTCCATATTTTTTCATTCTTTTTTGAATGACTGTGTTGAATATAACCCCAAAACTTAATCGAATAAACCTAAAAAAACAAAACAAAACTGCGTCTGATTTTGTTACTGAAGCAATTTTCCCCCAAAAAACCTGAAAATCAGATGTAAAGATAGAAATCTTAGCATTACTAACTTAAGTTAGTTTAAACTTAAATCATGGACTTTTCAAACTTTTCAAAATCAAGATAATTTTATACATTCTCTCAATGAAAATTCGTAGGAAGACCATTGAAAATATATGGAATTAATCAATTAATAACCAGAAGGCATGATTTAATTATTTGCCCTAACTGTCCCACAAAGGAGAATAAATTTAATTTGTTCTTGCCATCCCTTGAAGCCAAGTTTTCTTTCAGGAAGCCTATGTAATAGATGTTATGACAAGTAAGATACAATAAACTTAAAGGTGTAAGCTCTTTCAATAGTGAAGAAAAAATTTAAGTATGGAATTTTTTCTTAGCAGGATTTTCTTGTCTCTGAGGACTTACTGTGCCACAGCACTGTTTTCAGGTTTTGTATAATCATAAGTTTGTTCAAATCAAAATAAAATTATAGTGACAAACACACACTAATTACCAGCTAAATTGGAGTGGTCATAATGTAACCCACAGTCCGCCTTGAGATTAGCCTCATTTTAGGCTTTTTTTTTTTTTTTTTTTATTTTGAAGAGAGTAGAATTCTACTTTTTTAAAAAAATATTTATTTATTTTACCTTTTCCTGCATGTACTTCCTGCATCATCTGTGCAAGAGACATCAGACAAATGAGAGGAGATAGTTGTAATCTAGGACTTGCCATTTTTCTAATCAAAGAGTAACTTCAGTTATTTGGAAAAAGTATGAAATTTTGAAGACAGCTCAAGGAAAATAAATCTTCTCCAAAGATGTGCTTAGGTACAACTGTCTAAATTTCTTTCTGGTGCAGCTGTGGCAAGGCACTGTATATTTAAGGAATGTGTTATTCTGCCCATCTCAAAAACTGAAATTATATAAAAAAAAAGTATAGTTACTTCTTCTTCCAAATCAAATAACTCGACAGTCATGTGTCTTTAGCTTTGTAACCCTTCAGTTTTCCACATGTGTGCAAAGAATGGCTTGTTTAGGTGGCTTGGAAAACTGACAGACCTTAAATTGTTCATGTGTTGCATAACGTTTTTGTAGTGTTGAAGAAGACTGGGCTGTGTTCTTCTATGATTTGTGAAGGTCATCACTAATGTCACTGAGTGGTTGGATTTATATTCATTCCTACCATGACAAGGTATTTTTTAGTCTAATGTAGTAAAACCTCTTTGTTCTTGTGCCTTTTTAATAAGGACATATTTAAAATGAAATTAAGACAATGTTGCTAAGTGTGGTGTTTGATATATTGTAGGCATGTATGCATAAAATGGTGGCATCACATTTTCTGGACATTTGGGAAGCAGGGAATTAAGCTGGAAAGAAAGCTGTTAGCTGAGTTGTGTATTCAAACTTTGTCAGCCATAATGAAAGAATAAGTTTCCCAGTAATACTCAAGATCTTATTTTTTTATTGAGTGTATTGGAAGTGTGAACTATGTATCAATGGAGAACCAGGAAAGAGTACAAAGTTTGGTATATTAAATACAGTTCTGCAAACAAATCTGTCCATGACAGAATTTTAGTAGGAGCTTGCTAAAAGCTTAGAATTTAATTGAAACCCCAATTTTTTTATGAGAAGCTTTTGACATTAGAAGCAAAGAACTTGGAGGGATCTGTTGAGGACAACAGATATTGAAGGATAAAAAAGAAAATTACAGGTCATCTTATTACAGGGAAGCTGAACACGTTATTTTAAATGCATGTACACAGTAGTGGAATTTTTGTATAAGAACGTCTGTGTCTGTGTTTAGAGAAAGCCCTTGGCTACTGTCCACTGTAAGGAATCACTGGCAGCAGTGAATAATGTTCTGGGAATTCAAAAGAAACTGAAACTGTGAAATTGTGGAATTTATGATCATTGCTGACACTTCAAAGTGTAAAGCCTGATGCCATTCTTTGGAAAGGGCTGGAGTAGGAATGAAGAAAAACAGCCAGTCATCACAGTGGGAAAAGCTATCAGTAGGATTTCCACAATGTATCTTGTCACCTTTGCTGTTCCGGGTCAGAAATCCTTTGGGAAAGGAGGTAAGTTCTGGGCCTAAAAGGTTTCCATGTAAAATAAAATTATTTAGGATGATCAAACTTGCATCTTATTCCAGGGAGCTGAGGAAATATATTATTGAGTGGCTGGATGATATTGAAATATTAAAGTGTGTGAAGCACAATGCACCAGTTAAGCTTCAATTTATTTATTCAAAATTTGGAGTAAGTCTTTGCTTACAAGAAGTGCTTGGCAAAGAGCAAACACTGAGTTACTGTTGTTGAATGGGAAAATGAAACGCATTTGTAGGCTGCAAGAAAATTGCAGTCTTGTGCTATGTGTGGATGCAACAGACTGCCTTCATTAGGACTTACTTTGCTAAAATGGAGGGGGAAAACCCCAATATTTACTAGTGCTTCCTTGTCTTAGGCAGTTTTACGTAGCTCTTCTATGAAAACATCCTGCCAGTGGCTGATGTTTGTGCCAGTGATAGTCTTCCAGTTCAACTCAGTTTTAGTGGCATTACCTCTGCAGATCTGCGTTGCCATGCTGGTATAAATCTGTTCAATCTGTTTTCAGTAATTAGAAGTACTATTGTAAGCACACAGGAGGTGTATTATGTTGTTTAAGAGAGTGTGATTAAGTGGTGGGCTCAGGTTGATGGAATCTTCTTTACCAGTGCTGCTTCCATGCCTTCATGTGATCAGGACTAGGTTGAGTTTTATCTGGAAAGATAAAGAAGCAGAATGAAGAATGAAAAAGGGATAAAGAATGATGGCTTTGTTTTCACCTCTACTTGAAGTTGATGAATTTTGCAAACAGCATGAAATATAGGGGAGCTTGAGCAAGAGAAGTTAGAATGTAAAGCATGGGTGCCTTCAGACATTACATGTAACCATAAACCAAACAGTATATATGAATACAGAATAGATTTTCTTAGAATACCTTTAGTAGGGTGAGATCATAAAACAGCACAACATAATGAAAAATGATACATATGTTTGAGTGCAATAAATTTTTTGCACAGATGAAAGTGCTGGATGAACTAGTGAATGTTAGGACTTCTAGCGTGGGAGTTTGGTTATATACAGTGGCTTATGATGTTTCTGTCTTGCTTGTTGGAAGAATGAACTTGGGAGAAAATGAGACCTTTTCTTTTGTTGTTTGTTAAACATACCAAATGGCCAAGGCCACAAACATTATCATTTTAATGTTTCATGCAATAATGTCAGAGATGATTTCAGAAGCTCCTGCCTACTGCTTTCTCCAGTTCTAACCTGGCATGACTTGGAGACAAAGTGGTTATTCACTACTTTTGGGAAGCAGGGCCATTGGCATGACAGCTTAGTATTCAAATGTTGAAGTAGGTGGACCTGAATTAGTGTTCCACAAAGAGATCCAAGGGTATGAAAGATAGATTTAAAGTGGCTTCTGAAGCTTTCCTTGTAAGTACCTTCCTGAAAGTGACCCTTTTCCAAACAATAGGGGTGAAAATTACTGTAAAACTCTGTTTATGTAGTGGGTAATAACAGGAATATTCTCAGTTTCATGCTGCAAGACTTAGTGGCAGCTGGAAGAGGTGTGCTGGGAATTAGCTTGTAGTTGTGGATGTTGCTTAAAATATTGGCTCTTACATGTAAGCAAGGAGAATTGACTCATATTCTGCTCTTTTGAGAAAACATGATTTATTGCAGCACTATTGTTATTTGGTTACACTTTCTGAAAGGTGTGGGACCTTTTTGCATTTAGTGATCCTTTAATTTGTGTAACACCTTCAGCATCTTGGATTAGGGATTCTTGAAGTGAAGGCAGCTCAGGAGGAACTCTGAGTCTTCATTCATTTGATGAAACAACATGTCTTTTTTTTTTTGAGTGGTGAGTTACATGGTGTCTTGAAGCTGGAAGAATAGAAGAATACTTGTTGAGTAATCGGAAAAGTATGAATCACTGATGAATTTATTTATATACTCAAGAGTACTGTTTTCCGTCTAGAAGTGAATGAAAATATACTTTTATGGTAACAGAATACAATTGAAACAAATGATAATTTTTAAAGTTTATTTAAAAGCTTTTGGTTTGTTTTTTTTTTTTTTTTTGTCTTTTCTTCCTCTTTCTAGAAGGAAAGCATGAAAGCAGCATTCAGCTTTGGTTTTCATTTGAGGTGTGAATTTTGCTTCAGATAAAAATATTCTCTAAAAAAATAACCCAAACAGAAGCATTGACAGGCTGTGAACAGACAACCAGACCAACCGTGTTTTCACATTCCTTTCTACTACACAGATGATTTGATTTGATAGTCTCAGTTTATGTGGGAAAAACTCTGGATATTGTTTTTTTGCCCATATCTTCTCCTTCCTGTTGAAAATTTAGACAACAACAGAGATGGCTCCTGAAATTGGGTATGCATCTTCTGTCTCACCATTGTTAGTGATAGAGTGGTAGCAAGGGAGTGGAGTCTGGTAGCCAGTTTCTAGGAAGCTGTGCATAGCAGTTGGCTCATTTATATATCCTAGGCATCTGCCTTTATATGCTTCCAAAAATGGCAAGGTCTTTTGTGCATATGCTACTCATTCTTTTGCACTGAGAAAATAAACAAAGAAGCAAAAAGTAGTGTCGCCCTAAAGAACGTTTTGTCTCTTTGTTTTTTTTTTTTAATCTCTCTGTGCATGCTTTTTTCCATTATTTTGCTTCCTCCGAAATCTAAAATGTAGAACTATCAAGCTGCTTGTTACTCATTGGAGATGTTTCTCTCATAAACTCTGCAGGCACACCTAAGTTCAAGCAGCTTTTAGATATGAGCATATGTGCTGAAAGATGTTTCTCATTTCTTAAATTATTAAAATGCATTGGTCAATGGGAAGTATTAAATAGTATGTAAAAGTGAATTAAAAAAAAATCAATTTTTACATTCAGTGAGTACTTGAAAAACTTAAGCATTACCATTCCTTGCCATTTGTAGTAGTCTAGAGCATGTTCATGCTAGACAAGAATTGGTTTTTTACAAGTGTTCATTTCACAGGTTCTTGGTTTTTGCTGGTTTTGCAAGAAGATTTTATCCAGTAATAAAGTTAAGTGGTAATCTGTTCTCCTATTGGATTCAAAGGTTTTATAGACTTGTTCAATAGTGAGGGTCATGAAATAAATGCTGAAATTGTTTTCGGTGCATTGTTGCCAGCCCCTGTTGGTGTCGTTCTGCTCCCACTTCCTAGGGAGATGAAATTTCTTAGATATTCTTGAGATCAGTAAATTCTTAACTATTTTTCAGAAGGACTTGAAATTCAGGGGAGAGTCTAGATTTGGCAAAACAGCTTAGTTTAATACATGTAGTCTTCTATGAATTATATGGCTAGGATGGACAGGGGCTAATATTTTTTAGTTTTCTGCGAAACACATTTTCCCAGAGATTTTAACAACTGGATTTATTTGAGGTTAATACCTAGGGCCCGTTTTAGTGCCATGTTGTATTTGCCTACCTAAGGGAAGGACTGCATATTAAGCAGGTTGTATTAGGGGCACAGTGTGCATGGACAAAATATTTCTGGGGGAGACCCAGAATTCATATGAGCCAGAAAGGAGCCCGTGGTAGGTTGAATCATTTCTGCAGTGAGACAAAACCTTGCTTGGCAGAGAGACACCACAGTACACATGCTGGAGAGCAAGAAGATGGAAGATAAAACTGACACTTTGTCAGTAGTGAAATAGATTTCATCTTTGTTTCTAAAAATTTAATCTAGGAGTAAGTGGCAGAGGTTGCATGAAGAGTCAAAGATCTGGTGACAAAGTGAATTAAGGGGTCCCTGGCTGTGTTTGTTGTGCTGTCCATTTCTTCAACTGCAGCTCTCAAGTATTGTGCTGGTCTCAAAGTTCCTGAGTTTTGGTGAGTTTTTTGGGGTTTCTTTTGGGTTTTTTTGGTAGGAGGTAAATAATGACATATTTTAAAGGGTTGGTAGTACTTCAGTGTGGCTCTTTGATGAAAATGAATTTTCATCACCCTCATCCAGAACTTGATATGGGGAATTGTTATGGACGTGGGTTAGGTATAAGGCATATTTTGTTTTAAGAAGTTGGAACAAACAATGCCCATCATTCCCATAATACCCCTGCTTGCAAACACAGTAAATGGAAACAGTTCCTCAAAATCTGATTTATTATAGAGTCTTAAATAAAGAATTTAAAACTGCATGTTTTTGAGCAAAATAGTCATCACACAGAAACATACCATTTTCTTTATACATTTACTTAATATTGCACATTACTGCTGCATCAAATATATTAGAAAAGGATGTTTTTGCTGATGTTATTTTCCATTGTCACTTAGTCTTTCTCAAACATTAAAATTATTATTAATTCCCCTAATACTCAAGTATTTTTGAATGAAGTAACAATTTATCTTCAACCTCCAGTTAACTCTTGTGTTCTGCCCTCTCTCCTAACCTGTTCTATTTGCTAGAAATAATTTTCTTTTCTCTGGCTCTCTACATTTTGGACTTAAAGTTTCATTTTGTACGATTATCATATATTAATAAGAGAAGTAAGACACTTAAGAGTATTTTAATGGTTTTATTTCCACAATTTTAAACCCTTTATACCTCCCCTAGTCCTTTGAAAAATAACCATACCATCATTCATTTTTATATTTTCCATAGAATCATGGAATGATGGAATGGTTTGAGTTAGAAAAGACTTTTAATGGTCATCTAGTTCCAAACTCCCCTGCCATGGACAGGAACACCTTCACACTACTAGGTTGTTCAAAGCCCTGTCCAACCTGACCTTGAGCACTTCCTGGAATGGAGCATCCACAGCTTCTCTGGGAAGTTTGTTCCAGTGTCTCACCAGAGCTGAGCCCTTTTAAGATATATATAAGAGCATCAATTAATATGAAAGACAGAAAATTATTTGTATTTTTCCCCTAGAAAGGAATTAGAAGTGGCATAAGTAATAAAATTTTTGGTTACACTTGTGCCTCTGAAATAAATCTTCATGGATGTTGCAGACTTTTCTTGTCTGTACCTGAACATCAGAAGCACATCAGAAAAAAAATTAAAATCTTTGCATGAGATGTTTCAAAGCAGCTCTCTAGTAGCTGCTTGCACAGCCTTTCTGCAAAGATTCAAAGATGGACAGAGCTTCAGGAAACCTGCATCAGTCTCAGTGTGTGTATTCTGTTTCATTCAGTCCTGCCTTCCTTAGGGAAGGTTGAGGAAAGCCCAGAGCAGGCTTTGTTTGGGTCTTTTAAGGCTATTTCTATTGCTCACAAAATATTTGAAGTTTTTTGTAGTCTGGAAGCTTAATTATCTAGCTATCCTCAGACAAGGACTGGAAGAGTTCCCAGTTTAGGCTTCACTGTTACTTGTGTGCCTACTTAGGTGAAACAAAACCCTTGAGTACTTTGTTTTTACTACTTATTTGCTTAATGTTGTCTATGAAATTTAAGTGATCAAGAGCTTTTGTGAGGCAGATACTGGCCTTAAGTGTATTGAAGTCACTAAATTCAAGCAATGCACTGAAGAATTGCATTACCAGATATTTGCAAGCAGCAATCTTTTGGTGGTGTGTTTGTTTGTTTGTTTGTTTGTTTTTTAATTGGTAGCCTTAAAGTGTAAGGTTTTGCTTTTTAAACGTGGACAGCACCTGTGTATAAGAAAGGAATATCCTGGAATCTTGAAATATAATATTACAAGGGTGTTGTTTTGGGAAAAAGATCCTCCACAGGTTTAATGTACAAAATAATTTAGTTGCAGCTCTATTTTGACCGGACTTTAGGAGGTTCATTTTCCAGCCTCCCATACTGTGCTGCTGGACTTGGTCAAGTTGCACACTGCTTATCTTTATTTAGTCTATTGCTCTCTTACCCTTGAACGCCTCTCCTCCTGCTTCTCTGTCTTTTCAGCTATCAAAGTCTTGCATCTAAAATCTTAAATTTCCAACATTTTGTGCTACAACTGTATTTCACCCTTTATTCTCCTTTTCTTTAATATACCTTTTTTTTGTAATGCTCTTGTACTCCATTACTTTGAGATGTCTCACAGTCTTGATTTACAAGATGTCTTGCAGAGTATTACTGCTTTTTTGTATTGTGATGTATTCTAGAGCTGGTCCTGTGGAACTCTGTCGTTAACCTCTCTGCAGTCCTGTGGTTGCCCTTTAACAAGTGTTTGTGTGTGTTCTCTTTTTTTTTTTTTTTTTTGTGTATGTCTAGCTATGCTTTCCTTTCACTTATATTAATTTTCATTTCTGCTGTTCCATCTGTTTTTGTAAAACTTTTTTTTCAGCAGCATATTTGATGTAATTTTTTTATGTGGAATTTCAGGGTGATGTAATCCATATTTATATGTTATATTCTATTGAATTTGCCCTTTGATTTGTTTTTTTTGTTGTTGTTGTTTTGTTTTGTTTAGGTGGTGGGGTTTTTTTGGTTTGGCTTTTAAAAAATTTCTTCACCCTTATATTTACTTTTTTCCTGTGCAATAAGGTTCTTGCCATAACAGTGTTAATTAGCTAGCAGAATAGAGCTTCAATGTGAAGAAGAATGTTTTTGCCTACTTATCTCCTCATGATGAGTGGTCTCAAGTAGAAATTAATAAACCTAACAGAGAATTGTGTTGTAATAAATGCGTCTATTGGCTAACCCTCAGAAACAACCTAGAGCAATATTGAAGTTTATTGTGCTTAGATTTGCATGTTATTGTTCCTTCCTCAGCTTAATTATACACCACCCAAAATGATTCACAAAAGGTGAAGATGGTTTCTGTTGAATCCAGTGGAACAGTTGCATCTTTGGAGGTGGTGCAGGATTATTCCAATGCTTTCCACAACTTTGGGTACCACAGGCTCACGTGTGTTCATTTTAAAATGAAAGGGTAAGAGGAAGAGCCTTGTTGTGACTCACATAAAATGGAAATTTTCCAGTATGTTGCTTAAAGCAAGTCTTTCTGGCAGCACAGCACTTTCAATAGTGTTATGATTTATCAGTGTAGAATTCTCTTTTCATACCAATGTGGTGCCCCAGTCACTTTGGAGTAAGTAATCCAATTTTTAAGGCTTTGAATGGAGGTGAAACTTCAAAACCATCCCTTCTTTGAAGACAGGAGCAACGTTTCTAATTGTTAGAAATGATTAATAGCTGTCCAAGTAATTGTGCCTTATAAAGACAGTGAGGCACTGATCAGTCTCAGTAGCGAATGTGCTTGCTGACCTTTGAATTTAAGGAGAAACTGTGGCAGATATTAAAAATTATGACCTGATGGTAGTTTTTCTTCCTGAAAGTTATACCTCTCTGTGATTTTAAACTTCAGCAGCATGGTTTACATAATGTTATCATTCTTTTTTTTTTCATAGAAGCTATTGATTCATTTGATCTCATGTAATATGAAAGAATTAGCATTCTCAAGTAAATGCTAATTTCCAAAAAAATTAATATATATTCTGAATATAAATTGCAAAAATAAACTGACAATTCGTTGCTATGATACCGAACTAAGTTCTGGTAAAAGAGAAGCGTAAAATTAAGGACAGAGTTTGTAATAATTCTTCTAGATAAGCTACAGGTGTCTGGCATTAGATAGGTGTAAATATTTTGTGTATTCGATATGTGCTTTCATTTACTTCTCTTGGCTTTACCCTCCTATATCCCTGCACACCCACAATGTCTGAAGGTGCCTTTTGTGTAGAACAATTTAGCCTTGCAGGAGAGAGGCATTTCTCCTGATAATTCCAGCAATATGCATCATTTTATATGCTGATTTTATCACACATTGTTCAAATTAGTTCATTAAAATTAAACATCACTGAATACTTCCATAGCCACCTGCACTGCCTTAATTCTTGTTTTGCTAAATGACTGAGCCATATGGTTGCTTCAAGCCTTGCCTTGCCCTTGCTGTGTTGAGTGCTACAAAAATGCTTGATAATATTAAAGGAAAAAAGTGCTTCTTTCAAAACATATCTTACATCTCTCAAGGTATTATTTTTATTCTGTTAAGTTTCTCAGTAAATTTCCCAAAAAAATCATAATTTGTACCTGGCATTAAAAGGAATTAATGGATTTTATTAGCTGTATAGACTATAGAATAATTTTCAGCTTTTGAAGATATTTATTTGAATTTTTATTTTGCTTTTTCTTCAGATGAAGCAGTCTGGGAACCCTTGTTCCTGTGGGTCTGTGATTCCATTTATTTACATATTTATTACATGTAATAATGAGAATATTGGAGAAGGGAATGTAAGGTAGCAGTTGTATAGAGCCAGAATACTTTCATTGATAGCTGATGAATTTCTTTTCCACCTTGCCACTGTCTGCAATCATGCACTTGGTTACTTGCAAATCCCAACCCCCCTAACCCAAACGGTTGATTCCTATGTAATTATGTGAACAAGTTTAACTAATTTTTAATTTTAGTATCTAATGTTCGCTTGATGAATTAACACTCAAAATGGAAATAGCTGTGTCACAGGTAACTTTGCTTTAATAGGGGCAAAACATTCCCAGAGCTGTGGGTTTCCTTGCTTGCACTCCATTGTATTTCAGGAAGGTGTACCTGATGGCCAAACCCTGGGACTGCAGTCTTGGACACTGCTTGGCTGCCACCACTGGTGCTATGCTGTCTTCCAGTTCATGCCTTGTGCTGTCCACCAGTGTTCCAGCATGCCTTCTCCTTCCAGAAGTCTAGCCTGAGGTAGCCATCCATGGCATTGTACTACAGAAGCTGCTGAACAGCGGTCCCCTTGCCCCTCCTTTCCCATTTCCATCATTTTGAACTAAGAAAGGTCCAGGAGGGGCATGGGAAAGGGCTGCTTCAGAGCTGTGTAAGTGCCTCACAGGACTCAGGGGTGCAAGGAGGTTGCCTGGCCATTCCAGATGGTCTGAATGGGGTTACCTGTGAGTGCCATGTCCTCACTGATTCTTGTGGGACAGGGAATAGCTGCTTTTGCTGCTGACCTGGGCAGCTTAGGAATATCTATTGAAATGAAGTGTCTCCTGTCCACCAGAACTGATGATCTTCAGCTCCATAACCTTGTCTTGACAGTATATTTAAAGTGGCATTGAGCTAAGGTGCAGATACTGGAGAGTACCAAGAAAGAAGTTCTATAATATTTAATGAAGGGCAAATTTATTTCTCTAAATGTATAAGGAGAGGAAAGGGAAGCAGTAGATACCACTTACTTCATTAAGCTTATGGAAGAAACATCTTGAAACTGAAAAGGTTTTCTTATTGTTTTTCTTAGTGCTATGGATGAGAGAGTAACAAATGTTCTTTGTCTGAGGCTATTCAAGTTTCTCTACCTGTGAGCCTGTTTGAGGGTAATCTGGGGGTCAGAAATCATTATGATACATTGGGGCAACATTCCTCAAGAAGAATTGAAAAATAATGAAGAAGAAATGATTTGGTGAAACTGCACAGGCTTATTGTGCTGTTGTGAAAAAGGCAGACAGAATTGATTTGAAAATTATGTTCTGTGTAAATATACATTAAATATCTTTTCAAGTTTTTTTTTTTTTTTTTTTTTTTAGTGCAGTTAGAATAGGTACTTTTATTCAGTTTGGGAAGGGAGCATGCCTGTTCTGAAGAATCTGAGAGGAAAGCAGCAGAAATGACAGATGGCTAAACAGCAGCATTTTGTCTGCAGAAAGTCTGAAGAAAATTAGGATTGTCTCTTACAGGACAGAAAAAGGAAATAAATTCAAGTTAAAGGTTGGTGCAGAGAAGGGGGTAACATAAACTTCATATTGACTGGTGATAGGTTAAACAGTAATAATCTTAAATTGTGGTAAGAGACATTCAGGTTGGTGATTAGATAAAATGTTAATTGAATTCTGGGACTGAGTGCTTAATAACTGTCTCTTACCAGAGTCAGAAGTGGTCTGCTATCTACTGTTGCAGTCTTTTGTCCTGAAATGTTTCTATGTGCATAAATGCCAGAAACAGTTGTGTCTTCAGTTTGTGGGAAAAGGACGTACACAGAGTCTGTTTCCTATTTTTATCTATTTCAGTTGTGAAGAATCAAAATTCCTTCTCTTTCCCCCAACTGCTGTGCATTTCCATTCTATATAGGGAAATTCTGGCTAGTTCTTGGTAAGTCTCAAGAGGGTTGATAGGTAAAACATTAGAGGAAAAAATATTCGATCTTTTTCAAAAAAGCCTTTTTTAGTAACTACTCTGTCATGATTAACAGCTGTGCTTATTGTCCAAATTTGTTTGATATTCCCTTCACAGAGATTTTTTTTTTTTTTAAAGAAAAGTTCAATGTTAGAAGAAAATACTATAAGATTAATTAATCTGTCTGCATTTTCTGAGATGCGACTTGATTCCTAAGTATCATATTTGGACATTCAAAACATTTGAAGGCAGTATTATGATTCATTGTTGAAACAACTTCAGTTTTCCTTTATGGTTTCGGCAAATTCTGATTTTGAAAGAAAAATTTCAGACTGAAATTATGTTCTTAGTTCAGGATAAGTTATACATTCGCTTAGGAAGTACAACTGCAAAACCTTTATTTAAAAGCCTAATTACAGCTTTAAAAAGAAAAGAAAATAGCTTTTGGGTGACTGGGTACTCTGATATTTGTACTGTGTCACTGGAGAAAACAAAAGTGGGAAATAAATTACAGAAGACACTCACATTAAACTACCTCTGTAACATGGGTTCAATGTCCTAATAGCCGTAATAACTAAGTACTGTGTTTGACTAATGAATATTAGTGGTAAAAGTTCACAAATTGTCTGAAATGGAGGCAAGATTCTCATCCTTGATATGGTACATATTTTGCATTTTTCAGAAGTTTAGGTTAATCACATTAGTTGGTGCCAAGAAATTGCTCCACCTGCATGAAGTTACCAGCTATATATTATGTTTAGTATTTTGTTGGCATTGTGAACTTCAGTATTCAAAATAGAGGAGGATTTAAATAGCATTAGCATGTATAAACTAGCTATTTGGAAGTAAAAAACTGTTTCAGATGTTTATGAATTGGAATGTGTGGTGTCAGAAGCAAAGATGCGAATCTTGATTAACCGAGGTGTTTTCTGAGATGGAAACAAAAATCCCCTAAATAACAAGAAAGATACCTAAACCCCACTCATAGCTGTTGAACTTCAAATTTTCTCTGAGACATCAGTCCTAGTTTATATGCAGTCTTTCTCCTAGCTGTCCTCCTATTGCTGGACACTGAGACAAATTATTTCTTTCAAAACACTATAAAAAATGCTAGTATGCTAGCATGAGTGATTTTTATAATAGATAGGGTTGTTTCCATCCATTTCAGGAGTATTTCCCTGTAGAAGAATGTGTGTACTAGAGTGTAAAACCACTTGAGCTGCTAATATAACTTGAGAGTCAAGGTTTTTATAAGGAGAGCTTATTTATCAGTTTGTTTTAAAACAACTAATTCAGATGGAAAATACGATGACCTCTCAGGCATCCTAGGCTCCATCATGGCTGATGGAGATGCAGCAGGCATCCAGCTACGTGCAGGTTATAGCCTTTACTCTGGGTGTAATGTCTTAATGCTAATCAGCTGAAGTGTTTGGGAGTGAAGAGTAGTTGATGTCTGTGGAGCAGAGGGCTGTTAGCAAGACGTGAAGCCTGGCGAGATTTGTCACACACCATAAACCCCATGTCTTTGTTTTAACTACAAGCTCCACAAGATCAAGGGATTCTAATTTCTGAACTTAAGGTTTTAAAGTATTTTGTAAACCTTCTTAGGTATCAGGACAAATGTTTTAACCACGCTTTGGCTTGGGTTTTTTGTCCATTTTTGTAATTTTTATTGTTGTATGAATTCTTTCGGGTGTGTAATATGTATTTAGGGTTTTAATCTAGTTTCTGTGGTAATTAATATAGTGGTGTATGAATCCCCATACTCTTGGGTAGTGCATTCCTCAGTGCATTTTTTGCATATGTATGATTCATGCATTTTGACTGTTCTCTTCAGGTGTTGTTAAATTATTTATTATAATTATCATACAGATATGCATTATATGACTGCTTGCATTTATGGAATCAACATTGCAATCAGTAACTAGGAAATCAAAATAATCTCAGAAGAAGTTTTCTATATACAACCCTTTTTTTAGCCTCTTCCTTTCCATCTATGCAGTATTCAGCTCTTTATGGGGCATTCACCGTAAAAGTACCATGCTTGTTAAATTGCTCGAGATTGCCTTTTGCAAATATGCATAACCATGTGTTGATGGTCTGGAAGACAGATGGAGGACTTCCTTGGAAGTTAATAAATTTCAAGGTTTCCAGCTTTTTTTCCTTAAGCAAGTACTTGAGTTCACTAGAGAGTACTGCTGTTGTATTGACAAAGGCTTGACTTACAGTTATACTCAACTGGAGTGTGAGTTACTACAAAGTGAGGTAAGTACTTCAGAGGGGAGGTGCAATGATATTTTGAAGAACAGTGACCAAATCTGTCTTCTGAATGCATATAGTGAATATTATTTCCATTATTTAAGTATTGTTTTATATTATTTTCCAGAACTTTTATCAGTGGTAGTCCTTCCCAGGAGTTGGTCCTTAACTCATGTTGTGCATTTAATCAAGGAATATACAACTCGTGGAGTGTAGGTCCTACACCTGTAAAAGCAGCAAAGCCTGGAAATAACAGAGATTCTTCAGGTCACTGTTGCATAAAGCAATGTTCTGAGAAAAATTGATTTCATAATAGGAAACATTACTGAGAAAAAGTGATTGAAAAGAAAGGAATTAATATTCTACCTATTATCAAGAAAAAAACAAACCCTAAAAACCCCAGTGAAAAATATTTTATGAACCTCCCATGCTTTAAATAAATTCTAAGACTACTATAAAAAAATACAGAACATTTCATTTCTCTTTTGAAAGGTCAGTAATAGCAGTTGTAATTTGCTCTCACATAAGGTAATGAACCTTTATTTAACTGTTGGTGATGCTTGGGAGTAGTGGTCTCAGCAGATTGTTAATTCTTATTTTCGTCTGTCACATGCTTATCCAGGGAATGACCAGTTTTATTTCTATTTTCAGTTTTGGTGTTTTAAGCGGATAGGAGTAAGTATCTTCTCAATGCACTTTTAATATTGTTGCTTTTGGAAGAATGACTAGTGTGTTAAAAACACTCTGAGTATGAATGCACATTCAAAAATTATATTTTTTCCCATTCAGTTAGAATCTAAATGCCACTTAGTACTTAGGAGGGCAAAAAGACCTAGAGTGCTTTCAGAATATGTTTTAGCTGGCAACAAAAAAATTAGTCATAAAGATACATTTTGATCTGCTTTCTCTAAATACTTTCAAGAGAATTGAAAGAAGTTACTTGCAACTATGTTTTTTAATGAGGAAAATTCCACTTGTCTTCAGTTTCCTCTGTTATCTTGATGTGGCTCTGGTTCTTGTTGGATTTTTCCAGGAGTCAGTTCATTTCCCTCACCTAGCAAGAAATCAAACTTTTCTGTCCCCTTGCCTCTCTCAAGAGAAAGGTATAGGAGATCTAGGTCTTTTATTATGGGATTTGTGTGTTGCTTTGCAAGGGTCTGATGAGCATAAATGGAGGAGGGCATTGGGTAGGAGTAAAAGTCCTGCAAATTTCAGTGACTGTGAGCTTTCAGATCACCTTGGCTGACATTTGCGAATTCTCTGTGAACTTGTTTTCGTGCACTGCAGCAAACACACAGCTGCACACCAAAGACTTAAGAAAGTGCTCAGCACTGGCATTTTCTGTAAGACTGTCTGCCCTAGAACACTCTAAATATTTTCACATTTCACTTTAATTTCTATTGAAATAAATAGCACTCTGCAGAAATAGATAATTTGATCTCCATATCTTGTAACATTCTCATAAAGTGTGTCTCTTTTATCAGCGTCTGAAAAATCTAAATGCTGAGTGTTCAGTAGTGGTGGTGATAGAGTGGCCTCCTAGACCTGTAGGTGGATGCAGAATGAACACTGCTCTTTCAACCTGGAGGGTCTGTCACAAAAAAGTGGGTGGAACAAAGGTGGCACAGAGGGAGATATCTGTGCATTACTGCTCACCTTATTCTGTCAAATAATATCAGAGCAGCTAACAGGAATGGTGAAGCAAAATGGATTTAAACTCTTTTCTGCACCTGTTTTTCATACAGTGAAGTTGTTGCAAATGTTTTTAGGTGTTGGTGTCTTCATGGGACTAAAATTTCCCAGGTGGTGCAGGAGTGCCTTGGAGTTTGGCAGCTTTAGCTGCTGCTCTGGGAACAGCTTCACATTAAAATGTCTGACTGGCTTTAGGCTGTGCAGGCACAAATGGTACCCAGTTATTTGATATCCCAAAGAGAGAGCTTCAACCCAAATTGATATTAATCTAGAGCTGGGAATTTTCTTGGAAATTTTGCTTAGAAAAGATATTTTCTTCTAGACAGAAAGCTGGCCAATGCCCTTTGGGCAGCCAGATCAGTCCCTGGGTGACTGAGAAGCATACTGGAGCCACTAAGCCACCATCCGTGGGGTATTTATGGATTTGCAGCACAAACTCAGTTCAGAGCTGTTGTTACTTTTGTCTTAGCCATCCATTCATGGATGCTGATGTTAAAAATATTAATGACAGAGTGCCTCAATCCATAAAAGAATATGAAACTATTCCATGTGCCTTTTGGTTACAGAAACACAACTTACTGTTCAGTAACACTGTCCTTTCATAAGCTCGACTGACTCACCATATCAAATGCCATTGTCTGAATGCTTTGCTGGAAGAGGCAGTTCAAAGGAGCACAATGTAAGATAAATGCTCTCTTGTACAGACACTACAAGATTGCATTGCAAATTTTAGTTGCTGGAATTTTTCTGTCTCAGGTTTTGGAGCTCCTAAAGTCTGTGTATTAGCTAAAGGTCCATCATGTGAAAAAAGAGGGAGAAAATTACCATACCTCAGAAACTGGTCTGTTGACCATGTAATCATAGCCTATTTTCTCTGCATCAGTACAATCATGTGCACAGGATTTTGGTATTATGTATGAGAAAACTATGAATTCCAGCCCTTCTGAAGTGTATATTTTTTACATTGATTACTTTCTAAAATGTTAATATGGAGAACAAAACTTTTGTAGCCACATCCAACCCAAGGAACAATTTTTAGTCAAGCATTTGTGAACTTCGTTGCAAATACTGCATGTCTTTGAAACATAGAGTTCTTTCATTTCTCCTTTTCCCATTTAACTGCAAACACTTTCTTGTTCTCATGGAATTGAATGTGTCATGAGTGATGCTAGTATCAAGGCAGTAATGTCATAGCTGTAAATACTGGTAAAGTGGTTTACTGCTCATGATATTAATTCTTTGGCTGATTTGATGCTGTTTTTATTTACCTTGCCTGGATCAGTGTTGTCAGGCTGTGTCCCTGTTGCTTGACCTCTGTGGGTGTGGTTAATGGGGGAATCCCAGTCGAATGACCTTGCTGTAGAGCAGGGCTTTTGGCATCACAAACACAGCCTGGAGGGCAGGACACCTTTTCTCCTCCTGTGAAATTGGAATGTCAGTGTGAAATTGATGAATTGATGAGTTCTTGCAGTCCACGAGGCTAAGTTTCTGTTCAAACTGAGTGAGTGCTCTGCTTCTATTTTTACAGTGTAGCTTAATAACCTATTTTGGATTGTTTCTTTTAATAATTCTCATTTTCTGTTGGAAGTAGGAAACCCCCCAAAAGATTTGGATTCTCCAGAAAAAATTTCCCCTGTCTGTATTGTGTATTTTTGTTGTTATTTTTAGTCTCTGTAGTAATGTCAGAGTCTTTTCTTGACTTGCATTTGAGTTGTGGTGCCTTGGAACTGAACTAGGCAATGAAGTTGAAATTCATGATCCTGATTCACCCCCGCTTTCACTCTGACAATCTGTAAAGAACTTGAAACAAGCCTTCAACAGTTTGAGTCTTGTCTAGGGAGTGATATTGTAAACAAGTGAAGTAAGTGGAAAGATACCTCTGAATTGTAGCCATCTAAAGAAATTCTGGAGAAATCTTGCATTGTTTACACGAATAAATTTTTTTAAAAAATTTTTTTTAGAATTAAAGCAGGTAAAATCAGGATATAGCTACATTGAAAATTTTAAGTATGTATCAAATAATGTATCTTAAGTAAGATTATAGTGTTACACAGTAACATTTTTCTCGTCACATGCACACAAACACACAATCTCCTTAAGGTGTATCCTTAACTGATGGCGCAGGGCATTAAAGTTAAAAACCCTAACAATGTCTCTACTTCTTCTTAATAATTTCTTTGACGTTTTTTCCTAATTTCTTTTTCTGTCCTAAGGTTGTAAACCTTTACTATATGTTGGATAATGGAGGACAAAATAGGATTAAATGTCTATAATGGTTTGAGGTTTCGTTAAACCCAAGAACATGGAGGCTTACCTGGAGTATATTTAATGTATTCATAGGCTTTTTTTTCTTTTTGAAAACAATGTCCTTCCTGCCAGAAGAAAAATTTAGGAGCTTCTGAATTTTTATAATTAGCCGTTATTTTAGCTCTTCTTGCAAATTACAGAAATTCAAATAAAAGGCTCTCTCAAACTCATGGCGCAGACATTCTCCAAAGTACAAAATAGGTGTAAATACTACTGCGTGTGAAATATAAGTGTTCTGTGACTTAATATAGATGTTTCTGAACTTTTTGTAGTCTGCTTCCGGATGCAAGACTATTTCTCTATTTCGGTGTCTGTTCTTTGCCTGCAGTCTCTCATTAATGTTACCTAAAATGTTATGAGGGACTATCTTACACAGTTATTATTAAAAGATGAAAAGGTCACATAGTCTCAAGTTTTAGGATAAGGCACATAAGTGCACAGGCACATAAAATTGAGATGGTTTGATGGTTAGTTCTTCTTTGGAGGAAAGAGGATTGGCAGGAGTTGAAGACTAGCCTCCTGAAAATTATAAGTTTCACACTTCAAATACAAGCCCGTTTTTCAGGAAGCAAGGAAGTGAGAGAAAATAATTTGATTGGGAAACTGCTCTGTCACATTAGTACCTTACAGTGGGCAATTTTTATTTTATACAAGGACTTTTTTTTAATCTTAGCATGATTTCTTAACTTCGATTAACAGCTAGGTGATAAGAGATCTTAGTTTTCAGTAGGGGATAAAACTTATACTTTTCACAATTAATTAGTTAAAGAATTCATTTATTCTGAAATGATCTATCCTTACCACTGAACTAGGATATCATGTTCAATGTTTATCAACATAAATAAAAGGCAGTGAAAACTATGCGGTATATACAGCTATATTTAATAACATGGCTCAGGGAAAGTCTAATTGTAGCTCTTATTCCATAGCTGTGTAGATGCCTTTTAGCAAGTTCATGAATTAAATGCCAAGTAGGCACCAAAATCTTCCTGAAAGACTGATCCAAAAGCTGAACTGTTTACATAAACTCGGTCAAAGCTTAGGAGGCAGTGCCATTTAGTTCTTTCATAGTCTGATGCTTCTGCTTTGTGTAGGAGAGAATTGGATTGACCTTTTACATCAGGAATGACATTAGAAGCTATTAACTGGCAAATAGATAGAAGGTACTTCAGAGAAGAAAAGCTAAATGAGTGGATAGAGTTGGATTTGGAGAACTCTAAACTACATTCAAGTAGGAAAAATTAACACTTAAGCTTCTCGGGGGGGAAAGAGAACACATTTATGAATTTTAAAGATTGTAAATTCACAAGAATGGAGAAGATGCTTCTGAGAATTACCGAAAGAAGGATGAAACAGTATCACTGTCGAACTATAAGAAAAAATTTCAAGAAAATTTTACTGATGAGTTGTGTGTATTTTGTAACTACACTAACTGCCAGGCTAAAGACATCATGCTGGAGGATGGTGGAAAATAAGGAGTGAAAGGAATATTTAAGAGCAATGGATCTTTGTCCAGGCACAAATGATGACTTTGGATACTTTTCTTCTTTCATTTCTTTGCAGCATCATCCAAAGATGTAATTTGCCCTTTCTGTCTTGTAAGAAGTAAAAATGAACTTCTTCTCTTTCATGTAAAGTTTTTCTTTCTCCATTGTCCCAAATATGCTGATTTTTGAGGTTTGGAGGGGGTTTGTTGGGTGTTTGTGTGTTTGTTTGTTTGTTTTTTTAACTGGTCTGGGATCTAATGGAGTGACTCACTTGCAATTGACTTCCTTCTTGTAAAATCTTAGTGAAACAAAACATAGATTAGTGTGTTTTTTCTTCCTTGTTTTCAAGGGAATTAGGTGTATGCAGTGTTTTACATCTGCTTTTGCCTGGCCTTCTTAGGCCAGTAACAATGGGGAAAAAATCATGGAGCCTGGATCTACTGGGACTTAATAAAACACTTGGTACTAGTGTTAGCTAACACTAACTGCTGCTCTTTAACTTCCTGGCAACTGTGGTGTATTGACCTCAGATAGCCCCTCACCCTGCCTTTTTTTAGTCCTTTCTTCATCAGGACAAGGGGGAAAATAACATGGGCAAGCTCATGGGTTAAGACAAAGAGATCATTTATTTCATAAATCACCAGTTGCTGTCACAGACAAAACAGATTCTTCATGGGGAAAAATTAATCCAATTTCCACCCCAGCACAGAGGGATAGGAACTAGGGACTGCAGTCAGTCCATTTCACTTGGTGTCTGCTGCTCCTTCCTCCTCACCCTGTGTCCCTGCTTCAGCCTGGAGCACCACTGTGAATAGTTAGCTGTAACACCAGCTCTAACCTCTCACTGAAAATCTCAACGTTAGGTAATCTTGGGAATTAATGAGATTGTGAGCAGTTTCCTTGTTTAAACTTTGCATTTCTGCCAGGTCCAATAATACCTTAAGATATTATGAAGATTTTGCAATAGTATAATTATTAATAACTAAGATATTGCAAGCATATATAAGTGCGGGAAAACTGCTAACTCTTTCAATCGTATTGTATTTCTTTACAGATAAAGAATGACTTTCTTATGAAAGATGTAAGAAAGTATTTTGTATGTTTTCCAAAGATATAATTTTGCTGTATAGTTTACTCTGGCATAGGCTTCTGATTTTCTTGGAGTAGGTAGATGACTGAGGAGGAAGCAGGGTTGTGTACATTTGTGGAATACAGCTGCTTAGGTTTAAAAAATGGAGCAGAAGGGAAGTAGTTTCCAAGATGCTGAACAAATGCTTTGGCTTTGTGATAAATGGTCTATGAGTGCTGTCTGGAGTATTTAATGAAGTGCTGTAGGACTAACATGTAGATAGATGTACGCAAATTCACGGCTAAGTATTTTTAAATGATGAAAAATGAGATTGAGAAAGTGGAGTACTATAAAATATGTTGATATGTTAAAAATGTAGGTTGAAGCTTCCAAAGGCTATAGCAGATTCACTTACTATAGGAACAAGATCTTTAAATACTTCTAGTTTATTTGTCATAATTTGAGTTTGATTATCTTTCCTTCTAATGGTTTTATCTTGAGAGAAGAAGAGACAAACGTTTTAAAAAATCTGCAAAAGTTGTTATATTCTGTTTCTTCCTTGCCACCCCCCCTAAAAAAAAAAAATCAGAAAATGTTGGAGGGTTTATCTTCTTCTGTGTCTTAGCTTTAGAAATATTAGAAGGTTGGGGTTTTTTTGTAGGAAAGACTGAGCTGCTTTTTGTATTGCTTAAAAATATTTGCAAGACATGAGTAACAATGGCAAAGAGGCAATTTAGATGGCCATGGACAATCAGTGCTAACTGTGGGAAGCAGTCTGTAATTTTTTGCTGTTTTCAGTTTTCCAACTCTTACGTGGAAGGAAAAAAAACCAAATTACTGATGTACAGCCTCCCCCTGCCATATGTATAGTATTTAGTAACAAAACTTGAAAATCTTATTCCCTAGTCTGATGATCAGGTGCTTATAAGAACATATGTATTACTAAAATAGAGATTGCAAACAAGCATATTATTAAGTTCATTTCAGAGTCAAGGAGTATAAAAATTGCACACCAGTGGATATGGTTTACAAACAGTTTCTCAGGCAGTCATCAACTGATGTTAGATGACAATCTTTAAAGACTTAAAGTAACAGCAAACCTAAATAGCAAACCTAAATAACCTAAAGATTCCTTTGTGTTTTTATAAATGACTATTAAGGATGAAGGAATAACCAGGAATTGCTACTTTACCAAATCGTTCAATAGAAAAATAAATAATGGATTCTGCATATAATTCTAAATATTAACTGGTTGCTTATGTTACTTTGTAGTAGTTTTCTTTAAACCTTCTTTTAAAGATGACTATTAAAAATATAGATATCAATGCATTGTGCTTTAATAAGAACAGCTTTCATTCTACAGTATTTCTTTCTCTTTTTTTTCCCTAAGTTTTTTAGCACAGACTTGCTTTGCAGGCTAGTAAATTAGCATCTCACACAGATGATTTAATCCATGTACATAAATTTTCATCTTTTCCTGAGTAACAGCTTGTGAACAATTTTCAGAAAGCCTAATACAACTCTTTAGGACATACTAGAACACAATATTTCCTTGTTTTCTAAAAATCAAAGGCTAAAATTTGATGTACAAAATGATAATAATTTGTATGAACACACTTCATAGAAGATTTTTTCACCAGAATTCATGTACATACTTCCAGCACTTCTGTGAGACTACTCATTTGGGCAAATGTTCACAAATCCATTATTGTTTTAAGTTGAGGTTAAATTATCTCTATTTTTGATAGATATAACCTGAACTTTCCTCACAAGAAAAGGCTCTTTATTGTGATGCCCTTTAGGACTGAAAGTAATAGGAAACAGGAAAGTAAAAGGAAAATCTGGAAAAACAGGAAGATTCTGGAATCATTAGACAGATGGGTAGGTAAATTTAGGTTAGGAAAGTTTCCTGCAGCAATGATTCAGATCATATGTTGAATTGGATTTTCTCACTAGGTTGGAAAGTTCAGCCTGGCATACCCTGTCTAGCAAGCTTCCTTCTATGGGGTTCACTCACTAGGTAGTACCTGGTCTGGAGTTGTCACTCTTGAAGAAATGGATCAGCTCTGGGCTAGGTTAGATAGCAGCCTGTCTTTACCATCCATTTTTCAGGACAGCAGGACAGCCTGATTCATTATTACTGCCTGTATAACACGTTGAAACATGATTTCCACTTTCTGCCTTTGTAGCTAGACAGGCACAGACTGTTTTGTCTTGTGGATATTTGTAATATCCAATATTACAAGATGGACACTCTTGTAGCTGAAGAAGCTTGTTATCCCCTTAAATCCATTGACAAATGGAGCAGCAAACAAAACTTTTTTAAAGAAATTTTGCTTGGTGTCCTAAGTCAGCTATTTCCATTGCTATTATATCTCAAATTCAAGTCTGCCTCTTTTTTGGGTAGGAAAAGGTGTGATAAAGCTGCATTGAGGTATGTGGACTTTATTTTTTGTTTTGTTTTCAGAAAATCTGCCAAGCAAGTTGAGAGAATTTTGGCCTCAGTGACCTGAATAATGATGATCCTTTGCTTCCTTTGTTAGGCTTTTTCCCATCTGTGATCCTATTTCCAATTATCTGATCCTAAAACAAGAGAGAGAAAAGTTTGTAGGCGGAGGCATCTAGAAAGTTCCTTGGAGATATGTGATATCTTCTCTCGGGACTGCTTCAGTTATGTGTTTAACCATTTTATAGCTTGCTGGGTTTCATGCCACTTGAATTTTAGGTTCTTGGGATAAGAAAACCTATGCATTTTATCATTTTTCACAGTGAACAATCAGTTTCTTAGTTTTTTTTTTTTTTTAAATCCTTTCCCACTCCCCCCTTTCTTAGGATCATATATGATAGTGATTTCATCAGACCATGACCCTGGAGAAAAGACTCGACTTCAGCTTCCAACAATGAAAGAAAACGATACTCACTGCATCGATTTCAGCTACCTTCTGTACAGCAAGAATGGAGGAAACCCAGGCACTTTGAACATCCTTGTTAGGGTGAACAAAGGACCACTGGCTAATCCCATCTGGAATGTCACTGGCTCCACTGGCAAAGACTGGCTTCGAGCAGAGTTGGCTGTCAGCACTTTCTGGCCCAATGAGTATCAGGTAAACTTGCAATAAGTTCATAACACTTTATACTATTTGCTGCAAGGTACTATTCACTTTGTGTTGTTTTGATCTGTTCTGATGGAGTATTCTCCCAGTGTCCTCAAGTGAAGTGTTTCATTCAGTATAAATAATTGTATGGGAATAGATAATTTTTAAAGCAGGTGATTGTCCAAAGTTATCTGTTATCGTATAATAGGGGGAAAAAATAGCTGGAAAAAAGCCTTCTTAAAAGAAATGGTAAGGTTAAAGTCCAGGAACATCAAAAATTCTAAACTCCCAGAAATAAATTGCCTGTGCAACTGTAATTTGTACTTGTCTTCCCTCCTCTTTTGTGTATGCCTGTGTTACCGTGTCTAATTACATGACCGTAAACTGTGTTTTTTTCCACATGACATTTGCTTCATTTGCTGTGCAGGCAGAATGGTGCTCACCTAATCAGCAGCTGTTCAGGATGATTTTTTTTTTTCCTTTTTGCTTGCTATGGGACAAAACCACCTGCAGTGTAGGCCTGTTGTTTGGAGGGAAAAATTGTTTTGTTATTACTAGATGCTGTTATTTGATTTGTTTGATTAACCTGAGAAAGTACCTGCAGCTGTTTTACTCAGTGTGTATTTGGTGTGAAGGATGAATCTCATACGTGGGCATTTTTGTTCTGGCGTGTAGGAGAGGGAAGAGTTGGATTACATGTGCTCACCTGAACTGTTACACCATGAGGTGTTAATGTGCTTGCAGGCCCCTATCCAGATATTCTTCATTAGTGCTCTTGTAGACAGTTTGGATATCTTGAACAGTTATTAAATGAAGAAAAGTGGCTGCTTTACTAATGGTTTTGATGAATAGTGGTATTGTATGAATGTATCTCAAAAGTGCCTTTATCTAAAGTTTGTTGCAATTCCCCACCATCAAAATAAAATCCATTAGAAGCTTCAGTGCAAGCAGCCTTACATATGCAGTGAAAATTATGTAATTTACTATCATTTTATGGGGTTTTTTTTGGGGGGTTGTTTCCCTGGTTTTAATGTTTTTATTCATAAAGAAATTTCATCTACCAGTGGCATTGAAACTGGGTAAAATTTGATTTAAAGTTCTGAATCCAGAAAACTTGGCTTTTGAGGAGGTGTTTTATTAACCCTTTTTATGTTGCTAGAAAGTACCATTTGGTGTCCTTAAACAAACCTCGGGAGCCTTTTATAACAGAACAGTAATGATCAAGTATAGCAGCATTATATGCAGTAAATCAGGTTTCTGCTGACAGATGGCCAGGCTTAACAATGAGATTGGTGGTTGGAGCCTTATCTTAGCAACGTGGCCATTTTTCACTTACGTTATAACCTTCACATTATCTCTCCGTAGATTTTGCTTAAATTCATTCTTTCCCTTGCTTGGTTGCCCAACAGAATATCGAAATTATGTGTAACCCAGTTTATGTTTAATTTAAACATAAGCCTGGAGTACAACTGAAGGACTGCTAATGTAACCTGCTGTGACTTGTGGCCAACTTGCACAATTGCTTTTATGAACAGGAGGCGAAATCTGCATGCTATCTATGCACAACTGCTTGTTTGCACAAACAGGGTTGGTATTTTTGTGGTTTTGGTTTTTTCAGCTCTCGAGGTTCGGGTTCAGCTTTGCTCTTGGTAGATTTTTGTTTGTTTGTTTGTAGTTTGTTTTTTCTTTCCCTTAGTTTTGAGTTGAGTTATGCTTTGGAATGGAAACATTTTTTTCTCATATGAGTTCCATGCCATACAATTGTAGCTTGTGATTTTGGCACTTTTACCTACCTGTTGGTCAATGAGTTTAGCTAGCACTGAGGAAGATAAGCGCTGGTTTCTATAACAAGACGGAAGCGGTTCTTTACTAACCTGGGACTTGGATCCTTGCCTGTACAAGCAAGGTGACTGCTAAAGATCACTGCTGAGCACAATTGTTTGCATGTACTTTATTACAATCAGGTCAATTTCACTGTCATTTCCTTCACTTTTAAGTGAAGGAGAAGAGTAGAGATTATCAGGGGCTGAGTAGCACAGGTTGCACTCTAAGGAAGTGTCATGTGGTGAGTTGGAGGTTAGCAGCATGGCCAAGTTGTAATAACAGAGTATTGCACCTTGGCTAATTAACTCCTTAACAGCATTTTTGTACTCTGCTGTGCTCTGTTGAGACAATACTGTTTCCTGTTCAAAACTAGCAAGTGTTTTTGCATGTCACTCTAGTAGACAATATAAACTCAGTTTATGCATTTTTGGATGGATTTAACACTTCCTTTTGCTCACAGGAATGTATTTTTGTAAATAATCTATTTCCTTAATTTTCCCTAACTGTATTCTGCTGGGCAATTATTTATATACTTATTTTATAACAAAGCAAGTACAGTTTATTATAATATCTTTACTGGATAAAGCTTTTTATCTAGTTTTGTACCCTGTCTCTGCTGCCAGATAGCAGTGGAAGCTTGTAGAAGAGCTCAGGAACAGGACAAACTCATGGTTGTACCTCCCCCAGAATACATTTCCAACCTTGATCATATATGTGACAACTTATGCTCAAAGCTTAAACTTTGAGCTTAAGGACGTTTTTGTATTCCTGTTAGAGTTGGGTTTTCTTTGGGTTGGGTGTTTCTTGTCTTTTGTTTTTTTTTGTTTTTCTTTTTGTTTTTCTTTTTTTTTTTTTTTTTTTTTTTGGCAATGTCTTTAGCTTCTAGTGTCTACAGTATATACAACAAGGAATTCTGGTGTTAATTCCACATTAGGACTGGGGGTTTCTCCAAGCCTGGGGCCTGTAATTCTTCAGTTGTCGCATTTTGCACTTGGAGAGTTTCAGAAGTCCTGTAATGATGCAATCTGTCTCCTGTCTCCTGCCAGCAAGGCATCTGCAACCACTGTTCTGCTTGTTTAACATGCGGATGAACTCTCCAAGAAAAGGGTTTGATTAGAGAGTCCCTTGGGATCAAGGTTGATTTGATTTTGGTACTTGTTAGTTCTGGAATCTTTTTCTTATCACTCTGTTGGAATTATGCTACCTTTGACCTGCCTCAAGTTTGCTTCAAGGGAAAAATATTTTGAGATTTTTGTTGTTTAAACTTAGTGACTAGGAGTTTTGTCTCATTGTTTTCTTTGTCAGTTATTACTTTGTTGGTAATTAATTTACTTTAGTTGAGATGTTTATTCCTGTCTAGATGAATTGTTTTGTCTAATGCTTCTGTTCATTTTCCCAAGTTCTCTCCTGCTTTGCACAGTAGGGGTTATCTGACTGCTGAGGGCTGTCTCTTCCTTTCTGCCTCTGTCAGAGTCATTTTCCACTTCCCTTGCTACCTATGTCATCCCTTTTTTGCTTGATTTTGTTTGTTGTGGTTTGATTTTTTTTTTTTTTTTAAATTTATTTTTAACACTATCTCCCAAAGTCCCTGTTAGCTACTTTTTGTATGGTTTCCCCCTCACCAAATTTGTTTTGTTTACACAGGATCACATCTGTTCTCACTCACATATGAGATCCACTTTGTAACGTGAACAATGGTCTTTTCAGTTTTGGTTTTATATTAGGTGTCTGATGTTTATATCAGAAACAGGTAGATAAACTCTTGACTTGGAACTGTAAATTTGGAACTTGTAAGGCACTAATTACTTGGTTTTTTATGGTTCTTTAAAAGTTCACTGCACAGTAATGGTGCTCTGTAGTTTAGCAAACGTGCTGGCTGGAATACTGGCTTCATAGCAGTGATATTGCACCTGGAAATATATCTACCAAAGTAAAAATACTGAACTGCACTGAGCAAAACGTCTTTTATCAGTTCAGAAATAGTGCAAGAAAACTCTGGGAAGCCAAATAATTTTCTTGCAAAATTGTGAATCCTGATTTGGATAATCAAATTGTTCCTTATTATAATACTGGTGATTTATGGATTTGCAAAAATTTAAATTGCTCAAAGATCTTGGAAAATTACTTTCCTTTATGATCTTGAATGGTCTTGGAACTGTAATAGAAGTATAACAGGAGGATGGTAGACTGAAGATTGAGTAATGGTGTGTACAGTTGGGCCATATGCCACATAAGGTAAGAAACAGATTTCATGTGAAATATGAGAATTTGTTGCCTTTTTAGATATCAGATCATTACTCTGAACTCGTAGATATGTGAGACTCTAAACAAGCTGCATGCAGAAAATGTTTGGGAAGACAGGGAGTTAGATGTGATTTAGTCATTTGGTGTAGCTAAGGAAAGCCACAGGTGAAATGGAAAGTACCTGTGTGAACTATGTAGAACTAAACTGTGAGTTATAGGCTCACTTTAGAAGAAACTCAGCCTCCCAAACTCCAACTTCCTATTTATAAGGCCAATGTCCTTTTTTTTATATATGGGTTTTATTCTTGAAATACTAACTCAAATCAAGAAAGTACAAAAATCTTTAAACAAATTAGAATCAGCAACATTCCAATGGACTGATATTTTCATAGGCTTTATTTAAAATACTTTGCAAAACAGAAAATTACTGATAATAATACCAAATATACACTTCAGAAATAAAGCTTGGAGCTAGTGTAAGTTTTCTGACTAGTTAGGTAAGAATGTAATGTGGAAAGTGCTTTATCTGAAAAGTTTGAGCAGCACTGATAAGCAGCCAACCAGTTAGTGTTACAGCTCTGTGTATAAGTCTTGGATGTTCAGTTTCAGGACAGTGAAAATTGTCTGATGGAAATCTCAGCATGAGGAGGAGTTCAGGGGCAGAGGAGAGCAGTCTGTAACTGTGTGTGAGAGGCGGTGCTGAAGTAGGCTAAATTATCTGGACTGGGAAAAGACCCAGTTTAGAGGAATGTGATAGAGTTCTGCAAAACCCTCACTAACATGAAGGGGAATCCTCATCCAGTTCCAGAATTAGGGGCGTTTTTGGTCTGGTGGGTAAACCAGGCTGAAAAATTTGGAGGTTGGTCACACTGAAGGCTTTAGACCCATGAATATGCCTGACAGAAATAGCTGCTGTCAATGCCCAGCCTTCTCCGCCCCCCAAGCGGATATGTGCTTAACATTTTTTCTAAATGTAATTTATTTTTTTATTCTGTGGTTATTTAAACCAGTTTGGTCGTATTTTTTGTAAGTTTTTTGTCTGGTTGTAGAAATGAGAGAACTTGTTCTGCCACTACCACCCCTACACACATTTCTCTTGGCTCTTTTCCCCTTATCATTTCCTTTCAATCTCATTTGGCATTGTGTGATATTTTAGACTTTTTAAAATTGAAATTTTAAATTAAGCCTTTTAACTTCTTCAAGTTTCTAAGGTTTCTCAGAAATAAAGTATGAATTAGAACTTTTTGCAGGGGTGCAGAGATATAAAAATTGTTTCCTAAAATGTGTTAGTAAAAGATGGGATAGCTGTATAATTAAAGAAATCTAAGGTAATAGTTAATAAACTGAGAGTATTTTTTTTCTTTTCTTAAACTTGGAACAGCTTGTGTTTGCAGGTAGTATAAGTCACTGAAATGTTTCTTCTGTAGGTGCATCATTCTTTATCATTCTTTTTGAGGAATAACTCCATTGAGAAAGCTTAGTGGCTTTTAAGAATTTAAGGTGACTGTCAATAAACTACTTTGTTCCTAGTTCATTACTGCACAATGAAATGGCTTATACATTTGTTTCTTTTGTCTTCCTTCTTTCCTTCATAGTTTTCACCAGATGAAAGCACTTTTAACTGCCTCACTACTTACCACTGTCTCTAATGTTTGAAAATATCTCCGAAGAAGCATAATGCTCCTTTCTCATCAGAAACACTTTCTAAACCCCTAAGTGTTCTCCTGACTATTACTTGCGAGGCAGCACTTAATCAGAAGACTTCTTCTTTGTTCAGTTAATTGAAGAGTTAGTTAGAGAAAGACTTTTTAAATAATGAGCTTTCTTATTGCTTTTCCAAGCCTTGCTAGTAGAAACAAAACACCAGCTTTTTTTAACTGCTAGGATAAACATGAATGCGTGCAAGCATATCTGTCACATTTCTCTCTCATTTCTTCCAAGATATTTATTGATTTGGTGAGGACAAAAAACGTGTAATTTCCAATAGAGTGATTACCAGAACCATTTTAATAATTTAGTTCTGCTGATCACGAAGCACTCACAGTTCTCAAAGGACTTCTACAAATACTGACTTGTTCCAATATTCAAACTGGGAAACCACAGTGCAGGCAGTGAAAAGCATTGCCTAAACAAGCCTCATCACAGCTGAAGTGCCAGCCTCTAGGTTTTCAGGAACACCGTAAGTATTGGAGACTTCTTGGAAGCTCTGTATTTTTTCTTAGAGACGACAAGCAGGCTTTGACTGTTAGTTCAGGTCTGTGGCAGTGTTTCAGTAGGGGATGTTCTTCAGGCCAGCAACAATGTGCTTTCTTTCCTTCAAGAATTAGCTCATTTATGGGCACAGGAAATTCCTGAGGGATAAGAGAATGATGATGGTGGGAAAGCAGGTAAATAATTACAATATATGCTGTCAGCCTCTCCCCCACCTATTGTGTCTTCCTTCCCACCACCTTTTTTAAATTTAAGAACTTTAAAATTGCCTTAAAGAGATGTATATAATAACTTTCCTAGCTTGGTGGGTTTGACTTTTGTTAGCCTATTTTGGTGAGACCTAATTTATTCTGGAGTCTGCTGCATTAAAAAAGGGCCAAGCTGATAAATTAGTATCAAGGAATTTTTAAAACTGAAAATAGCAGAAATTATTATTAATCAGGTAAAATATGTCAGCTGTGTCTAAGTCAGTGATCCAAGCTGTACTTCACCATTACAAGGAAAGATGGCTTTGCCTCCACAAAACACCTAGAACTCCATTCGAGAAAGGGGATAGAAGAAATGACTTTGGGTGCCTTGATTTTTGCAGGCTACAGAACTGTAGAATCTGAGCAATTGCTTCTGTTGCTCTGTTCTTAGTCCTACAGAAAAACTGAATTCACAGAATTTTGAAGCTAAAGAGTTTGTTTTCTTAAAAAAGAAATGTCAGCAATTTACTCCTTCATTTTTCCTTTGCCTAAAATTTTCAATACTTTTTTTCCACTACTTTTCTTTGTTATATTAAAATTTATGAGTAACTTTCTTTTGTTCTACTGTGCTCAGGATTTCCTGTGCTATATGTGTGATCTGTACTTAAAGGAGAGTAGAAATGTTATACTTGAAGAACTGAAGTATTGTAAGGAATTGCATAGCTCTACATACAAGACTCTTCAATTCTCTTTCCATCAAATAATGTAGTGCCAATGAGGCTAATGAAGATTTTGACCTTTTTTTACTGTTCCCTGCAAAATAGTGATTATCTTCAGGGTGAAGTGATGAAAATTTAGTAGATGCTTGGTGTTTTCCAAGACAGTGAAAGATTTGGAGATTAGTATACCATATGAATCTGTTATATGAATTACCTTAATAATTACCTAAAAATCTTAACTGGAACACTACTGGCTGCAAACTCATGAGGACTTACTTTGAGATAAATATGTAATATTTTTAGCTGGTGCTTAATTTCTGGGGAGATATATGTGACTTTAACTTCAGCACTCTTCCAGGAAACATTCCTTTCATCTGCAAGGTGGTATGCAAATTTTGTATTAACCTTGATTACCAAGATTATGAAAAGCCTGTAGCATTCTCCTCCCTGTCATACAGCAAGCACAGTGAAATGGAGGAAACAGTATTGCTAATCAGCCATCTCGGAGCACCTGATTCATTATTTTTTTTCAGAAATACAAGATTAAATCATAGTGTGTAAATAAAGAAGTTCTAGATATGGTTCCTTTTTGTCGAGATTTTCCTTTTTTAGGATTTTAGTATATAGTTGAAAAACATAATTACTTATTACATAAGAAGTTCAGATTCTGTCACATTTTTATCAGCTATAGATGCAAGATCCTATCCCTTTCTAAGAAAAAATGTGAATATCACACTATCAAGGAGCTGGCAATGATATACTCTTCCACTTGGCTCCTTTATTCACATGAAAAGTGAAATGAATGAAAGAGGATTATGGCAGAAATCAGTGATATATGCTTGAAGTAGATAGTTAAAAGAAAGCAGAAATTGATAATTCTTTCATTTCTTTATATGAGTTCTCAAAAGATTGAGTAATGAATTGTGCTCTGCTAGGGGTTTTTGGACTACCCCTATGTGAAAGAGAATAAAAGAAAAAATATAATAGTGCAGTATTGAATCATTATCAGAAAGTTCACTAAAATCTCTGTACTTCAAAATTGGAAACCAATCCGTCTCCAGATTCATGGACCTTGAAGAGTCAGGGTTTTCAGTTTAAAAGTCTGAACTCATCAATTCAACACCGATAAGATATATTTTTAGGTAATTTTTGCTGTGAAGCATTGTATGCTGCCAGTAGTCTGGATTTTCCCTGGCCATCCCCAACCCCCAGTGCCTCTTTGTGTTTTGGTTTAACCCCAGCTGGTGATGAAGCCCCACACAGTCCCTTCCTCTCTTTCTTCTACCTCCCCGGTGGGATGGGGAAAAGAATTGGAAGGGCAAAACCAAGAAAACTTGTACATTAAGCTAAAGACAGATTAATAGGTAAAGCAAGAGCTGTGAGTGCAAGTAAAGCAAAACAAGGAGTTAATGTACCATTTCTCATGGGCAGGCAGGTGTTCAGCCATCTCCAGGAAAGCAGGGCTCCATCACATGTAACAGGACTTGGGAAGACAAATGCCATCATTCTGAACATCCCCTCTTTTTCCTTCTGCTCCCATCTTTATATGCTGAGTATGATGCCATGTGTTGTCGAGTATCCCTTTGGTCACTTGTGTGTGTGTGGAGTCAGATGTTCTGGCTGTGTCCCCTCCCAGCCTGTGCACCTCCAGCCTGTTCACTGGAGGGGTAGTGTGAGAAGCAGAAAAGGCCTTGGCTCTGCACAAGTGCTGCTCAGCATTAACTAAAACATCCCTATCTTATCAACCCTGTTTCCAGCACAATTCCAAATCATTTCCACATGACAGCTACCATGGAAAAAATGAGCTCTACCTCAGCCAAAACCAGTACTGTTGGAAAAAAAAAAAAAATTATACTGAAAATTATGCAGGTACTTAACTTTCTTTTGTACTTTTCTGTCTTTTGTTATTTAGGGCAAGATGAAATGCTCAAGAAGAATTTTATGAGTATGTGCCCACCATACTATAATGTATTGGTAGTTTGATGGTTTTATTTAAAATATTTCCTCTTTTTCTAATGTTAAATGGTGAACAAGCCTGAGGCTTGGAGTAAAGTCAAAAGGTATTCTTCATCCAGACTAGTATTTAATAGCAATCCCATGCTGACTGGTGATATGACCCCCTCAGAGAGGAATAAGTACCTCATATCTTTGTAATTCTCTCTACCCTGCATTTGCTTCTTTTCTGAAGTTTAGACTTTGAGGTGACATTGGAAAAACAACTGAGATAGTTACTTTGAAGGAGAAAATAATCAAAATTCAAAGATGGGGAGAAGTATATCAATTTATTTGTGCTAGAATCACATTCTGATCAAATGTAAATGGTCTGGGTATTTAAACAAATAAGCAAACTGGTACTGAATTTTCATCTTTGTCCAGAAGATGCTATTTTAAAGTCACCCTCACCTTCCTTTCCCCTCTTACCAGAGTGAAGTAAATTATACCCCTGTTCTGGAAGTTCTGAAACACTGTCTGATGTAGAACAATTTTCTGGCCCTAAGACAGTGATGGGAAGTTTGCAAACAGGCAATTGCTCTGTGGGAGATAGAGCAATGGCACAGTCAGGCAGATAGTTCTCTGGGCTCCAAGGCAGGAATGATTGCGTTGGTGTCTTTACGGACGTGTTATTTTTCTCTTAGAGCATTCTTACCCTTCTTCTTAGTTAGTCAGTTATGGAGCTCCTTCAGTATTTTCTTTAAGTATCTTTATGTGCGACTCCCAGAAGATTTAAATAATTGGTATAAAACTATTTGGAGTGGATTCCTTCAGTGAAGTACCTTGACTACCTAAAAGTACAACCTAAGCTGTTTTTTTCCTGGTGTTTATTGGTTTATTTGTTTTGGCTTTTGATGACCTCAGTATCTTCTGGAGCCTTTTGTTATGTCATCCATGAGACTTTTCTCATTGCTGGAGTGGGTCCTGTAGCTGGAAACCTTTGTGGTTTCTTTGATACATATGCCAGGTTTACTGCATCTCTCCTTGTGTCACAGACAAGCAAATGGAAGCCCAGCAGTGCTGTTACTGCTGGACAACTGCAAGGCAGAGTAAAGACATGTTTTCCATGCTCATGGAAGGTACAGATTGTGTGGGCACCCCTGCTAATGCAAAGCAGAGAAATGAATGAGGTTGTTTCAGTGTCGCTTTACTGACCTGCTGGGGTGTGAACATCATATTCACTGGGGGTGGTTGTGTGTGCCTATTTGGTGCTTGTGTGTGACTTACCTTTAGACTTTTAGTCTAGAGTCAGTTTTTTGGCTTGGGTGACTTTTTTGCCATAATTGTCATTTTTGCTGTGTTTGCTATGTTCTCTAGGCAATTAATATGTCTCAGAGGTTGTGTATTATTTGGTAGGTGGTGTCTGTTGGAAGAAAGTAACTCTCACCTGGAAGTAGTAGTAGCAGTTTGCTGCTGTTTATGGAATGAAATTACTTACAAGCAGGGGAAGCATATTTGTTCAATGGGAATGATTATGATAAGCCTTTAAAAAAAACCCTAAATAACACAGGTCCTATAATTCCACTCTTCCTAGTGCATTGTTGAGTAACTGAAAGAGAAATCAAATATTAAGGAATTTGAGGTAGCATTTAACTGGTAGTAGCCTTAAGGCACGAGAGGATGTTGTAACAAGAGGATGTTGTAACTCAGTGGAGATACATGTTTCTGGGAATGTCATCCTGCCACTGATTTTTGGGGATGGCAGAAGAAACAGCAGTTGTTTCAGATTCAACAGCAGACACCTAAAGGATTTGCTTGCTTAGGGCATTTCCAGTGCGCCTTGCAAGCCATAGAAAACAAGGAGAATGGAATGAGTGATGATACTATATCTTATAGTTGTCAAACTTCAGCAGTAAAACACTTCTTATCTAGTGTATGTGGCTGTCCTTTGGGTGTGCACTATGCTCATGTAATGTAACTTTGGTAGGTTTGATCATTAGTTGATTTAGTTGGACCAGATTAGCTTCAGGTGTTGCAGTTGACTGGTTCACTTCACAAGTAGATTTCATCTGAAAATGAAGAAAGCCCCCAAGATACAAAGAAACAAACCCAACACCCAAGTAGTTCAAAAGAGAAAGTCTTCTGTCTTTGCAGACTTCTAGGCAGGAATGGAGAAAGGTAGCCTTCATTTAGTCTGTTTTTCTTTTTTCTTTTTTCCTTGTGAGAATTTAAAGACATATGCTCAGGTCCACACTCTCTCGCGTGAGTTGATCCCCTGTTTCTTACCCTTTTCTTTTCCACCATACTTAAGGGATCACTGTAAACTTTCAAACATCCAGTAAATGAATTAAGAAACAGTAACAGCCTGCATTGTCTCTCTTCTCCACATCCCCCCCTCCCTTTTCTTTTTTTTTTTTTTTTTTTTTCTCTCACTTTTTGTAATCAATATAAGCATTTTGTTGTGTGTCTGTACTGGCAACTGGTTCTCTCCTTCAGAGGTTTAGTGGTTAAAAGAAAATCAGCCACTGCTAAGCCTGAATTGCCACATTTAACTTTGATGAATTGAATGTTTATATTTCTCTAATTCTGTTCCCTGCTTCCCTATCTTGCTACACCCACAGCTGCAGGCAAGAGAGCTGTAGTACTGGTTCTTCCCCGCCACTGTCCATTTTTCAGCTTTCCCAGCTTCTGCCCTTGGAAGAGATGTAGAGGAAGTTGGTGTTGGTCTTCCTTCTGCACTGCCCTGCTGTGAAATCACTTCCAGGATGCTGTTTGGCCTCCTCCTTTGATAGGGTGAATATGTGCTGCCATTGATGCTATGCTTGTACTTGTAATGAGCACGCAAATATAAACACACACAGACACACACACAGAGTTTTTTGGTGCTTTGTTTGTTTGGTTTTTTTTATAAATAAACCAATAATTATTAATGGTGAATAATAATACCACTACCAAAAAAACCCCCACCCTTCCCTTTGTCCATAATGGTTAGCCAAGGTTAGTAACAAGTAATGGTTAGTAACAAGTTCTTGTTACTGTATTTCTAATATTTTTTAATGTAAAACTTAAATGCAGAGTAACAATCTGTTTTTTTTCCATGGAAGAGAGATGAGCCCTTCACATGGATCCAAATTTATTTCCCATATGAACTGGATTATTAAACTATTTGTAATGTACTGAAAACTGTGATAAGCTTTCAAAATATGGTTATGCTTTTTTGGTACAGGTTAAAATATCAAGCAGCTTGCAATGCATTTCCAGGTTGCTAAACAATCTTTTCTGTCATAGCCAGAAGAACAGTTGCTCATTGTATGACTTAACAGAGAAATCAGAACAAAGCTGAAATTTGTTTGGTTGGCACATTTCTCTTTTAACTAAAAATGAAATGTGATGGGATTTGTGTGTATATGAGCAAGCATGTGTTTGCATGTGCCTAGGCTTTTTACTTTTGTTTCTATAAGGATAAAAATGAGCCTTAAAGTAAAGCATTATCTTTGTCCCTGCACTTAATTATGAGGTCTTAACAGCATATATTTGAACAATGAAATGGAAATTAGCAGCAGCTGTCTGGTTTTCCAAAAAGAGCTGGAACATCAGATGTACTTATCTTGGTAGTATTGAATTCAATCTGAATTACACTTCTGGGTGTTGATTTACTACTATTTGTTCAAAGTATAATGTGTAGCATAACCAATATTTTTCAAAATGTTATGCAAGTAGTTCAGTTTTGTTTGTCTTGTTTCAGAAATCTTACTGAAATGGAACATGGCATGCATTTTAATGTATTATTTGTTTACATATGTTAGATAAATGTGGCATAGCGCATTGAAACAGAAAAATATGTTAAGTGGTTATTTTGTCACAACAAAACAGTTAAATCAGACACAAAGTTGCTTTGTCTGTAACTTTACAGAACCATTGGTTACGTTCAACACATTTGAATAAAGAACTGCACCCCAAATTAAAAAGAGTTTCCCCCTTTCCCCCCTCCCCTCTATTCTTTTCCACCCTTCCAAAATTGTAGGAATAAATATATTATTTTTTCTGGAATTCATCTCCCCCCCCCCTTTATTTGTTTTCCTATCTCCCCTTTTTTTTTTTTTTTTTTTTTTTTTCTTCCTCCCTCCACTCCTCCCTCTTGTCAAGGGTATTGTGTGTGATAATATAATATTGAAAAGTGTGGCTGCTTCAGAACCTTGTTGGCTGTGGTCACACCTGCAATGGCAAAGTCTGCTGAAATACAGGTGTCTTCACTTCTGAAGTTAGAGAGAGTTTTATTTTGAGCAAATGTTATGTCTTATTCTGAAAAAGAAGTGACAGGATCAGCAGCAGAGGCAATAAACAGTTTCTTTTATAGATATTCTAATAATCATGTAGAGAGTTATAATTTTACTCAGAAGTAAAGTCATAACAAAAGTAAGTAATTTTCTTCTCCATCTTAGTTAGATTGTTAATTAAATTGTGAAAACTGGTTTCTCCATTTTAAAATCCAGAATAGTCCAGCAAGTCTACTGTAAAGTTAAAACAGGTTCTGCAAGTCCTGTGTATGGCTGAGATTCAAAAACAATTTTCCTGCTGTGAAAGACCTTCAACCCAAACTCTACAGAAAGCACCTTGGTAACTAATGTATTCAAAATTCTGATGCTTTTTCAACAATCTTTTCTGACAAATTTAAGGCAAGACTACTTTAGTTTGGGCCATGATGGGAGCAAAGCATAGCCCATGAAAAAGTAAGTTAATTGTGTTATTTTGCAAATGCAGCCTTCTTAATGCAGTTTAACTTTCTTTCTGAGCAGGTTCATGCTGTATCAGTAAAAAAATTAAATGAATTACGTACTAAAAAATTGCAAGCTCTGCAAAGCAAAGCCTAACTACACCACGCAGCAAAAAACAAATTTTGCATTCAGGGCTGGTAAGTAGCCTAACTTTGCTGAAGAGTGTGATACTTCCCTGCTGGGTGTAGTGGGCAGGTAGTTGCAGAGCCAGAGCAAGAGGGAATGCAGGGGAGTGGTCTGGAAATCAGGAGGCTCCTAAACTTTTTAGTCTATGGGTCACAGAGTGCTGCTTTTAATGCTGAGACCTCTGTTTGCTTAACCTGGGCTGTGTTAAAACTGCCTGGGAAATCTAATTGATGCTGTATTCAGCAAACCACTCCTTATTGATTTTTGGGAAACAAAAATCTGTATTTACATTTAAGATCAGGGAGGTAATTTTCTCAGGGCTAACTGGGACAAAAGCTTTCTCCAGTGCTGTTTGGAGATTTGGCTTTACTTTAGTTAGGTTTGTAGCCTTTGTGTTTGGGAAAAGAAGTCTCTGAATCCATGGCAAATGCAAAATACCTGTAGGGGTGATTTTTTCTGAAATCTGCAGCTGTTCACAAAGGGGTAAATTTCATGGAAGAATCCAAAAGCAGAGCACAAGCTGCTGGAACAGTCAGCACCAGAGAGTAAAGGTGGGGAGGACAATGGAAAGTTGTCACTTGAGCTTCAACTTCCTAGAACTGGCACATCAGTACAAGGCAATCAAGTACAACCACTTCTGGAGTCATCATTTAATGGCCAGTTGCCTCTGAAGAACTGATGGTGGCAAGAAGTGAATGCCAGGAGTATTTCTAGGGAGAGTTTATTTTTGATAGAAAATATTAATGATTAAATATTTGGTTTCAGAAAATGCATGTCAAAGTGAGAATAGAATCTGTTGCCTTTAGTGTAATCAACAGGTTTAGTGTGTTTATTTGTAAAATAAAACAAAATCCAAAGTAATTAATTTCTTTTGAAATTGGAAGAAAAATAATCAAGTGTAGTTTATTAAAAAATGTAAACCCAGATCCATTTCGAACCATATAAACTGTGAACTGTAGTAATTGCAGTATTGTTTGGTTGAGTCAATTAATTCCAGAGTGAGAAGAGGGCTAGATACGTGATGACTCCAAAGATCACACAGAGGAAGTGTGCAGCTGCAAATGGAACTCCTTTGTGTAGAAGCTCCAAGGTGAAATTACTTTTTTCCCCTAACACTTCTCTGAAAATGCTAGATGAAGCTAAATTTGAACATCTGAAATATGATCCAGGAAAATTTGTCAATCACAGAAACGATGATTTTCCATTCTGATCTTCCGTTGGTATTGATCATATAGTTTCAAATCATATTAGTTTATTAAAGAAAATTACAGTTTGTGTTTACACTAAAATGTGGTTTAATTTGACTACTTCACTTTTATCAGTTCAATTACTGTAATTTTAAATGTAGTAATTTTTCATGGTATACAAAGAAGCCTTATAACAGATCTTAATTGCTTTTCTAAATTCTTTGATTTTGTGTAAATATTGTGAATTTGAGCTGAAAAGTAATTTATACCCATGTTATTTAATGTTGAAGTTTTTACAGGTATGTCCTCCTCTAGTTCCAGAGTGATTATATCTAATATGTAATTAAGCTTCAACATTTAGAGCTATAGAAGTTACTGTATTTCTGCTCTAATACAGTTACAAAGTTAAATTTGCTATGTAGAGAATAGGAATAAAATTTGGTTGCAAAACTGATAAAGATTACCTGCAGAAATTTTCTAAGTATTCAGGAACTAATATTTTCTAGATTTTTTTTTTTTTTTTTGTACAATATATGAAAGAGTGCTAAATAAGTCTGTATTCTAGAGGCTACTATGGTATAAAACTTTTCAGGAAGAGATACATAGTCTTCTGAAATTCTCCAGGGAGAATTTTCACACACCCTGGTTGAAATAAAACTTGGATTTGTGGGTTTGACTGGTAAATCCAGATGTGTTTATTAGTTTAATAATAGGCTTTAATATATTTTTGCTTATTGTTGTGTCTTTTGGTAGCTAATGTACCTAAGATTTTATTTTCTTAGTATTTATAAGATATATCAGGTGTCTGGCTGCCATTGGAGGCAAGTTCCTTCATAAAGGTGGAAATAGTGTTTCCTCTTTACTTGCTCTTATTACCCTGGCAGATAGCAGTAATTAAAGGCAACTTTAAATATGGTGTTTTAGTTTCCCCTTCAGGTTTTCTTTCCCAAGCCAATTAAAGTGAAAAATACCCCCACTATGCTCCCATCTCCTGATTTTGTGTTGCTGTGTTATCCCTTCATTTCCACTGAGTTCATTGGTAGCTTCATATAGGCAACATAAAGCACCAAATTACCTAAGATTCAAATCTCTGGCAGCTTTTTTTTCTACCTTGTCCTCCATCATCACTTTCTACCTAATTTGCAAATTCATCACCCATATTACAGCTTTCAGTATTTTAATTTTATAAATGAATCTTTGCTATTTTTCTCAAAGGAATAATTTGCTCCTTCATGGTTGTTTCCTTCCCTCTAAATGAGTTGTTGGTATTGTTCTGGCTGTAAGCTGCCTTTTCTAAGGATGATTGATATTGAGCCGGCATGCTAAGGCATGGTGCAGGCCAAGGGAAACATTGGTCCTGAAAACAGGTAACAACTCAGTTTGAACATGAATTGCTCTGTCTCTTCTGATTAGCAGCATCATCTCAGGACATGCATTTCCTGAAGTGGAACGTAAACAGTTTTTAAGAACTGGCCCTTGAAAACCAACACAGACATTTTGTGCACCACTAATCTTTGTCATGTCTTTGCAGTCTTTGTATCTGTCACTGAAATCAGCCTGTTTGGGGTTTTTGGTAGCACAGATTCAGTTTCTGAGTCACTGTGGTAGCTCTAGGTTGTCAGTGTTATACAGAAAAGAGGTTGAGGTGTTTCGACTTATTGTACTATAGTTAAAGGTGATTTGCCTGGGGTGTGTTAAAAAATGGTCTAACGGTTCATTCCCAGTGAAATCAAAATGGACAATTTAGGTGTGTAGAAGCCCAAATCATCAATAAAACACAGCCAGGATGCAGTACAGTGTGACTGCTGACAGACAACTAACGCTGTGCAGCAGAACAAGTTCAAGAAATCCCCAAGGAAGGTCCACTGTACTAACTGACTTCAGCCTCTCCCATTCAAATATGTGACACAATCACCAGGTCCAGTTTGCTTGTTATCACAGTGGAGGGGGAGACACAGTCCATGCTGGGCTTGTCTTAGTCCTTACAAGGACCCAAATAGAGCTGTAGAGAGAGCAATGTGCAGCTGGAGAATAAAGCAATTATTTTACAAAGGCAGCCTGCATGAGGAAGATTTGTCATGGACACAATGTCAGCCTAGCATGCATTTCATACAGTAAGCATTGAGAATTTATGATATCCTACTTGAAAATAACATGATGACTGTTTTGTATGTTAAACTTCTATATGGATCTGGAGCTGGGGAACAAAGCAAATACTGCTGTATTTAATGTCAATTAGCAGTGCTGAGGCTTAACTTTTTTGCTATCTTCAGTGGTTATTTCTAATACAAGGATGTTTAAAAAAAGTTCAATTACATGATTAATGTAATTAATGTAATTAATACATGTTTGTATTAATGTACTGCTAGTAGTAATTTCCCCAGTTATGAATATTTGAGACAAATTTTATTCACACTTAGCTGGTACATGTTGTAAACCAACCTGTAGGCTCATATTCCTGTGTGGCTTTTTGAACATGCGCATGTTGAAAGCAGCCTCCTGGTCCAGGTAAGGCATTCCTGGGCTGCTTTCAGAAGAAGCTGGCTTTGAGAGTCAGGCTCATATAGACTTGTTTCTGCTTGTGACAAATCTGCCTTAGCAGTGCCCTATGTCGTGTAGATTTTGTTGTTGCAGAACAGTTCTATTTCAGGGCAAAACTGAAAACCAGGCAATTTCAGGGGAAAACTACAAAATTCTCACTAGACTGAAATTGCCCTCTTATCTTTAAATCACTTCCATCAGAAATAAAAGATGATTACTTCCCATGTGTAGTTACTATCATGTCATCTTAGTTCAGGTTATTTTCACTTACTCAAGAGGCCAAGATGGGAAGGATCTGTGATGACAGTGGTGCTAAGCTGAGCTCATCAAAGCTCAAAGGTTTTACAGTTTGTGTGCCAAAGAGGCAACTGAACTGCAATGAAAAAGCAATTAAATTTCTCAAGATAAACTTTTGATAGATGTGTGGTTTAATTCAACTTCCTAAATTATTATGAAACATAGCAATAAAAGGCTTCTGCATGTGTCCACTACTACCCTTGCTTAACATGAAATTTGCTCTTCTCCCTCTGATTTCTGAAGGACAAGGCTGTGCTTGCAGATTCTGCAATGTGTAGATAATGGTGTATAAGTAAGTAGACCCTATTGTGGTGAATTGTGGAGATTGCTTTATATTTAGTTATTCATAAGCACCTGTTATTTAATAGTTCTTTATTTAGCTATTCTTGTTTCAAAATACTGTATTTCTGTTCACTCTTAGCTACTGGTTCTGCCAGAATGCCCTCACCTTGGACTTGTTCATGAACAGCTGTACTGAGTAACTGCATGTAGACAAGACTGTAATCTTTCCTGATGAGTACAAATACATATTTATCCAAGTAGCTGAAACTGTTAGCAGATGGCAGATGGAAGTAAAAACATATTTTGTGTGCTGCTCCTTCTTTCAGTGTTCTTCCCCCTCTTCTATTTGGGGAAACCAGAGAGAGAATTATCATGTGTGCTTGAAAAGTGGATGCAACTACTCTGCCAATGAACTTTCAAACATTCTGCTTCCAACAAAAGAGTTTTAATGTTATCATGCCTTTGCAGAGTTGAAAAATGTTAAATAACCGTTCTGAGAAAAACATCAGAGCAACTTCTTGTCATCTCTTTAGAGCAGAACATAGATATTTGCGAGACAGAATGTCAGTCAGGATTTGAAGTGGGTTTTTTTTGTCCATTTGAATAGAGAAATACTGAGTTCTGCTGATGTTATAAAATCTTTGAAAACTTACTGTTCAGAACACTGGTTTTCAAAATGATTTTTAGGGACTTACAAAATCTTGAACCCCTAATTTTTTTTTGTAAGAAGGGAAAACCTTTCTTTCTTGAAGTGTATTGAGCAATATGACTTCTCCTTAGTCACACTGATCAAAGGGTCACATTTTTCTGTACCTTGCAGCAGTTACATAAAATTCTCTACAATTTTGGATTCTTGTTTTCCCCTTTTTTCCCCCCTTTGTCATATCTATCCCAGAAAAGAACTAGGGAAATATTTTGGTTTTGTTTTTGAAGTATGTCTAAGGCCATTGGTCATTTGGAAGTGTAAGTTTTTTTAGTAAGAAACATTTAGAAGGTATGCATGGTGACAGGAAATTGAAAGGATAAATAGTTCTGATGTTTATTGCCATCTTGTTAAGTTAGTTTAAACTGCAATTAATCAACATGTGTGGTTTAGCTCTAAGAATTGAAGTTTGAGAACCCTGTGGCTTCCATGTAGTTTTTGCTTTTTTACTGCGCTGGGGGATTTGTTTGCTTTCTCTCAAGTGTTTCAGTTTTATATTACCTTGCTATTCTCTCCCTGTGATAACTTTTAACAGTGCTTTTTTGATACAATACTGGATAAAAGTGGTAGGAAACTTTCGGTGATTTGTCTGATCGTCTTGTTGCCTGAATTACAGCACCTTCAGAGAACTGACTGCTTTTTTCATTGGAAGACTTCAGTCACCCACTTTCCCAATCTAAAGAGCAGGAAACCTGGTGGGCAGGTTTTACAAGCAAGAAGTACAGACAGATTAAACCTGTCAGAAGTCTGACATTTGAAAATTTGAGGAACTGCAGTTTGAACTGTTAGCATTACCTACAGAAAGCGTAGGAACATCCTTGGGGCATGATTGTAAAATGAGGCATTTAGGTCTGGCTGCATTTTCACATGAGATTAGGAACATTATTTTCCTCCCCATTATTCCCAGTGTGGGTCAGCCAGCATCTGCTTGGCCCCACACAGCTTCCCAGTGTATAATAGGGGAAGTACTACCTGGCCACAGGAAAGTATGAGGCTGCTTCATGTGTGATTTAAGTGTTGTTACTGCCCAGAATTTGCTGTTACAATTCAAATTTATTGAACTTAATTGTTTACTTCCTGTTTGTGGCTATGCAGGGCCATGCTCCCACTCTGCAAGCTTTAGGACTCGTTGGTCCAACCCACTGGCTTAACCACTGAGCCTCGCAGAAAAGACCAACCCTGCAATGAAAGTTAAAGGAGTTTCTTTGCCTTGTAGAAGGATGAGCTTTGGAGCTCTAAACAGTCGGCACTGGGCAGGCAGGAACAGGGAGACTAAGAAGGAAACCAGCTTGGCTAATAAGAAACTGCTTAAAGTATCAGCTGCTTGTTAAAATGTTGCAAAATTTCAGGAAAAGAATACTTTTCTTTTTCATCCATTAAATTTTTGTGTTTCTAATTTATTAGCTCATTTAAAACACTTACGTTTACATATCAGTGAATCCCCAGTGTTTCTTAACATGATCAAAAGCTGAAAATTACAAATTTCGGCAATATAGACATTTGTTGGGACCTGAAGGTAATCCTGTGAATACTGTCTTGACTCTAGTTGTTTTTTACCCTTGTTTTCTGAACAAGCAGGGATCTATTCTTGAGGCTGTGAAAGAAAAAGAAATTTTCATGGATTTATGTATTAAAAACTGAGCACTCTGTGTTACTTTTGAAAAAAAAAAGTCATCTGTTATATGTGCTGTGTTATAGAGATCCCTTTCATGAGTCAGTGTCAGTCACTATTTGTCTCAGAGGGCTCACTTTTAAAATTTTGCTCACAGTTTAAATGGGCTTTATAAAGCAGTTTGGTTACTTAAAAATTTTTTAAATTTCAATCTGCTGGGTCAAAATGTTACCAATTTGTATTTATTGGTCTGAAAAGTTAATTTTTGCTGTAGTTTTCTAAACATAGTCTTCAATTTCCACTTTGATACTCAAATTATCATTACATTCTAGTAACTAATCTAATAGAAACCATGACTGACTAAAGATGGTTATTTAAAAAAATATTTATGTAAAATTATTTTTAAGAACTTGAAAACTCTTAAAAGCATTTCAAAGTAGCACTTACAATGCAGTAAAGATGGGAAAGCTAATATGGAATAAGCTATAATTAATAGTTGCTTCTGTTTTCAAAAGACAGCTTTAAGAATGCTTTTCATATTAGAATTTCAAGAGAGACAACTCCCACTGCTTAAACCAATTTGTTAAATATGGGGAAATTGCATTCCTGTACTTTGAAGGATACTGGAAGGATTGAAAACCAGAATTTTGCACTAGAGAGCTCTTTTGTCTGGCTTCTGGTAGATGAGATGTCAAGTCCGTACTTCAGCTCAAGCTTCACTTGTGATTCAAGGAATGCTAGAGAATACAAAAAGTAAAAATCAGCTTCTCTTGGGACCTTTCAGAGCTGCTAATTATTATTAGCTACAGTATCTAAAGACCTCTTCTCACTGTGGCCTGGTATGATACCTTCTCCTGCACACAGCAGTTTTTATTTTGCTTCCAATCATATTAATTATAAAATTTTTGTCATAGCAATCAAGTCTTACAGTGTTTCATTGCTAAGGGGTTTGTTAAAATGAAGATAAAGTATACTTAATTGGGGATTTTTTTATTGTTAAAATGAAAGCAAACTACACTTAATTGGGTATTTTTTTAAAAGTTAGTGTGAATTTAAATGAGGGTGGTATTTTTTGTCCCTGAGTCTTCTGACAAGCTTAGGATCTTCTATTCTGCTGAATATGTAGGTTCATTACTACTTTTTATTTCCTTTAATAAAGGGTAAGATATGCAGAAGAAAAATAAAATTAAATTCTTTAAGAAATACTATACTGTTCTCTGTCGTTATGGAGGCATTGCAAGAATCTTTTGCTCCTAAGCTAATATCTCATTTAAGGAGTCTCTTTAAAATTGAGTCAGCCCCATAAAAACATGAAAAATGTGATTTTTTTGTGAAACCCTGTGAAAAAGCAGAATACTGTGAACAGTTATGCAATGACTGTTTGAATTGTCCTACAACTGTTATCCTAGAACTATACTCCCAGCCTGTCCAGGATGGTTACTGTTAATGGGATATACTAAGTAATATGGTTTTGGTGGGATAAATGTTAAGATGCAATGCAGAGAGTAAGGTTTCACTTCTATGAGTGGTTATTTCTTGAGGTAACTAGTTAGGAAACCCACCCATAGGGAAATGTCAGTCTAGCCTTGGAAAAAAAAAATCAAATTATTATTATTATTATTAGTAGTAGTAGTAATAATAATTATCTTGATAGCTATTTCATAAGAGTGATCCTGATGCATACCATGGGAGCAGTCTCACAGGAGTGAGATTTTTCTAGGGCAAAACAAAAAGTACATTAAAAACAAACAAACAAACAAACAAACAAAAAAAAAAACGGCTGAGAGGTTAAAGCAATTTCATGTAACATGGACCTACCCTCCTGTGTAAGAGGGGTCTGGAAGAACAAGTGTAAGAGGGCCAAGAACATTCCAACACCACTGAACCCAAAAGCTGTTGTGATTTAAGACCAGTGCAAAGGTGACTGTTACAAGGAGTGGCTATTACACTGTATTTTGAATAGTGCAAGCCATACCCTAATGACAGTAATAAAAAAGGGAGTGAGAATTTAAAACACACCAGGCCTAAAGCATAAATGACTGAAATAAAAATAAAACCACATCCTCCTGCTCCCATCCTGTCCCCCCCCCACCCTGTATTCTCCCCATCTCTTTATTTCCTCCAGCTTTTATTGCTGAGCACAATGCAAGATGACATGGGATGCCCCTCCGGCCAGCTGGGTACAACTGTCCTGCTTGTGCCCCCTCCAAACCTGCTGCCCACCTGCAGCCTCCTTGTTGGTGGGGCAGTGTGGAAGCAAGAAAGCCTTAATGCTGTACAAGCACTGCTCAGCAATAGCTAAAACATCTCTGTGCTATTTTGGCCAAATCCAAAGTGCAGCATCACATGAGGAAAATTAACTTCATCCTCTCTAAAAGAAGTTCAAATTGCTAAAACATGAATAAATGTACAAAAATTGATTATAAGAGATCTTCATCCTCTTCATGCAAATAAATTGTTTCTTTTAGATGCCTGAGTTCATGGAAAAGAATTAAGTGAGGATGATTGTAAGGATGATTCAGGTGATATTTTTTGAGATTCAGTAAGATTTGACTAAAGTTTCTTTGTCAAGGCCAAAATTTTCTTGTGAAAAATATATATGAAAAAGACAACTTGCAGTTCATTTGCCTATAAAAAAAGAAATTATAGGTAGGAGTAAATTTGTGGGCATAGGTCAGAAATGTGAGGGAAAATGCAATAATGGAATTTCAAAAAGAAATCTTCTAGAGGCTGTGCACTTCAGCATCCTCACAAATGAATTAAAGAATTGATGGTTAAGCAAGAGGTAATTTTTTCCAGATCATTCAAAACTTTTTTGGGTAATCAAAGCTCAAACTGCCTTTGAAAGGATGCAAAAGGGGTACTCACAAGACTGAGCCAAATAAATCTAATGATAAAAATATTACAGAATAAATGATGTGTTTGAGGAGAAATTCCAACAATTAATTAGTATTTCATGATGATCATTGATGAAGGCAATGGAACTTGCCAGGAGGAAAGAGCTGTTGCAGAGATTGTGGAGTGTCATTGCTCAAAAAGGTAATCATAAAGAAAAATAGAACATTAAAGGTTTCAAAGAGAGAATTAATACATAAAGAATAAAGCAGAAAGCTTTTTGGATTAGTTTTAATAACATCAGTTTTTGACTATTCTGAAATGAACTGCCATACATCCAGGTAAACTGTGTTTAAATTAAAGAAAATGGCAGTTTAAAACCAAAAAACAACTCCCTAAACTCTCAGGGCAGAAAAAGAACATTAAAGATCAGGAAATGCAGTGAATATATGCTTTCATTGTATTTAACGACAAATGGAGAAAAGGGTATTTTCTTACCATTTATGGTACATCAGGTAAATACTCCTGTAAATATTTCTTGGTGTAGCATTATACAATGCAGAACAATTGCTTTCAAGATTTTCTGTCTGTATGATATTTGATAACTTTACCCACAGTTAGTTTTAGTTGATTCATGTGTTTATGAAAACTTCTAAAGTTAGTCAAAGTGTGAAGAGCAATTTTAGAGTTATATTAAATTTTAGAACTCACATTTTGACAGGAAAAATTATATTTTGTGTCAAGTAAAGAGTACTTGAATTTAGGAGCTCCTGCTTTGGAGAGAACATAATAGGATACCTTGTATAAACTTCTGGCATTCTTACAGAGGCTGGAGAGACCTATGCCATAGGTAGTAAAATGGTACAACTTTCAATAGTTTAGTGTGCTTTTCTGGCTTTAAAGCATTTAGAGGAAAGGCAAAATGGTCTACTCTCAACCTTTTCAACCTCCATATACTTCTGAATAAGTTCTAATCTAAAGGGTTCTTCAGATATGAAATGCTGTCTATTTCAGTGTCACCCTTACTTCCTGATGTTTTTTTTTAGTACATTAAAGAGGGTTATAGCTTTTGGTCTTCCATTTTAACTATCTTTCGTCCTGAAAGGGCAAACAATAAAATTGAATTCTTATTATTTAGTATCCTATAAGTAATCATTTCCAAGAAGGAAAAAAAAATGTATAGTTGCCATCATCTTTCTCACTTTCCTCCTGTTGACAGCATTTTCTGGCTAAGGAAGCATACATCTCATTAGCTAGGGGATGGAAATCACTGAATTGCTGCTTAAAATGGCACATGGTGTCTGGACAAAGGTTTCCTTTTTTGTGTGGGTAGTATCACATTCTGATGCTTTTCTGTACTTTCTCTGACTGGCATTCATGAATTATATGTGTGTGTGGATAAGCATATAGATATACAACCTATTTTTCAAAAGAATGTGGAAAAGCAAACTGCAAGCCAAATAGATAAAACTGTCTAAGTTTGTAGTGTTGACCTTGAATCTACTGCCTAGGATGTTCAAGAGAAGACAGAACTGAATTCTGAGGGATGCACAGCAAAAAGATGAGGCAACAGTTACAAGTTTGACTTGATGTAGGGAAAAAATGAGTATTTAAGCACCTGTGTTGCCATTCATGCCAACGTTTATATATTTAGATTTATTAATTTCCCTATCTGCACTTTGCACACCATCCTGACTCTATGGGTGGAGCACATCACTGGTACATATTTCACAAGCACAACTTGTCCTGTGAAATCAAGAGCCAACTCTTGACACCTTGCTGAACAAAACCAGCTGCTTTTAGTTGCAGAGGAAAGTCTTGGAGCTTTAAAGAAAAAAGGAATGAATGTGTTCCTCAGTGGCATGATGGATTAAAATATAGTCAGGCAGGAGGAGAATAATGAAGGCAAAACCCCTCTCTATGTATGGAATGAAAAATTTGAGAAAAAGGTGCAAAGCACTTGCTGACTCCTAAAAAGCAGAAATTTACAACAAATATGTTTGAATTGATCCCCACAGGAGGTTGCAGAGTATAAGCTGTGTGATCTTCATGGGTGGGCTGAAAATATAGCTGCTAGACAGTGCTCTTTGCAGTCATTGACATATGATGGCTCTTTGATTTGTGTAAAATAGAATTATATTTTATTGATTTATAGCAAGCACATTTTTGTAGCAGCATTCAGTTTATTTGCAAAGGGAAAATATGTAATGTAAATGACAGTGAGTCAAAAGAAGCATTTCAGAAATGTGAGCAGTCTGATATGCCGGTAAAATAAATGCTTGTTTGTTTGTTTTCAGTATGTGTTGAAGCATACACATTGGACCTTCTTGGGTAAGGAGAAATAATTCTAGGTAGGTGATACTCCAGGCAGATTATGAGTTACTCTTTAAACAGCAAGACCAAAACCAAAAACTGAACAGACTTCAGTCACTTAACTGATAATGTAGTCATTAATATGCATATGTATATTTATAGCACTGTAAAAAGTAGATCTTACAGGTAAATGTTACGTGGTAAAATAATTGGTGTCTTACATACAGGTGTTTTGAATTAATTTATGATAAAAGTACCCTTTGTTTTCAAGAATAATTATGTACTTTTGGTGAGGTTTCATGGTCCATGAGTACAAAAAGATTCATGCTTCCTAGTACAGCTCATGTACATTCTCTATGTCTGTGGGCAAAGCAGCATACCTGCTCCTTCAGCAAGTCCTGCACCATCTGTCAGCAGCAGTGTATGAGGCTGCATTTTCAAACCTTAGCCTGGCAAACTGCTTCCTGTCCTGCTGAGACAGTCAGATTTCAGACCCCTCTTAAAGAAGCATTATCACATTTGCTGTTTATAAGCATGAAAAGCAGATGCAAAATCAGAACAGGTGGAAAAGCCCTGTACATACAAAACCATGTAGTTCCAGAGGTAGGACTAGAAAACAAACCAGTGATGGTTGCAAATTTATGCCAGACAAGGGCAAAGGATCCTCAGGTTTGACAGAAAATGGAGCTGCTGCATAAGTGACTGTGGGACACTGAGGAAGAAGAAGAGCATGTGACTGCTTTTGTGTCATGTCAACAGGCGACACACAACAGGCAGGTTTTAAATCCTTTGAGATTTTGCTGTAGTTGGAGAAGGTTTTTATGCTTAGCAAGAGGCTTCTATTAACAGCAAGGGAAATGGCCAAGAAATTCTTGCCTGCTGTTCAGAAATACTGTGCGAACAGAGCTTTTTGTTTCACATATATTTTATTTTGTCTTTTAGGAGTTAATTTAGTGCTTTGTTCTTAGAGAAGCAGGTAATCGCTGGATTTGCTGAAGTCAGTTATTAGAACTAGAACTGGTCAAATTTGCCCTAGTAAACACTGAAACCTTTTTTTTTTCAGTGGAGTATTTAGCCACATGTGTTTTTGAAAAGTGGCTTTCAGGTAAATTAAGCTTGCTGGCTGGATCAAAGTAAGCATATGCTTCACTGGCAGGGACAACCTTAAAATGAGTTAAAAGACTTAAAAGACCTCCCAGGGAAAAAATAGTGTAGAGTAGTTAAGAAGCAAGATTTCAGGCTTTTTCTGGCTCAGATGTTTAACTTTTATACACAGGCTCCTGTATGAGTGAGTTAAAAGGCCATTAACAGGTATTTTCAGACAAGCATGTGAATAAAGGATGATTTGAGTTGATGATCTCAAGGTCTTTTCAATCCTAAATGATTCCATGATTCTGTTAATTTATTTTTGCTTTAAGTAATTTAAATTTCTGTTCCAGACTTGTGCTGCCAGCTATGGGACGCTGTCAGCTTCTGGCTTTATTTCTACTGTAAAACCTCATAAATGAAGATACTGTTTATGTAGGAAGATTTCAGGTATCTGTTTGAAAAATATATTAATGCTCTTGAATAGAAGTCTCATGGCTTTGCATGAATGAAGTGAAGCACTTTAAAGAAATCAAACTACTAGCCTTGAAACTCCTTTCAGAGGATAGCAAAAGATACTTTATTCTTTGCAGAAAGGGCAAGAAATAGTGAAAGAGGAAGGATATGATCAGGGAGACAAGGGGAAAAAAGGAAATGATGCTTTGGGAAGTAATATTTTCTTGAAAAAAACCCAAACTGTACATCTCTTTATGTGAACTCTGACTTGAATTGATCAAACTTACAAATTAAGACATCATCTTGAATAGAGTGGTCACTTTTCTTTTTTTATGGAATGTCTTTTTCATCAAGTGATCTCCTACAACTGATTTGGCTACAAATCTATGAAAATGGATGCTATCTTTTGGTTTGTAAGTGAAGAACATTTTCACTTGACCTCATTTTATTGTCAAATCTATTCATTAATGGCCTAGGTGGCGAGGTTCAGGTTGGTTTGGGTTTTGTTTGTTTGTTTTTTTTTTTTTCCTTCTTTAGAGTTACTGATCAAAAAGATCAAAAGAGGCAACCAATTAAGGATGGTGGGAATTCAGTATAAAAAATGTTCATTTTAAAGTGTGTTAGATTTTATTTAAATTTTAGAAGAAATTTTATTCATTACTTTCATGTAGTTTAGTTTAGATATAAAAATTATTTGTATCGATCTGTTAAGGTAGCCCTTGTTATAAACTAGGCAATTAAAATGGTGTCTTTCACAACTTCTACCTCAAAAAGTTTATGTATGAAGTATGGCATGTGCTTGTCTGGCTTCTATTGTCTGATATCTAAGTAACAGTCTTACTCGCATGTAAACATTGGAATGCAGTCCTCATTGATTAGTTTTTAAAGAGTACATGAAAATTTCTATAGGTATAATATTCCAGTCCTTATTTTCACTTTCTTCAGGCTACGTGCACTAGAAAACTTAATTTCAGCTAACTGCTGTGAGCTTAATTTCACATTTTATAAATTTTAGGAACTCTTGCTGCAGTGACAATTTTTATCTAATATCTTTTTTATTTTCTTTTTCTTTTTCGTAAAAACATTTCTGGAAAATGAAAAACCATAAAACCAACCAAACTCAAGCCCTAATTTTTATCTTTCTACCTTACCTTTGTTAACCTCCTCCACTGTTCATGGGGTAGAAGAAGAGTTCAAGACTAAATAAAAATTAAACAACTGAGACTACATAGTAAATATTTACAATTTTTGATATATGGATATATAAGAGCACAGAGGAAGTGCCTCAAAGAGCATCATCAAAATGAATGAGCTGTTTTTGGTGTGGTAGTTAATGTAATGGTTTATGCTAGAGCTCTGTAAGCTGGTAAAAGCATGAGGTGCTGTAGTGACTTAATCACACAGGGATGCAAGGGTCTGCTGAAGATAACTGTCTGGAAATAAGCACCCTGTGTCTGTGTCAAAAGCATTCCCTTTAATGGTACTTCTGGATTTTTCCCCCTGGAAATTAAAATGTTTGATAATTATAAGGTACTTCTATATGGCATATATTGTATGTATTTCCATTCCAGTTAAGGACTATTCTTATATATATATAAAAATGTATATATAAAAGTGTATATATATATATATATATATATATATATATATATATATATATATACTTCTATATAACAAGTTTGTGGTAAGGATATGTTTGATTATTTCTTTCAAAATTATCTAAAATAGCTTTTAACATATGTCCAGGTTATCTATTTTTGAATTTGTTTAACTCATAGCAGGAGAGTATTTGGGGCATAGTAAGAGATGCTGCTGAATATCTGGGTTTTGCAGTTTATAGAATTGTGGTTTAAAGCCTTGGAACTGAATTACCTTTTTTGTTAATAATTGTGTGCCTCAATCTTCTACTACTCATCAAAAGTTTACTTTGGATACAAGATAAAAAGTTTTTGCTAGGTTGAAATCAGACCTAAATGTCTAAACTATAAATAAATCAGCTTGAATATTGTACACCATCTGTTCATGTTTCCTTAAAGTTAATTGTTATGGTAATAGTATACTTCCTTTTCTACTCTGGACCCTTATATAGTGTGTGGATGAAGTTTCTACAGCAAACAGAAGTTTTTATTGAAGCTCTTTTACAGTGTCTTGAAATCTTTTATTTGCTTGAGAGAGTAGCAATTAAGACAGTAAGGGGAAAAAGGCCCTATGTGCATATGCAGGTGTGTGTTAATACCCCAACATGTCCCTAATAAATTGCTTAGCTCACAATGAAAGTATTTTGTCCTCAGAAGTTCATCCTGGATGTAAGATTTGAGACATTCAATATCTTGCTGTGAAATAGCGTAAGATGAAGAGGAAAGAGGAAAAGAAAGCATGACTGTTAGTAAGGGATTGTTCTCCATATCTCTCAGGAACAAGATGAATAGCCCCTGAGTTCCCTAGATATTCTGACATCCACTGAATTTATTGTTCTACAAATACCTTGAATTTTTTCCACATCCAGCGACCTGTTTACAGCACAGAGATGGATCACACATGTTTTTTTCTTTAGTTTGTATTGTCCTTATTCATCACTTACATTTGTCAGGACCGTGATGTTTGACTTTGGTTTTGTGCACAGGATTGACTAAGCTTAAGCCAAGGATAGCCAGATATGCCAAAGGACAAAATGACTATTACTCAATTTGTCGTATCTGCCATTATTAAACAGTAATCACTGTAAGGGAGGGGAACAGAAATGCTTTGAATAGGCCTGTCTTATCACTGTTTACCTTGATCAAAATGGAAGTCTGCATTGCCAAGGTACAGTTTATTTCCCATTCTGATTACAGAGGAGAAACCGTAAGCTTATATCAGTCATTGTAGCTACCAGCAAATGCTGGTAAATTAAAGGTGGTTTTTGAATATTTTGTATTTTGGTGTGTTAGTGAAATGTTTTCTCTTTACTGCCTATAAAGGAGCTGGACATAAAAGTTACTGAATCATATTTATGGTTTTCTAAGGAAGGTGTGCAAAAGTAATTTTAGCAAAAGTTATGAAATAAATTAAAAAGGATAGTTTTTTTTGTGGTGTTTGTTTTAAAATAATTAAATCTGGGTAGAGCTTCTGTGCTTAAATGTCATGAGTTGAGGTCTAAAGTAAATATGGGCATTGACTTAAAGCTACTGTTCAGGTTTGCATTTTCAGCTTGCTTTTCAGAAGTAATAGCTTTACTGCTTTAGGTGACATATGATTAACTGAGCCTCTCTGGGACATTACATCACCATGAGACAAAATCTAATCACACCAATTTTCTTAAATCTTGCAAGTGCTTCTTATTGAATATTTTATCGGTATTTGGTTATTCTTCTTGCTGTTTATTATGCATGCTTAGCCAAAGTATAACTTTCCTGACTGAGCAATAAATACAAAATTTAATGGTTATCATTTCAGGCCAGGATAGCTGAGGATGAAGCGCAGTGCTGGAGACAGCGTGTTTTTTTATGTGAGTGTGTATGTTCTAGTATCTAGTTTCCAATAATGGAGACTTTATCAACATTCTGCAATTGGCACTTCTCAAGCTCTGGTTAATGACAGGACAGGGATTGCCTGAACACAGACGACACACTCCACTGAGAGAATATAATTATTGGTGCTGTTTGAACACTGTGGGGAGATTAGATCTGTTTGGAATTCTGGAATCTAAAGAGCTGGGTGTTGTAACTGGAAAGCCTTGAAACCTCAGGCTGAGATTTGGCTAACATGGTTGGCAATATCTGGCTTGAAACTGAAAGAAAAGAGGGTCTGAAATGTACAGCTGAGGTATTTGGAAGCAAAGTGAAATCCTGTTTATCAAATTGTTTTTACATATTTCTCTGTCATGTTAAGTTTTGCCTTCACAGACATATGATCTCTTCATATCAAGCAAAAGTAGAACTTGCCTTTCTTATATACAGTGTGAAGTAAGCTTGTGTGTGCGTGTGTGTGTGTGTGTGTGTGTGTGTGTGTGTGTGTGTGTTTGAGTGAGTATGTGAGCACAATTTATATCTGTGGATGAAATGGAAAAGGGCAGAAAAACTTAGAAAAGTATTATCAACTGAGAAAGTGTTAGGGAAGCAGCAGCAAAAGAAACTACAGCACCCCAATTTCCAACCTGATTAGAGACAGATTATTGGAAGAAAATCTGAAGAATGTGAACAATACAAATAATTCATGAAATCTGTGACTGTTTTCTTTCCAAAGTTCTTTAGGCACTGGCTCTTGGATTACTAGATATTTTGGAAATGAGGTAAAATCTAGTACTATCTGTACTGGGATCTAGGGACATTATGTGTGTTTTTTCCTCCCTTTTTGGTGATCCCCATTTTCATGACAACAGTGGACACCATCAGATGTGCCCGTCACACCAGATATGACAAAGTAATCAGCTGAGTTTGGAATTTGTTGGAACTGAATATTAGTTTGGTGTCTTTGTTGCCTTGTCATGCCTTGATACTGTGTTTCCAGTCTCATTATTTCATTTATTTTATTTGTGCACTGGCCTTTCAATCAGCTGTCTTAGATGGAAGAAGTTTGCTTACCTCACCAGAAGTTACCCCACCATTTTAGCTTTGTATTTCAAAAGAATAGAAATAAAATTTGGGTTGTAATTATTTTAGTGTTTGAAGATGTCAGCAATGAGGAAGCAGAGAATGAGACTTAGTGTAAAGCTCCTGTGAAGTTCCACTGCTTACAAGAATAAGAGAAACCTCAGGTGACATCTAAATAGAAGACCTAAAAGAAAATTGTGCTGTGGAAGCTAAGTGCACTCAATTTTTGAAGAGAAGACACTAAGACAGCTTGTCAGATGAGGATGGAAATGAATCTTAGCTTTATGGAGGGATGCATCTTGGTGATGGTACTTGTGTTTTGAAAGATGCACCAAGGAAATGGAGTAGTGAAATTATTCTTTTGGAGATGCCAACATTGAAAAGAGAGACAGAGAATTAAGGAAAATGGAGCTGTAGTTGCAGGAAGCCTTGTTTTCACATGTGCAAATTGAGTATATTCCGGGAAGGAGTGAGGGGAAAAAAATACGCAGGGTGGCAAATGAGGAGAGAGTCTGGAACACACAAAGCTGTCAAGAAATACCTGATGGAAGGGAACATTGTGTTGAGGAAAGGAAAAATGAGGAGAAATGAAGTTTGCATGAGGAGAATGTTACATGTTAATTCTCCCCTGAAATTATTTGTTTTTCCTAAGGAGGGTGCTGGAAAGTCTGACATTGAACAAAAACATTGAAAGTTGTTTTAGGATCTCCATGTTTGTTTTGGTAGTACTGTACAAGTTACCTTTGAGTTAAGGGATTGTTTCTTCTACAATGTTAAGACAAGAACTTACTTGGCGTTGTATGTCAGGTGCAGGTATTACATATTGCAATCAGTGTCATTAATTCAAATCTGCCAGGAGATGTGGGAAGGAGAACCTAAGAGTTAAATGGAAAAGAGCTGGATCTGTTTTAAGCAAGGGAAAGAAGAGAGGAATCTGGTACCTCTATGTTATCCATGGAATTTATAAGAATATCTGAAAAAGTTGCTAACTGAAAATGACATCATGAGTTTGACAATTTATCAGCAGTCATTAGATAAACATAGTTAATATTTGATGAGACACAATGCCCTGTTCATTGTGTGTAATCAACACCTTGTCCAAATTCAAAGTATGCACTGGCACATGCAAGCACATTCATGCACATATCTCCATATCAATTACTAAATGAAATATTTTAATATGCTATAAGCAGATAACTTGTTCTTTTCTACTGTCTCTACTATCTCCTTTGGAAGTTATATATATATAACACGATGTTATATATAAATGTGTATATATATAGTTGAAACTTGTGCTACATTTAGGCTTGTGGTTTTATTTAAAGGATTTTTGAAAATTGATATCCAGAAGAAGTAGTGTAAACAGATCAAGACCTGTAGTTTTTAACACGGAGATGGATTTGGAATGATTTGTGTAGCTCATCTTTAGAATTGCGAAAACAAATATTATTGCACATATATTTGACATTTGAGCATAAAGTAAATGCCTATTCTTAGGCATTTAGGAAGGTGAACTTCCTAATTTAAATCTACATGGATTTTCCACTAGGAAAAAATAGAGAATTTGTCTCTAGAGACAGAGATACTGTCACAAATTCTCAGTATTTATTGTGGTGGAGTAATATACTCTTGGCTCTTGCCTGGTATTTGTTTGTGGTTGTTAAAGCTGTGTTTTAATGTTGGGAATTTCTTGTGGCCTGTGGTGTTTTGCAAACCTTTTTGAACTGAACATGATGATAATTGCCTTTGACTACAGAAGCCTGAATCTGGTGAGGAGAGAAATCATCATTCCAATCACAAACCCTAATTTACTCCCACTTAAGAATTGCCTTTGTCATCTTTTATAAAATGTCATGTAAGTGAAAAGTACTGTGTTGAGCATAATGTAGAGTGCTGTGATACAGATATCAGCTGGATCCACTGGTGGCATAGTGTCCCTGCCCCCTCACTGGAAAAAAGGGCAGTTTAAATATAGGTTTTGACTTTCTTTTAATAGCCAGTGGCACAATCTCTAATAACTTACAATGGCTTGCAATAATGAACAATGAACCTTGATAGGAGAAATTCTAAAATGTGTTTGTCTTGGGCTTTAAGTTTATCTTAACCTATCTGAGGGTTACTGGTAAGAATGTCCTTCTCTCTTATCTGCTCATTGTAGATAAAAATCGTAATTTTATGAGGTGAAAGGCTAGTGCTCATCTGTGCAACCTTTTTCTACCATTTAATAATCCATCTGTTAGAAAATTATTTTATAGGCATGTTATAAACATGTGATTCAAATTAAAAGAATCTATGGTGAGTTTGCTCTGCTCATTATAAAACCTAAGCTGTTTCAAGAATAGTAATTGCTTGGTGTTTCACAGCTATTTTTCTGAGCAATTAAAAAAAAAAAAAGAAGAGCTTGTACATTATCCTGAAAAAGTTGAAAGAATGTGGTTATGAATGATTCTTGATTATTTTTTCTCTTTCAGGAGATAATATTCATTTGGGAAATATTTTTGCCTGCCTTTCTGTGTGGAGAAAAATGATACATTAATGTGCAATACCAGAGACCAGAAATATCCATTTTGGTAGGCAAAATTGCTGAAATAGCTTATATGGTATACCTATAGAAGTAACAAAGAAGGTCGACTCAGTATTAATCTTCAAAACTTAAAAAATTAAAATGGATTTCTTTTGAGAACAGAAACCCTTTTCTCTTGAATTTAAGATTCATCACTCCATTGTTTGACTTTTCAGTTTAGATTGTTTGTTCAAAGGCTAGTTGAAATATCAGATATCTTTGCAGCTTGATAATAGAGGGAAGGGGGAAAGGAAAACAACTAATAAGACTTTAGTGGATATATTGAAGCTGAGGGTTTTAAGGGGGGCAGAGGAGGTTCTTTGCCCTCAAGTCCCTGTCTGGTTAATTTTTATCTTTTTGTGTGATGTGCCTGACTTGACTTGTGAGTAACATGTCTTCTCTGCTGTGATCCAGTTTCATTTGTTGAGCTTCTAATAGTATGTAACTCTTTCCTACTTCTCCCTGAAAACAGAATATAAGATGAATGCCTTTAGCTTTCTACTCCAAATTAATGGAAGAAACTACAAAGATTCTGTATTTAATTATTTCACTGTTAACGATATAATGCCTGAAAGCTTTAAAAATATCCCAGAAAAATATACCTGGAGAATCCCTTCTGAGTTAATTTAACATATTGGTCATTGCCAATGGTGGGGAATCTAGATCTGGTATTGTTCCTGACTGATGTTTATCTACTTAACATCAGAGACAGATTCCACAACTATTACTTTTGCTGCTTCATTTTCTTTACTACCTATTTCTGATGTAGAAAAACCCTGAAAAATAAATATTTCACTGTCACAATCTCAAATGCAAGTTTCTGCGTCAAGTAGGAAATTAGGAAATTAATCTGACTTGTCTGATTTCATTAAGCAAGGCATGTGATACTATGTATAACCAAGTAGTAGTGACAGTTTAAATGGTTTCAGTGTTCCTGGTCTAATGCTTTCAGAAGTAGGAAGACAATTTTCAGAAAGACTTGTTGAAATTTCATCTTAGTATCTGGAGGCCTGGCCTATCTGGTGTATTTAGAGACCTTTTCAAGGTCTTTCTCTTTGTAGCTCTCTAGGTAGTCTAAGTGAAGGCAAAATCACCAAAACCTGGTGCCAAATGAACACCTTAGACATGACATGTACAAGGATGTCAGTTAGTATACTTTGAAAGATTCAGTTAGTTTTGTTTGTTAGGGGTTTGTGAAGTACTTTTGGTTTTGTGTTTGGGTTTTGTGTTTGCTTTTTGTTTTTTACTTTGCAAAATTAAATTTTAGAGTGAAAATCTGTGGATACCATTGTGTATCTGTGGCGATGTATTCTGTTTGTTTTTTTTAAAGGTGTATCAGTTTATGAAGACAGAAGCAAAACTTTAAGCCCTTTCTTCTTCAGGGTCTGATTTTTAATGTATCAAACTTTTGGGAACCACCTGATTCTTTTGCTTTTTCATTCACAAATACAAATTTGGTAGGCTTTGCTGTCACTTTACCAACCACAAGGAATTAATTTCTTTCAGTTGTAGTAGAATAAAAAATAAAGGAGTTGAATCAGTTATTAGGCGTGGCTTGGGGTTGTTCTTCTGTCCTAACCCTATGTGGAAATTTTGCTGGTTAAACTAAAGTAAAGGTGCAGTCTGTCAAACGGATTTGTTCAAAGCTACTGTGGAGCAATAAATTAATGGTTAACAAAATTTAACTTGCATTCCATTGCTTCACTGTGACAAAAGCCATTTTATACTTGATTTCTTTGCTGTAATGTGCTTCTGGAGACCTTGATTGCCTTGCCTTTTCCATGCAATTGTTTTATTTGTAAATTCAGGCCCTATGATTATCCTTGATAAATATATGAATTTACTGGGTCTGTAGTTACTGCTGATAAACTGTCATCACTAAAAAGACTGTAATGACTGTCTTCTTAAACTTCTGGTTCATTAAACCAAAACACAGAAAAGCTTTGAGTTTAAAAAAAAAAAAAAAAAAAAAAGGTATAAGAAAATATGAAAAAAGCATCCAATATAATTTAGGGGTTACTGTGAGTCAGCTCCATAGCCCAAGGAAGAATAATCGTTTAGACTTGGATTCTCATGGAAATATGGGAATTAACACAATAGATTTTGGGCTTTGGGTTATAGAAAAATTTTCTTATTCAATAGATGTCAGCATGTGGCAGTGAAGTAGCTGTGAGCTCACACTATAAGTGCTGAGGGTAGGGCAAGACTCTTGGAAGTACATTGCATTGTCCCTCGAATGTATTGCTGCATCTCTGTGGCTAAAAGTGATTGCTGGAGAACCTTTTATAGCTCAAAACTTTGTTGATGGATGATAGCACATTTTTACTAGGTTATTAGTGGAAGGGGATAACAAACCTTTCCAGTTGACTTGTACAAACAGCGCTTCCATCATCCCACAAATGATTCATAGGCAGGAATCATCATAAAACAAGCAGGTGTTGGTTGGTAGCTAGCATTCTGGCAGAATACAACTAGTAAATATTAAAAGTTGTAAAATGCATACATGAAAATTTTCAATTAACACTTTAGAAAGGAAAAGGACTACATTGAATGCAACCCATAGTGAGTATCTGGAAGACAGTCAAAAGTGAACTTAAGCTCTTCTGTTTAATATAAGTGAAATAAAACTATTTGTTAGGACAACAGTTTCAGAAAATCAGAATGATCAAAGTTGAAACTCACCTCTGTGGGTTATCAAGTCCTTCTGAAAACTTTTCTGCATGATAGGGAGTTCCCAAAGGTCAAAAAGGAAAGTCAAAAAGGACCGATCTCTGCTCTGGGTTTGGAGAAGTGGCATTATGCCAGGCTTGTATTACTGCATTTTCAGGTAGCTACCTGTGTTCCAAAGGACTGCTTCCGTGCTATTGGGAAGAGTTTCCTCAAGGTTTTAGTCTGTTGTAAAAATAAGCAAAGCATTGAGTATTTCATACAGATTCTTAACTTATCTCTTATTGCTGCTCTCCCAATTTTAGCCTTTAAATGCCATGATTTACAGTGCTATCAATGTTTTGTTGCCCATGGTTAAGGGTCATGCCTTGTACATGGTATTACTGTTATTTTAAAATCTCAGTCTTTTAAGGGCTTTCACACTTAAACAAATGTTTTGGTTTTTTGAAGATCTGGTGTTTATGGGCTACATAAGGAAATTTTTTCTTCAATTTTTTCAGTCAGTCAAGAGCAGGGTGGTTTTTTACAAAACTGTAAGTATTCCCACACGATAATCCACTACTGCTCCAAAGCCAGAGCAGCTTTAACTCATCCATGTGTGGTGCTTCATCCAGACATTTTCTAGGCAGGAGTCTTGAAACATTTGGCATGAGCAACTAACTTAAAAGAATTAAGCAAAGATAAGTGCAGAGATGTGACCATTTTTTCTGGTGCTCATTATTAACACTGTAATTTCCAGGTTCACTGAGTCTAATTTCTAGCTTTTCCTGCCATCAGGCAAATGTCATACAGGTCCTTTCAAAAGCTTATTATACTTCATATTAATTATCTGTTTTGCTGGAACATGTATCTTGTTTGTGGAGGTAAAATATTGTTATTGACTCTCTTTGATGTTTGAATTGTTTAGCTCAATAAAACCTAACCTACAGTTCTTGCTTTCACATAAAGAGACGTTATGGTGTGGCTTTGGGGTTTTTGGGGGGTTTTATTTGTTTTTTTTAAAATTTTTTCCTCAGAGATTGGATAGGTAGCTAGGTCACTTACCATTAATAATTTGTAAAAAAGATCACCCTTTGGGATCCTTTGAAGGCATGTTTTTTGTGTGTGATTCTTCACCAGAGAGCATGAACTGAGATGAATCTTGGAGTACAGATTTCCCTATGTCAAGTGAAGCTTAAATGTAACTTCAGGGATGAGAAGAGTTGTGAATGTCAGGGCTCCTTGCAGGTGACTCTGAGATAGTCAAAGAATCTGAGATGACCAGCTCAGCTAGACACTATTTAGAAGACAGCCTTAACTCCTTTGGTTTCCAATGTCAGGAGGTATATTACTGAGGAAAAAAGAAGTAATGGGGTGTTAGCTGGCCTGGCAGACTTGAGAGTCCAAAGTTTTCACCCAAGTGTTTAATTTGCTATGCTGATGTTCTCTTGGGTCGTGTCAGCTGCAAAGGCTGCCTCATAGCATTACTTGAGCATTCAAGTGGAATTAATTATGTTTTCATGATTTCTAAATTAGTTCACCAAAATTGTCTGTATCTTTCACAAGGGAAATGCTTTTTATTATGTCAACAAAATTGTTATATGTTAGATAAAATTTCTTTAGCTATCCCTTTCAGCTACCTTCCCTTAAGTGTTTCTTTTGTAACATGACCCGTTTTCAAGTTTACATTAATTTTTAGAGTCTTGATAATTAAAACCTTTGATTCAGTGTTTCAAAATGCCTTTAACACTGTGAAAGCATTGAATAGGGCTAGAAACTCGTCATTGAATAGGATTTGTTACTGTTTTATATATAATTGGTCTTGCTCTGCATGGCATTTCATCTTCAGAGATACTGGAAAACAAACTTCTTCTGTGCATTGTTTAACCTTTATCAATTCTATTGCAAGTACTAGGTTTGAATATAACTGGAATACCCTACTGTGCTGTTACAAAGCTGAAAATTAGTCAATGAAAGAGGTGTGTATGAAGTAGAAAAAAACTCTAAAGTTTTATTTTTATATTCTTATGAAAGAATAAATTTTTATATCTGATGAGGTCGATATAACACATCTGGTGAAGTTAATCGAATAGCTTCACTGCTTCTTTTGGTTTGAAGTTTGATTGGAATTTTTTTGATTTTTTGTGGGTTTTTGGTAGTTTGTTTTTCAGTTTGGGGTTTTTTTTGGTTTTTTTGTTGGTTTTTTTTTGTTGGGTTTTTTTGGTGTTCTGTGGTTTTACTGTGTTTTATCACAGACGTGATAACTTTTGTCTGCACGCAGCTCTTTAGTACACCTTTCCACTAAGCACTGAAATTCATCCATGTACAAGTTTGATTTCAGATAACCCAGCTAATAGAAACCCTACTATGCCTGAACAAAAATATGTTGTAGGTTGAATGCTTTATGGAAATTACAGTATCTAAGTTTTTCCTTTTAAAAACTTTTTTATATTTTCATCTCCAACTCTTCTTCACCTCTCTCTAATTATATGTATTAGAGCCTAGCAGGAAAAAAATGTCAATGAAACACTACATTTCTGTTGTAACAAAACCTTTTTATGTTCACTTTTATTTAACTGAGGCATTGCTTTCTACATACGATGATGTGGCAGGACTGCTGTAAAAACTGGGAGATAGTGACTCCTTCACTACCATGACTGGTCAGAACTAGTGAAGTGGAGAAAGGGCAAGGAAGGTCTCCAAACACCATTCTTGTTGGTGGTGCTGGTAGTGCACTGCTTACAAGAAAACAGCTTTTACAAAACCTAGGAAGAATTGTATTCCTTAAGGGTTGGCTTTACGCTACAGAATCATTTTCTCTCTTTCCTACATTTTGTACTTAATTGACTAGGTATGCTTTGGTGCTTATTTTATCAGTGCCTCAAATGAGCTAATGATAATGATACCTAAACTTTTGGATCCTAACAAGAGCTAAAAATTCAGAGAGGCCAGTCCCCAAGAAGTACATATTCTGATACTGAAGCTTAGACTTTGTGATTATTACAGGATGCATTGTTAGGGCTGTGAAGTGATGTAGAGGTTTAAGTATTTTTTTAAGCATTAAACTTCCATAACTAAACACCTGTAGGAGTTTCTTCTGTAATAATTATTACTTTTTCTATTGCATTCAAACACTGTTCACTATCTAAATTGGTCAAAATGTTTTTTTCTTGAATAATAGTAAATAAATAGTGATTGTCATCTTCTGGATTTTAGACCAGGGATATAAAAAGATATATGTTGTTTTCCAGTGCCTAAACCAAAACAGCTCCTTTTTTTTTAATTAGTTTTAATTTTATTATTTTTTTTTTTTAATTTTGTTCTTTTCATTGTACACCTAATTTTCGGCTTGGAGTCCTTTACAGGTTGACCAATATATAGGTAAACGTGATGTGATTGACAGAATCTAGTTAGATTTCCAAATGTCCCTCTGCACAAGCTTATAGTGAAACCAAGCTGCCATTCTGTGAGAATTCCTTAGATACAGAATTGTGCCATCATGTTCATATGGGACCAGAGTGGGTGCCAAAAAACAGTGCAAACACAGAAGTTTGTAGGTAAAACTACATTGGAATTACAAAGACAGTATGTAATTATGAGGTCCTGTAGAAGGACTCACCAACTGTGAATGATTGAGAAATTAAATGACAGGAACGTTTTAGTGCTCATAATGAGATATAAAAATTGCACACTCCATAAAATCTAAATTTCACATACAGAATGATGGACTCAGTAGATGCTTGCTGTTAGGCACTGCAGCAAAATCATGGGCTTCATAAAAACATCAGCATAGTGCCCAGTGATGGTCAAAAAAAGCAAATGAAGTGTTAAAAATGGTTAAAAAAGTTCAGTAAAAATTAGGCAATGGTATTAAACTATTGAATAAATTATGTCTCACCCATGTTTTGATTACTGTGTGCCAGCTCTGCTCTCATTATCTTCAAAGAATATAGTGCTGTTAGAAAGAGCTTTAGAGAGAAAGATGAGCATAATCAAAGAAAAAGGAATGATTTTTATATGAGATTGGTTGAACAGTCTGGGACTCTTCAAATTTGAGACAAAATTACTTTTACATTTACATTTGGGATAGATACTAGAGGTTTACAAAGTTGTGAATAATATAAAAGGCTGACTGGGATCAATTTGTCACTCATTTGGGTCGTTAAAGGAAATTTGGTATAACCCATACAAGTGGAAAAGTCTCTTAATGCTGTCAGTAGGAAACCCATGGATTTTTCCAAATGACACTGCATTCTCTAAAAGCTTGCATGGTTTTGGGGAAAAATTGGCCCAATATATGGACAAGAAATATATAAGGAATGGCTAAATACATAGGAGTGCATCCTGTTCAGGGAATTCTGGCACTGGATCTTCATTTGTATCTGAATGTAGGTACTTCATAAACAAGGATATGCAATTTTACTTGGAAAAGTCAATGGTTATTTGTGTATCATCTTGGAACTGTGTAGAAAATTCTGGGATCAAGTCTGACTCCCTTGACTGGCATTTGAATTACCTGAAATATTCAGCACTTCCCGTTCTCATTCAGTTCTTGTGACAGTTCTTGAACAAATGAGACAGGATAGTTGTCTCCATAACCCTGCTCTGTGCCAGCCCAATTCATCCCCCGGAAACAGTTTCTCTCTCCTCTTCATTAAAGAAAGTGATCATCTCTCAGAAATGCAATATATGAGGATGCAATTAAAATGGAATAAGTGTAAGGACATTTATGGCTGCACAGACAAATAATGTTTTCTGGCTAGAGTGATAATCCGAATTATTTTTCAGCTAAAATGAAAGTGTCGAAGGCATTCTTTCTAGGACTGTAAACTGAACAGCAGTGCAGATGTAGTGCAGGATTCACTCCCAAAGGCTTGTGTCTTATTAGGATAAGCCTCCTCTGGTGAAAGCAATGGCTCAACAGTTTTTTCTGTTTTTACTCAAGTAGTCTGTGTATTTGAGGAAAAGAACTACCTTAGGTTCTTTTCTGACTTGTCAGCATTTTGAACTTTTGTTTTCGCCTATGTGTGCAATTCCCTTTTTCCATTTCCCATTTTAAATGTGACCAGCTGTTATCAAATTAAAGCCTGATAAATTTTTTTTAAACTGAGCTGCGCTTTTTTCTATGTTGTATCTATAGTTATGAATGTTACACAGCTGTATTTGTACCAATTATGAAAATAAAAAATGATATTATATATATGAAAGCTCTCTAATATCTGTCTTTTTAATCACTGTGTTTTGCTTACATTATAAACCTTGTCCCTTATAACTTTTCATAGACTTCTTGCTTTTCCTTGTTTCTCCACGTTTTCTTGGGGGTTTTGTTATTATTTTTCTTCTTCTCGTGGATCTACATGTCTTTATCTCTCTATTTTCTGTGGATTTCTCCTTTTCTGAAAACTTCCTGCTCCTGCTGGGTGGAGATTGCTGGAATTAATTTGGCAGAGATAAAAAAATGAAGTAAATTAATTCCCATCGGTGTCCCAAGAAAGGTGGCTTTGTCTCCTCTGACTCCCAGTGTAAGAAGGTATCAACACACAGGAGAAAGGCACACTTATATAGCCAGAGCTTTCCTGAGAATTGGATCTAAGTTATTTCCAAGTGAATTCATAAAAACCCAGTTAGAGTGAGGTGCAAATTTAATTCAGTTCTTAGCATTGGTGCTCAAATTTCTTAACTAGACTTTGAGAAACAATGTGCTTTCAGTGTTTGTGTATTTTATAAACTGTATTGTGATGTAAAGAAACCAATCTATTAGAAGGACTTTAAGTGTGCTTATTTCTTACTGAGTTGTCTTCCATACCATGCTACCATTTAAATAAAAAAGAGTCCAAATTATTAAAGAAATAAAGATATTTATGTTGGTGTTCATTACTGAGGACAAGTGACAGCTCTCTGAAAATGCCTAAAGAGTGGGTAGACATTGTAAAACTGTGTTCTGGTCAGAAATGTCAATGGATGAAGTACACTGTGAATGTAGGACTCCCAGACATTAAATTAATTTCCGTCACACTGTTGTTGGCCAAGCCAGGAGGAAGAGGCTTGGCCAACAGAGGCAGAGAGGTTTTTGTAAATTCCATTTAGGTGCAAATGAAATTAGAAGGAAAAGAAAAAAGAAATTGGCTAGAAGTGCAATCTTAGCAAGAACATCTGGAGAAAATGGAAGAAGGATTGTAGTCCAGTGCTATCAAAATAAACATTCCCCACAGGCATCTTCTTTCTGCAGTCAAAGCACAGTTTCAGGAACTCTCTGAACCACCACCAAGCAATTCTTTGTTGTTATCTGCCCATTTGGGGTGGGATGCGACACTGGGTGTGAAGACAGTCTCTTCCTTCATACATAGCAATTTCCTTATTGCCTTGCAAGAAGGAAGAATGAAGCTAATGACTGAATACTGCATAAATCTCATGCTACAGCTGTTCTTTTTACTGCCACTGGGGAGTGCTGCACTATTTCTGTGTTTTCCTGTGTAACTGTGCTGCAGAAGGTTACAGGAGACTATATTGTGACCCCCGGGAAGATTAAAAATTTTGTTAAAATTGGTTGATCCCTTGTGTGCTGTGATGCTTAACCTATCTGAAAGGAATGGCATTTTTTCAAAATTGCATCACGTTTGCAAATTTTGCTGAGATAAAGCAGTATGCAGTTAAACTTGTTTTTTTCTGGTGTGCTATGAGCAGCAAAGCCAAAGCAAGCCATGTATATGAATTGTATGGAACTGCACTACACTGAGTAATAAATATTCCATTCAGTTGTCAAACCTTGTAGGAACTTCAACTAAATGAAAAAGGCAATGTGTCTTATATCTACACTCTTGCCACCGGGGGAATTCTGTAGAAATGAGTGTTGTAAACATTTTTTCTTTCATTTTGACAGGTAATATTTGAAGCTGAAGTCTCAGATGGAAGAAATGGCTACATTGCCATTGATGACATCCAGGTCCTGAGTTACCCTTGTGGTAAGTAATGATTAAGAGCTGCATTTTTCTCTGTCTTTTCAGGACAAACTTGATATTGCTGTGGAATGCTCAGTTTTCATCACTTGATCACTGATATTCTTTGTTCTTTCAATAGTATTTTTGTTGCAGCTTCCAGGAAGAAATGTGATTACAATAGTGATTTACCTAAGTGAAATCTTTTTGTGCCAGAAATAAATTATACAGGGATAAAAAAAATGGTTATCCTTCAGTGTCTTTTTAGTCATACACAGTTGGTGTGCATAATCAAAATGGGTTTAATGTTAATGTGTATACTCACTGATTAAAGAAAACTGAATTGGCAGATGCTTGTAGGAGGTTTATCAGATTTTATACCCCTTTTCTTTTTTCTCTTTTTTATTTTTTCCTAAACCGACAAAATAGATTAAAAAAAAAAAAAAAAAAAAAAAAGAAAAAGAAAAAAGAAGAAAAAGAAAAAGGGCTTCTGGCTATTGAACTATTGAGGGATTGCATTTCGTTTATTTTTTTGTGGACAGACTTCAAGCATTTATATTTGCTTTTCCCTGCTAATCCTGGGGAATAATTGTGTACATGCAAACACAAGTTGTGACAACAAGAATATTCTACTAATAAAAGGTTGTGAGGAAGAAATTGTTACTGGGCATTTCTGGCACTTGTTATCAAAATTTTTTTGCAATTTGTGTTTGTTTAACTCTTCTCATCTCCCCCTAGACATGCCCTTTCTAAAATATGATTTAATTCTAATGTACCGCATGGCTGATAATTTAATTGCTTTCTGAAATGACCAGGACATAACAATAGCCTGCTCCAACTTTGCAAAATGATGCCACATAATCAAGTTCCAATGGCAAACTCTCTTGTTTTCTTCTACCCCAAACCTTTTAAAACCATAGCTCTCAGGAGCCACCAAGCTTATAGAGTATTTGAGTTAGTTACCTTTCCAGTATTTCAGCCAGCCAGCTATCTGATGTCTGTACTCAGCAAAGCTCTGCTTGTATTCAGTATCTGGCTTTCATATTTATTTTCTTCCATTTCTTTGTCTTTTGTTTTAAAGTGCCAAAACAAAAGGCACTTGGTTACAGTCATCCCAGCACTTTATCAGTATGTTATGGTATTCAGACAAGCTCTTTTTGTTACTAATGTTTAAACCTTGTTTATTCCAATTTAATGTTTTTTCCTATGCATAGTGTTTTTTTAGTGAGCACAAAGAAAGAACCATTCAGCTATTGTTTTCTTTAATCGTTCTTGAGAAAAGTTGGGGTGAGCTGTGCAATGTGCCCATTCTTCAAATGTCTGTGTTGGTTTTGTAGGTCTAGTAAATCCTTCAGGTGGTTGTGCTGCTGAGGTTTCCTACAGCCTTTCTCAGTGTAGGAAATAGATTAGCCAGCTCCTGAAATACTATATTCAATGCCACAAATGATTTTGTTTTCCAAAACAAGAGCTCTGAGTTACATTGCAAATAACATGAACAATATCTATTTGTTTGAGCAGTATGCTGCTAATTGGGTTTTTCTCAGTAGGATGGATTTCATACAGTCAAAAGTCTTTGAGATAATTCTTTTCAATTCTTGAGATCTTTTGGCATCTGATCTCCTTCTTTTGCCTTCTATTTTAAAAAGAATTTTTTATAATACATGTATAACATAAAGTTAGTAATATCACCAGGGTGAAGGGAAGGGACTGAAAGCACTCCTCTAACACAGATGAAACAATTATTTTCTCTCTTCTGTTTTTCTTTTAGCCGAATATTGTTAAAACATATTGAGGGAGATAATTAAGTTTTTGTCACTTTTTTCTTGGTAATGACTTTTATTTGTAATTTTTGTTTTCCTCCTCTACAGATAAATCTCCACATTTTTTGAGGCTGGGGGATGTAGAGGTCAATGCAGGGCAAAATGCTACATTTCAGTGCATTGCTACAGGGAGAGATGCAGTGAATAACAAGTTATGGCTCCAGGTAAGGCTAACTCATGCAAGCCTATTTGGCTAGAGGACAAGCTGCTTTCTGGAGATGAAATGTTTAAAATTCCAAGTCTTTTATTCTTCTGCATGTAAAATATGTAGTTTAAATGGACTTTTAGGTCTGTTCAATGGAGAAACTTGTAATCAGTTTTGCAATGTTGTAGGGCTTGGATTAAAAATAAGAACTAGTGTGGGCACTGGGATAAGGTTGGCCCTTAAAGGCATTGTATCTCTTCTCTCATTGTAAATCAACTCTTCTGTATCAAAATTTATTATTAAATGCAGATAATTGACATTTGGGACCTAGTAATACACAGATGGAACACAACTGTCATGAATTTTGAGGATTTTTTAATCACATAAATTACCTGTCCAAGCAGGTGGCCAGAGGGATGTGGCTGTACTTCTGTGAGCATATCTGTTTTACTCAGTGGCATATTAATTGGAACAGCCTAAAAGGAATGCTACATGTCCTTTTTCTCTGTTGCCATAATAGGAGGAACTTCAACTTTTACCCAGGTAGAATTGTGAATAGCATGCATATCAGAATTTAAGAGATGACTATAACCAGAATATAACCCTTCTTACTATGAAAGAAAAAAAAAAAAAAAAAAAAAGCCCACCACCATCCCTCCAAAACACTCAGTCTCCTCTGTGTTATGGCAACGGGATACTTACATTTAAGACCACTGGTTGAATAAAATGGTGGCAAAGTTTCCAGTTGCTCTTAAAGAAATTAAATTTTACCACCAAAAAAAGATTAAAAAGTCACTTTAGTGGTACATGTGCATTCTTTAGTTTATATGTGAAACTTAAGCACCAGCATTCCTTTAGAATGTTTTCTGAATACATCCTCTAAAACATCATTTTTTTTATAATGCGTATTTCTGTTCATTTTCAGAACTAAAACTATTTAATTTTTGAGACACGTACTTTTAAATTATCTATAGACTTTTAAATTATCTATGTACTTTAAATTATCTATATCTATCTGTATTATAAAATATGTATTTTTGGTCAAATGTATTTTGTTTTGAACTATAATCAGTATTTCAGTTTGATTTCTGCTTTAATAGTGGAGCTGAGGAAACTTGACTAACTGTTGCATATAAGCATGTGATACGCTTGAAATTTTGAAGGGATTGTTAAAAAGATGATTAAAAAATCTGATATGCAAAATGTATTATTAGACAATTATGCTGCAACATTAAAAAGTAACACAAGCAGTAACTGCATTGCATTTAGTGAAAAGGTATCACAGCAGTTGGAATTATTAGTGCTTCATGTCTTTGAGCAGTAATTTGTTTAAATTGAGTAAACATGTAATGCATTCATTCAGAAAAAGCAGCTTGATTTCAGAGACTTGCCAAATAGAGCACACAAAGCACAAAAAATGAAACTGGCCTGGGTTTTGCCATATCCAAGGCAAGACAATAGCACAAGGAGTATTCCAGTGAACCTGTGAAGCGCCTCTTTCATTTGATTGTTGGTCAGAAAGACTCGTTAGGGACAGCCAGCTGGAAATCTTCCCTATCCTTTACTCCTTGGAGTCAGATAACTCTGACAGATTATCCTTTCTAACTTTTACTCCCTGGAGAAGCCCAGCTAGCAGCCAGATCAACTCAGAAAACATATGTTTTGTCCCTCCATATGCTTCATGGGTAGTTTATTTTTTCTCTGCATGTGTATGTGCATCACAGATGTGATAATTTCTCACAATGTGATAGATGAAGTACTTTAGAGGTTATAACTCTGTTTGCCTTGGCTTGTGAAGTGCCCTGATACTCTTGAAGATACCTTGATACTTGAGCTTCTTCTCTCTTGCTTGTTCTCCTGTAAATGGTACTGAATTTTCACCAGTATAATGGTGACTCTTTTTCACTCATCATTCCACCTCACAATCCTACTTGCCCAGTATAAGTGTGAATTGGAAACCTTCCCTGTATGGATAATTTCCCTTATATTGCACTCAGAGTTACTGTTGTTGTGCATCACTAATAGTGAAATTACTCCTTATCCTTAAAAACAGGTGTGGACATGTATGGGCCTCATGACACACTGGAGTGTAACTTGGAAAAGGTTCACTTTAAACTTCAACCAAACTCAAGATTCATAAAGCCCGAATAACCTGAAAGGAAGAACTGGCAGATCAAATCAAATGCCTAAGTAATTGTTTTTGAGAGTCTTGAGCTGAAACATTCCAGGAATGTATTTTTCTCATAACAAGAAAGGCCATTATAAAGAAAAGGCAAAGTGCAAAAATGAAAAATAAGTGGACAATGGTGGGGAGGAAGATACTTGCCAAGCACGTAGTTTTAGAGAAAATAGCTTTTGGTTATATCCTTATTGAACAAGAAAAACTATTTCCTTGATGAGGAAAAAAATGGAAAAAGCCAGCAAGGAATTTGCTCTAAAAACATATTCTTTGATAAGGAAAAGTTTGAGGTGCAATCTGGGACATCAGGCTTTTTTTGCATTTGAAGAGATCTAAAATTTCATTTGTTTGCATTTGAGTAGTACATATGTGTAGGCAGAGATTTTGTTGAAGACTCTACCAGTGTTCTCTGGCTCTTGCAGTCTTCTGTTTTGAGAAGAATTAAAGTAAATTCAACAGCATGTGGAGGAAAATAGCAGCCACCCTGCTCTGTGTTCAAAGTCCTGCAGTCCCATGGCTGCTTCAGTTGGGATCGGTCTGAACTGCTGCAGTCTCAGCTTTACCCTCTTGATCCTTCTCCGCATTGATCTGGAGCTTTTGCAGCTCTCCAGTAAGTCAGTTCAGGAAAGGGATCTGACTGAAAAGGATTTTGACTCTAATTGGATTTTTGTTTGTGGGTTTTGTTGATTTGTTTGTGTTTTTTCTGATTTTGTGGTTTTGTTTTTGTTTTCTTCTAATTTTTTTGCTTGGTCTTTTGTTTTGGAGTTTTTTATTGTGTCTTTTCCCCAGCTTGATTCATGTCAAAATTACCCATATAAATAATGCCAGCAGGTGGAAAAATATTGGGATGTTTGATTAGAAGCTGGGAAGAGGGAAAGATGTAATGACGTGATATAAAAATGGGGATTAAGGTAGCGTGTCTCCTTGTAGACTTATGTAAACTTCAATTTTGTTTTAGTTATTTGGTCTTGATCATATACTAGATGTTGTATCTGCAAGTACATTTCCTTGCTTATGTTTTTCCCAGTATATATATATTTAAGTGCACATAGCTTTATGTACCTAAAAATAAAAATGAACAAAAATAGGCACAGCATTTCAGTACACTGCTTCCTGTGTGTTTACTGCTGTAATGACAGTATTTTCATCAACACCATTTTCTATAAATGTATGTCTGCAAACATTTCAGACAAATAGGGATTAACACTGAATTGAACTTCTCCTGACTTTCATTGCTGCAGATTCTCCTCTTGTTTGTTTGTTTTTGGATTGTATCTGGTCTCTTGTCCCCTTTGATATTCCTTTTCTGCCACCTCTGTATTTTGCAGCCTCAGTGGACCAATATTTGGGACAGTCAAAGCTCTGTCATTGAAAGATAAGCAGTAAAGATAGCAGAAGTTTTCAAAAGTTGAGAATGCGTTAATACAGAACAAATATTTGCATCGATAAAGAGATTTAACTGGTTGAACAAGATGATCTGAAATGCACCTTTGTGACAGCTTTAATAGTAGGTGTGGGAGCAGGTCAGAAATGCAGCTCAGATTCTTTTGTTCTTCACCTTTTCAACCTGATCTGGTATCAAATCTTTTGTGGTTATGAGCTGAAGAATTCTCTTTATAACCTGAAATTCCTAGCAAATTCTGAAAGGTTTTCAAAGTCCTTAGTTTTTTGTTTAAATGTTAAACAACATTGATGTTGCTTCTGAAATACATTCAGTCATTCACAGTGCTTAACATCTTTTTACTTGTCATTCCCTTCAGAATGTAATTCGGGGGGGGGGGGTTTTTTTTTTTTCCTCAGTGTTTTCCAACTTCTCTTAAAATTTCCACTGCAATATGTCACATGCCAACAGTTGCAGCTTTGTCTTGCTTCTCACACTGTAACAGTAGGGTTGTGTGACAGGAGTCCTTAAACCCAAGGTGGTAACCTAGGTTTTCCACCTGTTATGTTTTGATATGTTCTGATTTGTGAGCTTTAGGAATTAGCAGAATTTCTTGCTGAAAAATGGTAGGAGGTGTACATCAGTGTAGGAGATGAACATCAGTGTGTATATAGTCTTAAAGAAAAGAATATAGTGTGTATAGATAGATATAATAGTGGTCTTTTTGCCCACTTACTGCTGATTTTCTTTCTTTATAAAGCTTATGAATTTTCTTTCTTTGAAAAGATGCTTAAAGAATAAGGAATTTTTCTTTTATTAACATTTGATGCACCTTGCTGCTTTGTGCACATTGATTTGTTAAATTATTTTAAGGAGAACCCCTGTTTTATTCTGTTCATTTCCCTGAGAAATGTCGCACATTCCACTAGAGTTGTGTCAGTAAATAAGCTTGCAAACAAGTTGCTTCTGCGTGGTAATTCTATGTTCAGAATGGATATGTGTTATGTATTAAATTTTTGAAAGACAAGTGCACACAGGGCATTCTAAACATGAAAATGCAAGGGTGGGATGTGGGTTCTGTTTGCTTATTTCATTTGACCATTTTTGTTTGAAGAAAGCTTAATTTCTTTGCTATGATAGTAGAGAAATAGGATTGACTGGGTAGATTAAATAACATTTGGGTCCACCAGGGCTCTGGAAAGCAGTGTATGTACTGTCCAGCATTTGTTTTACCAATCTAATTGGGATATCAGAGCAATAGGGTTTTTTGCATAATCGGGCTGTGTTTAACAGCTTCCTGAGCTGGGAACAATTGTGGTTCCCAGAAGCCCAATACGATTTTTAGTGTTTTATCGATGTCCGGTTTAGCTGGACACTCGTACAGTGCAGGGTATAGAGCTTTTTGCTAGAACATCTGTTAAACCATATGTCTTGGCACCTGGTTCAGATGGCGATAACTGCGGCACTAATGAGTCCATCCATCATTGCTGAGCTTTGCATTAACATAGCATTGGATTAGGGAAAGCGGCTTGTTCTGGCTTTGCAGTCAGATGTGTTTTGCCATGGTCTGCGGTGATACCATTTGCCTTGGCGAATCTAAAATTCAAAGGGGTACCGGCTGCGTGCGTTTAAAGGTTTAATATGCGCCTTGTAATCCTGGGCAGATTTGCCATCTGAGCAGTGGCGAGCGGGCCAATCTGTCAGCAATAGCTGTGGGTGCTGGCTAACCGCCCTCCACTTGGGCTGCCAAGGCTGGCACGGCAGCCCCACACTTGCCCGTGGAGAGGCTCGTCAGCGTTAATACAGTCTGATGCAGCCTTTCTCTCTGCCAGAGGAAAGTGTCTTTCCTTGTGGAATAACAGATAATTAAAGCAATTGCCTGAGAGTAATAATTGAAAAAGTGAAATTAAACAGCATTATGGAAAATAAAATGCAAATTGCTGTAAAAACAATGGAGTCGAGCTGACCTCCCAGCGGTACCAACTGTTACTGGAGGATGAGCGAGCGTCTGTTCAGACTGAAACAATTGGCTGCATCCTGCTCCCTTTGTAGAGGAAACTGCCATAATCCTCAATGTCCTGTTCACCAGCATCTTGGGTTTTGGTGCTGATTGCCACAGAATGGGATGTGATATTTAGCATTCAATTTTCCTGCTAGGTACTGCATATATGCGCTCTTTAACAAGTCTTTGGATTGGGCATATGCAGATGGCGTCCTGTGATGATGCATTGTGCATGACCAGCATAGTATTCCAGGAATTTAGATTAGAATGGCTATATAAAAATTCGTGCCTCTGGCAAAGGGTTGAGGGACAAAACATTGACTATTTTGTTTTGCTTTCTGGAAGGGCTATTTCCTCTTAAAGGAGAGAAGTTATGCAACAGAAGGCCTTTCCTCCTGCTCTTCCCGTGTGAAGACATGGATTAGTATTCAGCAGGAGGGTTGGACTGTGGACCTTTGGGGTAAACCATTTAGCTAACCTAATAGTGAATGCTGGGAGGCTCACTTTTGGTCTTGGAATAAACACATTTCAAATAGGAGAGTCACGTCCAATTTCACTTTGTTTTATGTTGTTTGCCTGTTGCTTTCTATGAGTTTTCTAATGTAATTTTGCCTTTTGAGATACTATTGCATTTTGATGCAGTTAATTAACTGATTAAGATACCTTTTCTTTAGTTTGATGATAAAACATTTGCTGTTACAGTGCACCTGCCTATTCATCATGTTTGTTACATTGGAAGAATAGTTTTTGTTGGTTTGCACAAATTTTATTATCCCTAAAAATTAAGAAGAGCTGAATATCCTCTGAATGTTAGAAAAAGCTAGTTATTTTGGTTTTTTATTCAGTGCTGCCAGGAGTGAGTTCAGAGAAGATGCCTTGCTAGCATCCGCAGGGTTTCTGCCATGGAACTTTGAGGGAGCGTTTTGATCCCCTTTTTGGTTTTGGTCAACTGTCAAGTTTGATGTTTTTTGGTTTTGAACTGAAATAAGTCAGTCAGACCTGCTTGACCTAAGGAGGAGTGGGAACTATGATGTTGTGTGGAGGCTGTGGGAAGAGAGAAAGCCTATGGATCTGGTTTCGCTCTTCTCCCACTGTGGCAGTGGGTGAGCCTCTGGGGAGACAGGAGATTTTTTGGATTATCAGCATCATCTGCCTACAGCAAGTACTAATTTGTACAGAAAACTGGGCTCTTTGTGCCAAACCTTCTTTCCTCAGCCAGTAAAATCCTGCTTAAGTCCACATCATCTTACCTTTATCTTGAGTACTGATAGTGGTTAAGCAGAATTTAAGTTTTGCTTGTTTTTTTGTTTGTTTTGGTTTTTGGAGGTTTTTTGTTGTTGTTGTTGTTGCATTTGAGGCTTGCACAGAAACTTCACTTTCCTCATTTGTTTCATATTGGTTGCTTTTACTTACATAAAAGATGTTTTTGAAAGGAAGACACAGTACAGGGAGGCATAGAGGACTCTTTTGCAATGACTTGTCTATTCTACCTTCATTTTTACCTCATCACATTTATGGTCTGTGATAGACACTCTAGTTTTCCAAAACTTTTTTTCAAAGTTGTATGAAAACCTACCTTGAGGTGATCAATTAGGCTTCTTGTAAATTGCTTCACTTGTAGTTTATTCTGTATCACACACTCAGACATGGTTATAAAGAATAATCAATCCATGAAAATTACAGTATTCATAACTTATTTATTTCACAAAGGGTTTGTTGTTTTCCCTCTGTTTTCCCCCCTCTATTCACCTTTGATGCTATCTATGTCATTTAACCCTGAATGAATCATTCTTCCTCTCTCCTAACTCAATTTATCAGCTTCATGCATAAATATGGCAGTTTCCCCTAGATGCCCAGTTATCCCAGGTTTCAACAACATGAAATACTGTAATCCTCCTGGTCTTAATGTAATTCTGCCCCAGTTAGCTAAGTCTTCTGGTCTGCAGAGCTACCAGTCATTTAGTTACTACAGCAGCCTTTGGAGTTGCCCTCCCTGTAGGCATTCCCTGAGATCCTGTGGTGGCTGGAACATCTGGTGCTGGGGGCTGTGCTGCTGATTGTGGCCTTAGTGGTGGGTCCTTGCCCTCCTGCCGTTTTGTACTTCACAGGTGCAACAGCTGCAGTGGAAGTTTGGTCCTTCTGTGTAGTCCTGGTAGTCACTCAGCCAGCCAGTGGCTGAAGCTCCCATGTAAATGAGACACCTGAAATAAAGTTGATCTTTACAAATCCTTGGCCGTTCTGTCCTGTGACTCTTGTCTGTTATCGCCTACACTCAGGTTGTCTTCTCCTCAGTGGTGTGATGTGTAGTAGGTAGCTAGAGGACACAGTCTCAAGCTGCATCAAGGGAAAATTAAATTGGATATTAGGAAAAAGTTTTTCACAGAAACAGTGATAAAGTACTGGAATGGTCTGCCTGGGGAGGTGGTGGAGTCACCATCCCTGGATGTGTTTAAGAAAGGATTGGATGTAGCACTTGCTTCCATGGTCTAGTTGAGGTGTTAGGGCATGGGTTGGACTTGATGCTCTTGAAGGTCTCTTCCAATCTTGTGATTCTGTGATTTTTTAATATCCCAGGCCCTAGTTTCCTCAAATAGCTGCAGGACTTAAGGAATTACAGAAGAATAAGAGCAGCTGGTAGGTTTAGATGCTTTTAGAAAAGAGTGATATTTTCTCCTGAGAAATTTTTGAGGAGCTGTCTTGTGGTGTGCTGTCCCTCAGTGGTGGGCTTTTGTGCATTTTTTTTTTTCTCATTGTCTTCTAACTAAGCAGATCTTTTAATTTTGTGCTGTAGGATAAATAGTGTAGTTCAGTGTGCACTCCTCAAGGTGATAAATCACTGTGTCTGGAATCCATACTTTTGTGAATGATGTGTTTTTGGTTGCTTGTTGGTATTTTTTTAATCAAGAATACTACATTCAAGAACCAAAGCTTTCTGAAAAACTCCTTTATTATTATTAAAAAAATATATATTTTTTTGTATGTTCAGCGTTTGTTCAATTATACTCAAACTAAGAGATTTTAAAATGCTCAGAGAAAATGAGTGTTGCTTTTATTTTGTGGTGATATGGCTGGGGACATGGTAGTATGAATTTTTCTAGTTTGCCTCCAGTGGCTTTTATTATTATAAAATAAATTAGAAGTGCCACCTCTAAAGGGCCAGATGGCTCTCAATTAGATTTTTTTCATCAGGACCCTTGATTTCTTCAGTAGGAGGGTCAGTGCAGCTTGGTAGAAATTTGAGCTACTTCAGTGGGAACAAGTTTGAGTAACAGCAGTATATGATGCCAAGACATTTAAAGTAATTGTGGATTTTTCTGTACTGCAGTGCAGCATGCAGGATAAAGCTTGGCTTGTCACATTTGTTCATGATCTTCAGTGTATGTTTGCATGGGAAAAGCTGTGCAACTTTTCTTGCTACTGAATGAATGCACAGTTCATTGGAAAGTAGAATCTTATTCTGGTTTGTTATGCATGTAGGGAAACAGAAAGTTAAAGCAAGGCCTACTAGTTTCCTACTTAAAAAATATTTAGTGATATCCCTTAATAATCAATCAAAAAAAAGAAATTGGAAGTTCACATTCTTTTTTTCTAGGAAGTTAGGACTATTTAGGCTATATATATATTATTTTAGCTATATTTCTAATAATCACACTTTATTCAGTAATTTAATCTTTTGCGGGGGAAAAAAATTATTTATAATTTCTCACAATAAATGTATGTCATGCCTTATGATGTTCCTAGTACGTCAATAAATTTCAAAATGACAAGAATATATTGAGACATTTGTGTAAAAGAAGAAAATAATAATAATTTAGAAATTATTTTTGATTTCTCTCCATTTGGAAATTGTGTCTTAAATAATGTATATGTCTGCAGAAAAGTGAAAGACAGGTGCATATAAAGTAAAATTTAAACACTATAGTTATTTGTGGTTTTTACTCCCCTCACTTTTTTTTTCCCTTTTAACATTTATTTATTTATTTAATGAAAACATGATCTAGCAGAGATTGTGCATTATTGCTGGAATTCAAACTATCTACAGTCAACCTTCTTTTTTTTTTTTTTTTTTTTTTTTCTTTCCTCTCATCAAAAGGAGACATTTCTCCCTTTGCATAATGAGGAAACCCAGGAGTGTTTTGGAACATGTTGTTTACAACTGCCCCTTTCCTCAAGGCAGCAGCGGTTTGGTGCCCTGGGCTGCTGGGGGCATCTTTCCAGTCCTTGTGCTGCTGGCAAAGTTCTGATTACAGCTTTGGGGACTGGGTTGTTCAGACAAACTGTGGACTTGTGCCCTGCTTGCCACATCTAACTTGCTCCCTCCTCCTCACGGCTCCCAGTGGCCGTGCAGTGAATCTGACCACAAGCTGATCTGTTTGGTAATTATAATATACAGGAAAGGAGTGTGTTTTCAGGAAGGTTTTTCATATTCCAAATTGTTTTGGTTTTTTTTTGTAGCATGAGCACAGGAGGGAAGGTGAGGAGGGAGTGAGTGCAGGGCAGCTGATAGGGCATTGCTGCCAGAGTAACGTGGGTGTCATTGCAGCCAAAGTGTTGACATCTTCTGATCTCTGGAGGCATCCCGGCATCCAGCCGAGAGCCTGAGAAGGCAACCCGAGTTGACTGTAATTATTAGCAGTAGAGCAGACTTATTTTAAGGTGTTTACAGTAAGAAAAGGATGGGGATGTGTAAGGTTGAACTGTCCAGGCTTATAAAAATCATTGGTGCAAAAAGAAGGGTGCTGGAAAATTTAGAGGGAACAGGTGTCTCATTGCTATTTAAATAAAAAAAAGCAAAACTCACTGCTTTTCAACCTGAAAAGTTGAGGGAGAAAGGCTGATAAGTTTCAAATTTGGATAAGATATGGACTTAAATTCTATCAATTAAATAGGAGGTTGGAGTTTAGATTCTTTTGGTGTCACTCAGGTTCTAAAAGAGCCACTAAAATTGCCTTTTATACTTATTAAATACTTGATTTCTTTCATGAGGTAAAAAAGAGATATTTAAGACTAATTGTTAATTTACCTAAGATTGTTTTAAAGCAGCATAGGCTTTGCTGTTGACTTTATTTAAAATATAGATGATCTAATTTCATTGCCTGAAAAAAGTTTAATAAAATCATGTTCCCACCAAATTAAAAATAACCTTGAAGTCAGAGCGATTTATTTAAGATTGTAATTTTAAATGCCTGAAATGCCAGAATTAAGGAGGTTTTTTCACAGGCTAATATTTCTTTTAATCAAGTGTTTATAGAGAGTAGTTCTTTGTGAAGCCCAGAGTTATTTTCACAAAAGAGGAGAACTGCCTGGTGGTGACCTCTCTTAAATGAGCAATTCAGGGTTATCAAATCAGACAGCAAGAGACTGGATCAACCAAGGATCGCACAGAGTACAGCCATTACCCATTAGTATAACTCCATATTAATTTAAATTGAATTTTTAAAACTTAATTGAGCAGCATTTTCAAGCTCTGTTCAGTGTGAGCAGGACATAAATTGAAACAGTATGTACCAGGAACCCTTAATAAGCAGAGAGCACTGCTGCCTTTCTTCCCTCTCTTTTAAAATCAGTAGTAATGCTCTGACGTTAAAAAGAAGAATTTAATTAAGAGATCGTGACAGCGCATCTGAACTCTGACTGGCTAATGGGCTACCAGTGTAAGGGATACGTGCTGAAATGATTGCAGAGTTTTTCCTTTAACATTCATTTTTGGATGAGAACTCTCTTCTGTTTGAACTTTTCATCATTTTAATGATGGAGAAATATTCTAATGGATAATCTGTACATGAAGAAAGACTTTGAAAATGTAGTTGTGCAGTTGGATTCCCAAGAAACAAATTTTAATGCAAAGAAATTAGAGCAACTGCTCCAAGGCTTGTAAGAAAATATGGTAGGAAATCATTGATATAAATAAAAAAGAAAATCTGAGGTGTTGTTCTAGAACTGTAATTGTGAAATTTTATTTTAATTAATTTCTCTGAAGTGCATTAATATTTCATTTTAGGTAGAAGCCAAATTCACTTTGTTTCTCAATTTGAAACATGCAGATGTTAAGTAAGCAAGTTCTGATTTTCAGAGTGTAAATTATTTTATCTAGTATAGCTTGGATGTGCTTCTCTGCTGCAGACTAAGCATTTGGCATTCCAGTTTAAAGCACTGGACTTATTGAAATGGAGTCCTTAATTTTAGAAAACTCCCTAACATGTATTTTCCCTTCATAGCAGAACAAGAATGACTGCATTACTTGTCAAGTTTGCTATCATATAAGGTTTAAAGATACACCTTCCATTTATTATTGGCTGTTCGATATTTTTGACATTAATTTGGCAAGTTTGTGATTAGTGTGGGAGTTTGACTTCCTTCTGCTGGGTTGCTGTCATATAGCAAAGCCATCAGGGCATGGGACAAGCCTGAGAGGATGAAAGTACCATAAGATTTGGTTATTTTGGTTACTTCAAGGCATTAAATCCAAGGTTTATATTAAGATATCATTTCTGACAGTCCAAACCATTGGTTGATACTGGAAAGGAGGGCAGGGGTGAGGAGGGTGGGGGATGCAAGACTTGATAATTTGCTTTTAAATTTAGTATTTTCTATCAAAAGAAGCCAGCTAGCTGAAATGGGAAGGTGAACTTCCCACAAAATAATTTTACTGTTGTTTAAGCATCACTGAAATAAAGCCTTTAAGATCATCCCTCATTTGCTTGATATTGGAATTTATTAATTTAATTGATTGTTGAAATTCAGTGAGGCTTTTCATGTGAAGGAGTATTTGCAGGCATCAGAAAACTTCCTTACTTTTTCTAGATCGGAGTCAGATACCCACAGAGTTGAGGATGGAGCCTGTGTCTGTCACAGGTGACTTGGCTGCACCACAGTTGGTCCTGGGAATACCTTCTCAGAGACCACCCCTGTAATAACCAGGTTTGTGGTTGCTATGAGAAGATGACATTTTTAAGGAGAAGCAATAAGATTACCTTTTGGAAGTATCTTGTGAGCCATTTTGTTCTGGAAATCTGTTTTTGCTCTTGGTATTTGGTAGTTCTTTCTGGCCCAATCCTGCAGACAGAGCTCAAACCTGAGGAAATGGCAGAGGGGGGTGGGGCTGGATGAGGGAAACTGGATGGTGTCTTCCTGAAGTGAGAAAAACACACCAATGAACCTGCAGTTGGTAAAGATAATGGCATGGTCTTTGTACTGGAGTATGAGTGACTGAAATCTGCCTGCTTGGTATAAGTAGAATTAATCTGTTTTAGCATGTTAATAGTTAGAATGAGTGTTTGTTTCAGTGGTGATGGACCTCTGGTTAATTTACCACAAAGCTGTTTAAAATAACTAACCCATGCTAGGATAACAAGGCATAGATGTAAAATGAAGGGTCTGAGGGTCATGAAGTACTCCTGTCTGTGACAGGAGGCTGGCTGATATACACATGCAACATTAAATCATCTCCTTTTTCTGCCCTTGGTGTTTTGCCACAGGCTTTCAGGTTATTAAATTCTGTGGCTCAGCAGTAATGCTTTTGGTGTTAGAAAGCTTGGAGTTTAAAACCTCAGTGAAGTTTCTCATTCCAGGAGTTGATGAGAGCTAAAAATGTCTACAGAGGTCATGCTTTGCTATGTGTTGAGCAGAATGGGTGTTACAGGCAAATGCTACCATCTTTCCAGGGAGTAAGCATTGCTGAGTGCTCAGAAATTGTATCCTGGACAGGAAATAACATGCAGTTGATCCATGTGAAACAGCAGTGACATTGTTTTTTCTCTTTGTGCATGTTTCTGGGTGTTTTCTAATGCTGTCTTTTAGTGGAGGGTCTGTTTTTCAACTGAAATCAAAACTGAGCATTTATTGTGAATGGTAATAAGGAAAAAGGTTCCCACAAGAGCTCAAACGGTTTCTATCTTAGTGACCTATCACCTGGCCCTGCAGCTCCAGACAGATTAAATTTTTCAGTGATTTGTGGTAGCTATGCTTTTTTTAAGAACTCTCTAAGCTCCTTCCTTTAAATGAGATCTGTGTTATTCCTCTTTTAGTGCCTTCCTGCCCTCCACTTTCTATTTCAGCTTAGCTTTCGATGGATAGGTGGTGCTTAGTATAACAAAGCTAAAATTTTAGAAGGTATTGAACTTGGACAGATAAAAGGTAGCATTAAAGAGGAAATATTGGTTGGTTGGTGAAAAAGAGCTGTTCAGACCTTTGAAATCCCTCAATGTCAGGTTTGTTTAAATATATCCTACGATACACTCAGTGTATGTGTTGTAAATCTGCTTAAAGCTGAATGAATTTTCTTAGGAGTACAGCCACTACTGCTGGGCTCTCCAAGGATGATTCCAGCTATAAGGCAGTTTCATTTGAGTAGGGCATGGTCACATTTAATGACAGTGCAAAATCTTGATGGTACTTCTCACTGCCAAACTTGATTTTTAGGTGCTATTGGTACTGCTTGTTTCTTGGTAGGACCTCAGTACTGAGCTCTTCTACCATGGAACTGCATGGTAGCATGGTCTGAGTGCATTTGGGTTGAGGCTTTGTTTTTTGTGTCTTCTTTGTATGATGATAATGATAAATGTCTTTTATATCTTTTGAGTTAACTCTGCATTGGTTTCTCTTATTTTCAGAGAAGAAATGGGGAAGATATTCCAGTTGCTCAGACTAAAAACATCAATCACAGAAGATTTGCAGCTACCTTTAAATTGCAAGAAGTGACAAAAACTGACCAGGATTTATACCGCTGTGTAACTCAGTCAGAGAGAGGTTCTGGAGTCTCAAACTTTGCTCAGCTTATTGTTCGAGGTAAAGTTTCATTTATTTTCATTTTATTCAGATAAATGTTTTTAATGTCAGTGCTTTCTGCTTACACTTTTTATTTAAACTACATATACCTTGATCTGAAATGACCAAAGATAGCCTTGTGAAACTGTCATAACATAAGAGACTTGTTTGCAAAGCTTCTTACAATTGCTTTCCACAGAATGCACCCATGTAAAACCCTGATCCCAGTGAGTGTGTGGAATTTGCCTGCATGCTTTTATTGGAATGTTATTTATTGAATTTAAGGTGCAAATCAGATTCCACCTGTACATAGTTACCATTCCCTTTTAAAATCTGTTGCCTTGAGCACACTGGTAGTAGAGCAAATAATACATTGTTCGGTTACCTGGGAGACAGGTAGATAAGAAGAGTTGTAAACTTTCACCTACCCAAAGACTAGGAGCACTGTGGAGATGTTCTGTGACGATTTCCAATACAGAAGTAAAAAGAAAGAAAAGAAAACTTGCTTTTCACTCTTGATATACTTTTTTTGGTTGAAATTAATTCAAAAGCCTGCTGGTGTGCATAGCATGTTTTTGGTGTGATGGAGTTGGGGTTTTTTTTTTTTTTTTTTTTTTTTTGCATTTTATGCTCTGGAAACATGCAATCTTGATGGGTAAAGGATATGGTTGAACACAGGAGTTCAGTTTTCATTTCCAAAATTGTGTGCTTTATGGCTGGAATAAGCTATTGAGCTGCTTCTTACCTAATTATATTATGTTCAAAACTGCCTGTTTCATTCTTAGTTGTGATGAGGTTTACAGTTTTTTAACTGGGAAAAAGAAGTAATGTACAAAACCTGTTTGTGGGGCTGCTGCCTGGTGGAGGGGCAGTTTTGGCCAGGTAGGTGCACAGGTCCGACACACAGTGGGCTCTTGCTCGTCCATTGGTGAAACAATGGGCTGTTTGCTCAGTTTGACTTCTTGCAGTCAGGCACCCCATCTGGAATGGGGACAGGGCAAGCAAGTTTGTCCTTAGCTTGTAGAAATAAAATCAGTGTAGGAAATGCCCTGACCTATTTTTTATCTGGTATTTGCTGGCAGAGGTATTTTCCCTGAGAGACCAGTTGATTGAGGTCAACCAGGTTTTATGGCTGCTATAAAACATCAATAAAAATGGGCCTTGCTGACTATACAAAGATTCAGACAACGTGTTAAGACCGTCTTTTTATTCTGTTAGATGCACCTTCTGTCTAGCAAACTGCAAGATGGTCTTCATCCTAATAAATTGAAATAACTCCTATTGAAGCTCGAAAACAGACTCTTGTTGTTAGAAAGGCAGGGCAAATGAATGTATTTATCCAATAAATGAAGTTTTTTTGTTTTTTTTTTTTGTACTATAAAACCACAATAAAGTAGTGTTAAGAATACTATTTGTCTCAAAAAAGAAAACCCAAAAAAACCAGAATAAAAACCCAACAAGAATATAAAATTTCATAGTACCATCTTTTAAAATGCATCATATTGTCCTGCTGAAAAACGTAGGTAATTTCATTGATAATGCCATATTTATGGCTCAAAACATAAATTTGATATTTAGCTATATATATAAAACAGCTATAAAGGTTTGTTTGTTTGTTTGTTTTATTTTAAGGTTGAAGGTTTTACTTTTTGTTTGCTTTTTACTGGAAGTTGAAAAATTGTAACTTTTTTTTTTTTAATATACATATACACACACATACATACACATATAAATAAAAATATTAAAAAAACACCCTAAAAGATAAACCTTCCAAAACCATTTTCATCTATTTGACAGCATGGCAGAGAACAAAGATATATGTTTTATAGTTAGATTTATTGCTTGCTGTTGTATTTGAAAAGCAATATACAGTAATATATTTTCTTGTTTGTCTGGATAACCGCTAAATAAATCTTGTTAGCCAAAAAAGCATATCCATACCCTTAGGGATCAGCTACCCTGGTGTTAAAACTGTAGTGAAAATTAACCATAATGACAGGTCCTATATCTCAGTGGCACTTTAAAGCTGACATCCTGCTGCATGGATACAAAAGATGATAATTTTAAAGGAAATTTTTGGGCCACTGATATGAATTGCCTTTAATAAGAGCTGGCATAGTACTGCCCATTGTCAAAGATGACCCAGGGGGAAGAGTTTATTAGTGCATTTCCTTCTAAACTGGAAGTGACAAGGCATGCTTGGGGCCCTTTTGTTGCTGTTTGTAACAAATGAAAATTTCGCTGCAGAATTCTCATGCTGAAGAGTATTGATCTGTGTGTTCTCACAGCCAGAGGAGGGGAAAAAAAACGATGAAACACAATTTACTTTGTCATGGCTTTAGTATCGCTTCCAGATAATTCTGAGTAACGATAGGGTCTTTGGTTTGTAGAAGCCAAACTTTATTGACAACACTGTTTATTAGAGAGCGAGGGATGAGGAACAGGAGAAGTTGCACAGTAACTCCAAACCTTGGTGTTTGGATTCACAGCCAAGATATGGATATATCTTGGGTTATATCCCATGTCTATAAAGATGTGTGATACCATAATACAGGTGTAGGGGCATCTGATACTTTCCTGATGATCAAACTATAAGTTAGTCTTGATGAGTAATGAAAGTTTCCAGTTCTATAATGTATATTATGCTGAAACACCTTTATTTAATTTTGAGCTTTAGCAGAAGAATTACTTTTAGTGGAGTTCTAAACTCTATTACAAATGTAGTTACCTGGGAGGGATGGTATACATTTCAAGACCCTGAAAGGGATAACTCAATTACTCTGATTAGTTTTTTGAAGAAAAATTGAACTAGGATAGGATTTGTAATTAAATTATGAGATTTTATCAAAAGTAGTTCCAGTCAATGATTTAATGTCTCACCTTTGTTTAGAGCAGGTCTTCAGCTCCAAGCTCAGTGACTGCACTATATTGATTTTTTTTTACATAGTTTCTATGACATTGCTATTATTCTTGGATGTGTGTAGAAGGAGTTTTCCCTTTCCCCTTCCTTTTAAAACAGGAAGTTTGGTGCTGTAATTACTGTTAGTTGACTTACTCTCCTGCATATGTCCATCTGATTAATTGATGATTTATATTTTCCTGATAAATTGGCAATTTCTGGGAAGAGAGCTTCTTGAAGTCTTCAGGGTTGTCTGCACTGGAACTTGAGGGAGATGCTTAGGGGAACAGCATCTGTGGTAGGTAAGCGTGAACAAGAAGCAACTGATGGTTTCTTTCTTTTTCACTTGTTTCTTACTTGCTTTTGAGAACAAGTGTATCTCAAAGTCTCTGCTGCTTAATGTGGAATTGTAGTAGAAATGAAGTGCCCAAAGAGATTACCTGTGCCCCAGCTCATGTATATATTTGGCATATACAACTCTATATCCTTTCCAAGTTACAGTATCAAATGTTCTGATCTTCAATCAGTAGAGAACTTTGCCCCATAATCAGTTCTTATACTGCTTCATTGTTCCGTGCTCTTAAAAATGTACTGGAATTTTTCTCTGAAGTTGTCAGTTGACCAGAAAAGTTATTTTGTGCATCAAGAAATGAGGTAGTGTCCAACATAGCAGCTGTGAACAACTTCTTAGTTGACTGGTGTGTTAAAAGCGGCTGTGAGATGGGGATGAAGCTGATGTTACATTCTTGTGTGATTAGTTACCAAAACTTTATAAAATAATCCAAATTCAGTTTGTCCCCATTTGGAATGTCTTACTCTTGGGCAGACTTGCAGGGACCGTGAATAAAATCACTATTTGCTTGGGTTCCAGTACATGGAAGATACAGGTGATAAGCCTCTTTCTTTTTAATATATGTTCATGTAATAACAATTTGTTGCTCTGATTCAAAAAAAAAAAAAAGAAATAAAGGAGCAAAGCATTTTCTTAAATGGTATAAAAATGAATTGCACTTTATGTAAAGTGTTTGTATGCTTGCCCAAGTTTGTTTTCTTTTTTAAAGTAGCCGCATGTTGTAAGGAAAATAATTGTACAAAACTTGACATTATGCTAGTAAATGCTGCAAAATCAGCAGGAAATATGGTGCATTTTATTTTATGTAGCGGATCTTGCACACATGATTTGGAAGAAAATGTATGTTAAAGATAAGGTAGAAAAATAAAGGATAAAACCCTCAAAATGCATGAACCAAATGTAGCATTTGTTAATAATAATAATAATAATAATAATAATATGAAGAGTTCTATCATATATCAGGTTCTACTGATAGGTTTGTAAGTTTTATTTGACATAAATTACAGCAATTTTTAATTTTTTTACTACATGATTTATTTTTTTTCTTTTTAACATTTCTTCATAAAGTCAAAACATCTGTGCTGAGTTCAAAGCAAGGGGAGGTCTCTGCCTTGATTTATAGTTTCAATATGGAATTGTTGTCGTGCACCTGGTAAATCCGAGTTAGGAACAGCAAAAAAAGGTCATTTTTCCTCTACTGTCTTCTGAATGTTCTTCCAAAACTCCTAAGTTCTGATGAACTGACCTGTTTCTAGGCATCTGACCTGCTCGTATACTTTGTGGATATCATTGTTTCTTGTATTTGATTTGACATTGCAAGCAGTCTCTCTTCTAAGTTATCAGGTTCGAGTGTTGGTGAGATTTGTGATTATGTTTGCCTCTTCTTTGTTAGCTTTATTGTGCTGAGTTTCCCATCAGAAGCAGTTCCTGTTATGCAAGCCTGGTAATGACTTTTCTGCCTTTCTTGTCTGAATCTCTTTAGGGATTTTATATAGAAAAATAAGTAATTTGGCTGGTTCCTGGTGATGCTAGAACACTGTGAAGATGGAGTTTGCCCCTGGCAAGTAACTCTCATGGGAGCATTATTCTTTTTCGCTCACAAGAAAGCTTTGAAATATTTCCATTTGAGAAAGCTGTAGACTGAAATGCACTTTCCAAATTTCATTGGTACTTGTTTTGTCTGGAAAAAAAAGTGAAATCTCTAAACTTGCTTCAGATGTGTGTACTCAATTTTGTGACTTGGTTTATTTGTTCGGTATAACAGACTTAAAAATATATCAAGGAGAGCACTAGGTGTCAGGTGAAAAGTAAATACATCAGGTAGCCTGAATATATATTCCCTGCTTGCAAATAGGCTGAAGTATTTTTATACCAGTTTTGCAAAATGCCCCATATTTCTGCCCTCCATTATTAAGTTCTCTGATAAATAGTAAATTTATTAATTTTTTCCCCCTCTGGTGATATAACCCACCATCATAAATATTAGACAGTTCTGGTTATTAGTGATGCTTTGCAATGTGTTCAGAAATTCAGTTTTAAGAGATGGTGGCTTTGGACTGTATTTGAAAAGTCTTGAGGAGGGCCTTTGGTGTGTGTTTTTCTGAACTCACTGAATTTGAGACTAGAGAAGAGATTGAGGAGAGAGATTTTGCAGTCAAAGTTATTGAAAGCTGTGGGCTTTACTCGCTACCTTGGCTAAGTTTTCTTTTTAAGTCATCAGCGGACTTCAGTAGAGGTGTATACAAATATTTTATTTGTGTCAGAAGACCCCTGTGGCTGCTGTGCTTGGTTCATAAGATGCATTCCTGGAGTATTGATATTAATACTGGTACTCTTTTAGACACTCAGCTCATCTTCAAAATTACCTTATATGCTTAAGTTTCCTCATTAGTTGTAGCCTAATTCTCTCATGGCTGTATTCCTGCAGGAAGAGGAGATAACAATATCATAATTACTTTGCAGTAGTTGGAAAAATAAGGAAATTATTTTGTGAAGTTTTTCTAAACCTTGATAATAAAACACAAATTATATTTTGGGTGTATATTCAGTTATAAGCATTTGTCAGAGAGTCAAGGATCCAATTAACTTGATCTTTTTGTGGCATTCTCTGGTTTTAATTTTTCTACTGTATTAAGATCTTATCCTCTTTAAGTAGGTTTAACATGTGAATCTTCCTATTTTTCAGTCCTCTATTTCTTACAGCAGGTAAAGAGGGGCTGTCACCCTGAAGTCAAATCCTGCCTCCTTTACAAAGAATGAAATGCCTCAGAAAGTCTTTATGCTCATAATGAATAAATTGAACCAGATAGAAGTCTCAGTTTTGTCATTCATCTACATATCAGAAAGAATAGCAGCTTCACTTACTGCTCAGGCAACTCTTCTGTGGAAATAATACTGCTGAACTCCTTTGCTCAGGCAACATTTGTCTCTGGTTTATATAATTAATAGGTGCATTGCTCATTTTCTTTAGGAAGTACAGGAAAGCTGCTTTTGCTGAAGAAGCAGGAGAAAATAGTTTTGACAGGATTTTTCAAAGAAGCCAAAGAGATCAACACAAGGTAACAGAAATGCCAGGTATATCTGTGTTGAGCCATCTTGGCTGCACAGGTTTACATTTGAAATGACAATCACAGAACGGCTGAGACTGAAAGGCACCTCTGGAGGTCATCTGGACCAAACTCCCCCTGCTCAAGCAGAATCACCTAGGGCCAGTTGCCCAGGATCATGACCAGACAGCTTCTGAAAATCTCCCAAGGACAGATATTCTGCAGCATCCTTGGGCAACCTGTGTCAGTTCTCAGGCACCCTCACAGTAAGAAAAACTAAGTGTTTCCTGATGTTCAGAGGGACCTTCCTGTATTTCACTTTGTGCCCAGTACCTCCCATTCTGTCACTGGGCACCACTGGAAAGAGCCTAGCTCTATCCTCTTTGTACCCTCCTTTCAGATGTTTATACCCTGAACCATACCATCTCCAGCTGACTCTTGAAATCTTTCTAATGTGAGCTGGTGCTTTATTGTAGTTCTGATGTGTTTTTCAAGAATACCTGAAACCTTTAAGGTAAAGAACACATTTTGCTTTTATTTTGTAAGACATGAATTTTGTACTGCTTGATATAGGCTAAATTAGTATTCTCATTAGGCAAATCTAGCAATTTCAGTGTTGATACATCTTAATGCATTCTCTGAACTTAAAGGTGACTAGTCTGTATCAGAGCAAGAACCCAAGTCCTATACCTCTGTATCTTGCCCCAACAGCCAGTGATTGGGGCAGAGTATCAGAGAAAAGTAGATGTAGAAGTCTTTGCTGACTTAGAATTTTTCTGTCCCAGGTGTCTGTGATTCAGACATCATCTGAGTAAAGGGCAATACGCTCTCAGCCTGGACATAAGTGTTGTGACTTAGTTTCTCACTCATAAGTGTGCAGGAACCAAAACAGATTAACGATTAACTAATTCACTGGTGCAAGGTCTATTTTCTATTTCTAATTTTTATTGCCTGGGGTATATTTTCCCCTGACATCCATGATGGATGTTGATGCTTTTGATCAAAGCAGCATAAGTTCCTCTTGTGTTTTCTTCAAGGCTTCATACTGTCTGCATGAGAGCACATGGGATAGCAAACCCTGTAGAAGTCCTCTTTTTTTCTATTCGCTTCTCAGTGGCAAGAAGCATAATGGGAATGCTCTTTTCACAGGCTCTGTGTGGAAATCAGAACAAAAGAAAAAAGAGGAGGAGGAAGGCAAAGAATGGTGACAATTAGCTGGATCAATGTTTACATGGCTATTTCTGCTTTTTTCTGAGAGCTGCTTTTCTATATGTCAACATAGTTCCATTTCTAGGCATCTGATCACATCTAGAACTAGAGATAGTTTTTCTCCTGTCATTCCTAATTACTAGGTGTGGAACTATTTTATGTGTCATTAGGTATGACACTGCTTTGTGTCCAGGAATGAATATGTATCAGGCCTGTCTGGTTTTCTGATGGTCATCTTTGACCATGTTGCATGAACATTCAGGCAGGAATGTGCTTTCGAAGCAAAGCTTCAGGAAAGGGCCCTTCCCTGCTTGCCAGGCAGTGGATTGCTACTTATTCTTGTCAGCTCTTGTGGAGCCCTTGCTACGGCTTGGCAGGAAAATAAATACAGCTGCAGGGTCAATGACAATCAGTGGGAGCCTATAATGGTGGTGACCTGGGATGATCTTGACCAAGTGGCTCACAGTTGCAGAGGAGTTAGCTCTGTGCTGTCAGGCTTAGTGCTGGCTTTAGGTAATATTCCTCACAGGTTTTCTGCCTCTCTGGTACACTAGGTATTATCAGCCCCCTTACAGGCAGCATAAACTGGGTATCACCTGCTCTACCTAATTCAGCAAAGCCAAGATATGATGTGGCTTTACTCAGCCTGATTCAAAATGGTGTTGCTGGTGATACCATAGATGAGGCATCAGTGACTGCATGAGCAAGATCTCACTGTTTAGGTGCTCTCCTAAACCCCTGGTGTTTTCTCATGTGCCTCCTTATTGTGAAAGGGAGTCCAAGCACCAAATAAAACATGCGGAAAATTAAAATGTAATTAGCTTGAATAGTGGAATTCTTGTTGGCCTTTAGGCTTTATGGAAGTCAGTGCAGAGGAAAAAAATAAAGAGGCAAGGGAAAAGCTTTTGGCAGGTGTCATGTCAAGGAGGAAATAAAGGGATTCTTTGTTTCTTATATCTGTGTTTTATCCAAATACAGTGACATGAAGATCATTTGCAGTAATGTGATTTTTCTCATCTTAATTAGAGATGTCTCCAGACGGCCCCACCACATCACTGCTGTATTTCACTTAGATAATTCCCCTAACAGTATCTGGTCTGTCTCTACATTTATTTAAATCAAATATTTAATTTGAATACTGTAGCTCAGGGTGGTTTCTCTCAGTTTAAATGCCATTGACACTACCATGGAGGTTAAAATATTTACTTAAGTATAGACAAAGTTCCCTTACCTGCCATCATTTTCCAGTTTGGGGGAGGGGAAACCCCCCTAGGTTTGACATCTCTGTATTGTGCAGAGTTGTTAAAAAGGGTGCCGATGAGTAGATGCATGGTAATGATGAAAAGGAGTGCATTTGGAATTCAACATAGATGGCAGAAAATGCAGGATGTCAGAGAAGCCATATATTAAAGGGAATTTGAATTGGAAACTGAATCCCAACCTGCCACTGGGGGCATTTTGATCATTTTGATTTATTAAACTTTTATAACAGCATTCAGACGAAGCTGAATTAAAACGCTTAGTCTTGGGTGGTTTATGGTACACAAGTCATCATGCTAGTGAAGTCTCGCCATGATCAATGTAGAGTTAATTTAAGTGGCTTTTTTAATGCAGGTGCACCTGTGTGCTTTAGTATGTATTTAAAAATCTGTCAGTGTTCTAATGCTGAATCACTTAACAAAAATACAAAATGAGGCAGCCTCACCAACATTTATTTTCAGCTGCATTTGAGTGAACCTTACTATTAAATTGTAGTTGAACTGCAGGAAAATAACTGCATATATATATTCCTATAGGAATTTTATATATTGATAAATATGCATGCATTATGAAATAGCTAGCAATGAAAATATAACTATTTTCTTGAAAAGTGTTGTACTGCTAAAGACATAGGAGCTTGCATTGTACTGTTTGACCATCTTCCAGCCTCAGCAGCTGAACGTAGTCTCAGTGAGCATGGTCCCTGTAATAAAAAGAAATCAATTACTATTAGAGTGGCACTGCAGGTTAAAGGCATTACAGGTTCACACTCAGTTTTGCAGCAAGGAGATGATACTTCGCTGCAAATGGGGAATGATGCAAAAGATGGATGAGACAGAGTTCAAGGTGCAGTACTGTGAGGGTCTGGCACTATCATTCCAAGCTGTCTCAGAGACATGATGGATGATTCAGCGGCAAGAAGCAATAATACCCGATGATGAGAGATTCATCTCCAGATCTTGAGCCCACTGAATGCTGTCTACCTGTTGGTGTTCTTGTGACATAATGATTCCTGATGTGTTATGAAGAACTAAAATATTGTACTTAAGCAGCTAATGTGGAATGTTGAATTTAGTAACCTAGATTTTTTGCCAGCTTCTAGGAAAGCAAGTAGCATATCAAATGCTCCTGCACATGGTGAATTTAATTAATTCTTATTTATGTGTAGTACCTGTTGACAGGATCTTGTTAGCTGTGCTAATATGATAGGTAATTTGTTACCTCCAGAAATCACTTTCTATGTGCCCTCTGATCATTACCATGAAACATGATAAATGATCTAGCCCATGAGGTGTAAATGAAAATGAAATGGATAATTTGATTCTATGTCTAAATTTTTGCTGGAAAAGTTGTTGCAATTATAATGGAATTTTTCTCATAAAAATACGCTTTGCAATGTGCCAATGACCTTTAATCATCTTGTTGGGGAGTTATTTAAAATTAATTTAAAAAAGATTATGAAAAGTTTGCTCAGTGTAGTTTGGATAGAAGTTTTTGGGGTTTTTTTTCTTTCCTAAAAAGTTTTAAATATTTGTCTGTTTAATAATTTATATTGCAGGATTTTTCTGCAGTGTTAACTGCTGGAATATTTGCAGAATTATATAGAAAGTGGCAAGAAACATATCTACCTCTCCTGAAGAAGAGGGAAGCTTAGCTACATGCAGAAAGATAGATTTCTTCCTGCTGAGATGCAGTGTTGAATTTGGATGTGCTGGTTTACTAGAGACCTTGTCATTGAGATTGATATGGAACTGCTAACAGGCATGTCTTGGAGAACGTTTAAGGAGTGTTACAAGGAAAATGAATGTGTTTCTCTCCCCTGTTCCCCAGGTATGTTCACAGTGCTAATGGAAGAGTCTGTGTCCTACCTCTTTCATGAGGAAGGCTGACACAGTTGCATTAGGATTGACACTTGAATTTTCATCTCTTCCACAAAATTTTTGTTTTTTTTTTTTTTTTAAAACTTCTTTGTTTCCAGGACGTCATCTATAACATTTCATGTAGTTATTCTGTGTCCATTTCCTTAGCTTTTTGGCATGTGTTGTACTGCCAAACACTTTGAGTGTGCCAAACACTTTGAGTGTGATATTGCCCAGCTGATGTCTGTATATGGTAACAAGTGAATTTTTTCACTTTCCTGAATTCTTTGCTATTAAAGAAAAGAAAAAATTTCTATTCATGGGTTTGGGGACTAAACAGAGATGAAACTCCATGAACAGTGTTAGGGAAAAGCCTCTCAACTGTCAATTTAATGTTACATTTTTTTTTTCCAGAAAGGAGAATATGAGTACAAAGTATCATAGAATGATAGAGTTTTCGAAGATTAGACAAGACCTTTAAGATCATCATGTCCAACCATCAACTCAGCACTACCACTTGTAACCCCCAAACCATCACCCAGTGGCAGATCCAGACACCTTTTAAACACCTTTATGGATGGTGACACCACCACCTTCCCAGGCCACCTATTCCAATGCCTGACCATCTGAACAGCGTAAAACTTTTTGTTGCTATCTTCTATGAATCTCCCCTGTCTCACCTTAAAGCAATTTCCTCTGGTGCTCTAACTGTGGGCACAGCAGGAGAGATCTGTCCCACCCTCACTGCAAACTCCTTTCAGGGAGTTGTACCCTGAGCTTCCTCTTCTCCAGACTAAACAAACCCAGCTCCCTCAGCTGATCCATATAAGACATGTTTTCATGACCTTTCATGAGCCTGGTTGCCCTACTCTGAACACATTCCCATATCAATGTGATCTGAAATGTCTAGACATTGGCATAGTGTTAGTTCAAGGCTTATAAAGCAGAGATAATGTTCCGTGAGTTTCTAGTTTTATTAATAATAATTATCCTAACTTTGCATGAATTAGTTAATTTGAATAAATAAATGCCAGGAAAAATATCGTGCTCAATTTAGAGTTTTTGTCTGGAATTTTCCGTAAATAAATGGATTATAATGTAAATTAATTTGAATTTTACTTGAATGTACCAAGCATCTTATAGTTTGTGGAATTTTGAGGAATTTTTTTTTTTTTTATATTTATATTAGCTTTTTGCTCCTTGTGCTTATCTTGTGGTAGATCCTGTAAGCCATGTGGAACTGTACCTGTTTGTAGACACAAGGTAGAACATCACAAAGCATCTATGCCTTATGTGTTTTTAGTAGAACTATCTTACTTTACTGCATTGGCTTACTCATTTCCTGAGAAAATCAAGAATAATATATTGTACTGTTTACCTGATCTATTTCACCATCCAATAAGGATTAAGACTAAAAATAATTTTTTTTCTGTTTTACTGAAAGCAGAAAAACTTTTCTGTACCTGAAGTTGCAGTTCTGAGTTTATGTGAAAATCCCAGCTTTATTTCTATATTGACACCCTCATAAGTTGTGGGTTTTAACCACTGGAGAAATAAAGGCTACCACTTTTGAAGGGAGATAGGGGTAAACTAGATGTTTTTCTTTGGCTTAAAAATTGAGATTGAAGTCTCATGACTTTTAATGCTTGCTTTGAACTTTACTCTGTCTTTGAATTGTGTTGACAGCAGTTGGAAATGTGTTGACTAACGATTTATTCTTCAACTTTTCACTTCTCTAAGACTGCATGACTTGCATGTCCTAGAAAAAACAAGATCCATTTAGTGTGATCAAGCTTGTGATCTATGAACTGCATCACCAGCCACTGCAATATTTCCCCCTTTTTATTGGAGATAGAAAGGAGCAGCTGTTTGGCAGTGTATGAAGCACAGCTTCATTTAGCAGCTGGATACTTTCAGGGTACAGTTGCAGGGTGGTTTTTTGTTTTCCTTTTCTTTTTTAATATGTGTTGCTGAGGCACAATTCCTGCTTTGAATCTATGCAGCATGGCACTTGGCCACCTTAGTGCAAGAGAAGAAGACATCTGCAAGTTCTCACAAGAACAGCATGCTGCAATCCTCGCTTTTGCCAATGCTTTCTCTGTTTTTTGGGGGTTTTTTTCCCTATTTTGCACCTCTGGACTTTCTTCAATGTGATTCTGCTATCTTTTGTGCCCTACCTGTTGGTTGCTACTTCTATCAGTGGAGCAAAGAAAATGTTGTCAGGTTGTACGTGCCAATAAATGACAAGGAAGTAATTGGAAGGTGATAAAAAATCTATTTTACTAGAAAGAATAGCTCCTTTTCCAAAAGGTTTTGTAAAGGTAATATAACTGGACACTTCAAGAAAAAAATTGGACTGTGCCTGTATTCTGGCTGTCTGTAGACATGTTTGAGATGTATTTTGAGTTTAGGCTTACAGACTTCTTTCCTGAGATTTGTCTTTGCTTTATGTGGGAACCTGCCTCCACCTTTTAGTTTTTATTTTTAAATAAAAATTGTGTTGCTTAAGCTCTTTATCTTCGGCTATCTCCTAATGCCATTTTATGAATCTGTCTGACCTTCCTCTTGCATTTTTCTTTCAGTATGGCTGCCTAAAGAAATATTTAATGACTTTTATTATTCCTGGGAACACCTCCAATACCTACTTGACCTCTAACTAGGCATGTGGACTATGCAACACAAAGAATTGTGCCCTAGTGACACTTCTTTTCCTTCCAAATTACTGTCATTATCAGTTACATTTTCATAATTAGGAACAAAGTGGTCCTCATTTTTTACTTTCAATTGTTTCAGGAGTAGTTTTAGGTTCTGCTTTGAATAACATCGTAAAAGGTTAAAGACCTGATACAGAGAACACAGGCTGGCTTTTCATTCAGGCCAAGTCAAGTGATGGTTTCAAGAAATTGACCAAGCGACTTTCTGGAGTTGCAGATAAGAATGGTTTAATTAATGTTTTGTTTTGTTCAGATTTTGCTGCCCTTAACCAAAACAAACCCTAAAACAGGAATTTAGTGGTATGTCAGTGTTTCCAGGCTGGAACAAAGAATTTTTTAGAAATGTGTCATGAAAGGAGAACAGTTTTCTTGCTCTGAAACGAATGTTTTGTACAAGTGCTATTGCTTACATCACAAAAGATGGAGGGGACAGGCAGGGGAACGTGTGTGCCAAACAGTTCATGCAAACACTCACCTTATTAAGGAGACTATCCCCTAAGACATTTGCATCATTAGGACTTCTGATAATTAAGATGGACTATATTTCAGTAAGAAGACAGCCTTCTGGCCAACTAACTAAGCAGATGCCAAGTGGAAGCAAATGATGCTAAGTTGAGCTCTCAGGCAATTAACAGAAATTAATGGACCAGGTACCTACAGTCTGTTTCCTGTGTCTGTCAGTTCAGTGTCCTTGCCCCTCCTACACTTCCAGCTCAGATGACTTTCAGGGGTTTAGCACCTAAGGTTTCCTTGTCGAAATTTGCTGGGATTTATCCCCTGCTTAGTAGAGCTCACAGGATTCCTATGGTAGTTAAAAATTTCACAGAATTCTGGAATTTTAATCGATTGAGTGGGAATAATTGAAGCAATTTTTCAATGACAAGAATCCTGTTTTGACTCATAGCATAATGTTACAGAGGAAGCCTTCCAGAGGGACTTGCACTGAGTAAAGAGCTAGAACCTGTCACTTATCATTTGTCTGGTTTTAATCTCATTTCTGAAAAATGCATCTCCTTATTACCATAATTTATGAAGCTTCCTAATCTGTGAAGGAATTTCTTACATGCCCTCTGTATGACTGATTCTGTACCTCATGAACAGATTCATACACCAATTATTTGTTTATTTATTTGTTGGCCCCTTCCTTAATGATAAATATGTAGGCATGGGCAATGTCTGTTTATGTGCAACTGATGTTACAGCAGAGGCAACACAAAGCATAGTCCTACCTCTCTTTTCTCTCTCCTATTCTCGGTGATTTGCTGTTTCCTCTACTTTTACATCAAGAGCATTCTTGGCCAGTGATCTCACTGGAGAGCTAAATTTAAAAAATCCCTTTCACTTTGGAAAGAAGTGGGTATTTTTGTGTCAAACGAGTTTACTAGTAGTAGAACCACTGGTCTGAAAAAGATGGAAAGACTAGAGAAGAGGTGGTGGTTCACTCCCCACAATGAGGTGGTCATTTTGGGTTGGCTTAGACACAATGTTAAACTGCATCCTCAGCCTGCTTTGCAGGTGGATTACACTGTGCTGCAAAAATCTTTGTGCCCACAGGGAATTGTGGTATGGAATGGTTCCTGAGATAAAAAGTGCTGTCTTGGGGGTTTTCTTTGGTAGCAGCTTCCTTGTATGAACATGCCCCTAGAGGAGTTGATATGACAGAAAGGGGCTGACAGGAGATACAAATATGTTCCCTCAAGCTCACATTATCTTGTCATGGCTGAGGAGATAACCAGATACCAGAATGAGAGGCCTTAATGTAATAGGCCTGAATAGAAAAACCCTCAGTAAACCTCATATTTGGGTTGTTATGAGAAAAAAACAGCTGGATTTGGTAAGGAAGAGGAAGAAATTGACCAGAAAATAAAGGTAAATAAAAAGGAAAAGAAAGATAAGTCAAATATTTCTCTTGAACTTGGTCATTTGGTTTAATTTCAGAATGCTAACCAGACCATTTAAATACATAAATACAATAACACTTGGACTGGCTTTTCAAAAATATATTAATGAAGTATGCTATTATGATTTGTATAGGTGTAATTAAAGTGTGGAAAAGCAAATATATCAAATATATAGCAAATATATAGTTTAGTTGTTTTATCAGTAGTATTCAATGAATAATAAGATAGACAACTATAAATCACTGTGCTGCTCTGAAATGTATTTGAAATTTTCACCCAAAGGAAAAGAGTGGGGACAGAATGCATTCTTGTTAAAGGATTTGTTGAATCTAAATTGAAAATATACTTCCACTGAAGAAAAAGTGACTGATTGCAATATTAGAAGTAATTCAAGTTTCTCGAAAGGACATTTAAAAAGAGTGACGCAACCAGAGGACACTGTAAAGTGTTCATAGAAGAGAAAAAGCAATACAGATTCAAAGATAGTATACTGAAGAGCAAAAGATTATGAAGTCGGGTGAGAAAAATGCCATGAAGAGTGATAGATAGAATAGCAGGTGTATGGTGGATTATAAATAATTGATTAATATATTGTGTAAATGGGGCATGAACAGAAACACTTCATTAAATAACTTGAGAAAAATTAGGCAACATATCAAAGGGAAAAGGTTTTGGTCTCTTTAGTGTTTTCAAAGGGTACTTTGAGCTTCAACAATGTTACTGGCCTGCTTCCGTTATCCGTTTTTCACTTTATGTGTTGAAGAGAAAGAAATTATAAATTATTTAGGCCAAGAAAAGTATAAACACCACAGAGATAGAATATTCACCTCCGGAGGAACGATTTAATCTACCTCTGAAATGAAGGCAGACAGCAGGACAAAACATTTTGTTTAGTCAGGAGAGGATGCGTAGAAGAGTGGTGGGTTTATCTTCTTTTAAGGTATTTTAACAGTTGTAAGCCCCGGTTTTACTCATGGATTGGCCTGCAGTGAGAAGAATAGAGGAAGTTCAAACAAGCTATTTTACTTGCTGACTTTATTTACCCTTGTTGTTCATTTTCCCCACACGATGATGGTATAGGAAAAAAAAAATTCATAAGATGTTTGTGGAATGACTTAATGGTCTTCTTACTGCATCTATATTACATTAACCATTCAGGGATGTAAATGAACAGAAAATTAATCTATTTTCAGTTGGATAGCTTATATTGCTTTGGCTCTGCAAAGTAGATTTTATTTTAAAACCTCCATTCAGGCATCAGAAAAAAAAAAACAAAAACAAAAACCTTGATAATTTGTAGTTAAATGTTACCATACAGCTATGCACCATCCACACTTTGAAAGAGGATAGTTGGATCATTAGTAGCTCTATGCAGAGGGCACTCATCTATAATGGATTACATGGATTGAAGCCTATGGGTTATTTCAATATTGTCAATATTCAATGAGTAGCTTGACAGCTAGAAGCATTTTCTTGTTTTTTTTTTTTTTCTTTCTTCTAGAGAACATGATAGGGACTTCAGAAAACATTGCTACTGGGCCAAAATCTTCTTAGTTTAGTGTATAGGCTTAGGGAGAGATGTAGGGATGAGAGAGACACTGAGTATCACTGAGCATCTAGCAGTCTATAGGTTAAGATTGATCGAGCCAGGGACTAGATCAATGAATCATGTATATATCATGTAATATCCATGAAAAACATTCCACAAATTTGTCAAATAATTTCTGAAATTGTGTTTTTGCCCAGTTGAGAGCAATGAATTCCCATTGTTAGCTCAAGTTATCCATGGAAGAGCAAACTTCGCTCCAAAGCAGCCATCTCTTTTTACTCCAAGAAACAGCAAGTCATTCCATATTAATCAGTTTCATGCCTCTTGTAATTTCATAGACATTTAGCATGTATTCCTTCAATCATCATTCTTTTATGTTGAGTGTTGCAGATTGACTAAATGTCTCCACATAGGAAGTTGTCCTAGGTCTTCAATAACTTCTATTTGGCCTTTCTATGTCTTCTCTTCTAGCTCATCTGGCAGGAGATAAGAAGACCAGACCTATTTATAATTTATTTTAGATGAGAGAACATTGCAAGTTTGCACATTAGCACAAGATATTATGCTTTCTTTGTGTTCTGTTCCTAATAATCCCTAATATCCTATCTTTTTGTCTGAATTGAAGAGACGTGGTCTTGAAATTCCCAACAGAAATATTATTCCTTTCTAATTATACTGATTTAGAGTCCATAAGGGATTCATAAGGCTCAATGCACTGCTTTGTATGTATCAGTTTTGACTTTATTTGCCATTTCATTTCTTAATTCTGCAGTATCTTAAGGAAAACAAGAAAAGCTGGACGTGACTACTCACAAAATACCTGCAGCTATGTACCACAGCAGATAAGGCTACTGCTGCTTTAATTGGAGCAATCACTAAAACCCCATGTTTTCTTACTGGCACTGTATTTAGACATATGACATTAAATGTTTAGGAAAGTTGTTCAGCCTCAAAAGGAGAGTTGTAGAGACTCCTCTGAGAACCTCTGAAACTTTAGGGTAAGTTGCTGTCCTTGGAAATTGAAAGTCTCTGCAAAAATTCTAACTCCAGTCAGACAAGAGAACTGGATGTGGAATGTCCTTATGCTGAGAGCTTAAGTGTCTTTTCTATAATCCTGAATTTTGTTCTGAATGCCCCTTTTAATTATCTAGTGCCTTACTTGCAACTAGGCTGAAAAAGCAAAGCATCATTTTGGAAATGCTAATGTAAATGTTTTTCTTGCAGCTATTCTCTGAATTTGGATTAACTTTTTTATCTTAACCTTCTCATCTTTTATTGTTTTGCTACACACACACACACACACCCCCTTTCCTCCCCATACAGAAATGCAACCCCATCCTCAGCCTCTCTAGCCCATTTCATTTCAAAGGAGATTTTTTTTTCTTTTTTTGGTGTGTATGGAGTTATTCTGTTTTCAATTTATAAGTCACTTAACTTAGGAAGGTATAAAGTATGTGTGTATGAGATTGGTTTGTGGCATCTCTATATTCTTGAGTGTAACCGAAGTCAAGTATAAAAGAAGATTCCTGTACTTGTGTGGCCCTGAGAAAGGGATTATTTGAACACTGCAAAAATGCCAGAATCGGCTTCATGCCCAGGATTGCCTGACCCCTCAATTTTCACTGGCTGAATGTGGCTGCTAAGGAGAATGATTTGCACCCTGAGAATGTGCCTCTGAAGTTGGTAAAAGAGGCTGTGCCACGTGGGGAGAACTTAGAGATAAAAGTCTTGCTGATCGCCAACTTCTTGATACAGTGACAAAGAAAGTCTTAGAGTAAAACTCCAGTGAATTTTGGAAAGAAAAACACTGTTAAATGAAAAAGAGAAGGTTATAGGGTTTTTTAAAATGTCAAAATGCTGTGTTGTGGCTTATTATGCTTGGGAAAAGTTATATGCATCTGTTCTGAACATTTCTGTAAGTCCAGCTTGCCTTTCCCATTGCAGGTTGGGGAGGAAGGTGAATAATCAGTGAAGGCTTTCTTTAGAGCAGGCAAGATTGTGTATTGAGAGGTAAAAGCCTAAACAGAGTTCAGTGGGGCAGCTTCACCAGTCCTCTGAGTTGAGAAAACTGCTTTTTTTTGTGCTTCAAACTCACGTTTCTCAAAGGGATAGCAAGTCCTGCGAGGAAAGTTTCTTGCTGCTTGGAGTTATTAAAAAGCAAGAAAAACCAGACAAATTCTACAAAGAAGACTCACACATTAAAAGTTTGAGGTAGAACTTTAGAATTCATCAGGAAGAATCATAACTTCCCTTGTCTTCATAAAAAAAAAATCTATTTAAAATTTCTGAGAAAGTACTTAAAGCTTTGGGTACTGCGGCCAACAGCGCTTGGTGGTAAAATTGCACATTTTTTTTTTCCACGATGGCATGCTTTTATTACCAATGCCTATGTAAAATGTAAGGGATCCTTTAAGGTATTGCTACTGTCTGTTTAACTGGTAATATAGTGACAACTGATTTATTTTTTTCTCCAGATCTTTTCTAATGTGCTGTTAGGTGCACGGTTCAACATGCCAAACCAACAAAAACCCAGCCTTCAACAAAATGCCCAATATTTACAGGCCATCCAAATGTAATAAACAACATAGGTTACTTTTGCAATATTTGAAGGTAGCAATTTCCACAATCGTGCATATTATTATAAACTGTATTATTACCAGTGGATCTTGTATTTGGAGAGAAAAGCCGTACTGTACAATTTCTAGCCTAATAATTTCTTCTCATATTATTTCTGTAGAGTTGTTCATTTTGTTTGCCTTACTTATGTGAATACACAAGGCTGGTTCCAGAACTTTCAGTGTGCCAGCCCAGCTAAAGTAGATGTTGGTTAGTATCATATTCAAGAATTAAAACATGCAGTAGCAGAATAAGAAGCTGTGTATTCTTTTTAAGTTTGCTTACCAAAAAATTGATAAGATAACTTAAAATCGTTAAAATAAGAGAGCAAAACAAAAGGATTTTTTTAAACTAAATGTTTGTGTCAGTTGAAATAAGATGCAAAATTTAGACTCTTTTACTATATTCAGGGAGTTTCTATTCCAGATTCATATTTATACTTTGAACCTTTTTTTGCAACAAAACAAAGATAACAGGGTTTTATCAACTCATATAAAGTCATAATATCTCATAAAGATCTTAGCATGCAGAACTGGTGGGGTTTTCTATTCTGATTTGTTTTTCTAGAAATTTTTTTCAAACTTTTCATCACACTTAGAGTCCATTTGGCAATTGGATGGATGGCAGGTGCTTTGATACCCTCATTTCAGAGGTATTCCTTAACATTTGTCCAGGTGCTTTGGCAAGGATGGTGGTTACTTTTGGCCACTTCTATCCCTCCGCTGTTTTTTGAGTCTGGCTTTAATGGTGAAAGCAGATGTAGTAGCCAGCACCTTCTTAAAAGGTAGTCTTAATCCTTGCCTTCCCTTTAACCCTCACTCAAGGATCTGAACTTGTGCTTCTGTTTCTCGTCTGATGCTGGCTTTTGTCTGAAACAACTGAGAGCTGCTGCAGGGACCTCAGAAAGCAGGGAGCTTTCATGTACACACCTGCCAGACCAGTTTTAAACCTAAACTGCTTGAATATAGAGTAGAGGTGTGACACTGCAAGCAACACTGATGGTGGGAAGTGGAGGAGTAGAGCTGCCCTCTGAGGTGCATATTAGATGGTGTGTATTTCACATCTGTGACATAAAACTGTGGTGTAAAAGCCATTTTGGTTTCTGTTGCTTCATTCCATAGATTGAGGGAAGTGTCTCAGTAACTCCTAAAATTACTTGCCTTCTCTGTCATTCCAGTGGGTTGCCTTCTGGCATTTTTGGCAAGAAATATTTGGACATGCTGTAATAAGAAATGTGAAGACATTGCTGGTGGGAACATCTATATGTGTCTTAGAAAAGATTATGAATAGAAAGAGAGGGATTTGAGCAAGAAAATAGCCCCTCAAAAATAAGTTTGCTCAAAAGTGGTGATGGATTCTGTCATTTTTCCCTGTAGATTTGCATAGGCTGAGCACTCACAAAATCCCTCTAGATAATAACTTATGTGTAACCCTTATATTACCTGGTATCAGTTTTTCCTTTGATGGTAGTATTCATCTGCTGACAGAAAGATTTTACCATCCACAAAATGGGATACCTGGGAAAGAACTTTGCAGAATGCCTTGCAAGTCTGAAGGAGAAGGTTTTCTGTTCATCTCTACCCCCATGCATTTGTAAGACCTTGCCTCAATAGTGTGTGTGACCCCTTCCCTTCCCTTCCCTTCCCTTCCCTTCCCTTCCCTTCCCTTCCCTTCCCTTCCCTTCCCTTCCCTTCCCTTCCCTTCACTTCACTTTCCTTTACCTTCCCTTCCCTTCATACCTTCGCATTCCTTCAATTCCTTTCCCTTCCCTTCCCCACTTTCCCTTCCCTTACCTTCCCTTTCCCTTCCCTTCCCTCCCTCTCCCTTTCCATTTCCATTCGCCTTCCCTTCCCTTTTCCTTCATTCCCTTTCCCTTCCCTTGCCCTTCCATTCCCTTCACGCCCTGCATTCTTGCCCGGCCTGCCCTGCCTGCCCCTGCCCTCCATGCAAGCCCTGCCCTGCCCTGGCCTGCCTGCCTGCCTCTGCCTGCCCTGCCTGCCCTTTGCCCCTGCCTGCCCTGCCCTGCCCCTGCTCGCCCTGCCCTGCCCTGCAAGCACCTGCCCTGCCGCCCTGCCCTGCCCTGCGCAGCACGCACTGCCCTGCACGCACGGCCCTGCCTGCCCACGCACACCTCCCGCACCTGCCCGCCACCTGCCCGCACCTGCCATGCCCGCACTGCCTCTGCCCGCACATGCCACTGCCCTGCATGCCATGCCCGCACCTGCCGCACCTGCCCGCAACATGCCCGCACCTGCCCGCACCTGCTCCGCACCTTGCCCTGCCCGCACCTGCATGCCCTGCCATGCACCTGCCCTGCCCCGCCGCACCTGCCAGGCCCTGACCGCACCGCACTGCCCGCACCTGCCCTGCCCTGCCGAACTGCCCGTCACCTGCCCTGACGCTACTGCCCTGCCCGCACCCTGCCCGGCCCCCGTCACCACGCCCCTGCCCTGCCGAACCTGCCCTGCCCCGCACCTGCCTGCCCGCACTGCATGCCCTGCCGCACTGCCCTGCGAAACCTGCCCGACACGCTGCCGCGCACCTGCCATGCCACGCACCTGCGCGTGCCCTGCCCTTGCCCTGCCCTGCTACACCGCACCTGACCCTGCCCGCACTTGCCCTGCCCGATCTACTTCCCTCACAAACCTTCCTTCCCTTTTAACCATAGTTTGGGTTCATGGTACAGTTAAAATCAGTTCACCTCTTACACACTGAGGTCTGCAATTGTCTGTTAATACACTGTAAATGGTTCGAAAGCAAAGCCATGACAGCTCTTCTTCATCTGCAGTTACTTTAGAGTTCAGTACCCTTCGGTACAAGCGACCTGTACAGCTCATGGATGTACCGAGCATGATACAAGGTTGATCTGTCTCACCTGATGCTGCTGTCCCACAGCAGGTGACCAATTTTCTCTGCCATGTAAAAGGCGTGCAGGAGAGCTGGTGTGATAAATATTGTGTAGTGCGAGGTTTTAGAATGTGACTTCCAAAAAAAAGAATAGAGGAGAATCCTGGACAGGAGGAGTGTGTCTGTGTGAGTATTTAGGCTTTCCGTTTTATAGATAGGTAGAGTTAATGAGGTGTAAATTGGGGGGGGGTTTTCCCCATTTTATATTTATTGTTAGTTTTATCTATTTTTGTTTCATTGAATTCGGTGGAAATGTTTTGTTGCAGCGTGTTTGATTTTGAGTTTGATTATAAATATGTCACTGTAACTTTTGTCTGTCGAAAGTTTCTATTTGGGTGTTTAGACAGTAAATTAGCATGTGAGCATTTTTGATTACAGCGCAACAAGATAAAAAATAATGCAAAAATCTCACAATCTTCCTTTACGGACCTGTTCAGACGTAAATAAATTAAATAATCCAAATATATAAAAATAACTACCATTCAGACACATGCATCACACTGCAAAAAGAAAATGTTGGAGTTCTCTAACAATCATTGTTCTTCTTCAGGCATCTTTTTCTGCAATCTCTAGATTTTATTTTCCACATTGGCAGCATGTGAATGTCCATGCAATGGGCAGTATTGTCAACTGCAAATGCGTTTATAGAGTTGAGAGTAATTTTTTTCTTGAGAAGTACATTGAAGAAGGCATTCAATTGTGTTCTCAACTGCTGTCATGACATGCGAGAGAAAATATTTCGTTTCCATCCGTAATCTCAACATGAGATCTCGAGGGCATACTGATACAGTGGATAATGAAGTCATTGTGATAAACGCTTTGCTGCTGGAGAAATTTTCACGCGACTCTTATGCTGACTGATTTTTTGAATTTTTTATTAAAATTTGAATGTCTTCTCATTACAGGCACTCTTTTTTTTTTTACATTTTTCACTTTCCTCTGGGAGTGTGCTTGCATAAATGTCTGGTACACAAGGCAATCTTTTTGACAAAATGTGTCAATAATATTTAATGATTCCCTAGTAACATAGCCTACTATCATTCCAAAAAATGGCATATGTCTGATCATAAAATGGTGTAGGAGAGATTGGACATATTCATTTTGAGCAGCCTTTTTGGGATTTTTACAGGTAAGCGGGCATGTTCTAACTGTTACAGTTTACTGTTGACAATGCTAAAGCTGCACACTGTCCTTTAGTTTAAAGGGAGTAATATAAAGAACATGGTGGTGTATCAAAACAAGGTGAAATACAATGCCACAGTGATGCATAGGATAAACTTATAGGAGAAGTTAGCAGTTTTCACGTGAAATAGTTCTATTCAGCACTTTAGGTGTCACTACTGCCACGTCACCTAAAATTAACTAATTGTAGAAGGCCATGAGCTTGCAAACTCTTGTATCTAATCACAAACTTTATAATTAGGTGCTCAAGGCTAGAAACAGTAGTTGAAGTGAGTCTTGTGGACATATATTCCTGTTTGCCGCCCCCAAATTAGAGATATTATGTTGAACTATCAGTCCCTACCTAAGCCAGAGGGGATCTCATGTCAATTTACCATTTCTGTGGTGGCTTTTTTTCTCCAGTGACTGATCTCTAGATAGTACCTGAAATCAATGTTATAGATATTTTTATTATTTTTAATGTTTATTTAAAAGTGATCATTTCAGTTTTCCATTAAGTACTTAAAAAGACAATGAAAAAAATGGTTTTTGCAACCTCTCTGAAGAGACTGTTGCATAAATCACTTCCCGCATACCCCCCCCCCAAACCGGTCACTAAGCATATTAGGAGATGATCTAACTGTTGGTCCAAGACAAACTAACTTCC